>JAWNPN010000047.1:1396668-2095002 GCA_035047485.1 Drosophila peninsularis | reverse complement strand
TGAACGGCCAAGTGGCGCCCCAGTCTCAGGTGTTGGCCAAACAAATGTCCATTAATGATGTGGCGCACTCGAAGCTAAGCCCGAGCGACAGCTGCGCTCATGTAGGATGATGTTGGGCTATTAATATCGTTAATATCGGAAGCTTTGGCCACACTCCCAACATTGCAGCGTTTATAATGCTCACTCCAAAAGGAAATAAAATCTTAGAAATATTATACTCTCCTTGCATAGTGCAAATGGGGCATATAGGTTTCAACTTCAGAGAGAGATGTGGTAGCTGTTGACCGTGAGCTAATCTGGGGCAAAAGCTGGCATTTTGTTCTCCTTCTCACTGCTCGCTGCTGATCCTACAACTGTCAACAATGGCGACACTTGCGCAAACACGAAATATATTTTTAATATATTTATACAACTTGAGTTTCAGGCGCAACACTTGCTAAACAATTATTTGCATTTCATTTAGCGACATCTCGAGCAGTAAATAGCTAAAAAAAAGGCTAGAAAGGCTAACTGCCAGCTCGTTCCGCTTGAAAATGTGTATATAAATCTAAAAAAATAAATTGAAATAAAAACGAAATGCTGACAGCCTTCAGTATTCATATTTTCAATTGCGAGCAATTTGTCATCGAGGGGCAGCGCTGAAATCCGAGTCTCAAAGTCGGCAACTGAAACTGATTTTGCTTATTATTGTTATGGGATATCATATCGCTGGCAAACTTTCAAGGAACTCAATCAAAGCTCACGAGCGACAACAGCTGAGCCAGCAGTTGGACATGAAAATGAATAAATAAATAAAAACAGGAAATAACAAAGATAATCTCTCTTGGCATACCCTTCGCAAACATTTTTATAAGATTTTGAGTTTCACCAGGACTGAATACACAATCAAGCGCTTCCTAAGAAATATGTAACTAAAATACTTTAAATATTATTTGACCAACATTTAATGTATATTTTGCTCCTCACAGACAAGTGGTATGTGGGAATTTCCATACATATAATTTAATATACCAATATGAAGTTCCAGTTCATTATAATACACTTTATTTATACGCTATTTTAAAACTTTTTTGCAAGTCTCAGCAGAAGCAAAAACAACCTCACACAAATCAATTTGTTTTGCTTATTTTCTGTTCGTATTTTCTTTTTTCTTGACTTATTTTTACACTTCAGCGAGCAGGGGATTGGGGCTGGCTAGCTGGTATTCTAGGCCTACGACATGTATTCGAAACTAATTTAAATAAAAACCAATCTGGCTGAAAATGTCAAACATAATTTGAGCCTACTGCTTGGCATCTTATCGCTTTATGTGTTGTGACGGGTCTTGAAAACTTTGTCGTTTGTCGTGTGTGTGTGTGTGTGTGTGTGTGTGTGTGACGTAGCGTAACTGTGACTCTGACTGTGACTGCAACTCAATTCAAATTGCCAAACGAACTTTCCACTCGGCACAAACAATTTTTATTTTTATAGCTCCCCTCTACGGGCGCCCCTCCCCACCGTTAAGCCTATTCAGCTAAAAACCTATCCCCAACACTAAAACCAAAACCAAATACCCGACACGTTTCACTTTCGCTGAACTTGAAACGACGACGAACTTGAGAACATGGCCGCGCATGCTGATGATTATCCCAGACCCCAAGCAAAGCACCAGCCAACGCGAGCATCCTTCAGCCTATTCACACAGACTAACTTGGCTTCAAGCAGGCGTCACTTGAAGTGGGTGGCTTGCTTGGCTTATACCCTGTAAGTGGTCTTCTAGGGCTTTCAATTATTATATATTATCGGATGGAACTCGCCTTATAATATTCGAGATATGTTGAAACCGCGTTCTTATATGGTATATGTATTTTTATATATTTTTAAATAATATTAAATAATGCTAAATGACTTCTTATAATAGAAGTTTTCACTTTTGGATTAGCTCTACTCTTCTGCCCAACAACCCATTTTTACCCACTGATTACAGGGTATTCAAAAAAGTATAAGAGAGAGACAAAGCAAAACAGACATAAAAATGCTTAGGCCAAAAGCAACGACTGCGATAAGCGCACGAGACAATGAAAAGGAAAGTGGACAGCAAGTGCTGTTCACTTTTAGGCGCTATAAAGGCCCGCTCCTTCGTGAACATACATATACATATATAGGTCGGCAAAGTTATGAGAATTGAGGCGAAACATTGGACTGCACCATAAAAGATTACAATAAAACA
This sequence comes from Drosophila peninsularis, assembly GCA_035047485.1. NCBI lineage: Eukaryota > Metazoa > Arthropoda > Insecta > Diptera > Drosophilidae > Drosophila > Drosophila peninsularis. The sequence goes on along the minus strand of JAWNPN010000047.1, from coordinate 2,092,793 downwards.
GACCGCAAATACTAATAAAAACGTCCACAGGCAATGGCATTTATATTGGCCACTTTTAAGGAAGCTCTCGCAGTTAGCATACGTATGTGTACTATATATACTATGTGTGTGTGCATGCATGAACTTGAATAGAAATTAATTAGCAGCGAATGCCAAATGTAACTAAATTCAATGCGATTCTGTAATGAAATAATGTAGCTATCAATAACGCAGGTGGATAGATTGCTCAATCTGTTTGCTATTGATTGTGGCCAAGGTTGCATGAAAATGGCTAAAACTGGACAAAATATCGGCTATGGGCAAGATGCGTAAATGAATCCAAAGGCATAATTATTATTATTATTATTATTATTATTATTATTATTATTATTATTATTATTATTATTATTATTATTATTATTATTATTATTATTATTATTATTATTATTATTATTATTATTATTGATTTGATTCAACTATAACACAAATCGTCTTTAATGTATTTCTCTATAGACTATAGAAAGTCTTAAAGATTCTTTAATAAGAAAACAATGTAAAGAAAAAAAATAAATAAAACCGTATAGATAGCAATAATATATACAAATATATTGCAAATTCCTAACAGAATTGTGAACAAAGAAGTTAAAGAATATATTAGCCTAGATTTTACCTATCAGCATATATATCAGAAATTGACTTTTCATTATATTAATAATATAAACAAATCCATTAAATTTTTCTTCTAATCCAAATTGACATATATTTTTCTAATGGAACGCAAAGCATGTTTTTATAGCTATATAAGTTGACTTATAAAATATATATGTTAACTATACATATCTTTGAATGTCAAAAGCAATGTGCGTTCATTGACCCCAGCATCGGATCTGCAGTTAGCTGCAGTCCATAAAAGTGCTTATCAAACTCGAATGGATTAAATGGAGCTGAAACTCCCCTCTCTTCTTCTCTCCTTCTGTCTCTCTCTCTCTCCATATATATATTATATATATATTGATAAGCTCAGCTCCAGACAATAAACTTTCTGCGCGATATCCAATTTTCGCCAAACTGATTCGCCGTGCATAAAAAGGGCCAACCTTTTGAACCTTTTTTCTTCGAATGCCACAAAAAAATGAGCGGAGAAGAGGAAGCATTTTGCAGCAATCAAAAACCGCAACAATGTTAACTGTTAATGCCCCAGACACCTATTCGAGTCCTGAAACTCTCCATATGTGTGGCGGAGCCCAAGCCGAAGCCCAACAATGCAAACTGTTTGCTGACCGTAAAAGCGCCAAATATAAATGATATGATCCAAGTGCATGATCGACTTGAAGATACTCTGTAAATAATTACATTACAACATAATGCTGTATGAAATGAATTATATTGACTGAAAGTCCAACCAGCTTGGGGAAATTCCCTAGCTGTTGCTCCTTTCCTGTGTTCTTTTTTCCTGAAACATTTACAGGATATTACAGCCGAAAAGGGCTCCCAAGTCTCGGATCTCAATAATTCAAAACAATTTCATTTTATTGCGCAAGTTTTGGGGGCAGGCTTCGAGTAATGGCACAAAGCACAGTTTAAGCTAACAATGCGGCCAACACTTGGTTGACCCGGCCGCCAGCGGGGCTGTGGGTGGTGCTGGGCAGGGCTTGGGGGTCGACATAACCCTTTTTAACTGTGCGCGAATATAAAACATTTTGCTTCCAGTGGCGGGGCAGATCCAAAAGGACCTATGAGGTAGGCGTGAAAGCTAACACATAAAGCAGCAGGTTGAGCAGGGGCAGGGGGCTGTATGAAAGGGGAGGGGAAGTGGTGGGGGGAGGGGGGCGGTCAAGGGGCAACAACTTACCGTTTGCGGATGCTCGCAAATATTTGGCTAAGCTCGAAGCAAAGGCTGCTTCTGCTGCTGATGAAGATGAACGGGTTCGTAATCCTTTTAGCGTCTGATAATGAAAATTGTGCCAGTCGCAAGGCGCAGCAAACACCTATACACGCACGCACACACACACACACATGCACACTCACTCACGCACAGAGTGAGAGAGCGAGACAGCAGCTATTAATGAAGTCTAGCCGCACCGAGGGGATAAAGGCGCTATTAATTAACTTCGTATTATAAAAAATATCTTTAGAGTTGCGCAAGATTAAATGCAAAATTTACCGCTAAATTAAAACAATCGAGCGGCTTAATCAGCGTTAATTATTAAAGCGAATTGCTGTCTAACGAAGCTTTTTTTCACTCGTCAAATTTTTATGCACTTTCAAATCTTTTTTGATATTTAATTAATAACTAATGTTGTTGTTGTCGTTCTTTTAGCACATTTTAAAATCGGCGTAAAATATGAGCGTATTTATTCGTTACTTGATTTGGTATTTACGTTAAAACACGCAGCAGCCGCAACGAAACGAACAGCGCGAACATCCAAAACCGAATGAGAGCCGAAAAATGTTGTGTTGTGTTTTCATGTTCGTTGCGGTTGCGCGGCCCCGCATCGAACCGAGCCGCGTCGAGCCGCAACGCGTTCGAACGGCCGTTGCAGCCATGGGCGGCGCTGTTGTGTGGGGAATCAAACAGTTGCCATTGTTGAGCGAACTACATGTGTATATCAAGACTTGCCAGAGCGAGTGTTGACTTGGAATTTAATAATTATAAAAATAATATGTAAATAATAAATACTCATTTTTGTTAATCTAACAATATTAAGTCTCCTAGATCCATAGCTTCAGGTTTAGTTTAATTTATTTATATTTTATATCAGTTTAAATTAAGTTGCCACGAAGGTAAAAGTATGTTAACCACAATAAATATTTGATTGATATAAAAAAAAAAATAAAATAAAAAGAATGTATTCGGCCAGATATTAAATATGGCTGATAAACTATATATGTATAAATATGTGCAATATCAGAAGCAGATGTTTCTGGGAAAGTTAACTTCATTTTATATTTTTAAAATTTATAATTCTTTACTCATTTTTTCTTTTTCAATCTCTCAAGGCAAATATGCATAATAAAAATAAAAATAACAAAAATAAATAATAAAAAAATAAAAAAAATATATATATGAAAATATAAACAAAAAAATTTTTTTTAAATATATAATTTTCTTCTAATTTTATATATATATTTTCTTCTAACTTTCTCAATTTTGACAAGTGATCCATATGCACACGGCTGACCAGACATAAGACCCATCAAAACAGACGCCAGTTACAATTAGGCCTTGGCATTAGCGTATGCAAATCCCAGCTCGTTCAAAAAACCGTTTTGTAGATGCCCGGAGACTGTTCCCTAATGAACAGTCGTCATAAAACCTGGGTAAGTCCGGCCTACGTTCGCCTGTAAATTCATTCATTTCGTTTTGCAGCTATTCACAATATACGCAGCAGCCACAATAAGCGAGCTGCTGGCAGGGTATTGCGAAATCAGATTTCCATTTGGTGTAATTAAATCCGAACAGCAGCGGCTATCGCGCCCTCAGCCGGACAGCCGCACGGATAGCACGGCGTGTTTCGCCAGAAAACATATAAGTAAGCCGGGCCGACAGCAACGCGGGCGGGTTGTCAAGGCAACGGATGGGCCCAAAACAATTGACAATTGTTTTTCTTTGCGCAGGTAAAGCAGCTCGAGAGGCAAAAGAAAAGCATAACACCTGCAAAAGGTAGTGAAAATTCTGCAGCAAGTGAATCTGCGATTCGGCGGAAGTGCGCAAAATTCGAATTCGCAGCGAGGTAAATTCTGAAAAAACATTAAAGCGAACAAGGGAAGAAATTGGAGAATGAATTACTACGACGAAGAGATCACAATCAGCGGGTCGGCGGATGGCAAGCATCTGAGGAGGGTGCCAATGGAGCGCCAGTCCAGCAGGACGAGCCGTGCAGCAGCGAGTCGAACGTCTGGCAGGCAACGGAGTGTGGTAGGCGGATATACCTATATATCTATATCCTATGCATATTAACCCAGTACTAAATATGTTCCGCAGCAAATGCAGGGCAGCTCCGCGGACGACGATGGCCTGCTGCAGGATATCATTGATCACGATGACGAGGCCGATGACAGCGATAACGACGACGACGACGACGACGATAGCGAGCTGCAGCTGGGCGGCATGGCGGCGCCAGTGCCACGCCCACAAACGCGGCCGGGCAGCACACGGAATGCGAAAGCAGTGCTGCCCATGCCAATGGCTGATGATCAGCTGAGCTTTGGCAGCTCGGATGAGGCAGCCGGAGAGCTGGCGTCAGGCGTCAAATTGTTGCAGCCGCAGAAAAAGCTGCCGCAGCCGACGCAGCAGCGGCACAGCGCTGGGCCGGCACAGGAGCAGGCGCTTACGTTCGCGCTGACGCCAGATAAGTGGGAGCAGCTGCCGCTGCAGCCGGAGCTGAAGGACCTATTTCCCTACATACTCAAGTACACGCCGCAAACGATCGAGACGCCGTACCATCTGCAGCCCTTTGTGCCGGAATTTGTGCCCGCCGTGGGCGATGTGGATGCCATGCTGAAGGTGCAGGCGCCGGCACTGCTGCAGCCGCAGGCGCAGCGTCAACGCGAACTGGATGAGCAGCTGCAGCGTCTGGGCCTGATGCTGCTGGACGAGCCCTCCGGTGCCCAGAGTGAGCCCAGCCTGCTTAACATGAAGCTGCGTTCGGTGCTGAGTGGCAGCCGAGCTGGAAACTCACGGCATGCCGCCCGCTCAGCGACGCTGGTGCCCACCGCGAAGACTGCCAAGGACATTGAGAAGTGGATTGCCGAGGTGGAGCAGGTGCATATGACGCAGTCCATGTACGATGCACAGCCCAGAAAGGACATCGATGCGCTGCTGGAGAATTGGCCGCGCTCCTTTGGCACGCCAGCCCACAAGGAGGCTGTCGATGAGGCCTATCGCGCCTGTCTCCAACAACAAATCTCGCTGGTCGATTATGTTCGGGCGCTTTGCGAACGCTTCGGCGTGGAGGGGCCGCTCGAAACCCAATCGGATTACATACACAGTATACAGACGCTGTTTGCCCTCTACCTGGCCGCCAGTCAGGCCTGGGAGTAGCAGCACGCGCTTGTGGAGTTCTTGCACTAATAACGCTAATGGCTTCGATTAAGTGACAGCCAGACGCCGTTTGTTTGCCTTTGTGCGGGATGTGCCCGATGTTTGGCCATTAAATCGACTGGAAAGCACACTCTCTCTCTCCCTCTCTCTCTCTCTCTCTTTCTATCTATGCCTGTCTGGGGGGAAGTGGAAGTGTCCGCTGCACTTTGCGAATTCCCTTTTATCGGCAGCTCCAAGTGACAAAAATAAAATTTGTTTCGCAATTTTTCATGTGCTGCGTGTGACAGAGTCCACTGGAGGCTGAAAATGTGAAATGGGAAAAGGAAAATGAAACAAATAATGGCTAAGCCAGCGGCAGGGTTATGCCAATCCTATAGCTATAGCATGTTTATTGGAGCAGCCGAGACAACCTGCTGTAGACAAGAGTAACGAGCGGTTAAGCCAATCATCCACTTGACCAAATCGCCAACAACAACAATTGGCTAATTAGAGCCGCTTAAGACAACATTGACCGGGTCCACAGCCAGCCGCCATTTGACGACCTTAATTATGCGCACACCCGCAAAGAGCCGTTAATGCCATTTCACATGCAGTGGACACTCCTACTCCTGTTCGGGATGTAAATTGTGCGCTCACATTATGCACCCGCGCCGTGTCCTTGTGGGTCGGCGGGCTGTCAATCAAAGCACTCAACGCATGCAAAATGCATTACAATTCAGTTCATTTTCGCATGCCATTAACCATAATCAACGGAGTCCTTGGCACTTGAGGAAGAAGCCTCTGGAAATACACTTTATAAAGACAGATTCAGTTTCAGTTATATTTTAAAAAATCCGAAAAATGCTTACCTGCCATTTATACTCCGAAATATTCGTGTCCAATACATCCATTGTTAAGTTTACTTTAAATTATTAGCAAAATATTGATGAGAATCAATTTTAAAATATTATATTAATTACGACTTATTTTCTCATAAGCAGAATATCGTTTATTATTCTTTTTCATTTGAAAATGTTTTAAGCCGCCAACTATCAATAATATTAAATATATAATCCGATAGGCCTGTTCGGAAATCCTCTCATCTCATGATGTTTTCCACTTATTTTTTTTTCCAAAATTTCTAATTTTTCTTCTTCGGTTTACACTCCGTGAATATACATTTTTTTTCATTTATTTATTATTTTTTTATTTATTTGATATAAAACAAAGAGATAACAGAATTAAATTTCGCAAATGCGGCAAATGTGGATTTTAGGTTGCCTTCCCTGTTTCTCGCTCCGCTTTTATGCGAGGGGTACATTGATCTCAAAGTCAATTTTGAATAGTTATTTAATAATATTTAATATTAGTGTATTATCATTACTATACTATTTTTATTTAGTTTCGTTTTGTGGGATTGGGAGTCAACAGCATCGCAGGTAACCCTGGATTATTAGTCTCCATATAAATTTACAGTTTGATCCGTTTTGTGTCCATGCGGCGCCTGTGGCACTTGCTGCTGGGCGTGACATTCGGATTGGCCTCTGCAGTTGGCTGCTTTTTGGCTGGCATTTACTTTCAGCACGAGCATGCGACACGGCAGTTGCAGCGGCTCGTGCAGCAGGATGTCTACGCCTTCCATATCAGTCCGAAGATCTTCGCTGCGGTACGCTAGTCAAATTGAGGGATCAAAGCTAATGAAACTGTCCAAGATCTGATCCACAGTTCGGTTTCTTCAGCGTCGCGCATGGAACGTCGAATCATGTGCAGCGCATCATGAAGTATGGATTTCCGGGTCTGGATGATGTGAGGCTTTACAGCGACTTTGTTCTGTCGTACGACCGGCGCAATCGCGTGGCACATTGGGTCTGCGAGCACCTGCAACTGGGCAGTCTCCAGGGTGCGCGGGGCGTAGGGCGCGCAGGCGCCACCTATCGCCCAGATTTCAGTGTGCCTTCGAACTTTCGGTCCACGCTCGCCGACTATAAGCACTCGGGCTTCGATCGTGGCCATCTGGCAGCCGCTGGTAATCATCGTGGCCAACAAGTGCACTGCAATGAAACCTTCCTGCTGACCAACATTGCGCCGCAAATAGGCCAGGGCTTCAATAGCGGCGCCTGGAACAAATTGGAGATCTATGTTAGGGAGCTAACCCAGAATTTCGGGTCGGTGTATGTGTGCACTGGTCCGCTATACAAGCCCCGAGCACGGGGCAATCGCAAGTGGAGCGTGGAATACCAGATGATTGGCGCAAATATGGTGGCAGTGCCCACGCACTTCTTTAAGGTGATCATGGTGGAGTCGAGGCTGCCCTTGGGCAAGCCCTATATGGAGGCGTATGTGCTACCCAATGCGCCCATACCGGATCAGTCGACCCTACGCGACTTCCTCTGCGATATCCGAGAGATTGAGCACTACGCAGGTCTTCAGTTCTATCAGGGCATACGCCGCAGTGCAATTTTCGGCAGCAACTATCCAAGTGAATCGCAAGTTTTTCGGGACTTTGCATAAAATTATATAGATCCATATGGATTCAAATAAAAAAAGATATATTTCAAAAATTATAGATGAGGGTTCCTTGTGCCAAAGATCGGGAAGACTATTGCGCATATAGCCTGAATATAATCAGAATCGGAATCAATCGAGCCTAGTATCTTACAACTATATAAATAAAAGGGCTGCAAACTAAGCTTACGCATAGATTCATTATTCATTTTTTAAAAAGTCAATGTAAATATATATAAAAAATAAAAACTGTTATTATTAATTATGATACACAGCATACTCTTCATATACTCAAACGGAAATACTATTCGGGAACATCAGTAGGCTACGATTTTATGAACGTTTGTCACTTGTTTATTGAGGTCTGTGAGGATCAACACAAAATTGGAAGTAAATAGGTGGCACTCATAAGCCGAAATATATTAGTTGCAATCTATTATAATGTCACACATTGTAGACCCTGGAGCCCAGAGCTGTGCGTTCTATGCGCTGGCGGGCTTGACGGGATTCGTTTTCGGCGCCTACTTCCAGCAGGAGAGCGCGATTCGCCAATTGTTCTGGATGATAAGAACTGATCCATACGTGTTCCATCATCGCCGAAAACTGTACCCACTCGTAGGTATATATTTAATATATATTTTGATACAGCGTCAATGGGTTTTCTCTGTTTAGCTGTCTACGTTCCGAACCGATCATGAAGCGAGATTGTGGAATCGCTCCAAGTGTCTGACAAGCAGAATTCGCGATCGTCTGATCTTTGCGCTATTTGATATGGTGAACAATATGTTTTTTGATAAGAGACCAGAGCCAATATCGCCTGATTTGCTGGATCTGGTCAAGTATGGCCTGCCCAGCATGGAGAATTTATACGTGCACAAAGACTATGTGGTGTCGCAGGACCTAAGTACCAATGCCCCCAGATGGATATGCGAACATCTGAAGGGTAACTACAGGAAGCTCAGAACCGAGGCAGATGGCGATGCACTGCACCTTCGCTACAATGATGTCTATGTTCTGAGCTGCGGAGCCACGCGTGTTTGCAAAGCCTTTAAGCGCGATATATGGCGCAAGCTGGAAGAACATGTATCCCAAATGACTGAGAAATTCGAATCGGTGTACGTTTATACGGGCCCCATGTATTTGCCATCTTGTCGGCCTGGCGAGGATTGGACATTGGAGTATCAAATTGTTGATTGGATTCCGTTGCCAATGCCTTCGCACTATTTTAAGGTGATCATTATTCATCCCCAGCTGCTGGACGATACTCCCTATATGGAGGGCTACATAATAGATAATAAACTCAATTCAACATGCAGCAGCACCGAATTGAGAGATTATCTCTGCGATATTGCCGAGATTGAGCGGCATACTGGTCTTCACTTTTTCGAAGGCGTTCAATCGACTGTGCGCTTTGACAAAAAACAGTATAGAACTAACAATCAACCGAACAATCTTCAGTATCTCAGTGAATCGATTCACTCAATGCATGAGAACACTTTTCCAAATTACGAGTCATAAATGAAATTAGATTTTAAATATCGGCTGAGTTTTTGAAATATAACTGAAAACTTAAATAACAGAGTTGCTATGGCTATGTGTGCTTCGGTATTTTTAGTAATTTAATATCGATATACAAAATTATTTTTATTACCTGCGGTAAGAACATTATTTAAAATTGAGTTTGGCAGGTGATTATGGCTGAGCCCTAAATAACAGGGCTAAATAAAAAAAATAGTATGAATGGAAAGTGATTTTAGTTAACAAATACTAACGTCTTATCACATTTACAATATATATTTCAAAAATATCGCGCAACATATCGATATCAACATTACTGCACTGCACATTAAGTAATATCGATATATGTCTCACAGGCGACAACTTTACGTGGCAAACTGTCAAATGCAACCAATAAGTGGGAGAAAAAAAATCGAATTAGCGAACTGACGTGGAAGTTCGTTTTTGCTTGGAATTTTTGTTAAAAACTGCGTTACCTGTGCGCTCATTCCCAGCGAAAGCTGCAAACAATTGCACAACAACCGCAAGGCAACGCATCTAAACCAAAATTTCGGCAAAACACCGTTTGAAATAGTTCAAATTCGTGAAAACGCGAACACGAACTTTGAGCTGCAATTAGAGTGTGTTGTGTGTGCGTGTGAAAGTTGTTACTACGGTTTTATGTGCTCATACTGAGTAGCTGCTCGCAGGCCAATAAATATAAAGATATGAATCCTAACATGTATGGTCCACCGCCTACACAATTTCAACCACAATATCCAGCGGGGCCGCCACAGGGGCCGACGGGTTGGCTACCACAACAACAACAACAGCAGCAGCAGCAGCAACCGCCGCTGCAGTCGCAGCCAGCGCCGCAACAACAGCAGCCACATCAACAGCCACAACAGCAGCCACCAACACAGCAGCAGCAACAACAACAACAATATGGCGCTCCAGTGACATCTGCTCAGCAGCCCTATGTAAATGGCAACTATCAGCAGGTGAGATTGAGCCTTTAGATCCAAGTGCTCCACATAAAAGTCGCCTAATCGGTACTGAGTACAACTCGTGTGCCCTGACGATAGTGTTTCCCTCATTTACTCACTCTAAAGAGGTCAACTAGTCTTTCACAATGGAAGCTGTCTGATAAGAGCGCACACATAATCGCATTGCTTTAGAATTTAGTTAATTTAGTACTCTCTCTCTGTCTCTCCCCCTTTATCTCTCTCTCGTTCAAAGTTGACCACGTCGATGAGTGGCCTGAGTGTGAGTGCGAATCCCTTAAAGCCCTCGCAGCCACCTATGCCCATGCCCACAGCTGGAGCTGCACCATCGGGCCCATTTAATCAGTTCAATTCGAACGCACCGCCAACGTCGCAGCCAATGCCAGTTGCTGGTTCAGGCATGAACTTTAATAATAACAATAATGCCTACGCTGCAGCCTATGCAAATGGTTCGACTGCTCCGTCTCCGGCTCCGGCTGCGGCTCCGCCAGTCTCTACAGCTCCGGGAGGACCATCACCATCGCCATCGCCGTCGATGTATCCGCCCACATCGGCGGCGCCCCCCTTGGCTCAGCCGACATCGGTAGCTGCACCAATGCCGCAGAGCGTGCCCAGCGGCATTAACCAGATGACACTCAATAGCGCTAGCTTGGCTGGCTTGCCGCATATGCCACCAAAACCATCTGGGCAACCATTGCCGCCAACATCGACAGCTGCTGTACAGCCACTGCCGCCAGGTGGTTATGCACGACCTGGTCATCCGCAGTTGCCGCCTGGCGCCGCCGCTCAAACTGCATTCGCGCAGCCTGGTATGCCGCCTCAGCGTCCAGCAGTTGGCGGTGCTCCTGCAGCTGTATTCGCGCAGCCTGGAATGGTGACTCAGCCACCTACAGTTAGTAATCCGTACGGAGTGCCACCACCTAGTAACTTTCCAGGCTCATATGCTGGCCAACCAGCTCCAGCTGCGGCTCCGGTTGCATTTCCAGGTGGACCTCCGTTACCAGGGCAGCAGGCAGCACCGCAACAATTTGGTGCTGCACCTCCCCCATCACTCGGCTTTCCGCCACAGCCCGGACAACAATTGCAGCAGCCACCCATGCCAGGCTATCCGCCTCAGCCAATGCCCGGCTATCCGCCACAAGCTGGACAGCAGCCGCAGCAGCCCATGCCAGGCTATCCTCCTCAGCCTAGCAGTTATCCTGGACAACCAGGACCCGGTCGTCCTGGCTATAATGTAAGTAGCTGCGCTCAACGCCCTTTAAGTCTAACCTAAAGGTATTCTTATAGCAACCGCCCATGCCGGGAGCTGGCAGCATGTACCAACAGGCGCCGCCGCGTCGTCTAGATCCCGATCAAATGCCAAATCCCATACAGGTGATGATTGAAAATCAGCAAGCAGCCGGTGGTGTCTTTGTGACAAACCAGCCGGGCCTCTTGCCACCGCTAGTGACTACGAAGTTTGTGGTGCATGATCAGGGCAACTCGTCGCCGCGCTTCATGCGCTCCTCTCTCTACTGCATACCCAATACAGGTGATTTGTTGAAGACGACGGCCCTGCCACTAACGATCAATATTTCACCGCTGGCGCGCATTGGCAAGGGCGAAATGGAACCGCCAATTGTCAATTTCGGTGACATGGGCCCAATACGTTGCAATCGCTGCAAGGCCTATATGTCGCCCAACATGCAGTTCGTGGATGCTGGCCGCCGCTTCCAGTGCCTAATGTGCAAGGTCACAACGGAAGGTAAACACTGAACACTAAACACTCAACTGCTCAAGCTTCAATGAAATTTAAAATTGTTTTTTATAGTGCATCCGGATTACTATCAACACTTGGATCATACCGGACAGCGTGTCGACAAGCATGAGCGACCGGAACTACTCTTGGGCACTTACGAATTTCTCGCCACCAAGGATTACTGTCGAGTAGGTTACACCATTTGCTATACGCTTCTATTTTTAGCTAAATTGGTTTATTTTTTATTAGAACAATACGGCGCCAGAGGTGCCCGCATTTATATTCATCATAGACGTATCGTACAATACGATCAAGTCCGGATTGGTGCACCTGCTTTGCTCGCAAATTAAACACATACTCAAACATTTGCCAGTGGACCAGGGTCAGGATAAATCAAAGGTGCGCGTCGGCTTCATTACTTACAATAGCACTGTACACTTCTACAACATCAAGAGCAACTTGGCACAGCCACAGATGATGGTTGTAGGCGATGTGCAGGAGATGTTTATGCCGCTGCTTGATGGCTTCCTCTGTCATCCAGAGGAGTCGGCGGCGGTGATCGATGCGCTAATGGAGGAAATACCGCGCATGTTTGTCGACACCAAGGAAACAGAAACTATACTCTATCCAGCCATACAGGCCGGTCTGGAAGCGCTTAAGGCATCGAATGCGTCTGGCAAGCTATTGGTATTCAACTCGACGCTGCCCATCGCGGAGGCACCTGGCAAGCTCAAGAATCGCGATGATCGCAAGCTGCTTGGCACGGACAAGGAGAAGACGGTTCTGACTCCGCAAACGACTGTGTACAATCAGCTTGGACAGGAATGCGTACAGCAGGGCTGTTCCGTTGACCTGTTTGTGTTCAACAATGCCTACATTGATATTGCGACCATTGGCCAAGTGTCGCGTCTGACTGGTGGAGAGGTCTACAAGTATACATATTTCCAAGCAGAGCTCGATGGCAAGCGTCTTATTGAGGATATCATTAAGAATGTATCACGTCCGATTGCGTTTGATGCAGTGATGCGCGTCCGCACCTCGGCGGGCATTCGACCCACCGAATTCTTCGGACACTTTTACATGTCTAATACCACTGACGTGGAGCTGGCAAGCATTGGTAAGTCGCAAGCGAGCAAATCAATATCTATTCTCAACTAATCACAACTTCATTTTTTCTTCATACAGATGCCACCAAGTCGGTGAGCATTGAGATCAAGCATGATGATAAGCTGCCGCCGGAGGAAAATGTCTACTTACAGGTGGCCTTGCTGTATACATCGTGCAGTGGCCAGCGACGATTGCGCATACTGAATTTAGCTTTGCGCGTAACGGTGACTATTGCAGATGTGTTCAAGAGCTGTGACCTGGACGCCATGATGCTGTTCTTTGCGAAGCAGGCGTGCTTCAAGCTGATGGAGCACTCGCCGAAGCAGGTCAAGGACAATCTCATTCAGCGATCGGCACAGATTTTGGCCTGCTATCGCAAGCACTGCACATCGCCGACATCTGCTGGCCAATTGATACTACCCGAGTGCCTGAAGCTATTGCCCCTGTACGCGTCCTGCTTGCTGAAGAACGATGCTGTTTCTGGTGGCTCTGATATGACTCTGGATGATCGCTCCTATGTTATACAATTTGTGCTGGCCATGGATCTGAATATGTCGGTCAACTATTTGTATCCACGCTTCATTCCCATTCACACCGTGGAGACCGATGAGTCGTCGCTGCCAACGCCGGTGCGTTGCACACATGAGAAGATCACCGAAGACGGTGCCTACATACTGGAGAACGGCGTGCATCTGTTTATTTGGCTGGGCCAGTCTTTGTCGCCCACATTTGTGCAGTCCATATTCGGCGTCCAATGCACGCAGCAGGTGAATGCCGAACGTTTCGCAATCACCGCTGATACGCCGCTGGCACGTCGCATTACCGACATCATCAATCAGATTATGGAAGAACGCACGCGTTACATGCGGGTAAGTTGTGCAGAATAACTAAGACAACTATGAGATCAATTTGTTGACTACCATTTGCTGTTTGCAGGTCACCTGTGTGCGGCAGAACGATAAGCTGGAGAGCGTGTTTCGGCATTTCCTTATCGAGGATCGCGGCACAGATGGCTCGGCTAGTTATGTAGATTTCCTGTGCCACATGCACAAGGAGATAAAGGACCTGTTAAGTTAGCACGTAGGCAACTCACATAAATCGCCGACTGCCAGCAGCTATTCAACTGAGGAGCGTTGGTCCAGAAGCTACTCACAGAATCGGGCGCGCATGCGCCGTCTCTCGTTCAGCAGTCGTCGGTTTAAATGAGCGCGTTGGCATATTTATAGCATATAGAGCAGACATAAATTCAATTATACATACATATTCATATATATATACATATAAACAACATATAGCCGCGACATCATTTCGAGCGTTACAAATCTTCCATTAACTTTTATTAAACTTTCCACATTTTGCATGTTCTGTTGTCAATCTTAAGTATTCCATATGCTTATTTATGTGTGTGTGTGCGTGTGTTTGTGTGTATGTGTGTGTGTGTGTGTATTTCTGCGCTATAAACATTTGTTAAACGAGCAACTGCAATTAGACAAATTATTTTCGTGTTTATTTGTTCTTTCTTCAAATTCTCCGTTCAAAGTACGTGGATGTTTTTAATGAAATTAGAAATGTCAGCACCACAGTCACACGAGAAATTTCCGTAGTTCAAAACGAAACAATGAATGAAGCCTGATGCAATAAATATTGTGCACACATCGATGTAGCAATGAAAGAGTTTCCAGGAAGCAACAACACTTTCATACATTCTCTAACCATATGCAATATTTCGTTATCCGCACGTAATGTACTTGATGTATCGTAATTCAAATTATTATTAATATCTATAAATACCCATAAATTTCTTGTGAGAATTATTTTAATATTTAATCGGTATATGCGCCCCCCTCTCCCTTAGAACCCAAAAGTCTTTGTGCAAAAACAACTATTGAAAATGAAATAAAAATCTTTATTAAAAAATCTAAATCAAAAGCGGATCGTTTTTATTAGACTGGTTTAGTATCTTTACTGTTATTAAGATGCCAACTTTTTATCGAAAACAAAACTTTTCGATGTTCCTGAAGGAATTAACTGGGGCAAATGGAGTCGTGACTATAAGCAGAGTTTGCAGAGATGGCAATGCTCGCAAATGGAGAATCTCAGACTCTGCCCATAACTCCGCAATTTCACCTATACAAAAAGAGTTAAAAGATATTTATATATATGTTTATATAATTTTAAATTATATATAGTTGTTTATATATTTATATTTATATTGTATTGTATTTATTAGGCCTTTAAATATCTAGATTTATTATTATTTGACGTGCACATTTTACATTTACATAAATTTTAGATTGTTTTTCTTTCTCATTCGTTTTGTATGTTTAGAAAAGTTTTCGATTTCACTGTTCCCGAAATTCATAACAATTAAATAAACATTGCCTAAGATGCAGCCCCTCCTCACGCTCTGTCGCTCTGTGTAAATCGAAATTGAATCGCAGACACTGCACACAGATGACAGACTGCTAAACATTCTAATGTGGTTGCATCCGAGTTCGTTCTTACAGTTAATGTTAGGTTTATATAATTACATAAAAGAAACCGGTCGCAGCTCAAAATATTGAATGTATCATTGATCCTTGCTGTTTACAACTTAATTACTTGTATTATGTTTAAGCGACGACGTCTCTTCTGATGAAATTTTGATATATTGTTTATTCGCATGCCGAAATTGTTGCAAATTACATAGAACACAATTTATGGAATAATACGGCATATAATTGTTAGTAAAAGTCCACTACTAGCTAGCATTTCGTTCATATAAGTTAAATAGCGAAATGAAATAATCATAAAAAATAAACGAAATAAAACGAAGGATTTTTCATCGGATATTGGGGCGGAATATAGAAATTAATATATGTACATATTTGTTTCTATAACCAGCGCCTCACACGCACTGTCATTTTTAAATTAACTGAAGGAAATCCAAATTGCGGGCGCATTTGGAATCACCCGTATTCGGCGTGAAAACAAGCAGCCAAAGATGAAAATCTTGGAGTGTTGGTGTATGTGTGTGTGTAGCTGTATTGTGTATGTGAGAGTGTGTTTGTGTGTGTGTGCTGCTGCTGCTGACTGCTGTGGTGCCAGATTTTGGGGGAGGGGTCGTGGAGTCAGGCAATCGCCCTATTTCGTAAACGCCATGAACACAGCCCAAAGTATTTCGTTCGCATTCGGTTTGGCCGCCTCCGTTTCAAAGTCAAGGTCGAGCAGTTCGCGCACACGCTTCATGGCCACCTCGTAGTCATCGTCGTTGAGCGGCGCAAATGCATTCTCGATGACGTCACTGGCGTGCGCCAGGAAGATAAGTGCCAGCATTCGCTTATCCATGCGCTGTGCATCGTTCACCCACTTGGAAAGTACCGAATCTTGGATCTATAATCGCAAAATTTTTAGATTACCCTATGTACAGGGACAAGCTCCCAATATGGCTCAACTTGCCTTCTTCACCAGACGGCACTTAACCACATTATCACTGAGCGGATGAGTCGTCATGTCAAAGAGCAGAAAGTTTTGCTTTTCCGTTGTGAGCACACCCTTCTCGACGAGGTTCTTGGCCAGACGCTCGCGAACATTTTTTAGCTGGTAGCGCAGCTTCAACGGATTCCAAGTTTCACCTGCGACAAACGAAAGTGGGCAATCAATTTGTTGTCTTCGGCCTTGCCAAGTGAACCACCTACCGCTTAGATATTCGATCCAACTTTGCACAGTCTCTGGTGGATCTGTTTCCTTAATGTGTTTCAGTGCCTCATCCAACAGAACGTCGCCAGTTTGCTGATCCGATTTCAGTATAAGCTTTCTGAAATCACAAATCACATATTAGCTCCAATTATAATATATATAGATCAGACTCGCGATGATACCTTGTACACAAGCCACGACGCCGCATGCCCGACTTCTCGATCATAACACGTCCACGTAGGCCCAGCTCAATCAGAATGCAACCGCGCAAACCGCTGGATATGCAATCATTCCAGAAAGATGTGTAACCCTGTTAAGTAGAAAAACAAGGAAATGCGTCAAATGTAATTCAATTTATCGACTGCAATACTTAGCTTTAAACCTAATTAATGATCTTACGCTAACAGATGCCTTTGATGGATGCGAGTCAAGCTTATAATAAAGGCCGTACTGAAGCCTATTTGGATTATGGGTTTTATGAAATATTATTTAGAATTCATCCAAAACTTTGCAAACAAAATGCATTTTCCGATTTCCCACGACCCTAGTGGGCGTGTCGAAAACACTTTTTTAGACAATACATATACAAAATGCATATATAATACTCACGGAGAGTGGGACGGACAACCAATATACTCATTTCACTTTGGTGAAAGAGTATAACAATTTGGTAAGTGTTTATATGCTTATTTTCATAATATAGGAGTTGCGAGAGTGAAATATTCCCAACTTTTTACAGCTGTCGTTGGCAACTGTTCAAAGTTTAAACAGTTGAATTTGTTTAAGCTAAAACGATATGTGGCTAACAAGCCATAAAATTGTAAAATGTAACTACATTTGATATGCTATATATATGTACATATATTTTAACTAATGATTCACATATTAGTATATGCGAGGGCTGCAACAACAACTTCCCACTATCATTCGCATTCGAATGTTATGAAAACAATTTCGTTAATGACGTTATTTGCGATAAGCATGGTCACGGACTACAGCAACTTCCTCAAATAATTAGCTATATGAAAAAAAGAAGGAAAAAATGTATCTGCTGATAAGAAAAGTTGTGGAAGCAGCAGATGAAAAAAGAAACCGATTCTCAGTGCTGAGCAAAACGATCAAAGCGAGCAAATGGAACAACGAGCGACACGTTGAAATTCCCCGACTTGTTGGGGGTGCTGGGTGCTGGGTGGTGGGTGGTGGGTGGTGTCTGGAAGCAAGCTCTACACATAGAACGAGATGATAAAAGTGGGAGGCAAGCAAATAAAGCGAACAATGCAGAATGAGAATCATTCGCATGTGCCCTATACGGGGCACGTATAGAGACACTGGAATCAGCAGCTGCTGTCCAAACATGTGCGAGATTAATGAGTATTTCGCAATTATGCAAATGAAGCGAACACCTTGCGAGCTGAATATGAGAGCGAAAAGAGTTGACGCAACTTGTTTAAGCCAAAGTCTAATGGACTCAGAAGTCAAAGGTTTCGAAGAGCTTTCGAAAAAGCTTTACTGATCGTGTATTTAGCCAATTGAATAGATAATCTAGAGTTAAGCATTGGTATTTTGACTAACGTCACTTGATGATAAATCACACGCACACTGTGATAAGCTGAAGAGCGAAGAAGGCCAAAGCATATTTCTGATAGCTGATGAACTCATTCGCTCTCACGTTCTCTCTCTCTCTCTCTCTATCTATTTGTCTATCTATACAGTTAACAGCGTTGCGAAGTTTTAAGCTTTAAAGCTTATTGCAAACAACTTCAATATCAATAATGCACCTAAAGCCTACAACAACAACAACATGCTTTAAGCTCTGCTTGATGCCTGTCCAATGCGAATGAGTGAAAGAAGAGAGCGAGAAGTAGTCAAAACAGAAAACAATAACGGAAGCTGCCTATTAAAGTGTGCAGGAAACTTTGCTGTCGCCAGATAAAACTGAGAGCACGGTTACATATGGCCGCTTTATGTATACATTAGGGAATTGAACTAAAGATAAACTAAGGCACGCGGCTGATAAGACTCGTCTTATCAGACAGCGGGCTAACGACGGACGCACCTCTTTATCCTTTAGGCCAAGCAGTAGCACCTCCTCCATCAGCGTCAGCCGCGTCTCCTTCGAGTCGCCATCATCAATGTTATCCTCCTGATCCTTGTTGCTGTCGTGCGCGTCCTGATTGTCGTCCGGCGTGTTCGCGTTCAAGCCACCAGCGCCACCGCCCTCGGCTCCATTCTCGCGTGGCTTGACAGCGCGCCTAACCAAGCCGTCGCTGCGATTCATTATGTTTATAATTCTTTGTGGTTTCTTCTATTTTTTGTATGTGTGGCACAATTGTTGACTGAGCTGCTGCTGCCACCTGCCACCTCCTCTTTGTGTACTTGTGTCTAGGTGTTGGTGTGGGCGCTTGTTTGTGTGTGTGTGTGTGTTATTACTTTGTGTATTATTATTATACTGCAAGTTTCGCTGACTTTTTTCTTTTTGTTGGTTTTGTCACACTTTGTCCGCTTCTTGTTTTTTTTTTTCTCTGGTGCACCCACAAACTACGTCGCCTTCGTTGTTGTTTTGTATATTTTATTAAAACTTTACAATTTACGTTAACAATTTTTTCGAATTAATTAAGCCACATACTAAATATACATTTGCATATTTTTTTATACTATTTTGTATCTATTTAAATACTTGCGCATAATGAGCTTTATAATATATTTTTTGTGTCTTTTCTGTTTCTCCGACGTGACATTTTTCGTCTAGTGTTGAGCAATGTCGCGGACGATGAACTGAATCATACGCGCCACGGTTATACTACTTCTTGCACCACAATCGATGCTGCACTGCTGAATCGAAACTACAAAATTTATGTTTCTGTATAAAAAAATGTTTTTAGGTCAACGTATATAGTTTTGCTGTCGCCCAAATGCAATTAACTCGTTGTGTGAACTAAAGAACAGCTGTTGTCAGGCTTTACGCACTTAACAGCACTACAATCGCGTCCCATTGTGAATGACGAGTTCTATGTGAGTGTCAAAGCGCAAGGTGAGCGTGTATGAGTGTGTGTGTCTGTGGGAATATAGAAATATTTTGTTTGTGCTCCTTTGCTTGGCTTAAACATTAAACAGAAATAAGTTAATATATAATTGGTTAGACATGTCCTACCTGGCCAGTTTCAACAATGACAGCGCAAAGCAAATACTTATGGACATAATACGCACAGTAAACCAGCCGGAGAACTCGAAGAAACTATCCGAAGCCAAGGCGTCAGCTGGCAAGGAAATGATTCTCATGATGCAGCATGTTTTCCCGCTGGTAATGCAGCTGCAGCTGGAGGTAATCAAAGTGCATGGATTTCCTGGCAACCGCGAGGGTCTCGTACAGTTCTCTCAGCTCATACGCGAAATGGAGCGCGACGACATGGAAATAGCACGCCTGCGCAGCCAGATACGAGCCATTTACTTGCCCCCAATAGCCATCAACACTACCAACGACATACTCATCTGAAATGGTCTATCCTAAGCACATTAAAGACTGCAATAGTATTAAGTATAACAATGTTTTTTGTAAACTGTATTTTGGGCTTGATGTACAAAGTTTTCAATGAACTAACTCTAAAGCTGAGCTCTGATATATCTGGCTTAACGCAATAATCCAGTACAATTTATCTTAAATACACAATTTTGTGGAACATCTGATTTCAGCCTAAGTAACATGGCATATCTATTAAATAAACAAGAAATAAAGAACTTTTGCTGTTGCATTAACTTTGTTCAAACAGTCAAATTTCTTATGATAAATTAAAGAAGTTTCTTCAGTACCTTAACTACTTATGGCCTATACAATGGGTTTGTTTTGTTATCTGAATTTTCTTTTAAGTATTTAATAGTATATACATTATCAAGTAGTGAGCTGCCTTTTTATAATGATTACCCACATTTATCATAAGGCGAGCGCTTAGCTTAGACTAACTTTGAGAATTAATAGGCGCCAAGCGGCATTAGCGAGTCGCATCGCTGTGTGTGCTCTTGATGGCTTGTCCGTTACTATTTTGTATGTCGTCTGTGGTCAGTTGAACTGGATTGATATGGGTTAAGTCATTGCCATTGCCATTTAGTTTGTGCCCCAAGTGTTGCAGCTGATTGGCAAAGTGCGCGTCCTCCACACTTTCGCCATCGGTTGTAATTGACAGCGACATAGGGGACATCGGGGTAAGCGGCGTTCGGGGTGTATTCGTAGCGCACAGTTCCTCAATGGTGGAATCACTTTGAGTTGATGGCGAGGTGGAGCGCGATCGCACTGGATACGAATCATCCAGGGGCAGCGCAAAACCCTGCGTTATTAACATGTCGCCAATGTTCAGCTCAGCGCCCTCGGTGGGATCGAACAGCTCCACGCCGGGCAGCGGTGTGCCATCTCGTGTGGCCGCATTGACGGCGCTGGTCACCTTTGGACGCTCCTTGTAAGTAACGACCCGTGCGATCAGCTTACGCCAATGGGCAACTGTTTGTTCAAATTAGAGCAATTATCAAAATGTGAAATTCGCAAAGAAGACAAAACCCATTTACCCTCTGTGAGTTCCTCAAACTTGGATATAGATGCCTTTTGCCAGGTGTACGGCTCATCCGTGATGGTTGACTTGACGTTTGCCAAGAAGCATTCAACTGCTTGGAATCTGACAATCAGCAATTAGTACAGGATACAGATCACACAGATATAGTCTTTCTATACTAACCTTAGTGTTAGGAAATCGGTGCGTAGTTCGCAAATGTCTGCTGGAGAGATGTACTCACTGTCACCATAGTCCACAAAGTATAAATCGATAACCAGCTCATTCGGATTGTACTGATTGGGCATAATGTCGACAATCTCGGCGCGATACCATTTCTCATCGAACTTAAAGACGGCGGCCACAATCTGGCCTATATAGGGCGTCGTCAGTTGGTGATTGGCGCGATTCTCGGCACTGCTATAGTAGGTGGTCATCTCCTTGACCATGTCGTCTAGCTTCTTAGACTGCGGCCCCACCAGCTGCACCCAGAACTTTGTGGGCGACGCAACTGCCGAGACGTACACTTCCATGGGCTTGTCATCGCCGCGAGCAGCCATTAGCTTGTCCCGAGGCGGCTGGGAGCTGAGCGATGTCTGCGATGAGTACATGCTTGAAGTAAGGCTGTAACTGGGTGAACGTCGGGGTTCGCGATGCTGTTCCACCTCGTCAACAGCCAGTCGCAGCTGCTCGTCCTCTTCGATCTGATCGTCCAGCAGCTTGCGGGCAACATTCACCTGCTTCTGGTTGCCAACAATGCTGATTTTGGCCTTACCATTGCGTCCATTCGGATCGATGCTGAGCTTGGCCAACGATGCACGGCTTATGTCCTGGATTAGTTCGCCACCGCGTCCATTTAGCTTGTTGGCCAAACGCTGTGGAACCTGCAGCTCCATTTTGACAATCGGCGCACGCTCAATCTCCCTGATGAGCAGAACGCGAGCGGCTTTAACTGCATCGGGAAAGCCAGTTATGTCGCAGAATTTGTGAGAGCTGTCCTTATCGCTGGAAATAATAATGAACGATATTATTTTCCGATAACTCAAAGAGGGAAAGAGTATCGAGCCGTCGACTGGTATCGATAACTCAAAGAGAGTATCGAACCGTCTACTCTATTTGTTATTGCTTGCTTAAGACTAATGTTAAATATTTACCGTAATCTTATCTTTGCCCCGGTCTTTTCTTCAATTAGCTTAATGTTGGCGCCGCCGCGTCCAATTATCAATGGTACGTGGTCATTGTCCACGACTATTTTGAGACAGACTTCCTTTTGCTGTTGCTTCTGTTGCTGCACTTGCTCTTGTTCAGCTGTCCGCTTCTTACTGTCCTCTTCATCCTTGTCCTCATTGCGGGACTTGAAGTAGGCATAGAGCATGGCGCTTCCCAGCGAACAGAGACCGAAGCCTAACAGTAATTTGTATGTGGGCGTGCCCGCGAAAGGCGTATTGCGTAACATTCTGTCTTATGCAATATGTGTTCGTTGGGTGGACGAGAGGTGACGATCTGGTGTGCGGATCTCCTATCAGCGTCTTTCCTTTCGGTTCGAGTTTTACGCATGGACGATAGTTTAACGCCAACCTGTAAGTAGAGTAGGGATCAAGGTTTACTTTAAATGCTTACGGTACGTTGCGTGCAGTTGCCGTAAACTATTTACAGCTCAGAGAATCAATAACAAAATAATAAGTTTCTTCCCACCGCCCAAAAACATAATCATGGCTTTGCTTAATGAAGCACGTCATCTTCATCTGTTACATAATATTCTTATCATTAACAATTCCACAAGATGTTAATGAAAAACGTACAAAAACAATATAAATGTTTCATAGTTTTTTTGGCAGGTACACGAATGACAGCACCAAAACAAATAGACGTGTGACGTTAACGTACACTGCGCTACAAAATTGCAACTGCAAAGTATGCACAATAATATATATGTACATAATTCCATGTGCATTTTTAATAGATCACGTAAGACAACGCAACGTAACGAATAGCACATTTAAACTTAAAACTTTGAAATTGAAGTTCGACCGGAGCTTATTGCACTTGTCCCTCGGCGAATAAGTTCATAAGTTCATTCCAACTGAGAATTATGCAGGCAGCAAAATGAGCTTTTCCGACCTCTATCTCTACTCGAATGAGCATAGGGAGAAATGCAAATATACATACATATGTATATAAATATGCTGATATAGATATCTGCTAAAAGTGACTTGTCTTGAAGCTGCTGACCTTGATATTGAGTTTTCGATATTGATTTTAGTTTCGTTGCTTATTTTCTTTAAGCTTAACTATGATATTTCATAGGCAAAGAAACGCTTAAGTTCAATCAAGCGTTTTATAGACTAGCTTCGGTGTCGTTTCGTTTATTTTTAATAATGAGGCAAACAATAAAAATCGACAGAGCACAGAGCGCTCGCTCGCTCTGTCGTCCGGCTCGCGTTGTTCAATATAAATAACTGTTGCTATAATTTGAATCTGCCCTCAACAGACGCCGTTTTGCTCAATGGCGTCAGCTGTTTGCTCACACTCTCTTAGCTCTAGCTCTCTCTCGCTCTCTCCCTTCATGGTCTTCTTCTTTCCACTGCTGTCTGTTGTTTTCATTGTGCATTTTGCCGGCAACATAAACATGAATTGGCATAAGCAAATAAAGATTGCGGGATAAACAGTTATGACATGACAAAACAGAAGTAAATATTGAGAGCGAGAGAGAGCATTAAGCCAGAGAGCCGCAAAGTATTTCAGCGTCAAATCTAAATTTAGTTAAATGACATAATAAGCCGTTCGTTGAGTATTTGCATTTCAAGTCGAATTTGGTGCTCAATAAAAGGATGCCTATCATATATTTGTATACATATGTACATATATACTTATAGCTTATCAATTTCCTTTCCGTAGCTCACTATTTCCCTAGCATTATCCGAAAATCTTTTGAGGGTCACGCGCTGATATCAGCCTGATATTAGTTGGCAATGTTTCAACTTTCGCAGTTCGCATTGTTGGGGCTATAACAGAAACAACAATATATCGACGTCATATTCGTCTGTTTCTATTTGGTTTTTCTGGTCTATTATTAATATTCGTATTAGCTTATTGCAGGTATTTTTGGCAACGTTCATCCACGAGCTGTATTAAGCGTTTCTTTAGCACTCACGTTTTTTAACTCCAGGTGAAGCCAGCAAAACGTGTATTTGCTTATCTCTCGCACCCACAAACACAACAACCGTTGCGACAACGGCCAATAATAAAAGCGGTGCAAAGGAATGCGTAACAAAGCGTGCGTTTATTGTAATCTGCCGTTGCTTGTCTCCGAAATTCGTAAGTCTGCACACACACGCACACATACACACAGGCACTTGCGATTTCTTTGGCCACTTTGCTGAACGGGGAACTGATGAACAATTAATTTGGTACAAAATATAGATAGATATGTATGTAAATGTTTTTAATTGAAAAAATAACGTTTATAGTTAAATGAGTATAAAAATATATAAATTTACACAAAGTGTGATCTGCGTACAAAAACGTGTAGAATAGAATTGTATCAAAAAATTCAACATTGGTTCAAATGAATAATCTATTGAACCGAATGAGCCGACCGGTTATCGTTCATAGACTTAGTTCATTTGTCAGGCAAACAAAAATCATATGTTTAAAAAAAGCTAATAAATATATATAAATAAATAAATAAAGCCTATTGACCTTAAAATTTTTCTATGTAGCATATTAAGATATTTCATATAAAATAAAGTAAATATCTCATACAACAGAAAATTACTATCGATAAACGATAAATAGTTTACATACCAGTGCTGTAAATATTTAAAATATTTTGAAATTGATTGAACTGCTTTGCGGCGGCAAATTTGATTTATGTAGAGTAGTATAAAATGCAATTGAGCAGCTAAAAGCTGTAGGTCATAATAAACTTAAGCTACGGGCACATGTGCCGTTGTCTAAGTACAATGAACACTTAACAGTTTAAGGCGAACCATATGGCGTGGGCGTATAAATGTAATTGCAGTTGAACGTCTGCAGATCAGCTAGGAAAGATCACGCAAAGCGTTTGGCTTGGTGCCGTCCATGTCGAAGCAGCGACAGTTGCAGGACGACACCGGGCACTCCGAGTTCTGCCTACAAGCAAATGCGAAACGGATTAGGTAAATTTAAAAGATAATAATAATATTAAACCTACTTGAACCATTGGACAATGTGCTCGGTGTGGCCGCCGTGACGACACGTCTGACACCAGGAGAACCACTTGGAGAACGGCTTCATTTGCCAGCCGCCCTGCAGCTCCGTTGACGTTTTGTCGCCGGCGCTCGTATTTATCATGGTGCCCATGTGCATCAGGCAGAGCGAGCACCGTGGCAGTGGCTTCCGGCAGCTGGGACACGAGGATAAGCGATTTGTGCTCGTGCTGGTGCTCCGAGGTCGCGGCTCATCCAGCAGCGCATTCGACACGGACTTGCCACAGAAATTGCAGGACAGGTATACGGTGCGAGCGCTGCGCGTCGAAGCGCGTATTTTCTCTATCTTAATGTCCAGCTCCGCTCGCTTCTCCCACAGGCCCCAGCTGTTCAGGTAGTCCAGGTAGCTGGCTATCCAGTACTGAATGCGGTTGTCCGCAAAGTGCTCGTTGCGGAAGTAGTTGATGGCGACCAGTGCGACCGTTTGCACATCGAAGCTGGCGTCCATGTACGCCTGCAGTATATTGACGCCGTCCAGGGATTCGCCGGTGAGGAGCAGTCCATTCAGATCCCCACACTCGATGGCGCGCTGAATGCGCTGCTTGATGTACTCGGCGAGCTTCGTCTCCGACAGGTATTTGCAGGCGAAGGCCACGCGGTCGGCCAGGGAGACACCCTCCTCCCGGAGCACCGCATCGAAATTGTCCGCCTCCATGGTGAGGAATGAGAAGATGGCCCGCAGGTGCGGATCCTGGATTTGCATGTTCGCACTAGAGCGCTGGTTGCGCCACGTCGAGCTGCAGCGATCCGCATTGAAGCTGGACAGCGCTATCGCCGTGATCCGATACATGCTCGGATCCCGCATCTTGTCCGCTGCCCGGGACAATATATTGCAAGCGGCCAGCACCTTCAGATGGAACACACAGATCATCGCCGCCCGGCTGAACTCCTTGTTCGCGTACAGCTCGTCGATGAAGCGGTCCAGCTCGTGCTCGAACGACCAGCCGCATAGCTGTAGGGCCAGATCCCGCTGTTCGCTCCTGCAAAGCCAAATTATTAGCCAAGGACCGGGGTAAGACGAGTGTTTCTTCCGCTTACCGATAGGAAATTAGTTTGTTCGAGTTGTTAATGCCATCGGGCCACTGCAGCAGCTGGGATTCAATGCGCGAGCTGGCCATCAGCGCCTCCGACGTGTGGCCCAGATTGATGCCGAGCGTGGCCTTCAAGCCCGTCAAGCGCTCCTCGCTGTTCATGTTGCCGAGGGTGGCCCAGACATTGCGTAGATACGGACTTAGTGGCAGTTCGGCGAATCGCTTGGTATCCGGCTTGATGCCGTAATCCTGCAGTGCTCGCTGTCGCGTCTCCTCCAGCAGGTCCTCGTCGAACAGCTCGCGCTCCAGAAAGTCAAAGCTCAGAGAGGAGCCCACGTTGTACTCGTTGAGCGAGCTGCTGGCGCTGTTCGTGCTGCAGCTGCTCGTCGTTGGCTGCTGGCTGCTGGTCGTGGACGAGCCAACCGCAGCTGGCGCATAGAGCGGACGCTGCATGAGCAGCGGCAGCTTGCTGCGATTGCTGAATGCCGTGTGCAGGCTGGCGGGCAGCCGGAACTCCAGTATATTGAGGGCATCCGCCAGCAGCAAGGCCCGTTCGAAGTCGCGCGGATGCCAGGACAGGCAGTTGACTGCGGCAAACTTTCCGCTATGCTGGTACTTGGCCGGAAGCGGGCTAATCTGGCGCTTCACGTGGTACACCTCCCGGCAGGACTCGTTGTCCACGCTGCGTATGTCGTAGAGTGTGATATACGGCGAGTCGCGCTGCAGCGAGGACAGGAGCGACGTGCGCGTGGGACACCAACTGATCTGCATGTGATTCCGTGACGACTGAATCTGGCGCAAGGGCCGCTCAATGGCGCGCAGATCCCAGAGCATGATCAGCGAGTCCACGTAGCTGCAGAGATAGTTGCCATTGGGCGCCACGGACAAGCCCTGCACTGTCTTCGTTTGTATGGACTGGCAGGTGGTGTTGCTCTCTACAGGAAGAAGTGGAAGAGGAGTCATACAATTGCCTCAAGATTAACATATGTGCTTCAATTACGCCGTAGATCGAAGAGCTTGATCAGCTTCTGGCTCATGCCAGCTATGAGCATGCGATGATTGTGATCCCAGCACAAGGAATTGGCCGCCTCTGCCAGGCCAAAGAAGTTGGCCGTTTCCTTGGGCACGCCGCGTTCGATGTCCCAGATCGTGATGCAGGAATCGGATCGATGTCGATCGTGGCCAATGGCCAATATATTTGCGTCCAGCTCGTTCCAGGCTAGGCAAGTGCACATGCGCTGCTGCCGGGGCGCTGCAAAGGGGGAGAGAAGAAACTCAATTGATAAATGCTTAGGAGGATCCGTAAACGCTACGGCGTACTGTACTCCCAGCTGCTGTCGTAGGTGTCGCGAAAATTGCAGATGCCGATTTTGCCATCCGCCAGGCCGACGGCAATTATCGGCTGGTCACTGTGGTACGAGGTGGCCACACAGCGGGCGTATTGATAGCGTGTCTCGTTCGACAGATAGTTGACCGGAATGTAGGGCAGGCGGCTTTTCTGGGTTGGGTCCTCTTTGCTGCGCACTTCGTACAAATTGATTTCCTGGCCCCATGAGACGAACTTGTCGGGGAAGTTGGGAAACCAACTGATGCCGTGTATGTTGCCGCTCATCTTGAGCGATATTTTGCATTTATTGGCAAAAAACTAATTGCGTCGCTTCTTATCAGTAACACGACAAAAAAAAAAAAATAAAATAACCAAACAACAAAACAGCTGATAGTGCAGCTAGGGATGGACGGCAGTTGCTAACAGTGTGGGTTAAGCTCGGCTGTTAACATGTGGAGCAATTCTGTTAATTGAATGAGGCACTTTTACACATTTTTAAACCATTGAGTACTTAAGGACTGCAAGTTGGAAGATTTGATGTTTCGCGATATACATCTGTCTTTTGTGATCTTTGTTTATAATATATATTTTAAAAATGTCTAGCTCTATCCAGGCACAGCGAACTGTAGATGGCGCTCGCTTGGCAATTGGAATTAAAATCCTTTAAACAAGTCAGAGTTTTCTTCTGTTAATCGCACAACAGCGAGCTTTGTTAGTTTCTATCGTTGACTGCAGGTGGCGCTAACTTGGAAATTTGAAATTCAAAACCCGCGCAAAAACGAAAAAATTCGTAATTTTTGTTAGATTCATAAATGATGCCATCTGGCCATTCAGCCAGCCATATGTGTAACATGTTACTCATCTATTGTTCCACTCGAATGCACACACATGTAACAGATAGGCGTAAGCATAAGAGCTCGAAAAGGTGCGCTCAGGTAACTACTCAAGTGAATCAACATAATTGTCTTTAATTTGTATATATGTATGTAGGCAAGTATTCATTTATATGCTGGGCGACTGGGCTGCTCGCAGCAGGCATTGCTAGTTTCAATCTTTGCTCTTTGCGGTGCTGCGGCATAAGTCGGGATATTTCATATGAAAACTCGCATATTTGTCGTGGGATTGACACGAGTGGGCACTCGTAAATTAATAACGCTGTGTAATTTCGTGCTGTGTATTGATTGAAATTGTCATGCCAATGCAATTGAGTTATTAAAAAAACAACAAAAGCGGATCGCTTTGTGCACGCACATTGCGTCATGCGGTGCACAGCGGAAGCGGAAACAAAGCAGCATCAAAAATGGCGGCCAATAATGGCGGAGCCCCTCCGTTCCCCAGGCTCACAGGCATTTGGGTCAGATGCGGCTGGTCAGTAATGTCATATGTATCCATAAAATATCCATCAACGAGCTGAACTCGATTTGGCCTTACGCTTAATTGATTTCGTCTGCAAAAAGGATATCAAAGGGATATGGCAATAGTTAACCATAATCAGGCCGCGTCCGGGTCTCGTCACTAATTAACATGCCAATATTTCAACTAATTTCAATTGTTCCAGCAAAAACTCAAAACGGAAGCAGCGCAGTAGAGACAGCTCTGAGCTTTGCCTCTGCCACGATTTATATTCCTTTATATACGTATATATATTACATCAATTTTGGTGAACGGATGTTGGCTACAAATCAGCGTAAATCATATTTGACTAATTTATTTGTGCATGCCAAATGTGCAAACAAAACATTGATTGCGCATTTATTTTGGGGATTCCCAATTTAAATTGTAAATGCCCGAATCTTAATCACTTCAAATCAATATCGAAAGCATATATAACTGAAAATTGAAGGCTTTGTCTGTTTAAGTTCTGTCGTTGCGTTTTCTTTCGACTGCTTATGCATTCGCTATCGTTGACTATCGAGTTCTTAAGCAACTCTTGTCGTCTGTCGATTATTCTTGAACACTTATCGTACTTGATCGACTGGTCGATTAAGCTCGATAGTTAGCCCACCTCTGATTGGTTTGCAGCACTGACAGCTGAAACAGCTGGTGGCTGGCTCGCTTTTTTTTTTGCGTTTACAACACTAGTTACGAAATCTCAGCACTGCATGTTATCTAATCGATAGCGTCACGCAATCGATGTAGCTCAATCATCACTATTCATCAAAAGCTGGGTATTTCACCGAAGTGAACTAATAAAATACCGAAAATAGGCTTTTTTGACTAGTTCTTAAATAATAGAAATTTTTTATCGTTTTTATAGTATATATAGATATTTCTCTCTACCTTTGGCACATTTATGTATCGTTCGTCACACGAAATTCGCTGTCGTTTGTTGCATATTTATGGGCTTTGGGCAACGGAGTGTCATATATCAATTTTGCGCCGTTTAGCGCCATGCGCTGCTTATGAGAGAGAGAGAGAGAGAGAGCAAACAACGGTGTAGAAGAAGAAGAAGATGAAGTGTGCATAAAAAATGATAATAATAATAACAAGCGCCAATGAAATTGCAAAATTAATGCCTCTCATGTAAATATCTGGCATGAATATTTCATGACAACGCGCCAAAGCTTAAAAAACAACAGCAAGCGACTGAATGCGGCTCGACAGGCAGTTACCCTGTAAATTGAGTCTTTGCATTATAATTTGAAAAATCCAAATTCTGAATAAAAAGGGAATTTGAGTTCAAGTTGATATACGTCTAGAGTTCGTTTGAATCGTAGACGAGCATTAAGCAGTCGTTAACGCCCGACTAGAATGCTCTGTCCTGTACACATTTTGAAGGGTATTATTAATTTAAAAAAATTAATTTAATTCATTTATTATTTGATTTATATATTGGCATTTTTAACTAAATGAATTTTAATTAAATGTATATTATTAAATTAATTAATTAAATATTTTAATAAATATTTATTTATTATTATATACTTTAATATATTTATACGTTTTAATTAATTGACATAATTTAAATATTTATACTTTATATTTACTGAATTTAATTTAATTTATTTCTTAAAATTTTTAATATTATTTTTTGGAAATGCTTTGTGCTTATATACACTCTCAGTGCGGCCACAGTACAGGGTATATGAGCAGCAGCGACAGCGACTGGTCCCGTGCGAGCATTTAACTTAAATGGGTCGTGTCTTATGACTCGCCTCGCTGTTCGTCATCGTATTTATGCATTATTTATATTTGTTTTTAAAATACGCATTGTTGTTGTTGCTGGTGTTTTCTCTCAGTGTATGCGTGTGTGTATTTTGTGTGTGATTTTTGTGTTCGTATCGAGTATTTATCTTTTATTTCATTTTGTCATTTGCGAGCATATTAAAAAATATAAATATATATATGTATATATATTCATATTTACATATGCAGCACAAACGAAGAGAAATTGCACTCAAATGGGGGAGAAAAACATTTTTTCGCTGCGCCCGTGCGTATGCAACACTTTATTATTATTATTTTTCAGTTGACGTTTTGTCGTGGACAACGGTGTATGTGGGAAGGGAGAGAGAGCTAGATGGGATAGAGAGAAAGAAATAATTAAAAATTATATTAAACTAAAATTTACAGACTAGAAATCTCATCATTATATATATATATAATTTATTTATTTATTTATTTTCTACTATATATTCAATGCAGCTTAAATAATTTGACCTCTTTCAGTATTTCTATTTATTTAATTTCGAAATAAACTTTTCATTGCTTTTAGTTTCAGCGCCAATTTGAAATTGATGTGCCCATGTTGCAGACACAAATGCAATGACAATGAGAGCCGAGGGTGGTTTCAAAAGTTGTCTGACATATACGCTCTTCCCAGTTGAGTTGTTATCATCATAATCAGGCTAAAGCTGATTGGCCTATCTATGCCAGTTCATGAAGAGGAAAGTGTATATTGAGCAGCTTCTCAGTCTGTTGTCTGTATAATATATAGCAAAGTCTGTCTCTAGTAGCTACATGACGTTTTTACCTGTAGACCTAGAGCCAGCTTAGAATTGATCAAGATTTTCTATATTATCTGCAAGAGTTTGTGTTTGCAGCAACTGCTCGAGTTACCCTCGCCAAATTGTTGGCTGTGCCGTTGCGGCCTTGTTGTTGTTGTTGGCAATTCTAGCCAACGTTGTCGCTGACACTTCCTGTTTTTGTTTGTCCTTTGCTGCGCTCGACTCGCGACTGCGAATCGCGCTTTAAAGTGCAATTTTATGAGCCGTTAACAGCACATTATGTATACGTATTGCATGCAGTCGGGTTGTGCACACACACACACACACACACAGTAGTCAGCTACACCTACAACGATGCTCTGCTGCTGTTGCTGCTGTGCAGGTCCCATAGATTAAGTTATTGTTGATTTGCAGATTTGACAATTTATTGAAGCAGAAAATTCGCAATTTTACAATTTTATTGCATAGAACGGATAAATGGAGCGTATGGGAAATAATGTTTATTTATTTTTGTAAATACGTTTGTTGTGTGAGACGCTCGGCAGCTGAGCATAAGCACGTTATTCAACACTACAGCGACAGCCAAATTAATTGGAAAACATATCGAATACACAGCTGACCACGCCCAAGAGACAGACATTGAGAGTGAGAGAGAGAGAGAGAGAGTGCGACAAATCTGATAATTTGTGAATTTGGCAATAAACAAAAATATTCGTTTTAATTGCTTTTTACTCGATCCAACAGCAAGGCAGCGCCAGTGTTGCACAGTTGCATAGCAGGCCTGCGTCTGTGTGGACTAGTGTTGCAAGCTGCTTTGATTTATATTGTTTTTCAATGCATAATGCAAATCAGAACTCATTTTCGTCTATTGCAGATTGTAGATGACAATTTAGGGCGCCGTCTAAGTACATCTGAAGATAAGCCCTCTCTCTCTCTTTCATTTGCAGCTAAATATGACTTGATTGAGGTCTGCGAACGTTGCTTGTGCGCGTGTCACGACACGACATCAGCTCTGGCATGTCCACTAGTGCCACGCCCCGGTCATTATTGCCGCCCACAGCGTGCTGTGCAAATTCGATTTTAATAATTGAAATTTATCTAGCTGCAAAAATGATGTTCTTGTTGCCTTGCGAGCTGCTCGCAATATGTGTGCAGCATACTTTATAGCTGACACACACACACGCACACACACGTATGTGTGTGTGTGCAATTTGAGTAAATTAAATTGATTTTTAATGGGCGATGAACATTCGTTTTTCGGCACGATTGATTTGGCAGTTAACAAGCATCAAAAGTGGGCGACAAATAATCCGAAGCGAAATTATTTCAGCAATTGCAAATTGCTGTCTGTCAACGCCTTCAAAGTTCACAGTGGCGGTGCTGTGGGGCTGTGGTGCGGGCTTGGTGTAGCTGGGTGGCTGGCTGGTCTATTGCAAAGGCATGCCACTTCAGCCTGTCGTTCACTGTCGCTGATCGCATGTTAAGCTGACGCTCGACATGACAAGGACAGCGGAGTGTGAGGGTGGCTGGGCGGGCAGGACATGCAGCACGTCCTTGTGGTGCGTGTTTGCCAATTTCTATTTGCAATGCATTCGACATTGCCACTGGGGATTGCAACTTGTGGCATTGTCTGCCGTCGTCTCCTCTGCTGACGCGACAAATTGACAAACGCCTCGCAATCGATCTGACAAACTTATTAATAATTCGAATTTATGAGCCGAGACCAAATGTCAAGTGTCGGCTTCTAAAATGTATTTCAATTGCAAATTTATTTCAATTTGATATAGGCTTCATCGGCTTGGCTGGCTATATTCACTTCAGATTGATAGGAGCACCAAATGTGTATGAATCCATATTGATGACTAAACTCAGCTGAAATTTCAGATAACCCCACTTGACATGGCATACCTTAATGATCAACTTAACAGCTGCATATTACTGATAGCTCAAACAGCTCTTAAAATGTAGCTAGCCGAAATGGTAACACTCTTGTTTGGCCACCATGTGGCTAGATCGACTCTGCTCCTCCTTTTGATTAAGAACATATATACTTTATAGTGTCTATTATAATGTATATATAATTTATAATGTCTATATGTGTACCCTAGACTCACAGTTTTAATGGATTTATTTCTATGGCTTAGGTATCTGCCAGTCAGGCAGACTCGATTACGTTGCCTTCGCCTTAATGGGTTTAGGGTATACCAATTTTTTGATACCTGTACCTAATAACGCATCTATCTATGGCTTAGGTATTTGCCAGTCAGGCAGACTCGATTACGTAGCCTTCGCCTTAAATCAATTGCAAGTTTCTTCTATTATTGGCGTGCATAGCTCGTATTGCTTTCAAACTGCGCCCATGATATTTTCCATTAATATATTTTTAATTAAATGCAAATAAATAAAAAATTTATTTTTTCTCGCCGCTGCTGTATCGCGGTATCGCTTTCCTTCTGGTCCCTCGCAAAATATTTGTTTACAGCTCTCATACGCTTAATTAAATCAAACTCCGTTACAATATGCTCGTTAAAAGCGCAATCAATTGCATTTTAAAAATATTTTCTCCCAAATATGCGGCTAACAATTTTTCATATTTTTAATGAAATGCAACGCGAAACACAATATATAAAAAATCAAAGGTATAAAAAAGCGAAACAGAGAAACTAAAAAAAAAAACGAATTGAAATTCAATTTTTGCTGCGTTCATTCTATAATAATATATACAAAATATTTGTGATGCCTGGTAAAGAATGCGCTGTCTGACCGACTGCCAAATACCCTGTATATATTGTTTACAATATAAATAAAATATAAATATATATATTTATTTTCTAGACCTTAACTTAAAGCGAACACAGATTTTAGTTACCCTTCGTCTTGGCCTTGCTGTTTACAGGGTATTGCAGAATGTCGGGTTGCGAGTGAGCACAAGTGAAAAACGGAAAAAATCAAGGGTATGCAAATATGTAAAACACTTTTTTGTTTCGCATACAACGTTTGCATAACAAGGCCACTGCGGGCGCATACGCGCGACACGCCCCAGCCCCGCCAATCCGCAAATCCGCCCACCCCCGCCCAGCGACTGGCTGGTGTATATGACATCTTTATTGTTTACTTGCTCCACATTTGCAGCACGAGGGCGCGCTTGTAAATTATAATTCAATTAATGGATTTGCGCTGCGAACTAATTTGCGTACCCCAAGGAGCGGCCGGAGTGTAGCCCCAGCTCCGCTCGCATCTGTGCGCCGTGCGCGAGGTAAAGAACAACAAAAATTGGACAATTTGATGCGTTGGAAATCCGGCGAAAATCCATGAGAGCCGTAAAAAAGCTCGACAAAAATCTCGTGTGGTTGTTAAAATTGTTCGCCGAGCTAGCAGACAGCCGGGCGGGGGTGAAGATGGGGGCGGGCGCGGTGTGTGCTGGCTGGCTTGACTTATATTTTTTATGTTTATTGTCGCTTATATCGCTGCCTACCTGCCTGCCTGCAACGGGGCTGCTGTCATTAGAGTCATGGCGCCAAGATGAAAAAGAGTAAACACAGTGATGAAAAAACGTTAACAACTCTCTTGGGCAGGCAAGTGTGTCTGTGTGTGTGTGTATGTATGAGTGTAGATATGCTTATGTATATGTTGAAGCGTGCTTTGCTGGCTCATAACAAAACGCGAGTTACACACAATTTAAGTGCCTCGTTCTCCTCTCTCTCTCTCTGTCTCTCACTAGCTCCCTCTCAGTCCCTCTGTGTGCCTGACTACATGTAACTTTATTAGCAGTCTTTCGACTCTGTATGTTACCTTGTCAAAGTTATGAAAGTGGCTGGGGAATACCCTCTGTCTCCTCCCCAAATTAGTTTTCGACTGCGTCGCACAATGACTGAGCCGAAAAACTTTGCTCGCTTTAACTCTTTAACGAAATGTTTCCATAAATAAGTTAAGCCTAGAATGTGTGCAAAATAAACTGAATAAACTGATAAACGGACAAAGGCTTGCACTCAGTCTTAGCTAAAGAGCTTTGTTGCAGTTCCGTTCATCTCATGAGTGTCCAGTCGAAGTTCTAATGGGATCTAGGACTCGGCACTCGACGTGAAGCCCGGACAAAAAGTCATAAATTCGTTTTGAAAATTGATTTTGATCAATCAATTCATTCGCCTCATGAGTTGTCCCAGCGAACAGCGTCGATTAGCTTTAAATTTCTGTCAGCCAAATTCTTTTGATTGACTCTTCGATCTGTTAGGAGTGCTTATTGCCGAGCCTCTCAGCCATTTGCATTTCCTTGGAAACATCTGAAAAGGCAATCAATCAAAGCGGCTAAGAATCATTAGCCGACTGGTCCTGGCTGGCTGGTCAAAGCTCGCAGGAATCACAGCACTAAGAGGAATTTCAATTACGAGACCCACAAAAAATCTCATTTCAGGACACCAGGCACGCGCAGCTAGCCGTGTCGCCTGCTTGGGGCGCTTTATGCTTTATGCATTATTCCAGGTGCTAGCTATATATTTTCTTTAATATTTTTGCAAATGATGCGACAAGACGATGCTCGATAAAATCTCAGTCAGTTTCCACAATGCTTGTGGGTCATTTAAATGCAGATTGCAATGAGCTGTGGAGCTGTGCTGGGGGAACGGAGGGTCTGCCGGCATTTGCATAATGGCGGCGACACATTGCAGCGGAAACGGAAACCCAAAGTCAGCTCACTTGCAGCTGTCCAAGAGTCGTGCTTATGACTACTTGAGCAGCCTGTGCGTCCAGCCGTGGTCACCGACCGTGCTCCGCCGCCCTGCCCTTCCAGTGCACCTGCTCCGAGTCGTTAGTAAGCGGAAGCGCCTTGCTTTGCTCTCCATTGGGTTATGTCATCATGTGGCCCCCCTTTGAAATGAACATGAACTGAGCCCAGAGCCTCGACCAGCGCAAAACGTTTTTCATTTTAATTCAACAGCAATAAATAAGCTGGCTACTGAGCAAATGCAGCGCCAGGTGATAGCGCTGCATTACAATGCTCCCCACACACACCACGCTACAAATGGTATAACAAAAGGAATCTCGACCAATACTTGAAACTATAGCCGCGCAGAGCCAATAGCCAATGGCCAATTTGACATGAAACCTTCAAGTGAAATATATGGAGAAAAAGTCAAAAAGCTTTTAAGCTCTTGTTTTTTGGCACTCGCTCAGATTGTGCTTATAGATAGATATAAGAGAAAATATTCTTAAAGCTCCTGCAAGCTTTAATCAATTCACTAAAAGCTTTGAGCTTTAAAATTGTGCGAATTGTCAAGCTTTCAAGCAACTTACTTAAGCTTTAAAGCTAGATCTTTAGCAGCATGATAGATATCAATCATAGAGAGAGAGAATTTCGACCAAGTAACTAAAAGCTATAGGCTTCTGCTGCTTAAGCTGACCAAATGGCTGAAGCCAAAAACTAACTTTAAGTTATTCACAATAATATTGTGAAATTTATAATTGTGAATGGAAGCTTCCATTGCGCGTAGTGCAGCTTTCAGCTTTCAGCTTGGGAAAAGTTGAAGCCATATCGCTGTGGCTGGCTTCAAGTTTCACTCGCGGCTCAGATTGGCCACGGGGCATGCATTTAAGGCTGTTGTGATGCTGCTTGTTGCCGTTGGTATTTCAGTTGTTGCTGTTGTTGCCTTTATGTTTATGTTGCCACAACGTAGCCGGGCACGCATGAAGCCGCGATGTCGAGAACGACGACGACGGCGACTCTTCGACTTCGGCTCATATGCGTTGGTGGCGAAAGGTGCAGCAGCTGCGGCTGCGGGCGAACGGTGTCAACCATTGTCAGTGGCATGTGAATGCGGCTGGGGGTGGGGCGAGGGAAGCAGCAGCAGCAGCAGCAGCAGCAGCAGCAGCTGCTGTTGCTGTAGCTTTAGCTGTAGCTGTAGTTACTGGTGTGGCATAAATTTCGTTGTGGTTGCACGTGAAAATTGCATTTGGCTAGCATTCGGTTGGGTGTGTGGTGGTGCGTGTGTGTGAGTGAGTGTGTTCCGCCTCTTTACGTGCTGTGCAAATTGTGGACTTAAATGTTTATGCGCTGGTTTGGGCCCAGAGTCGCCGCCAATTGCCAACCCGAGCAGCATTCGGATTCGGATTCGCATCCGCATCCGCACCCCATTTGGCCCGTTTGTTTATTAAGCTTTTTGGCCAAAATAGAAAAAGGTGTTGAATGCCACTCGCTGGCTGCTTTTTATTGCCCCCAACACTCTCCCACACCCACACCCACACACACACATGCATATCTCTAAGTGCTGAAGCAGCTGTAAAATAAATATATATTTTTATTTCTGCTCTTTTTGGCATTCTTTATTTTGTTGTGCTGCCAGGGCGAGCGTATAAATTAAACGCGTTACAGCTGGCAACCGCAACGATTTCCTCTTTTTTTTCCAATTTTTTTTCTGTTTTTTTTTTTGGCTCGCATTAATTCGCGTTTGCACCCGCAAAAGCACTTAATGCAGCCCTGCCCAGCAGCCGCACGCCCTGGTCCTGGCACACTATGTCGCTCGAAGCGTATACAAAATTTAAATAAGAAACAAATCGAAGTAACGGCAAGCTCCCTCCACTCCCCCACCCAGCCCCCATTCGCTCCACGAAGCATGCAGATAGCAAATACCAAATGTTCAATGTACTAAAAGGCAATCAAAAAGAAGCGACGCCAACTGAGAACAAAAACAGAAACGAAATTTACAAAAAAAAGGAAAAAAAAACACAAAAATGGAAAAAAATATTTGAAGGTTGCAGCAGGCGGAAGCCATCGGCATAATGAAAAAATAAAAGTGCCCGAAGATCCAACGAAACGAAGCTCATTGATGCGTTGCGCACACCATATTAAAGGGCATTAATGAAATTACACGTCTAGGGGTACGGCTTCGACTACGGCTACGACTACGGCTACGACTAGATTCGCCTACAAAAGGGCGTTCAGATCTCATCTACAATAATCAAAGTGCTTCAAGCTAACTAAAAAAAAGTATATAAACATATATTTTAATTCTGAACTCAATTAAAATAACTAAAAAATTATTTTTAATTATTTTAAAAAATATATAATATATTTTAACTGAATAGTTAATGTTTAAAAAAAATTTAAAAATGTTTTTCAAAGCAAAATATAAGTTTTTAAAAATTTAATACAAATTTATAGTTTTAAAAAAAATTTAAAGTCTTTTTTCAAAAAGAAATACGATTATCAAATTGTTTTTAAAAAGAATAATTTATTTTTTAGAAACAAATAAATTTAAAAAAATGTAATTGTGATTTAAAAACATTTTTCAGAAACAAATAAGTTTACTTAACTTTTTTTTTGAATTTTAAAACTATTTTAAAAAAAGTAAATTTATTATTTATTATTTATTATTATTATTAATTTCATTTTCATTATTTAAAGTTTTTTGAATAATTTTAAAGTAAATTATTTGTAAAGGTTTCAATATTTAAAGGGGAGTTGTGTTGGGCAACTAAGTGCTTATCGATAAATTGTATCTAAAGCCGTGCACAAAGCTGCCGCATCTGTGGTAATGGTATGCTCAAGTATCCAATCCATACCAGCTGGCCGCTGGCACTCGCGCCACTAACACCACCACTCGCATCCATCGCAGCGACACCCACCCACCGAGGCACTACGACACCAGCCAATCGCCGTTCAATGGAGCATAAAGAGTAACAAAGAGCTTAGGGCCAACACTTAAATACAAGGCAGCGTTCTTAATCACACGATAGATACGTAGATACATAGACACGTCGAGCAGTTCCAAGCGGATGGAGCCTGAACCCAAGCGATTTGAACTTACTTTCGGCATTTCAGTCAGCTGTCAGTGCGGCGGCTGCTGCTGCTCCTTTTCTGCTTTGGATATAAACGCTAACAATCTGCAAAATAAAGTGCACCCGAAAGTAGCTAGGAGCAGCCGCTCCGGCGTAAAAAAATAATCAAACACAAGCTGCTGAGCGCTTTGCGGCCGGCACTCATCTGCCTGCGCCCCCCGCCCTGCCCCCATCGACACGTTGGGCGTGGGCTTGGGCTAGTTGCTTCGACTATTCGGCGCTTCACTTCCGTTTTTTGCACTTTGCATACAAAGTACCGTTAACTACTAGCATCAGTTTTGCCTCACACAACAATCGAGAGTGGGCGGGACAGCATTGGGGGCGGCAGGGGTTGGAGGGCAACCTCACTGACATTGCGGTTTTTCACAGATTTCCTTCGCTCCGCATTTCGGCAGCTCTTAAATGGTTTCCTTATGGAAATTTCATTGAAATGTAACGGCACGAAAGTAGTTGA
Source organism: Drosophila peninsularis (assembly GCA_035047485.1). NCBI lineage: Eukaryota > Metazoa > Arthropoda > Insecta > Diptera > Drosophilidae > Drosophila > Drosophila peninsularis. Next base: position 2,052,888 of record JAWNPN010000047.1, on the reverse strand, counting down.
AACGACGGGGGGCTTATGGGGCGTGTGGATGTGGCGGCTGGAAATTCAGCGGGCCCTGAAAGCTATCAGGCACAGATTTCAGCTCAACAGTTCGCTCAATTGGAGCACTTGCACCCGGCCATAAGTTCGGCGCATCGTTAACATTAAGCGGCCGTAAAGGTGGCCAGCCTTTGGTTCAAATGAAGGCCATTGAAAGCGATGCACCTCAAGCCGGACAATAGGTGGATGAAATGAAAAAAAGCATTGATTGATTAGATACTAAAAGGATAATCTGAATTATCTGAGTTAATATTCTAAAGCTATCGCATTAAGGATTTGCATAGCTCCTTTCTATTCTTTGATCAGATCAGCTGACATATGATATATATCCAGTATAGATATACAATCTGTTTGTAACCTTTATTTGCATTATTAATTCCATGAGACTTGTTTGATTTTATTCGTTTGGGCTTGTAAACGTGAAAGCTCTTTTAAGAGTATTCAGCATAGATTTCCGACGATCTTCACGGACCCTTCACAGCAAACTCCTTTGGCAGGACTCTGACGATCTGTACAATTTCAACTGTTTTCCGAAACTCTGCTCAGCACTGTGCCTCACTTGTCCCTTTCGGACCTTGGCCTATCGGGTTTTACAGCCTCAATAGCACGAAGAAACAAATAATCAAACAGCACAATAGTCATGACGGCAACCATAAACAGTTTCGGTCTTGGGAATTTGGACATTATCAATTTTTAAATTTGTCCGAAATTAGATTTTTTATTTTTTTTTTAAATTTTCATATTTGATGTATTTTTTATAAATATTTTTATTAGTTCGAATCGATGACTACTATGGTTGCAATGACAGATATATATAAAGGAATATGGGTTGACCTCTTAAGAAATATATAGTTATTGGAATAATAGATACTGTTATTAAGTATAGCTGTTATTTATATGTCTGATATTGATATAGATATTTGGCAGCTTTTCAGTTCTGTCTTCGCTCACTTCCACTCATATCTTTAATACTGAATGCCTCTTGTTTTTTTTTTTGCCTCAATTTTATATACTTTCTTTTCGGTTGGAATCTTGTGGCTGGGCCGCCCAGAGGTCATAATTTCTTGTTAAGCCCACAGCCCAAATGGCACTTTTACCTAAATGGACCATAAGGCGTTAAAATGTTGTTATTGCCACCCCTTACCCCTGCCCCAGTCCCTGCTCCTGCCCCTGCCCCGAAGCTCGCACACCCTCTAGGCTATTCAAGTCCTACCTTGACTTCGCACTCGCAATAAAAACCCAAAATACATTTCGATTATGCGGCATGTACATATATTTTTTTCCTTTCTTATTTTATTTGTATTTTTTTTTTAAATTTCATTTTTACAGTCGGCTTTGCAGGCCCTTAACAACAATTGAATGCGCTTCTGCTGCTGGCTTAGGTTAATCGAATTTATGAATTTACCATCAAAATTGCGCACAAATAAAAATATATATAATTTGGCTGAAAGCTAAAATATGCCGCCAGGGGCATCAGTCGAATGTCCCGCAGAGGGGAGGGAGTCTGGCTAAAGACTTGATATTTAAAGTGGCTTAGGCCCTGTCTAGTAGATATGAATCAGGCGTGGGCGTTGCCCATCGATGCAGCTGTGAACGAGCATTAGGCAGTCGTCTACTTCTCTTTCCATATGACAAGTATTTCAATTGGTTTCTGTCACACCACACGATATATTTGATCACATTTGGTTGGCATTTGTTTTGTTATATAACAGCCTATTGGGCACTTGTCAAAAAAAAAAAAAAATTTGTTCAGCATGTGTGGGTCAGCTGTGTGCGCCGCCCACTGCAGGTAAGCCTGAAGCTCATCGTCCTGCCCACCCCATGGCTAAGTCTATATCGGTTGTTGTCGTTTTCAGCTGTAAGAACTACGGCTGCAAGGTGATCGCCTGTGTGTTTATTACCATAATTGGTATGTCCCTCGTTGCGGCCCTGATTATTTATACCATCAAATCGGGCGATAATGCACCTCACAAACAGCTCGACAGTAAGGACCTCGAAGCATTCATTCTGAACAATAAATATATGTATGTTCCAGGGGCTTTGTAGCACTTTCAACACTTCCAAACTTTTTATGTTTTAATCTCAAATTTTACGTATTTATGGACATTTTATATATACTTGAAAAAAAAAGAAAAAAAGAAACTGGAGAAATATCGATAGCAAATATCTATTTAAAAATTGATCATATCTATTGTATAGAGCTCATTGAAGTATTCAGAGCTAGTAGAGTTGACCTGCCAGATGAGAAAACCAACTTAAGCTGACTAAAATCTGAAGTTCCATATTGAAAATTAGGCTGATTTATGTAGATATTGCATGGTTACTAATCTATCATGATTTGATGCTCAGCGAGTTTTGTGTGGAGGCAACAAAAGGCAAGTCAACTCTGAAATTTCGTTCAGCTGAAGCTACAAATTTTGTGGACACGCCTGTGCTTTATGGCTTGTGTGTGTGTGTATGGGATATGTGAGATTTGTTGTTGCTGCAGCTGGCAAACTAGGCGTATGCGCAATTTTATTGCATACAATGACCGGCATTGCGTAAAAATTAATGAAAGGCAATTAAAAGCATTCGGAAATGTAATAAAATGCGTAATGCGCAGAGCAAAAGCCAACAACAATTAAATGTGGGAGTTGCTGTTTGCTTAATGCAAATATAATATTATACGCAGCACAACTGTCAACTATAAATAAACAATTTTAAATTGCTTTGGCAAATAAGTAGGCTTTAATATGCATCTGAACAATAGGCCACTCGCTGCAATTTGTTACAAATGTTTGGCAACATGTTTATGCCTATGGAAATTGAATTCAATTGTTCGTCTTCTTTTGTGTATGTGTGTGTGTTTTTTCGAGATAAATTGAATTTGTTTTGTCGGTCGCTTTCCAGTTGCTAGTTGTTAGTGGTTGTTATTCTAGTTGTTGTCGACTATCAATTGGCATGACAAATGCTGTTTGTCCTTTGCAAAAATTCTTCTGCTCATGCCCTGTAACCTGAACGTGTGCGAGGGGTATACCTAAGCGGGAGTGATCACAGCTGCATTTGAAGTTTGTTCTGTTCGACATAGAGGCAGAATGAACCTATGGATCAACACTATAAGTTGATTCCATACACTCTTACGTCTTCTTTTAATTATTCCCGATTTTTAGGTACAATTCTTATTGGATTCTTATTAGAGTATGTGCTAGTTTAGCTAAACTTTCACTATTTGCTGTTGGCCGCTGGGCAGCTGTTTGTCAAGTTGTTGTTGCTTCGCTTTTTTTTCCTTATGCCACAAATCGGTAGCAAACACTGCGAGTGAGCACTGTGCAGCGTTTGGAAAGTGGTGCATTATTGCGATTTTACACGCTGCTGCACTTGAAAATGAAACGGACAATAAGCTCCACTTGGCTGCAATAAGTTAGCCAGTTTTGCAGCTTTTTAGTGCGGCAACAAGGGCGTGGCGCAGAGGGGAGGTGTGTCTGGGGCAGCCGCATCGTTGTCGTCGTGGCCATCATTGCCACTGTCCGCCGCTAAAAGCTTTTTGATTATGAAAAATGTTCGAAACATATGCTCCAAATGACTATGGAGCGTGCGAAGAACAAGAAGAAGCACAACGTAGAACAGTTGCAGAAGAAGAAGAAGCAGCAGCAGCAGCAACAGCATCAGCATCAGCAGTTGCAGCAGAAGCTTGTGCTGTGCTTTTTACACTGTGCTACAAAAGCATGCGTATACGATCCCATTCTAGGCACTTAAATCTGTAATATGAAGAACACGTTTGCAGCCATGGTGCGGGCGAACATACTTTTTCTTTCTAGCTGCAGTTAGTTGCATTTCACAATTTGTTGTTGCTTGTTTATTGTGGCTTTCCATATACCCTGTGCACACAGGGAAACAGGGCATATAGGCTATGCGTCAGTCGAAAGCGTCTGAAAATCTTTCTAAATATTAAAATGAAAAATAAAACAAAAATAAAAATAAAAAAAATATTAAAATATATAGATTAGTCGGAAGCATTTGAAAATCTTTCTAAATATTAAAATAAAAAATATTAAAAATATTAAAATATATAGATCAGGCTGCGGCTATAAGCCATTCGAAAGCATCTGAAAATCTTTATAAATATTAAAATAAAAAATATAAAAAAATATATATATATTAAAATATATAGATCAGGCTCAGTCTACCACAATTTTTATTAATTTTAGATTTTTGTAAATATATTATAAGTAATTTTAAATAGTTTTTAAAACCCAAATTTATATATAATATTCATTCAGCTTGTTTCCACATAAACTTAGGGCATCTCAGAGTTGGGCACGCCCACCCACAGCACTTCTACATGTCTCGTGCGTGTGTTTGTTTCTTTTTTTTGCTGGTGCGCATTGTTAATGGTTGCGCTATTTTATTTTGAAATTAATAAAGTGGCAAAAAGCGAACTACTTCAAGAGTTTCCAGCGTCCGAGTTGCGGTTCGCAAAAGTTTACATTTGTTTTTGTGCTTTTTGTTGTTTCACAAAATTGCAAACAAATTGTGAATAAAGTTAGCGCAGATCTTAGTTTAATGAAGCAGCCGTTGAAAAAGTGAATAATAATATAATCCCACTTTAAATACTCCAAATGAAATGTATATATTTCAAGCAAAGTTTTGAGGAGTAGAAAAAGTGCCCCAACTGACGATGTGACTCCATGTTTTCTTTCCAAATTAACTATGCAGAAATTGTAAAGAATTTTGATAGACATAATAAGTATTAGACTTTAGGTCTTGTCTCTTTAATCTATCTGAAGCAAAGGGCCTGCCCTTAAATGCTCCCAATTTGGCAATTTTTGAGTTATGCCAACAGCCGGCGGGCCTCTGATAACTTTGGCACAACTTCAAAATGAGATCAGACGTACTTAAAATGCCTCACAAGAGACACACAAAATAACAATTAAACATCAGGGAAACTGACAAAGTTTGTTGCCGAGCAAACAAGCCCAAAATACATAACAACTGCCAGCCGAAGGCAAGAGAGCATCGAGTCCTAGATGTCCTATATGGATGTCAGTATGTATGTGAATGCATGTGTCTGTGTATGTATGTGGCATACATACATGAAGTTCGGTATATACTTGACTATATGGCCACAAAAGACGCGATGCCTCGAAAAGTTCGCGCCTTGGCACGGGTAAAGGTTACGGGATAGAAAACTTTGTCAGCGAACGTGACATGAAAATCGCAGCGCTGATGAAAAATGCTAAATCGTGACTTGAATATGTTATGCTATAAGGCCACCCAGCCACACCTATCTCTCTCTCTCACACACACACACACACACACAGAGCAGGCGACACATGGCCCGAGCCTATGCTTTGGCAATTGAATTTATCCAAAAATATTAAACATTTGAATCCTCCTTGAAAGAGTCAGAGCCAGTCGCGTCTATGTAACTCGAGAGCGCCATGTGCTCGGCCGCTGTTGGCCAGGTCCAAATATAGCAACTCCATTTCGAGTGTTAGACAAATTGTACTATATTTAGGCCACAATTCGGGTATATGGCTTGCTGGCTGGCTGGCTGGCTAGCTGGCTGGCTAATGGCTCCATTTGCTCCGCTTGCTCAGCCCAATCCCAGAACACGTTCCCGGGTTACTTGATGCCAATGCAATGTGCTCGGGAGTGTGTGCACTTGACTTCGCCTGCTGTGATTTTATCGTTTAAAAATATCATCAAAATTGTATCTGCCCGTTTTTGTGCGCTCTCTCGCTCGCTCACTCTCTCGCGATCCGTTCTGTCCATCTCTTTCTAGTTGTATTTGCATCTCGTTTGCAACGCGTTGGTTTCTATAAATAATAAGACGCTCGCTCGTTCGCTGCATTTTCCGGCATAGACTGTGTGTGAGTGTGCGTGTGTGTGCGTGCGTGTGTGCTTGTTTTCATACAGCTACAGTTACGTGTTGATCTCTTCTGCAACATCCACCCGCCCCGTGCTATCCCCTCTCTGGCTAGCTGTAATTAGATGTCGCCTTGGGGTTGGTCTCTCTTCTACTTTGACTAAGGCTATTGCACTCGGCCTGCCTGGGGCATTCGATTACCAACGCGTAGACAAATATTTTCTATTTTCTATTTTCTATTTTCTATTTTCTAGTTGCTAGGCGGAGAGAGTTTTCTTGTTTGCTGCTCACTTATAATTGTCGAGTTCAAAGGCCCAACATGTTGCACGTGCATTTCGATTATCTAATTGCTCAATAAGTGCCAACTGCTGTACAGACTGATGAACCTGTCACCGCGGCCTGTCGAGTGCCGCAAGTACATTGACGCTTAGCTCTCGGCCACGCAACGCTACGTGGGGGGCTGGCCATCTATTAGTATTGTTAGATAACAGGGAACACACATTAGCAGCCCTTCTTTAACAAGAGTTTCAAAAGCTTGAATAATTTGCATGATAATAAATTGTAATATAAATATGTCCAAAATTAGAGTGTTCTAGTCGGGAGTGCCCAGCTAGCAGATACCCGAACCCTGAAATTAATTGTTGTTTATATTTTGTTCTAGCTAGTCTTCATTATTCAAATTTCACAAGTCAGTGCATGATAATGGCATCTGGAAGTGTCTCTATATGTACGGGCAGATGGTCTGATGGATAGACATACAGGGTATATTCACGGCATAAAAATGAGCAACACAACTAAAGCAGATCTAGAAAACATTTATTCTAGAATAATTTTACGACTCTATAAATTCTTGAATAAGCATTTGTCTTCTATATATAAACATATATTTACATAATAATATTAAAAGTTCTCCGAGTGTTCCATGGGGCACATCCATAGAAAAAGATATAGCATAAAAAAAACCTGCTTAAAGTTACTTTATAGCGTTGAAAGCTAAATATTATGGCATAAACATTATTATGAAATTTAAAATAATTTTTTTTTCTTTCTTCAGCTTGTTTCTATATTTAAGCAAGCTAAATTTACTGCTTGGTTACATAAATGTGTTTTTTTCGTCTGGTATCTGCTATCTCTCAGATATATGTTCACATATTTTAGCAATATTTGTGGACACTTTTCTATATATTTGACTTAAAAAGCCCCGCAGATAATACAATGCTCTGGCTTTAGGCGAAAATAAATGTTGTCTCATTTTTCTGCAACTTTTTAACCTTCGAAGATTCGTCGAGTATGGGAAAAGAATAAAATAAAATAAAATAAAATAAAGCGTCCCCCTGATGCCCCGACACTAGTGCCCCCTCTCCAGGGCAGTGTGTGGAATAAAAATAAATATTAGTTGCCAACGCAAACGCATACAGCGGGCGGGCAATCTATGAGTATGTGGGAGAGCATTTCTTTCTAAGCAATTGTATCTTTCCATCTGCATCTGTATCTGTATCTGTGTTAGCTGCCCACGTTGCTGATGCTGACTGCTGACGCTGTTTGTTGCCGTCGAGAGCATTTTATATTTTAATTCCTATTTATGTAGGTGTGTGTATATATGTGTGTGCGTGTGTGCATGTAAGCGCTTAACTAGCAGAGCAGAGCCCTAGCCAGAAACTAAACCTAAAGCAGCAGCAGCAGCAGCAGCAGCTGAAACAGCTGCATCTGCCCGCAACCCACCCACACACTCAAAATGCTGCCTGTATCCACTTGCGTGCGATTTGAAAGCGTTATTTATTTGTGGCACAAGCGACCATATTTCAAATGCACACCGCCGACCTCCTCTAGCCCTCGCCCAGCTCCCGACAACTGGCCACCCTGCCTCTCGCCCCTCCGCCGATGCGTCACACTCGCGTCCAAGTTGAAAAGTCGACAAAAATACATGCAAGAGAGAAAGCAAGCGAACGCAAGATAGAAAGAGTTCAACGAAAACTATACTAAATACGTCCGAAGTGCGACTGACAACTAGCCGAATACTGTATGCTCTACGTATGATATTGATTGTGGCGAAAAAGGCAGCTGAGCTAGGCGAAATCAAGCAAATGGAATGTAAATATAAAACGTTCTGAAATTATTTTGGCTTAATTGAAATTTATTTTAGTTTTATTTTGCTTGAAATAATGATTTTTGTCTTATTATAACAAATAGCCAATATGGCTAAAAATGTTCATCTTTTTATAGTACAAAAAATCATAGCAACAAATACCAAAACCAATATGTCCAAGTCTTATAACAACTACATAAGTTACGAAGACATAAGAAGAATAGAAAATATATATTTTGAAAAAAGTTTTTGAATATTGATAAAAAAAAAAAAAATATAAATACATATTTGTTTCTGTGGAAGGCAAATTTAAGCATTAGATCATTTTCATTTGAATATATATATATTGTTGTATATATATATAACTGCGTTTTAAAATGTACTAAGTTTGATATGAGTTTCAATTATTATAAAGAATTTTTGAGTAATTTATAAAATTTAAAAATTTTTTATACTGACTTCAAATTTAATTCATTTTAATTATTTCATAATTCATTATGCTTTATTAGAGCTAGTGATGGCACGATTAATCATACTTAATAGTCAATTATTTGTTTCAATTGACGATTTAAAATTATTACGAAATATTTTAAAATTGATCTATTTTGTTTTATAAAATTAGCTTGTCATTTGCAAATGCTTTTCTAGTTCTCTGCTTTAGTTTCTTCTATCAACTTGTACTAGAGTATGGAATAATAAGATATAAAACCAGATTTGTTCTCTCGTGTAGCAGCGGTTTTTGGCAGAGAAGTCTTTAGCTGTCGAATAAATTTTACTACAAATTTCATGAAGAAAATATTAAACTCATTTTTTCAGATTTTCCTAAAAATATTCTATTGAAAAAAAGATCGTTGAGACTGATAATGTATATATTCACCAGTTGTTAGTTGGGTGTTAAATAAATGTCAAATATTTACAAAATATGAATATTAAAGCATAAGCTACACTTATACAAATTAGTCAAATATAATTCATCAGTCTACATATTTGCTATTATTTCATTGCCCAGTTGTTGCTAAGATAGCTATAGCTCTATCTTCTTCTGCTGCTTGCGGGACTTATACCTTACAGCTCATATTGTTCTTATTTTGGTAGCTGTCTAAAATGTTTGCTGTCTTTCTTTTTTTTTTTTTGGTGATTCCCGTAAACTTTTTTGCACTCGTTCGGCTTTTGTTGCAGCGACTGCTGTTTCATTTTTTCGACTTTATTTTTTGTTTTTACAACTTAACGTGTCGCACAAAGGTGCACATGAAGTATGTGTGTGTGTGTGTGTGTGTTGGGTTCTGGCGCTCATATCAGACGCATGCAATGCAGCCGCTTGGTATTTGACTCCAACCAGCTCTATAACTATCTAACCCCACCAAATGCCCTCCATTCACTCCGTCGCACTTTTTTGTACTAAATTTATGCGCTTTCATTTTATGAAAAACTTTTGCAATAATTTCTCAAAACGTTTTTGTGGTGAATTGAAATGCGAGAAAAACATTTTGCGGATGGCGACTAAAAACTTGAGAAAAACCTTAGCACGCACACACAGACACATACTCACACGCCCACACTCTCTCTCACACACACACACACACACACTGAGGAAAAACAAATACTTGTGCGGGCCAGGCAGCAATATTTTTTTGTTTTTGTTGCATTCGACCATGCCCACAAATGACGTTTAGCAGCGCCTGCCAGCGGCAAAGTTATTCGCGCTTTTCCCAGCTCCTTCACGTCGTTTGACTGCGTCTTCCTCTTGGCCAAACTTTAATGAAAAGTTTTGTTAAGAACTTTTGCGCTGGAAATTTCAACGCTTGAATGAAGGCGCCGCCAGCGTTTTGGGGGCGGCGAGAGGGAGAGAGAGAGAGAGATAGGGAAAGTTGGTGTGTGGCATCGTGCCTGACATCAGATTGTTTTTGCAGCGGCGCTTGCCAAAAGTCAGTGAGACTTACTAACCTGCCCATAAACAACAAAAGCAACAAACAGCAACAACAATGGACAGCGCTGGTAAATGGTATCAATTTTGTTATTGCAGTTGCCGACGCTGTTTCACCTGCACTTTGAAATTATTTACCTGAATAAACATTTGGTATTTTAATTACACAGCTGTGTGTGTGTGAGTGAGTGGGACTGGGCCACGCTGCTGCGGGGAGGCGATAACTTGGGCATAATTGAATTAACACACAATTTACGGTACATTGCGTAAACTTTTTGCTCTGCTGCCATGTTTGTGTGTGAGGCCGTGTTGATAGCCAGCAGAGGAGTCGCAGGGGCACGGAGCTAATGCTGCACTAGTTGGCGGCTCGCCTGCTGTAACTCTGTCCCATATATTTGGGCAAAAATTTTAGACAACAATCTGAGACGAAAGTTCTACTTTGCTTTTGCAGCATGAAAGGCCTCAGAACTTGCCATGCGCTATTTTTACTTAGTTATCAATCGTAAACCTATTATTAGTGTACTCTAGCTAATGATGATGCATATAATTAAATAAATATCTAAACTATTTTTAGCTAATCTTAACTAAGCTCGTATAATGCTGATTTATTTATTAGCTCAATGCATTTGGTTAGAGTGTCAAACATTGAATACCCTAATATTGATCAGTATTATTTTTAAGAGATTTTTTAATGGAGTAATGGCGACTTCATTTATTTAAATATTTAAATAAATATTTACAATAATAATTTAAAAAAAAAATTTATTCAGAGTTAATATAATTTAATTAAATTAATTTCTTATATATAATACTATTTATTTATATAATAATATAATTTATTTTAAATTGATTTAGACTCAATTTTTCTATTAGATAGTCTCTTTAATTAAAATAAAATTTGATTTATTAATAATATACAAAGAGAGAGGAAAATAGAGATGAATTATCATATATAACAAATATAAATAAAATCGGAATAAAATTAATTATAATTTTTATATTCATTACATAAATTTAAGGTTTTTGTTTGTGATAAATTGGTTTTAAAATTGCTTTCATGCAGTTTGTTGTTGTTGTTCTTTGCTCTTCTGAAATACATTGAAAATGCCGCCACTTGAGTTCATTCATTCATAGCCAGAGCCATGTGCAATAATAAAATACAAGTACGAATGCGAGTACGAATACGAGTAGCCGAGTGAGTGTCTGCCAGTATGGGCAGATGGGGAGATGCGAGTATGCTGTCTGGCATGCGGATTGGACCGGCTATCGGTACATATGTAGGCATGTGGCATGTTCTACATGTGTCCGCTTGCCGCTTGCTGGGCTTGACTTCCACGTAATTACGAAACATCCAGCAGACAAACGTCGCAAGGGGCCAGTGGCTGTAGCTGTAGCTGTGACTGTGGCAAGGGCCGCGCGAGCGGCTGAGGCCTGAGACAGCGGCAACGTCACATGTGGCACTGTGGAGATGAGCTGTAGGTAGTCCAATAAGGGATTTCTTCATGTCCAGATCCGTGCAACGAGTGTGTTACACATGTAAACCGTTACAGACAATGCTAAAAAAGGGGCGTGGCAACTCGATGACTTTTCAAGCAAGAATTAAGTAAACTATTTGATTGTATTACTTATAAATAAATCGAGTCTACGATTAAACTGAAAAAGAAAAAAAATACATTGTAGACCTTTGCTTCCTCAAATCGAAACTTAAACAAAGTTGATAATTTTAATGCATTTCTATATGGGCCGCTCTTAAAGGCTCTCATAAAGTTTTCATATAGATTTATGCGTTCTCAAGGGGCATAAAATCTAAAATCGTTTGTCACGTTTTGCACATAAAAGGATTTTCAATTTTCCAATGTGACAAGCGCGCATTTGCATACTGAAGTTGAACTGTCTTGAAACGAAGACGCGCTGCGGGGGCAACCGATGGTCCGGGCGGGCCGGGGCGTAGTGCGGCGCACAGCCCAATGCGAAGCAAATCAAATCAAATTTTATGTAATGCCATGACCAAAAAAAAGGCGCCCTGTAAGGCGGCGTTTTGAGATTTTTCTCTTTTTATTATCAATAAAATAAATTAAATCAAATTTTGCAATTTAATTGCCGTCGTAAAAACAAAGAGAAGTCTGGCGAGAGAGAGAGAGAAAAAGTGCTGAGGATTTGAATTTGTCTTGTGGCTGGCTGGGCGGACACATTATGAGAATCTGCCACAAAATGTGGCAAAGGCAAAAACGTGTAAAGATTCGATATTGCACCAATAGCTTTATCTTTTTTTCTTAATTTTTTATGATTTTTTTTGTTACATTTGCCAAGTGCAGCGTGCGCATAAAATCGTATTCAAGGCTTCGCGAATTGCCGAAGCTCGTTCGCTGATGCCCGCGCTGAGAGTCGATGAATGTGCGTATAAAGTTAGAGATCTGCACAGAGAGCAGAGATATAAATTTAAAAAAATTTATAAATATTATTCACTTTATTTTATTTTATTTATTTTATATTTATATATATTTTTTATAATACTTAATTGGAGTAAACTAAATATAATATTTCTCTCAGAGTGTTTATAGTTCGTCTGAAGATGTTTGCTGCCAGCATCAACACTCGAAGCATGCGTTTTTATGGTCATGTTGTGCTCGATGATTTTTGGGAGTAAAGTATCTGCATCTGCATAAGTGGTCTAAGGAGCAAATAGCTTTTATGTATGTGTGTGTGTGGGGGGTGTGTGCGCTTGTGTGTGTTTGCTGTGTACTCCTTAACGAGATTTATTTGTCGACAGCAGTTGGTGCCTATGTTTTTATGGCACAACAGCCACAGACAAATTCATCAACCTAACGACAAGGACGACCGTCTCTGGGAGCTATTATTGCTACCCAAAAATACATTTCATACGCGCCAAAGATGAGGAAAAAACACAAAAAAAAAAAAAATAAAGTAGAAATCGTTGAAAAACCTAGCAAAAAAATTAAATTGCATTTGTATGTTTCGCTCGCATGTAAGCAGAGACATCTTCTGCTCCTGCCTTTTTCTTGATGGCTGTATCTATCGGATGCATCTATTATGTGTGTGCATCTGCAAACTCACTCTCCCGCTCTCTCTCTTTCACTCCCTCTCTCTGTCTCTCTCTCACTCTCTGCGTGAGTGTGCATGCATTAGTTAAGCTTTACATTTGCACATTAAAAGGCGAATTGTGTTTGAGCGTTTTGTGCACAACTGCAAATGTTGCTAAGCCCTTAAAAGGGATTCGAGTCGAAATATTCTTAAGGCATTAAATACAAAATAAATTGCATTAGTTAAATGAGCTTTCACTTCACAGTGCTAAAGAGCTGATGTCAGCAGCATGGAATTTCACAAATTAGAACTGAAATTTTATCGTTTGATGAATACAAAATTATTTGCATTTTTGGGACATATTTTAAAAATATATGGTTTTTAGTCGAGTTTAAGGAATAATAAAGTATTTCATTTTAATAAAAATTCTGTGGGCTTAAAATATAAAAAAGATGTTAAAATTTTGAAAAATATTTGAATTTTGGTATTTTATCGTAAAATTATATATGTAAGAATTGGTATTATTTAGAATATATTTATATAATATTATAATATAATATAGACATGAAAAATTACTAAAGACTAAGTCATGTAAATATATAAATATTCCATAAATTTTGAAAAATTTCTACATCACATATAAATCCTGTAAAAATATGTAAAGTCAGAAAAATCGAAACTGATCGAATGTCGCTTCGTTTAGGTTAGGGAAATATTTAACTTCGTGAAATAAAGAATTCTTTAAAGCTTTTTGCATTCGTTCAAAAAACATATTAAAATTACGAAGAAGCAAATGTTACCAAAAATTTTAACACTAATTATGTATTTGTAGAAAGCTTAACGAGGAGCTGTGCCAATAATAGAGCTAAACCGATCACCATTTGGATTCTGGCCAAATGTGTGTGTATTCTGTAGTGTTGTATGTGTGTGTGTGTACGAAAAAAGTAATTAAGCAATTCGAACGCTTTTTGACATTTCCAAAAATATGTCAACCCGAAAGGCGAGTGACTCGAGAGTGTGCGAAAAAAAAACGTAAAAAACGAAAAATGAAAATCGAAAGGCAAAGAAATGGCAAACTGATGCCTAAGGCCCAGTTGAGCTATGGCAAGAGCTGTTGCTATATATTGCCAAAAAGCCGAAACACAATCGGTACGTAATGCTAGATCGGGCGGCTAGACACACTCTCATACATACATATACTTATGTATATATATATATATATATATATATATATATATATACTAAAATTATAGCTCTATCGATTGTTGTTGTTTGGTTTTTTGGATGTTATTTTTATAGCTGCGCGCTGTTCGCATTGGCACGACGAGGCAGCAGTTCGACGTTCGGCCGATCTTACGTATATAACAAAGCGGCTAAGTATAGACAGTGACTGAGTGTGTGTGTGTGATATGCGCCTGCGTAAGAGGATCAGTGGTGTGGATCATTTGAGGCGGAATGTGGAAGCAAAAAGCCCAACAGCAACAAGAACATCGACGGAGACGACGACGACGACGATGACGACGACGACGACGACGACAACGTTGAAGTCTTTTGGTATATTTTGGGCGTACGATCTTAGCTATATGGCCAGCTATATATCAATAGATATATACGGCTTATATACATGCCTGCAGCAAGACAAGAAGACGAGACAAAGCTATAAATATATATACATATATAAGAACGGAATGAAAGTTCTCATCGCTGCGGGCACTCTGGCAGGCGAGGTAGGTGAGCGGGGCGGTGGGTGTTGGCGAGGCAGCTCTCGATTCTTGTATTCTCGGATCTTTTTGGGGTAGCGTTCGCTCGGGCGTTCGGGCAGCCGGTACAGTTATAGCCGGGCAACGCGTTGGGGGCCGCCACAGTCAGCGCCAAGAATTAATTTGAGAATATTTTTTGCATCCTTTAGTGCATTACCGATTCTGTTCTCGAGCTGTACAGATCGCCTGACTCCGGCCAGGTCTCGCCACTTTGTTTATAATATACAAAAAAAAAAAAAAAAAAAAAAAGAATAAGAAAAGAAAATAAAAGCCAAAAAGAAACCCTGATTAAGTGCCGACTACCTGTGCTCAAATAACAATATTATTTTATAAAACATTTTAAAAACTTTAAAAATACAAAAAAAAAAAAGGGAAAAAAAACTAAAACTAAAACAGTTCAACGCGAAAGTGAAAGGATTCCTATGGACGGCAACAATATCCGAAGTCTTGCTAAGATTCAGTTCAACTATTTGCTGAAGCGGTCTATGGCTATTTATGGAGCATACTACAAATTGTTAAAAATACAACAGAAACAGCACAGAAATTGCCAGAGAATTGCGCATGTGGCCGTCTCTGTGACTGGGCCTGTCTGTGTTCTTGTGTGTGTGTGTGTGTGTATGTGTGTGAGTATATGCTCATCGCTATTTTTGTATATATAGCGGAAGAAATTCGCATATAAAAGTTCCTACAATATATGTTATATACAGATCATGCATATATATCCATGAGTTGAGCAAACAACTTATATAAAATTCAGATTTCTATCATTATTTCTATTTAACCGTGTTTTTTAAGTCCTGATATTAACTAAAAGTATTTATAGTAGTTATATAATGAACAAGTACAGTTTTTTTTTAATACAAAAGATACAAAATACACTTGAAATTTTCGCCTAACTCTTGAATTGTTTGTACATTTAAAGCCTCCATGATTTTTATATATATGCGCATACATTTGTACATACATTAATTTTGTAAAATCCTTTAATCACTTAGATCCTTGTCAACATATTAACATTAACCGTTTTACGAATACAGCCCGTTAATTAATTTGAATTAAAATATGTGCGCTTTAATAGCATTTAAATAATTAGTTACATGGCCGCTGTTGATGCAATGCTATTATTATTCCTGTTGGTGCTCAGTACTCACCACCTTACACCCTCCTCCCTCCCCTCTCACTTATTGTCTCTTTCTCACTCTAGCCATGGCTGCGCACATTTTATATAGTTAGCCTGCCATTAAACAGAAATTTTAATGTAAATGAAAGTGCATAAAATATGGAAGCAGTGCATTAAAAAATAAGTAGTCGAGTCCTACCAACTGCATAATACTCATTCATGCAGCTCGGAAAGTTAAGGTGATATACACGGGCAGACGGACGCACGGACAGTCAGACGAACGAACAGACGGACGGACAGCAAGACGGACATCGCACAAAACCAATGTACTCTTTTCACTTTCGTGAATAAGAATTAAAGTGAGGGTGGCGTGTGGGATTCTCGATTTGTATATGCACTTTGTTATGTACTTATAGGAAATAATTTATGCTAATTTGCTACCATCGTAGCCCACTTTCAAATCCATTTGTGGTGGCTATTTTTCTTTTAGTTCTAAATGGCTTTAAGTATGAATTTATCTATTTAGTAACTATTGCACTAAATAATGAAATTCTGATTAAAGTCTATAATATATATATATATATATATATATATATATATATATATATATATATATATATATTGGAATCGTCCAGTACATCCTTTATAGAGTCTTTTCTATACCCTAACTAACTAGTACTGCGGCACGGACTCTGTTGCCAATAGAGCAAATTGCTTATTACTTTTCGTTCAATACGATTAAAAAATTCAAAACATTAATTAGAAGTAAATTTTTGGAAAATGAAATACAGGAATTGATATATAAAAAACATTCTTAAAAATGGTTGTAAACATTTGTCAAACCCTGAATTTGTGCTGATGATGTCCAAAGCAAAAGGAAAGAATTGGAGACCTGCAAGCAACTTAACTAAGAACTTTGCCTTGTGTTGGGCCTTGCCATTCACCATGGGCTAATTAGCCGAGGGGTTCTCACATATCTATTGTTTTCATTCATCTTCCGCAGAATAATCCAGTTTCCCTTATACCAGTCCAGATAAGCCACTCTCCGAACCATAAGTTTGTTGCTTCGAATTTTGCGGAGTCCTATACTCTGGCACACCTGTTGGTAGTGACAAAACTGTTGCCATAGACGAAAGCTTCGACCTGTCTTACTATTAAAAGTGCTGCTTTTCGTACCTTCTTCCTCATCCTTTTCGGTTGCATGGTCGTCTTTCCCGGCTTTGCTCACCGAATCTGGTGGTGCTTCTGATTCTGGTACAGCTCTCACAAGTGACGCACTTTTCTTTCTTCTTCTTGTACGGTAGCAGATTTTCATCACCTTCATTGGCGGAGGAACAACTTATCTTTTTAGACACCGGTCCAGATATGTCACTCCCCGAATCACACGGTGATTGCGTTCTCTTTCTAGCGACCTTGCAACATGGCACTGGCGCACACGCTAGCGCAGCTTTTGGGTCATTCCTACCAAAAACCATGGGCTTATTAGCCGAAGGGCTTGTCACATATATGTCTTCTTCATCGCTGGAATCATACACTTTCCTATACTTTCCATACGTTTTTACCTCTCTAGATAAGTCGCTCCCCGAATCACGAGTTGACAGTGGTATGGGTGCTGCTGCAGGCGCACGCTTACACCATTTCCAGCCCTTGCATTTCTCAGCCCTTGTCGGGATACCTTCGTAGTCTTCATCATCGGTGGAATAATACGCTTTCCGCGTTCTCCTCTGTATAGATAAGTCACTCCCCGAATCACATGGTGGCATCGCCCTCTTTGTAGACTTGCAACTTGGAACACATACTGGAAGTGGAACACATACCGGTCCTGCCACTGGCGGTACTTTGTTGGTAACCATCATGGGCTTGTTAGCCGTGGGACTTGTCAAATTTCCTTCCCCTTCATCATCAGCGGAATCACACACTCTCCGCTTTTTTATTTCTCTAGATAAGTCGCTCCCCGAATCACAAGTTGGCAGTGGTATGGGCGCTGCTACAGGCGCAAGCTTACACCATTTCCAGCCTTTGCACTTCTTATCCCTTGTGGTTGTTGCCACTGCCACTTTGTCGCCTGCACTATAGGGGGCATACACTATCGGCTTTGCTTTCGGTTCCGCTATGTAACCCTCTTTATCAAATGGTTGCTGCGCTTTCTTTGCGGTCTTTGAATGTGGAACACATATTGGAAATGGAACACATACAGGTCCTGCCACTGGCGGTACTTTGTTGGTAACCATCATGGGCTTGTTAGCCGTGGGACTTGTCAAATTTCCTTCCCCTTCATCATCAGCGGAATCACACACTCTCCGCTTTTTTATTTCTCTAGATAAGTCGCTCCCCGAATCACAAGTTGGCAGTGGTAAGGGCGCTGCTACAGGCGCAAGCTTACACCATTTCCAGCCCTTGCATTTCTCAGCCCTTGTGGGTTTCGTACTTTCGTAGTCTTCATCATCGGACGAATAATACGCTTTCCGCGTTCTCTTCTGTATAGATAAGTCACTCCCCGAATCACATGGTGGCATCGCCCTCTTTGTAGTCTTGCAACTTGGAACACAGACTGGAAATGGAACACATACAGGTCCTGCCACTGGCGGCACTTTGTTGGTAACCATCATGGGCTTGTTAGCCGTGGGACTTGTCAAATTTCCTTCCCCTTCATCATCAGCGGAGTCACAAACTCTCCGCTTTTTCTTCTCTATAGATAAGTCGCTCCCCGAATCACACGTTGGCAGTGGTATGGGCGCTGCTACAGGCGCAAGCTTACACCATTTCCAGCCTTTGCACTTCTTATCCCTTGTGGTTGTTGCCACTGCCACTTTGTCGCCTGCACTATAGGGGGCATATACTATCGGCTTTGCTTTCGGTTCCGCTATGTAACCCTCTTTATCAAATGGTTGCTGCGCTTTCTTTGCGGTCTTTGAATGTGGAACACATATTGGAAATGGAACACATACAGGTCCTGCCACTGGCGGTACTTTGTTGGTAACCATCATGGGCTTGTTAGCCGTGGGACTTGTCAAATTTCCTTCCCCTTCATCATCAGCGGAATCACACACTCTCCGCTTTTTTATTTCTCTAGATAAGTCGCTCCCCGAATCACAAGTTGGCAGTGGTAAGGGCGCTGCTACAGGCGCAAGCTTACACCATTTCCAGCCCTTGCATTTCTCAGCCCTTGTGGGTTTCGTACTTTCGTAGTCTTCATCATCGGACGAATAATACGCTTTCCGCGTTCTCTTCTGTATAGATAAGTCACTCCCCGAATCACATGGTGGCATCGCCCTCTTTGTAGTCTTGCAACTTGGAACACAGACTGGAAATGGAACACATACAGGTCCTGCCACTGGCGGCACTTTGTTGGTAACCATCATGGGCTTGTTAGCCGTGGGACTTGTCAAATTTCCTTCCCCTTCATCATCAGCGGAATCACACACTCTCCGCTTTTTTATTTCTCTAGATAAGTCGCTCCCCGAATCACAAGTTGGCAGTGGTATGGGCGCTGCTACAGGCGCAAGCTTACACCATTTCCAGCCTTTGCACTTCTTATCCCTTGTGGTTGTTGCCACTGCCACTTTGTCGCCTGCACTATAGGGGGCATACACTATCGGCTTTGCTTTCGGTTCCGCTATGTAACCCTCTTTATCAAATGGTTGCTGCGCTTTCTTTGCGGTCTTTGAATGTGGAACACATATTGGAAATGGAACACATACAGGTCCTGCCACTGGCGGTACTTTGTTGGTAACCATCATGGGCTTGTTAGCCGTGGGACTTGTCAAATTTCCTTCCCCTTCATCATCGGTGGAGTCACACACTCTCCGCTTTTTTTTCTCTCTAGATAAGTCGCTCCCCGAATCACACGTTGGCAGTGGTATGGGCGCTGCTACAGGCGCAAGCTTACACCATTTCCAGCCCTTGCATTTCTTATTCCTTGTGGGTTTCGTACTTTCGTAGTCTTCATCATCGGACGAATAATACGCTTTCCGCGTTCTCTTCTGTATAGATAAGTCACTCCCCGAATCACATGGTTGCACCGCTTTTTGTCCTGGTAGAGGTGTTGCTACTGGCGGAAGCTGAGCGTTCGGCTGTTTGTTGGTAAGCATCATGGGCTTATTAGCCGTGGGACTTGTCAAATTTCCTTCCCCTTCATCATCAGCGGAATCACACACTCTCCGCTTTTTTATTTCTCTAGATAAGTCGCTCCCCGAATCACAAGTTGGCAGTGGTATGGGCGCTGCTACAGGCGCAAGCTTACACCATTTCCAGCCTTTGCACTTCTTATCCCTTGTGGTTGTTGCCACTGCCACTTTGTCGCCTGCACTATAGGGGGCATACACTATCGGCTTTGCTTTCGGTTCCGCTATGTAACCCTCTTTATCAAATGGTTGCTGCGCTTTCTTTGCGGTCTTTGAATGTGGAACACATATTGGAAATGGAACACATACAGGTCCTGCCACTGGCGGTACTTTGTTGGTAACCATCATGGGCTTGTTAGCCGTGGGACTTGTCAAATTTCCTTCCCCTTCATCATCGGTGGAGTCACACACTCTCCGCTTTTTTTTCTCTCTAGATAAGTCGCTCCCCGAATCACACGTTGGCAGTGGTATGGGCGCTGCTACAGGCGCAAGCTTACACCATTTCCAGCCCTTGCATTTCTTATCCCTTGTGGGTTTCGTACTTTCGTAGTCTTCATCATCGGACGAATAATACGCTTTCCGCGTTCTCTTCTGTATAGATAAGTCACTCCCCGAATCACATGGTTGCACCGCTTTTTGTCCTGGTAGAGGTGTTGCTACTGGCGGAAGCTGAGCGTTCGGCTGTTTGTTGGTAAGCATCATGGGCTTATTAGCCGTGGGACTTGTCAAATTTCCTTCCCCTTCATCGTCGCTGGAGTCACACACTCTACGCTTTTTCTTCTCTCTAGATAAGTCACTTCCCGAATCACATGTTGGTAGTGGTATGGGTGCTGCTACAGGCGCAAGCTTACACCATTTCCAGCCCTTGCATTTCTCATTCCTTGTGGTTTTTGCTACTGTCACTTTGTCGCCTGCACTATAGGGTGAATCATACACTTTCGGCTTTGCCCTTTGTTCAGCTATGTCACTCCCTGTTTTCTTTGCGGTCTTGGAATGTGGAAGACATACTGGAAGTGGAACACATACCGGTACTGCTGCTGGCTTAACCTTCGACTCTTGTGTCCTTGGCTCTTTGTTGCCAACGACCAAGGGTTTATTAGCCATTGGGGTAGTCAAATGTCTTTCGCCTTCATCATCGCTGGAATCATACAATTGTCGCTTTTTTCCCTCTCTAGATAAGTCACTTCCAGAATCACATGTTGGCAGTGGTAGGGGTGCTGCTACAGGCGCAAGCTTACACCATTTCCTAGCTTCTCCTTTGGGTTTCTTAAGCTTTCTGGGCTTCGTAACTTTGTCGTCTTCGTCATCTGTGGAGGGATAAACCTTTGGCTTTTTCTTCTGCACAGATATTTCACTAACCGAGTCATATGGTTGCCGCGCCTTTTTTTCTTTCTTGGAATATGGAACACATACTGGAAGGGGAACACATACCGGTACTGCTCTTGGTTTAGCCTTTGACTCTTTCGGAGCCTTCGGCTCATTTTTCCCAAACACCATGGGTTTATTAGCCGTTCGGGTGCTCACGCGTCCTCCGAAATCATCATCGGTTGAATCATACACTTTCCGCTTTTTCTTCTCTCCAGATAAGTCACTCCCCGAATCATGTGTTGAGTGTGGTAAAGGTGCTGATGCAGGAGCTAATTTACACCATTTCCTGAATTTTGCCTTGGCTTTCTTAGGCTGTCTGGGCTTCGTAGCTTTGTAGTCTTCATCAGCGGTGGAGGGATAAAGTTTTGGCTTTTTTTCTTTCTTGGAATGTGGAACACATACTGGAAGTGGAACACATACCGGTACTGCTCTTGGTTTAGCCTTTGACTCTTTCGGAGCCTTCGGCTCATTTTTCCCAAACACCATGGGTTTATTAGCCGTTCGGGTGCTCACGCGTCCTCCGAAATCATCATCGGTTGAATCATACACTTTCCGCTTTTTCTTCTCTCCAGATAAGTCACTCCCCGAATCATGTGTTGAGTGTGGTAAAGGTGCTGATGCAGGAGCTAATTTACACCATTTCCTGAATTTAGCCTTGGCTTTCTTAGGCTGTCTGGGCTTCGTAGCTTTGTAGTCTTCATCAGCGGTGGAGGGATAAAGTTTTGGCTTTTTTTCTTTCTTGGAATGTGGAACACATACTGGAAGTGGAACACATACCGGTACTGCTCTTGGTTTAGCCTTTGACTCTTTCGGAGCCTTCGGCTCATTTTTCCCAAACACCATGGGTTTATTAGCCGTTCGGGTGCTCACGCGTCCTCCGAAATCATCATCGGTTGAATCATACACTTTCCGCTTTTTCTTCTCTCCAGATAAGTCACTCCCCGAATCATGTGTTGAGTGTGGTAAAGGTGCTGATGCAGGAGCTAATTTACACCATTTCCTGAATTTTGCCTTGGCTTTCTTAGGCTGTCTGGGCTTCGTAACTTTGCCGTCTTCATCAGCCTTGGAGGGATAAGCTTTTGGCTTTTTCTTCTGAACAGATAGTTGACTACCTGAATCATAGGGTTGTCGCGCCTTGTTGTCGGTCTTGGAATGAGGAACGCATATAGGAAGTGGCAGACATGTAGGTCCTTTTTTATCATGTTTTGACTTTTTGGCTTCTTTCTAAACAGAAATATTGATATGAATGGAAGGGAATAATATATGGTAGGAATATATAAAAATTATTTGTTAAATTTTCATATGTACTATATATAGTTATATACTTGTAGAAAATATTTTATGCTGATTAATACGAGCGTAACTCAGTTTTAATTCCATTTGCTGTAGCTATTTAGTTTTCGTTTAGTTTGAATATAACAATATCTAGATTGTCTAGATTTTAATATTTAACTGAGTTTAATTTTCATTGCAATTCGATGAGGTTTCATTGCAATAAACACAAAACGTTAATTGCACATTTCAGGACAATGTCCAATTGAATTATGCGCCTATAAAACCGGGAAATAGAGGAATCGAAATATGTAAAAAAAATATCGGGATAAAGAAAACAGTTAAGCATTTGTCAAAACCTGAGTTTGTGCCCAAGCAAATGGAAAGAACTTGAGATATGCAAACAAATTTACTAAGAAGCTTGCCTCTTTCTTGGTCTTCTTATGTTCAGGTAAAGCTGGTAGTGCAATAGCAGTTTCCGAGCAAGGGCAAGTCGGAGCCTTTGACTTTTTACCATCTTCGTCTTCGGCATCGGCAGGCTGTTGTATTGGCACTAGCAAATCTTTTATTTCCAGCCGGCCTTTTGGAGGAGCTTTTGGCTCTTTACTAGATCTCTTTGATTTTTTAGTACCACCTTCATCTTTATCATTGGCGCCCTGTTTTATCGGCACTAGCAAATCTTTTATTTTCAGCTGTGCTTTTGGTGCTGCTTTTGCCGTTGACGTTGCCTTTTCCTCTGGCACTGTCTTTTCCTCTGGCAATAGTTTTCCCGCTGGCGCTGTTATTGCCGCTGGCGCTGTCTTTTCCTCAGAAGCTGTCCTTGCCTGTGGCTCTGTCATAGTCTCTGGCGGTGTCTTTTGTTCTAGTGGTGTCTTCCCCTCTGGCGTTGTTATTGCCCCTGGCTCTACCATAGCCTCTGGCGTTGTCTTTGCCGCTGGCGCTGCCTTTTTGTCTGGAGCTGTCTTTGTCTGTGGCTCTCTCATAGCCGCTGCTGCTGTCTTTCCCGCTGGCGTAGTCTTTTCCTCTGGCTCTCTCTTCGTCTCTGGCTCTGTCTTTCGGGCTGGTGCTCCTATTGCCGCCGGCGCTGTCAGTGCTCCTGAGGCTGCCGGTGGCCCAGTGCAAGTGCACTGGTTGGACATTGCCGCAGGAGGTACCGTTGAAGCTGGGGCCATTGGGGCCTGAGCCATTGCATTTGACTTCTCTCCAGTTTCATCATCCACAATATAGTATACTGGATCGAACTGGCATAGGCGCTCCTGAAAAAGATACGGACCCGGGAAGCTGGGCTGAGTGCCGCGATGGCTAACGGCGTAGGCGGCACAGATGTTAGCAGCACTAATATGACTCTCCCGTAGTAGATTGGGATAGATCGAGATGTGGTATGCTAAGCTGCCCAGGAAAGCATCGGACGCTCCTGAAGCATCTGCCACATACTGGACGGGGGCTGCTGGGCACTGAGTACACAAGTCCGGCTCACTGCTAGACAAGTAGACGGCGCCCATACTGCCCATGGTAATGATCACGCTATTGGCACCCATTTCAATCAGATCAGTAGCTGCTGCTTTGGCATCCTGCACTGTGTCGATCTGCTCACGATTGGTGAGCTGTGCCGCTTCTAGCCTATTACAGCACAGAATTGTGGGTGCTCTGATCAGATCTGTATTCATGTGTGGGTGTGCGGGCGAAGCATTTAGTATGGATACACCACTGAAATTACGGAGTGCATAGAGGACAGTCCTCTCGTGTGTATCTAGCTGGCAAATCAGTACCTTGGACTTCTTGAATAATTTTTTGGCGTCGGTAACATCATTGCACTTCAGCATGAGATTCGCGCCAGATAGTACAATGTTCATAATTTGGGCATTCTCAGCGACATTGATTTCAGCCAGGCCCGTTGACTGGCCATCCACTATTTCGACGTGATCTACATTGACTTCTAAATCCTTCAGGTATTGTAAGTACTCAGCACCTAATTTATCGTTGCCCAGTTTGGAGATCAGAGCACATCTAGCACCCAACTTGGCAGCTGCTACACACTGGTTCGCACCCTTGCCCCCATAGCACCGTTCGCGGTACATGGCAAACACAGTCTGTCCTGTCTTGGGCAGCTCATTGACATACCTGCATGAAACATAAGATTTTATAGTTTTGATGACAACTTGTGTTGAGGTGAGCTCACGTAATGTAGTCGATATTTGATGAGCCAAAGACTAGGACATCTAGCTCCATTTCATCCTTTTTGTGCTAGCACGGCACGGGGTGTTTAAAAAACGTATTGATTTCAAATTTAAAATGAATGACTTAAAAGTCATTTTTAAAGATTGATACATATTACCCTTATATCAGCAAAGGGAATAAGAACAATGCCGATTCCTGAGGAGCAGCGTTGAGAATAGCAAAAAACATATAATGAATAAGTTAAACTTCAAACATTTGACTTGCATATACAGCCAACTATAGGCAGAATAGAGAATGATTATTGTATTTTAAATATATAGTAAATGACTAGTCTGGTAGTTTTCAATAAAATATTTATATTAAGTAGTATGGCGACTTCTTTCTCATATTGCTTTTACTAGCAACTAAAGACATTTGATTACTGAAGTTTGATAATTCTTTTAGTCGATTATATTGAATTGGGAATAGTCATCGATTATTTGATAGATACTTGACCGGAAGGGGAACTCTAAAATCGAAGAGTTCATTAGTATTTGTACGGATAGATAAAAGGATAGGAGGAGAGATGGATGAACTAACGGACGGATGGAAGAAGAGGCGTATGCTAGATCCATACGCCTCTTTTTCTCATGGGGTATTTATAAATTTTTTGGCTCTGCCACGCCTCCTTCTGGCTGTTTCATAGCCATTATGTTCTGATTTCCCAAAGTCAATGAGTTCGGGCCATACAATAGAGGAGTGCAATAAGTATTCTGTTTTTATTAGAAATATGTTATGCGAAAATAGACTTATGAATCATATGATTAAACTAGTAATTTTGAGCATTAAAATTTCAAGCTTCTAATCTAATTAACTTTACTGGCTGTTGAAGTGCTTTGAGTGTGAGCTCTCGATAGAAGTTTTTAACATATGATTAACATTGGAGATTTGGGCTGCGGTTTTTTTGCTCGACGCTGCCGCTGCCTTTGCCGTGGATTTTGTCGCTGTCTTTGCCGCTGTCACTGCCAATGCCGCAGGCGCTGCCATTACCGCTGGCACTAATGCTGGTCCTGCCGTTGACCTCGCCTCTGTCATAACCGCTGGTATTTCCTGTGGCGCTGTTATTGCCTCTGGCACTGGTACAGGCTCTGGCGCAACCACTGGAGCTGCTATAGGCGCTGCTTCAACTTCCGCAGCTGGCGTTGTTTCTTCCTGGCCCTCTAACTCTTTTCCAGTATCTTCGTCAATAATATAGTACAATGGATCGAACTGGCATAGGCGCTCCTGAAACAGATCTGGGCCCGGGAAGCTGGGCTGAGTGCCGCGATGGCCAACGGCGTAGGCGGCACAGATGTTGGCAGCAATAATGTGGCTCTCCCGTATCAAATTTGGGTATATCGATATGTGGTAGGCTAAGCTGCCCAGGAAAGCATCGGACGCACCTGAAGTGTCTGCCAAATAGCGGACGGGGGCTGCTGGACACTGGGTACACAGGTCCGGCTCACTGCTAGACAAGTAGACGGCGCCCATACTGCCCATGGTAATGATCACGCTATTGGCACCCATTTCAATCAGATCAGTAGCTGCTGCTTTGGCATCCTGCACTGTGTCGATCTGCTCACGATTGGTGAGCTGTGCCGCCTCTAGCTTATTACAACACAGAATTGTGGGTGCTCTGATCAGTTCTATATTCATGTCAGGGTGTGCGGGCGAAGCATTTAGAATGGACACGCCCTTGAAATGATGAAGTGCATAGAGCACGGCCTTCTCATCTGTTTCGAGCTGGCAAAGCAGAACCTTGGACTTCCGGAACAATTTTTTAGCATTCGTAGCGTCGGTGGCCTTGAGCAAAAGATTTGCACCAGAAAGCACAATGTTCATGTTTTGGGCATTGTCAGCGACATTAATTTCAGTCAGGCCTGTCGGCTGGCCATCCACTATTTCGACGTGATCTACATTGATCTCCATCTCCTTCAAGTATTCCAAATACTCCAAGCCCAACTGATCATTGCCCAGTTTGGAGATTAGGGCACATCTGGCGCCCAACTTGGCAGCTGCTACACACTGATTCGCACCCTTGCCCCCATAGCACCGTTCGCGGTACATGGCAAACACAGTCTCTCCTGTCCTGGGCAGCTCATTGACATACCTGGGTGAATTTGAGGGGACTGTTATGGCTGGATGACAACTTGTGTTGAGGTGAGCTCACGTAATGTAGTCGATATTTGATGAGCCAAAGACCAGGACATCCAGCTCCATCTTGTTCCTATTGTGTTTGCAAAGGGGCGGGGTATTTAAAAAATTTATTGATTTTAATTTCAAAATGAATGACTTAAAACTCGTTTTCAAATATTTATACATATTACTTATGTTATGTATCAACAAACCAAATACGAACAATAATTTCGATTTCTGAGGAGCAACGATGAGAATATTTGGTTTTAAATATAACACAACATATAATGATTAAATTAAACTTCAAACATTTGACTCGCATATACAGCCAACTACAGGCAGGATGAAAAGTTGATAATAGATTTTGAATGCAGTTTAAGTGATTAGGCTGGCAGCTATCGAGAAAGTATTTAAACAAATTAAATATAGATTTCATGTGGGGAGCTCAAAAACTGTAATAACAATTTCTTATGTGAAAATGAACTTGGGCATATTTGTGGACTCGAAATTTTGAGAAATAAATAATTGCAAAATGATTTTAGCTGGTTAATGGACTGTTTAGAATGCGAGTTACTCTCGATTGAAATCTTGAACATGTGATTAACATTTGACATTTGGGCAGAGCTGTGCACCACATGCTCAGCTCTGGCCTGGCCTGTCCCGCTATACTTAGGGCGGGCCCTGGGAAACGCCTGCGGTGTCTGCAGATTGCATCCATGTGCCACATCCTGCAGCAACAACAATGACGCTGACGCCGCGTGGGTATTGCCATCGAGAGAGCAATGCATTTGTTGATGCTCTTCAAGTAGGTAAAAACTATAAACGGGGCACATGTGCGCGTCGGGAGTCGGACTTGACCTGCTAGCGGGTCGACTGCGACGCTTCATGTGGGTCTCCAATTGAGACGAGGCGAGGCGAGGGCTGGCGAGATTTTTAATTTTAGAGGCACCTATATAAACGTCTGTTTACAATGCGCTTAGAGGACAGTCGCATTTGCCAGGGCGCAACGTCAACGTTCCCATCTCTCTCGAGTTCAGTTTGGGTGTTTCGCTGTCTAGTTCTAGTTCCTAAATCGAAACTGCATTCGTTTGTGAGCTACGCGGATTTCGTTTTGTGTGGCACATTTCTTGCCCGGAATGTGAGCAAAAACCGACGGCAAAAAAGCAAAAATACAAATTAAACAAAAAATGTAAAGAAAAAATCGTTTAAGCGCAAAGCCAAAGCCATATACAGAGACACAGCGGGTGCTGGGGAGTGTTCGACTCCGGCCATGTGGCGCAAAATATGCGCATAAAAAACAAAGTCCAAACAAAAAGGGCGCAATTTTATTGCGGCGCCGCGATGCTCCCCACACACACAGACACACACACATTTATATAAAAAAAAAAACAACAAACAGCTGGAAAAAAGTTTATGAATTTTTTGTGCAGGCGCGTGAAAAATGTAACAAACCAAAAACAAGCAAAAAAAAAAAAAAAAGAAGTAAAGTAAAAACAAAAGCAGATACTACGCGAATGCGAGTTGTATTCAAGTTGTATTCCGGCAGCCACACCCCCCACACCGCCCAGTCACATATAAACACACTTCAGTGCGCTTAAAAATTGCTTTATTGCAGTTGGACTATAAAAACGCACGGCAAAAGTATTAAGCTCATACCCGCCCTCCCCTCCTCCAGCCTTCCGAAAAAGTACAAAATAATAATACAAATAAAAATAAAAGTAAAAACCACCAAAGCCAACGAGAAACAGGAAAATTTGCAAGCCACAGCCGGAGCGCAAGAGGCACAAGGATACCAAGGATTTACTTCTAAAACAGTAAAAGAAGTAAAATTTAAAACAAAATAAAAAAAGGACGAAGAAAAATACCAACTGAATAGTTGGATATGAATTGCCCCGCAAATTGCAGTTAGAGTATTGTGTAAAATGTTTCGTTGCAATTACATTCAGCATTGTCATTATTTAAGTGGAAAGCAGGCGGGGTAAGCGGCAGCTGGTAAATGGAGGCCACATCACGCAGTAAGTAAGCTTCAAGGCAAGAGTGTATGGCCCACAAATGGGTCTTAAATTGTTCATTTGGCCTTTGAGAGTTCCATGCTTCCTTGCATTCAATAGTATTTACACAAGCATATGGAATGTAAAGAAGTATGGAGCGAAATCTGGCGAAGCATCATATGAAAGTATATCAAATATAATTTACAAAATATATAAAATACAAGGTGGAGTGAAAAGTTTCAAAATGTGATTTTAAAAAATATAAAATATTTTGATCATTATTATATAAACATATATCACATATTATTTATATATAATATTGACAAAATATATTAAATAAAATTTCAAAATTTTTATATTAATTATTTGTATGTTTATATTTATTTATTTCAAAATATTTCTATATTTTACATATATAATAATAATATACATACATATAATTTAAAATGTATATAAAATACAAGGTAGAGTGAAAATTTTGATAATTTGATTTTATAAAATATAAAATATTGTTATCATATTATACAAACGTATATTACATATAAAATATATTAAATAAAATTAAAAATTATTACTTAAACACAAAAAATAAAATATATATTAAATTATTTTATTTGTATGATTATATTTTTATACTTATTAATTTTAAAATATTTCTATATTTTACATAAATAATAAATCTTTTTTCGGTCTTGCATGCACTTACAAAATATTTTAAAACATTTTTGCTACTCAAATATTTTTAATATCCTTTCGTCAAGGGCAAAGCGAGAAAAAAAGTGAAAACGAAAATCAAATACCAAAAATATCTACCGAATGGTAGCACTTATATTTGCCTATGGAATGACTCATGTTAAAAATAGCAAACGAGCAGCAAACATTTTGAAATATGTGAAACAATATTTGTATATATATATATATATATATATGATATGTATGATATGTATAGGTATGTGTATATATATCTCTATATAAGCGGCTGTAGCTGTAGCTGTATTTGCCGCGTATCGCATTTCGTTGTATCTATTTGAAAATGTTGTTAAAAATAAATTCAAGTGGAGGAACCATTTGCGGAGCCCGGCAACAAATGTTGTTTAGTTAAGTTTGCTGCACATATTATATAAATAGTTAGTATGTATATGTGTGTGTTTTATCCAGGGCTTTCATGGTTTTGTGGACGCGAGCCAGTTCGAATTGCAGTTAAGCACAGGACAGCTAAGCCCCAAACATGTGCAGCAAAGTGGATTTAGCCAGCTAAAATTATCGCTCGGCGCCGCAAGCTAAGGGCTATGCGGCGCATGTGACGCCATCCAGCGGCGTCGGTGGCTATAACTTAATGCAATTAATATGCAAAATCGTGACACACACACTCGCACACGGAGGAGTGTAAGGAACACGTGCACAGCATGTGCGGAACGATGCAGTCAACCAGGTTCAGGTTCAGGATCGTGTGCAGCAACAGTAACGAATCCAGCCGGTGGGAGTGTGGGAGACGTGGGCGTGGGCGTGGGCGTGGTCATTGGTATGGGAGCCATCATCATCATAGTCGTCGTCGTCGTAGTCGTAGTCGGTGGAGCGCATTAAAAACAGCGCAGCGAAGGCAAAGTGCGCCAAATTGATGAGCGTCACGTGCGTTTTGCTCACTTTGTGCCACGCCTGCAGCTGGCGGTGTCATTCGCCATGCGTGTGTGTGGCTGGGGCATGTGTGTGGCGTCTGGTAGTGCTACCAATTTAGCGGGTTTCTTCAATTGATTTCCGGCTGCTCTTAAAGCAACACCCCGCCGAACTCGCTTCACTTAAATGCTGAAAAAATAAGTATATAAAAGACAATGTCTTTGAGACTGTATTAAAATAAATCTATCAAAGAATTGCAATTTTTTACTTTTTAAAGAAGCTCTCTGTACTTACAGATTTTAGACTTTAGCCTTGCTTTTTGTTTGCTTGCACAAACTGCAAAACTTTTCAGGTTTGACATGCAGAAGGACAGGGGAAAATAAGTAAAACTGAAGACGGGAAATACCCTGCGTCTGAGGAGGAAGAATATGTCCTTAAACTATATTTTATAAAGATATTACAAGATATGGAATATATACATCTCTGCAAGAACTATTACTAGTCTCATTTTTTAAATTTAATTTTTATTCTATTTCCCTATGCAAAAGACTCAAGTCCGCAGCTTCCTACACAGTATCTTCTAGTCAGCAACAATTTAGATGTGCCCTAAAAAATACTTTTATATTCGCCTTTGCAAACAACATTAGAAACGTTTCACATTCGTTCGGAAGTTTGCTTATTTAGCTATGAATACTTAGCCGCTTTGCAGCCAGATTCTGCAGCTGTCGCCCCAGTTCTTCTCTAGACTATTCAGTTATAAGTTTCTGTTGCCCTTGTTGCTGATGCTGTTGTTGCGGGACAAGTCGTAAAAGCAAACAGAGCATGTGCTGTGCTGTGCTGTAGCCACAGTGCCCATAGTTCTCGTATTACTCGTGGTACGAGTTGCATGCTATAAAGCGCTTAATTTTTTTACGTGTGCGCAATTTCTACAAGGTGAGAAATATGGCAAGCCATGCAGGTGGGTAGCGTAGGTAGGTAGCTCTTGATTTTGTGCAGTCTATTTATGGGGCTCACTCGCTACACTAGCTCAATGGCCACACACACAGAGGTCTGAGCTGAGGTGCGACTGCTTGAAGCCGTTCGCAAATATTTGGTGGCAAGTGAACTGACCCACATTTCGGACACAAACGCTGACCGCTCGACAGGCGCTGCTGTTGTCAGGGGCACGCCCCCATTAGTGCTGGGAGCAGCATTACATATTTTGATGACGCCCGCAAAAGGGCAAATTAGTTTCAATTAAATAATGTTGTCGCAATTCAGACACAGCCCAACAGACGAGTCTTGCACTTCAGTTGCCCCACCCCCCACCGAGGACACATGGCGCGTACATCCCTGCTGGGCTCATGCATAACGCAGATGCTGGGCATGTACAGCGCCGCAAGAAGCAACAGCATCCTTGTCATCGTGCGCGTCCTGGCATCCCAGCATGTCCATGCAATAACGATTGTGGATTCAACATAATGCCCTCATAATTACTGCACACACGCCTCAAAGTGGCGGGCAGGGATGTCGCTGGCCAATGAGTTGACAGCACATTAGAATCTCGCTCCACAACAGCCCGAGTCGCAGACCCAGACCCAGACCCAGACCCAGGCCCTGCTACCCATCTCCAGTTTGCTACCCAGTCTGAGTCTCTGGGCTGCAATTTGCATTAAATGTGCGCTTTGTGTTATTAATTTAAAGTGTTCTCATCTCTCATTAAAATCTATATGTGTCTGGCGCTGCCTTCAATCCTCTTGACTTTAATTGACAGAGGAGAGGCAAAGTATTTTTCATTTCAAATATGTGCAATGAATAAATTACAAAATGTTGTCTCGCTAGTTTACTTAAAATTCAGGCACATAATTTACAATGGAATTTTGTGCGATGAATCAAATTGCTCCAAGAAAAATACAAATTAATTAATATTAAATATTTATTATCATGTCAGGTTAGTCAGAAAGAATTGACTTTAAGATGCACGATTACGCTATTACGCTATTACGCCATTACGCCATTACGCTATTACGCTATTACGCTATTACGCTATTACGCTATTACGCTATTACGCTATTACGCTATTACGCTATTACGCTATTACGCTATTACGCTATTACGCTATTACGCTATTACGCTTATTCCTACTACGCTCATACCTTCATGGGCTCTCACGTAATTAGGATCGTATGTAACTCAATTACGCTACTTCGCTCTTACGTAGGAACGCTCTTATGTGACTGCGCTCCATTACGTTCTCACGTAGTTGAGTTGTTACGTAATTAAAATTCTACGTAATAACACATTTACGTAATAACACATTTACGTAATAACAGTCTTACGTAATAACAGTCTTACGTAATAAGAGTCTTACGTAATAACAGTCTTACGTAATAACAGTCTTACGTAATAACAGTCTTACGTAATAACAGTCTTACGTAATAACAGTCTTACGTAATAACAGTCTTACGTAATAACAGTCTTACGTAATAACAGTCTTACGTAATAACAGTCTTACGTAATAACGATCTTACATAAAAGCATTAACAAAAAAAAAGAACAA
Organism: Drosophila peninsularis; assembly: GCA_035047485.1. Classification (NCBI taxonomy): domain Eukaryota; kingdom Metazoa; phylum Arthropoda; class Insecta; order Diptera; family Drosophilidae; genus Drosophila; species Drosophila peninsularis. Next base: position 2,019,829 of record JAWNPN010000047.1, on the reverse strand, counting down.
TTACTTAACATAATGCATATAACTATTACATAAGTTAATACTTAATACTATTAACAAATTCGCTTAATATTATTAACTATTTAAACACTTACCATACAGGGCACTGAAGAAGAGGAGGTCCACTGCTCGACTGTCCACCAAGAGATCATGCATCCGACTGAAGAAACATTGCTGTCGGCTCGTCTTTATATACGACGAGCCAACCTGTCGAACTCGAACTCGAACTCGAACTCGATCGACCTGTTGCCCAGTTACTCAGTTGGGTGCCCTCAGCTGCTGCTGCCCTCTGGCAGAGTTCTATCTCTGCCTGGCCTCTGCCTTGGGCTCTGCCTTGGCTCTTTCTTTGTTCTGCCAATGGCTGTGTATTTGCTCTGCTCTTGCTCATGATCTGACTCAACTGTTGCTGCCCTCTGGCAGAGTTCTATCTCTGCCTTGCCTCTGCCATACTTCTGCCTTATCTCTGTCTCTGCTTTGGCTCAGCCAATGGCTATGCATTGGCTCTGCTCTTGCTCACCACTACCATTGGGGACAGTGGCGTGACTGAGCATTCTGCAGTCAACAGCGCCCTATATATATATATATATATATATATATATATATATATATATATATATATATATATATATATATACATGTTTATTTATGGATAACAACTAAATCAAATGTATAGAAAATCAAATAAAATTAATTTGATATTTTTTTGTGCAATGTTTGGTTGATTTGGTTTTGCACTTGGTTGCATTTGGCCACGCCCAAAACATAAATTGAACTCGACATGCAATTGGGAGGAGATTAGGGACAGCTCATTGATGTGGCTTTGTGGAACATGCAACAACTGCAAGAACTTGACATAAACATAACATGCAAAAGCATTGTAAGTGCATAAAATTTCCATTTATAGACTGTGTTAGAGTATAGATCTGTTGTTCACATTATGTATACCCTGTTTGTCAATTGAAAAGGGAATATTATATCACTAACTATTTAGTAGTTATCTACAATAAATCAAATTTTTATCTATTCAAATATTTATATTAAAGTTAACAAAAGCCTTTTTATTTAATTATATCAATTTTTAAAATATTAAATTATATATTCATAAAATCATAGATTAACTTACATTTTTAAACTGGCCTGTTTATAGGGTATATCTCTAGTCGTGCAATTACTGCCACTTCGCTCGTACTCTATAAATTTTTGGCCGATTGTTTGACAAATTTGCATTTTGTTTTGCGGTTTCGGCAATTTGCATAAATCAATTGAAAAGTGTGCACAGTGCAGTCGAGTATCATATTTCTAATTATGTGTACAGCGTTTTAAGTTTGTATAATTTATGTAAATTGTTTATTTGTCCAAGTGCTTTGCCCCACTCACAGTGCACTTCTCCCTGATTAATTGTGTGCGTGGCTGCTTACAATTTATTTTTCCTTTTTTTTCGCATTTATTTTAATTTTTTAGTACGTTTTTTGTGCAAGCACACAAAAGTGCGCAGTAATTTAAGTGGAAATTTAATTAAGCTATTTAATAGCGCAATTAATATTAATGCGCTCGTATAAACACAAACGACAGTTTACACGATTTAATTATAGATTAGGCTTGCAGTATTAAATTATTTATCTACCCTGCGAGCATAGCGCACGGGAAGGGTAGCATGAGGAGGTGAGCATGAGCAGGGAAGAGGTATTTGGGTATCATCAATCATTATCGATCAGTTCGATATACGTTTATCGATAGCAACTAGTCAGAAATAGTTCTTTAGACAATTCCTAAAACTTCAACTTAAGAATAAACCTGTTAATATAATATATATATTATATATTAAAGGCAAAACCCTTTCATATTTATTTAATATCTTTATAATCCCCTTAAAGTACAGACCCAAAACCGGATTACAGCATATGGTAGAGGTAAAAGAAATTCGATTTTTATTGTGCCCATTTGTGTTTGGTTAGCTCAAAGGTAATTTTCTGATTGCATGCGAGCTAGACTGAGTTTGAGGTTTAAATTGTATTACAATGCGCACTTGATTTAACTAATTTCTGGGCATCTCCTGTTTATTATGGCAATTAATAGAGCTCGGCGCCCTAATGCTAATGCAATTTGTGCACAATAGGGCGAGGCAGATACGTGTATTGTGCGCTGCACGCAGTAAACTCTTAATTGGAATCATCTTTTAATTGCCATATTAAGCACGCTCTATAAGTACGCACAGCGGATGTACATACAGATACATATATATGTATATATATACACACTGCATACACATGGGAAAGCAATTATGCATGAAGACGGCATTTAGTTGAAATTGATTGCGCACGACACACACACTCGATTGGTTTAGATATGGAACGTAGTTATACACATATACAGAGAGAGGGAAGGTGAGACTTGTCAAGCAAAACTGCGATGCATTCAGGTGTTGAGCTCTGCGTGTTTGTGTATATCTGTTTACGTGCTGGGCGTACACTCAATTAGACAGCTTGACAGTTGAACAAATTGTGCAAGGTTGGCCGAAATTCAGTTCGGCACTTGCCAACATTTTGGTCAATTGATAAGCTCTGCTTGATAAGCTCTACTCGAAGCATGCTAAATATTATATCAAATAATTCTGCTATTTATACATATATGTTGGTTAGAGAGAGCTTTGAACACTGTCGATGACATATTTATGAGTGCCAGAATGACATTTTAATGTTATCAACAGTTACAGTTAGAACTGATGCATGCCTGCTTAACGATAACTATCGATTTGAGCATGGGATACTGGATGATATAGAAAATAATATTAATTTTTAGGAATAGAACTTTGACAAATGCTTTCCAGCGTATCTAAGCAGATTAAGTATAGTCTTGTGTAACTTAGTATTCAACTTATTGATACCATTAACCTATCGATAAGTTATCGATTGTAAAATCAATAGAATTTCCAGTTCAGCTCCAGCTTAAGCCATGTTTTTTGTATTCCTGACCCAGAGCTAAAATTGAATTTCGATTTGTGCTGTGTAATAATCCAAGAAATCTTGCCAAATGCTGTGCTCCATTTGCAGAGCATTGCAATTATTAATGCAAAATGCCAAATTGCTTAAATTAACATGTGTGTCTGTGTGCGTGTGTGTGTGTGTATGTGTGTGTGCTTGTGCTTGTTTGTAGTTGTGGCCAAGAGGCAGTTATGGCCTCGAAGTGCCTACAAGAGCTTCATTTATTACTGTATTTATGTGCGGCGTAAATCAAGTGTGCAAATGGATTGGAATTAATAAATGCGTCTGGACGGAGCAGCAGCAGCAGCAGCAGCAGCGCCAACAACAATGAACAACAACAATAATTGTGAATAGTTGCTTGTTGTTGTAATTATGGAAATAAATAAAAGAAAAGAGCACTGGGCGAAGCCGAAAAAAATATGGGTTACAAATTGTGCATGAGCTTCTGCGCTGCCAGTGCCGAGCGCCCCAAAAAGTATGCCACAATAAATGCATTGCACGCACACAGAGAGCGAGAGAGAGAGAGAGAGAGATGGAGAGAGATGGAGACAGGGCGCCTACACTCAGTAATTTGATTTTAAATGCAAGTTTTTGTTGCATTTGTTGTTTTTGCATATTTTATGTTAATTAAACTTGTTGCAACGACTTTTTTGTGCATGTATCCGTGGCCGCAACTTGAAACCAATTACGTTGTAATCATATATATATATATATATATATATATATATATATATATATATATTTATATATATATGCAGCTACACACACGTGCAGCGACTCATATACTGACAGCTTGTTACGCTGCTTAATTCCTCTGACTCTGCCCCATCTCGCCCGCACTTGGGCGTTTGTTACTTCGTTAGCTAGTTTTGACGTGGCGCCTCCCCAAGCAGCGGCAACAGCTCGCTCCAAGCGTGAAATAACTTCCGTTGCGAATTTTATGTTCGTTGCATATTTTTATTCACAAAATGCACAATGCGCAGATAACTAAGTGTGTGTGTGGGTGTGTGTGTGGGTATTAGTGCCTGCATTGTGTGTGTGTGTGTGAGAGTGGGCATCAGGCATCACATATATGTGTGTGTGTATGTGGGTGGTTTAGTTTTAGCTGACTGCGCTCGCCTGTTTGTGCTCTTGTTTTATATATGCATTTTTACTGCCTTTCAGTTAGCTGGGAATGTGTTTTAATGAGCTTCAAATTATGATGCGGATGAACCAGCTGAATGCTAGCTACTTCAGAATTAGAATCCAGCAAGCCAAGATATTAAATGTCAGCAAGTGAATGGTGCATGAAAGTCTCGAAATATTGAGCTTAAAACAAATACAAAACATTTTGGAGCACTTAAGCAAATATTCAAAAAGAAAAAAATGATATCTAGGATACTAAGTATATACCATACTATATAGTAAGATTTATTACCATAAATTTGATCATCTCATCAGCTGTTTATTGAAGCATGAAACATCATTATACAGCCGTCTGCAACTGACTTGCTGCTAATTGCTATCAATAAAGATTTCTCCTCAGCTCTCTGCACCTCCCTCTCCCTGGCACACTTAATACGCACAATTTGCTATAAACATTTGTTGGCGGCACTTGCAAATCCAGATTTATTAATTTCGGCAATTGAAAATTGATAGGCTCTTGCTTTGATTAGACCATAAACTAAGCACATAATTCTATTAAATGGAGAAATAATATTAAGTGCGGCAAACGAAAGCCACAAAATATGCGAATTGCCAAAATGTGTTGCCACACAAAAGGAGGCAACATGCAAATTAAGAACGCTGCACGAATTGTTGTTGCATGTTCTACACACAAACACACACACACACCTTCTGCTGCAGCATTTCCATTGCGGAGGACAACGCAACTAACGCAGTGAAAGCGCCCGAAGGCAGGCTGTGAAAATGTATTTACCAAAGTGTTGAAATGTTGCACAATTTAAATTAAAATGACTTTGTCGACTTCCTTGCCATATCTTTCGAGTAGTCGCAGTGGAATGCACTCAACAAAATAATAATTTTTTTTTTAGGTGCAATTTTTTAGAGGAAATATCAAATAAATAATTTAATACATTTTTATCATTAAATTAAAAATGTTAAATTTTATAAACAATGATCATTTATGTTTATAGGGTATCTTGATAGTCATATACTTTGGTTCATGTTTCTTTCTTGCACTTACTTCTTTTTTTTTTGGTGTATTTTCAACTTCGTCTACTTCTCCCCCAAGTTTGTAATTATTTTCCATCTTCGTTTGCCGCAAGTGTGAAAATAAGCACAACTTTTTTTTTGGTCTCAAGTCATTTTCCATGTTTTCACTCAAATTTTCTCTCTTTCTCTTATTCTCTCTCCCCCTCTACATCTTGTCGCCTCTGTTTTTTCATGTCTTTTGTGTTGTCTTAACGCTGCATAATAATGGCGGTAAAAGTTTTTTTTTGTTTTTTTTTTTTGGCCAGGTGGACCAGCTTGCTATCAAAAATATATAAAGAGCAAGAAATTGCTTCGGACATTGCGGTCAGTGTTCTACAATTTTGAGCATTTGCTTGTCTCACAGTATAACACTTTGGGGTTTGCGTCTGTGCTTAAGTTAGCCGAGACACGCGTTGAATTCACCACCAAAATTGAGAAACCTTTAAACGATCTCTTGTGGAATGAAAACCACCACCAAATAAACATTGAGTGAGTGTGAGAGAGAGAGAGAGAGAGCGGAGAGAGAGAGGAAAAGAGAGAGAGAGAGAGAGCTAAGGTGGTAAAGTGTCATTGCCAGCGTGCAGAGGGGGAGTTAAGGTGGTGTTGGGCATAAACAGCAGCTGCATTCTATGGAAAACCGATTTTCGGAGAGTGCTCTGCCGTTTTTATCAGTGCATTTCGAGTGAGTTGGCTGTGTAGACGGGTTTGCATTTAATGCCAAATATAAATTTCAGTAAACAATATATATATAAAGCATATTTGGAATGTCGCTCGATAATCATTTCTTCAAAGTCAGACGCCACTATCCGAATATACTGAGAAATGTGAGGCGTGTCTTATCAAGTGGCAAATGCACCTCGCCCGAGCACACCATGACTCTCTCTCAAATTCGTGGTAAGTTGTTTCTTATTGGAAAGAGAAAAGTCTTGAGTAAAAGTAAAACTCTCGTCAGCTGCTTACAGGGAACTAACTGATGAGAAATTTCCCAATATGGGCGATCCGCGCATTGAACTGTGCTTCCTGCTCTCCCAGCCACATGTCGCTTGCTTTGCCAACAAGCACGGCACATTCCACTTTTACATCGTGGAAAACGACGAGTTTTGAATTTTCAGTTAATTTTATGTTGATGTGCAATTTAGTTAAAGTCTTAGTAAGTTATATTTTGATAAAATTAAACGTTCAGAAATATTGAAAATAAAATGAATTTCTATAGAATAGATTTTTATGAAATTTATTTTGTAAATCATCATTATCACTATCTTCAACATCGGTCCACAGCAATGCAGTCTCATTACCCTTTTATTTAATTGCTTTCTTCTGCTGAAAGGCAACTCGAATATAAAAGTTAGAAATTCAATTTAATATTTGGGACAGCCAATCTAGGCCGGGCCACTGGCAATGCCAAAACAGCCGCAAGCCCAACAGCCACACGCACACAGACGCCAAATAATGGTGGGGCCACAACAGAGAGCGCATCAAATCAAATGAATATGCGCCCGCAGATTTACATACAGTCAACAAATACGTACACATATGCAGAGCCAAAAAACGTGACCATAAAAAACATAAAACCGAACAACAAACAAACAAACTAACGGAACACAGAGCTGAACAAATCAACAAATAAACAAACTGAGCAAACTGAATCAAAAAACCGACTTGGCCACACACTACAGGGACAGGGACATGGACAGGGACAGGGACAGGAGCTGGGGTTAGTTGCTGGGCGAGAGATGTGGCTGGCTGTCTGTCGGGCTGTGTTGGGTCACGCAGCCGCAATGGAGCCAAAGCAAAAACGTAATGAAACTAAATGCCGTACCGAAGAAAACCCCAAAACAAATTCATTACGGAACTGCACCTCTGGGGGTGATAATTCGATTCAACGAAAACTTTTGCTGATTATTTATTGCTATTGCCCGATTCTCGCTCTCTCGCTCTCTCTCTAGCTGAAGTTATCCCCGTGGCGTTTAGCTGTTAGTGTCATAAAATGTTTTGTGGCACAAAACTGGGCACTGGAACTCATTATTTTGTTCATTAACACTTTTTGCTTTTTTGTTTCTGTTTCGGTGTTTGTTTCTGGCTTTTGTTATTTTCTGTTTGGTTTTTATACATTGCGCAGCGGGCATTATAACTTTTTACGAAACTCTGTCTAATATAATTTCGCATCATTAGCGAGCCTTCTTATATATTATATATGGATAAAGCTCTCGATTGGAATGAGCTGCTGATTTGATGTGTGCTCTTCCTTGTGATTAAAGTCTTGGGCTTAGCCCAGGCAAGCAACCCTGGACTGTTCAAGACATTACTTATTATACCAAATATTTTGCAACTATTTTTTATTGAGTTGTTTTAGTAAACAAATTATTATTAAACATCTCTGAGCTCTAGCATAAATTTAAGAGCTTATCGTAAAATTTTATTGCCTGCAAGGGCATTAAAACTTCACTCAATAATAATTGTTCTATCCTTTAGGTTGTTTTTGTTGTCCTTCTGCCGTATACTAAATTATGCGCCCTTTGATTTCTCTTGTTTTTTTGTGGCTGTTTTTTGTAAATTTGATTTATGCGCCTAAATGCTTATATATGTGAATTTATGAGCAAATATAAAATGATTTCATGTTTACTTTTATGGCTGGCTGTTTTGTGGCTTAGTTTTTTGGCTCTATGCAAATACTTCTTATCTGTCTGTGTGTGTGGCTGCTTAAGTTTTATTAACTGCGGCTTTAATTCATTAGTAAAAGTGGGCAAAATGTGGCAAAGTCTTCGCCCAGGAGCTGGCTCTTGGCCATTCCGCCGAGTTATGGCACTGGGCTCAGTTATAAAATGTTATCGACGGCGCAGGTTTTTATGCTTTGGGGTCAGATAAATGTGTTTATTGGACATTTTGCGGCCAAGTCGTCGGCTGGGCTGTTTAATTTTGGTGGTTCGTTATTCCTTTTGTGGGATTTTTGTGGCCACCAGCAGCGGCGGCAGCATCTGAGATAGAAAACATGTTTACGACACGCAAACGCAGTCCGGGCAGATTTGTCCTGGGATTAGAACAAAATGTTAAGAGCTGCTCATTAAGAGGCTAACAGAATGTGTGCGAATTTACGACCAGCACAAAGGCAACAACGGCTCTCAACTAGATAGTGCTACGCGAAGAGCAAGATCCAGAAGCAGAAGAAGAAGAGACTAAATGCGAGTGCTCCATTAACAAACTGCTGAAGTTGTTGATAGAGCGCTGTTGGCCCGGCTTTCGTGTCTCCCACGTCTGAGCATAATGTATGCCACTAAGCCTCTTTAAAGCGGATTAGCTTAAGAGCAAGGTATATAGTTTGCTATTTTAAATAAAAATGGCCCCGCTTAAGCAGAATATTAATCAGGTCATAAATAATTATGGTATTCAACTGAGTTTTTACTCTTAATATTTATATTTGAAAACAAAAAGTTTAGTTACCGAAAAGCATTTGGAACTCGGCACGATTTAATGCTTGGCTGCCTCTCTATTATGTTTGAAGCTAATTTCTTTCGAAATCCCTTAACTAAATCAAAGTTAAACATTTTATTGGCCAGCCCAATGGAGTCACAAAGCAAGTTTCAATTAAATAGCTCGCCGCTCGGTCCTTGGGCTCATCCAAGTTCTATTTGCAGTCAACTCCTTGCGGACTTCGAACCGTCAAACAAAGGCCAGCTCCGGAGCACAAGCCATGAATTCATTTTAAAATTGTAGCTGCGAAACAAAAGAACTGCCATTGTGCAATTAAAATTGTATGGCACCAGGGAGTCTGGAGTAGGGAATAGGGAACGTGGGGGCTGTGGACGCAGCCGAAGTGTGGAACTGCTGGGTGACTGTTAGCAGATGGGAATCTGTTGTAGAGGCAGCTGCCTGCCGATAAGAGAAATTAAAACAAACAGACGCTGTACGCTCTCTCTCTCTCTCTCTCTCTCTCTCTCTCTCTCTCTCTCTCGCTCTCTGTATGTCTCTCTAACTGTTGTACAATCTGTACAATTTCCAAAGTGACACAGTGCAAAAGCAAAAACAAACACAAATACAGCGACCGACGGACAGTCGCTCCGCCCGAGTTCAATATGTGTCCATGAGACTTGAATCCTGGCCGAGTCGCAGACGCAGCTCTTGGGGTCCAGCTACAGCTGGCCATGTTTACGGCATATCATGACAGTTACCCCAATCCACATTTTTCTGGGTTTTCCTTCTTTTTTTTTTTTTGTATTTTTTGTTTTGCGGGTTCCATTGCTTTAAGTTGTCACAGTTGTTCAAGTTGTCGAGTTCAGTTTAGTTCGGTTCAGTCCCCCAGCAGCTGCACTTGTCGTGTTGCCTAAGTCCCCAATGATATCGCATAAGTTTTTCAATTTTGTGCGTTATTAGAAGCGATTAGAGCCAAAGTACGGCACAGTCGAAGAGAGTGCAAAAAGCTACTGCTCGACATCGCCCCATGGCTGAGGGCTGAGGGCGCAAACACAACATTGAGCAGCCATAAACAGTTCACGCCAATTGGCAGCTGGCTTCATTGGCTGCGACCATAAAAAGTTACAGATATATATTTATATATATATATGAATATGAAAAAAAAAACATATATATATATTCAGTATATTATGAGCTAAAACAAGTTTGACTTATCTTAAGGTGAGCAAAGGGTTTTAGAAAAATATCTTTAAATTCTGAACGCATTTTAAAAGAGAACTTCAGCTTGATAAAGTTTAGAGCTCGTCTTGGTATTGTAATTACAGGAGATATCGTTAATCTCAAGCTTAGCTATATTATTTAAACCAAGTTGTCAGATATTTCTTTAAGTTAATTGGATATTTTTAAATAAATATGTATAAAAAAAATATATACATATATTTTTACTCAATATTTATATTTATTAAATTGAATTTGTATAACAATTTATTTTTATTAAGTATTTATTTTTATTAAAGCATTAATTTATTGCATTTTATTATTAAATATTTATGTTTACTCAATATTTATTTTAATTAAATTTTTTATTTTATTATGTATTTATTTTTACTTAATTGTTCATAAATGTTTATTTTTATTAAATATAAATTTTTATTTAATATCATAAAACAAAGTCTAGTTACTTTGGGGCTTATTAGCCCCATACGAATGCATTTCATTTAATTTTTCTTAGCCTGCATTAAAACTCAAAGCAAACAGTGTAAATGGCCTCAAGCTGCTAAGCTTAGCCGCCGGCCGAAATTATGGGCAATTAGGCCAGCCGCAAGCCAGCAAATGGATTTTCGGCTGGAGGTAATGTGTCAACAGCTGGCCAGTTGCACAGGATTGCGGTTGTGTGTGTGTGTGTGTGTGTGTGTCTACATACGTGTGTGTGTGTGTGCGTAATGAGGCTTAATTTGTAAAATTCCATGGCTTTTAATTGGCATTGGGCTAACCGCAAAGCAATGCAGCTAACTGAAGTGCCGACTGTTGGTCTTCGGGCCATGTGTATGGCGTAATTATGTGGTCAGGCGGTCAAGACAATTTGCCCAAACTTAAAACTGCAACTAAAACCAAATATTTAAGAATTTAAACAGCAATCTAATGTATGCATTGTAGTTGTTGTTGTTGTTGTTGTTGCTGCTGTTGCTGTTGCTGTGTTTATGGCATGCAATAAAAATAAGTGGCATTACGCTGCCACCTCGCTGAAGTTGCAAGACCGCAAAATGCATGGCAAAAAATTAAGTTGCAACAAAAAATAAGTAAGTGTGTTTATGGTGGGGAGTGCCTGACTAAGACATACCCCGAAGTGTGCTCTGAGGGCGTCTTAAAAGCAATGAAGGTTTCTGGAATCAACTCTGCAGAAGCTTGAATTCGTTATAGGTTGCCATTCAGCTATAGAAAGAGATAATAGGAGAGAGAAAGAGACAGCTAATAGGAGGTATTGTCTTCACATGCAATTTCTATCTTTCTTCACTCATTTCCACAAACACAATATACCCTGTTTAGCCCTCTGTTTTACCCTCTTCTTTAGGGTATAAATATATGCTAAAATAAAACAGAAAAAAAATATATAAAAGAAAGGCACAACATGGCCACAAAAGCAGCCCCCGAATGCAACGTGGCGAGTGTCACGACGAAAAGTTTGTTTTTTATATTTTTTATTACAGAACTTTGTCGTCGAGCGCGCAGGGTCGACTCGGTATAGGTGTCCGGGGGGTGCAACTTGGGCACCGAACGCACATTGCATGCATTTTCGCGCAGTCCGTGCGTTGCCCGAAAACTTTGCGGGACATTGTTTTCCTGCAAATGGCCCACGCCCAATAGTTTGGGCCCGTTGCATTATCCCCGCTTGATGCTTGGCACTTGCCTCCATTGTGTGTGTGTGTGTGTTGGTGTGTGTGTGGCAGCTGCTGGCTTGGCTTAGCGTGAGCAACTTTAACTGGCAACTGCAACTTTTTAGCATTGCCTTCTGCTGCATACACGTGAGTGTCTCTCTGTGTGTGAGGGCGGCAACTTCTGCTGCCGACTGCCGATTATGTAACGGTGCGTATTATGCGTGTAATTGCCATTGTAATTCCCGTCTAATGAACCTAATGAACTTTGCCAAATGTCAAACGGGTGTCAGAGCCAAACATTTCAATGTGGCTTATTAAAAAATGCCAGATATTAAGCCAATGGAATTGTCTTAAAATATATCTAATCATATTTTAAATTATATCCAACGGCCAACACTCTTCGTCATACACATATTCATAGATAAAGTTTCGCATTTCACAAACTTTCGATAAATGAAATATATTTAGTTTGTGAAACTTTTTAAATAACTAATAAACTCAATTTACGCTCAAAAAATGTACCCTCAAATACAATTAGCAAAATTTTTGCTGCGCACGAAAGTAGGCAACAAATTTTTTTAAACGTGCGCCCGAAAGTAGGCAACTTTTGGAGCTGTCTTCTGCATTTCCAACTCGTTAGGCACATTCAATGGCTGCTGCCTTTGAGGCATTTAAAGTAGTTGCTTTAATAATCCACACTATCAGCAGCAGTGGCAACTGCAACAACAACAATTACACAAAGCTGAAAAGCTGAGAGCTAAGACAAAAAGTTTGGGCAAAGTTGTTGCTGGTGCTGTTAGCCCCGGGGCAGCGTTAAGACCACAAGTAACATTTGTAAAATGCACATTTAAAACTCAACAAAAGTCGAGGACACATATACACAGAAGGCGGGCACTAACAGCGGCTTTGTAGCATTGCCAGCCCAAAAGGATAATAAGAAACGCCTTGACTTCAACAGGAGCAGCAGCAGCGGCAGCAGCAGCAGCAGCGGCAGCAGGAGCAGAACTGTGAAAACTTTTCAATTTATTGTTAAACTTTTGCACTGAGGCGCACAATTATAAAGTGTCATTTAGCACAGGGAACCCCAAAGGCGTTGCTGGAGCAGCCACCAGCAGGAGCGCTGTCAAGAAATTATGAAGTGCTGGACGGCCCAGACCGCTGACACTTGCGGCTGCGGCCACTTCCGGTGCAGCATCGTCATCAACAACGTCAACAATGTCGTCGCCGTTGGACATTTTTGGGCTTGCTTCAGCTACAGCTACAGCTACGGCCAGAGCTTGAGCAACTGGCTACAGCTACAGTGTTCGGTGGTCGGTGCTCGCTGCTCGCTGCTCGCTGCTCGGTGCTCACTGCTCTTCAGCTGACACTCAAGTGCAAGCGAGGTTTTGGGCTGCGCACACTCAAGTGTTGTTCCGCTGCCCTGCAAAGTGTCACAAACACAAATAGAGACGGTCTAGCAGTTGGCGCTGCGTGATTTACAGCCTGCGACTTTTATTTGAAGTGGGAACATTCATTTTACGCTAAAGTGAACCTAAATCAACACCAACACAGACGCATGGCCCACACACTTTCTTGCAGCAAGTTGCTCAGTATTCGCATTTTTTGGCAGCTGCTTTCAACTTTTTTTTTTGCGTATTTTTCTCCTTCGGGGTGGGCGTCTCTTGTGGCAGCGCCTCTTGATTGAAATGCCTGGTAGGCCAAAACGATGGCAGCAGCAACGACGGCGACGCTGCACTTAAGTTGCCTTAATTAGTTTTTGAAAGTTATGCCAACACCACAGCCACGCCCACTTAATTGTTTGAGGGGAAACTTGCGCTGCTGCTGCTGCTGCTGCTTCAACTGATTGCTGATGCACTGCAGAGCAAAAATTACATAAAAAGAAGAAAATTCAGCTGTGAGAGGATGGGTGCAGGGCACACGAAGTTGGTAAGGAAACAGACTAAGTTCCGCTTAAGGCATCTGCATGCTTGAGGCTGCTGCTGCTGCTGCTTTTAGTGCAGCTCCATCAGCGCTGTTAAGCGTCAGCTGTTGTTGATATGACTTTCGTACTTTGCAACATATGCGACTATAGATACTCTTTCTTGATGCCCATATGAACTTAGAGAGTTTCTTCGTCAGCTGCAGATCGGCACCAGCTCGAGATGCTTTGAGTAATGATCGGCAATTAGATACTGATTGTACTTTCCACCCTTGACAGGGTATTTAAGCTTCGTCGTGGACCTTCTTTCTGGTTGGCTTTGTGATTTTTCTTGCTGCTCACATATTTCCTTGGCGCATTTCTTTTTTGCTTTCTTAGCTGCGCCAGACTCTTCGCTCATTTCACATTTTATTTTGTTTTATTTCACATTTAATTATGGAAATTTCTGCGGCAAAGCGGAAATTTGCATAAATATTGAGTGCGCACATTCATGAAGTTGCATTCTGGTCTCGTGCTTAACGAACTGCAGAGTTTCGGCACTTTTTCTAGTTTTGTTTTACGCTCTGTCAGAGTCATCAAACAGAGAGCGTGTGAAAAGTGTCAAAAACTGGAATTGCTAAAAGCCAAAATGGACACACACCCAGAGACAGAGAGGGAGAGAGGGAGGGAGAGAGAGGGAGGGAGAGAGAGGCGCAGCAATGCATGCCTGCACACAGTCGCATAGTCATCAAACCGAAACCAAAATGCTTTTATGCCTTCTAGCGATCAGAGGAGCTGTGTCTGCCGCACATTCATTTCCAATGAGACTCATTTTGCGGCAGCACACATGAGGCCGAGTCCAGTGCCCGGTGCCCAGTCCGATATCCTGGCCGTTTGGCTTTTGGCTCTTTTACAGCTGAGCGGTTAGACGCAGCCCACAACCGCAGCTCGGCCAGCCAGCTGGCAGTCTGCTGAAATTAACTTGACTACTGACACCTTGACAATTTCTCCTGCTTTTTTTTGTTCGTTTTACAACTGACTGGCAGGCTGGCAGGCTGGATGTAGACTTTATGCCCGTTGTAGGCTGTGACATTAAATAGGCAACCGCAATTTTATATAGCACATGACATTTGTGGCGCTGCGTGTGCTGCATAAGCTGAACGGAACGGGGCCGCCGGCTCTTGGGCTCGGGGGCTCTTAGATGAAGGAAGACGAATGTTGATTTTGGCAGCCAGCACGCTGAATTTTCAATTTTATTTGCAATTTTTGTGCTGCATCAGCGACTGTCAGCGAGGCGTCGCCGTGTCAGCTGCCAAACGTGACCCTGTCCAATGTGGTTAAGAGATTTAATAGAATTATTCAGCTGCCAGGCGAGTCCAAGTCTGCCTCCAATCCAGATATTAAAGCGAGACCGAAAAGTCTTGATAATATATTTGAATTTATATATATTTATAATTATGAATTTTACACATTTTAATATATTTATATTTTAATATATATTTATATATATTTATTTATTTATATATATTTATATATATTCTGTTAAAAAAGTTATATATATAATTAAATTCTTAGTCAAACTGAACTTTATATTTAATGAAATAAGTTGCATTTCAGGCCGGAGCTGAGGTAAAAACAATTGAAACGTCACATGCAGCATTTCCTTTCTGTTGAATTGATTATATTCATCATGTGTGCGCGGCAAATTATCTTATCAATGATGTCAAGAGAAAAATTATCTGCATATTCAGTTTTTGCTGGCGAACGTTGCATGCCTCTTGCTGTGTGCTGCTTGATGATGCACTCATTCATTCACGAGCAGCGCCAAATGGCTTTGTCAGCAGCCGCCATGAATCAATGTGAAAGCAAATGCGTATTCAGAGTTGAAAGGATTTCTCGCTGGCAGCGAGACAGAGACAGGAGAGAGAGAGACAGGGAGAGGTGGGGCGGCTCATGGGTGTGGCAGCTGGCTGACTGGCTGTTCATTCGACTGCTCATTCATTATGCCAATGCCAGGCGCTGGCACTTTTAAAGAATTATGCCATAAGTTAGCTTTAGACAGAATGTGCTTTAGCTGCTTTTGGCAGTGGCATGTTGCATGTTGCATATTGCATGTTGCAGCTTTTGAGCTTTGCTTATTTATATAGAGCTGACAGCTGCTTGTTTCTCACTTTACTATGCTCGCTCCGCCCCTGCCCCTGCTCCTGCTCCTGCTCCTGCTCCTGCTCCTGCCATTGCGCGTGCCCCTTGCCCCCTGGGCAACTCCTCGTTCACGGGGCGTATGCGTAATTTGTAGATGCTGCAGCAGCAACAGCTGCAAATAAACTTTGCACTGCACGCACACACACACACACACACACACACACACACACACACACACACGCACACAGACACGCACACACATGGTATATTAAATGCATTTTTGCTGCACACCTTGGCACAAATCGAAGGCAAAATTTCTTTGTCGAAGCACAGAGAAATTTGTTGCCAGCTGCACAGCAAATTGGCAATTTATTTGTTAGTCCTTGGCAGCATTTTGTGGCACAATTTCTTTTATTGACTACCACACAGAAGCGAACAATGTTACACATGATGTGGCAGCTGTGCATTCAACAGCACATATTTTATGGCCATCTCTGCTCTGCCCCTGTCTGCGCCCCTTGCTGCGGCAAGTTCAAGTTCCATGTCAATGGCAACTAATTAAGAATATCGAATTTCTATTTTACAGTTTCCCAAATTGCGTTCTCAATATTCAGTGCTGCGTGTGACTGTGGCATTCCCTGCATTTTATTTCAATTTTCTCTAACTCGATTGCAACTCAGTTGCTGCCTCAATCAATTTGCTTGCCAAGTGCGCTTCATCTCACTTCAGCCGCTGCTGAAAGCGAGCCATCAGCACAGATTATGTAAAATATATGTTATACAGTATTATTATCATAATTTATCACATTTTAAATGCCACTTTATCCACTTTTTCATTCGATTCTCATAATTAAATGAATGTGTCGGATAGCTTAGCTTTAAAATGTGGTTTCCTTTTTTCACTGAGTGTGCAACAAATCAAAGACTGCCACTAGACTAAATATGAATACTAAATTAAAACTTAATAAATATTATGTTTAAATAAATTACTAATTTTTTATAATTTTTTATATACATATATTTATATATATATTAGCAAACGTATTGTGATATAAATTATTTCTATATAGTTTCTAGTTTAGCACAGTTTTACAACATGAGCTAGAAGGCGTCGAAGGGCAGCTGATGATCATACCTGATCGGGCCAACAATTTTTTAAATAATATTTTCGATAGATTTTGTATTAAATATATATAAATATTGATTAAAACAAATATATACACACATTTTTAAAATTATAATTAATTTATTTTAAGTTATTGTGAAGAGAAAGCTTTCTTCTCTTGGATATGCATTTTCGTTCTCTGTAAATTTGGAATTCAAATAAGCTGAGCATACATATTCGATGGACGGAGCAGACATCACAATAGAGAGCGTAATAGAGAGCGTACGTACGTAAGAGCCACATTACGTAAGAACTGCATTACGTAAGAGTCCCATTACGTAATAGCAACATTACGTGAGAGCGTAGCAGCGTAATAGAGCTCAGTTTCATGAGAGCGTAGGAGCATAACATTGTCTCTTAATGCTTCAGCGTGAGCTAGAACTCAAACAGAGGCACAGCTATTGTCAGAGCTAGAGAGCAGCAACAGTCGAGCCAGATCAGAGCCATTAGCAGAGCCGTTGTCAGAGCCAGACAAGAGCCAGAACAAATATACTTTTATAAAATCATAATAAATATTTTATTTGATTTATTGTAAATTAAAATTTGTTTCCCCATGATAAATTCGAATATATCATAGACCTGCTCTCAGATTTTCAGACACGCAAAGCTTGGCTTCTAAGTCCTGTTCACCTGTGTTACGGAAAAGCTTTCATACTTGCTAGAATTGAAATCGAAGCTTCTGTTCAAAGTTAACAACTGCATAAATAATATTTGATCATCAGCAAAAATATATCTCGAAAACTTCTATGCTTTTATAGGCGAACGTTAGAAAGTTTGAAAGCACACCTTTATTTAATGGTATATCTCATGAGCACCGCAAATTGCCACTCAGTGTGTAAATTTTTTTAATATTTGCACAGACAATATATAAATGGAACAGCGTGAGTGTGTGTGTGTGGCCCCATTTAACCCGAGCACATGGTCAAAGCGCTTTTCCGCTGCACGGCAGCCGCAGCTGCGCCACGGCCACCTCCTCCGCCAACCGGTTGGTGGCAGCTTTCGCTCAGCTGCCGCAGGGCTCTGCAGCTGTCATTATCTGCACGTCCGCACGGACTGTCATAGAGAGGGAGATGGA
This sequence comes from Drosophila peninsularis, assembly GCA_035047485.1. NCBI lineage: Eukaryota > Metazoa > Arthropoda > Insecta > Diptera > Drosophilidae > Drosophila > Drosophila peninsularis. Next base: position 2,002,096 of record JAWNPN010000047.1, on the reverse strand, counting down.
GACGTCGCATGGATACGTGGAAAGGATGAAAGGAGCGAAACGGGCCGTGCTCAGCTAAACGTAATGCGCATACATTAGTCATATCAGAAACGAGCGAATGTGTCCTCGGGGTGCTGGGCGACCGGGCGCATCCGGTTTAGCATAAAAGAGATACGCACGCGTAACGACAATAACCGTAAAACGCGCGTCTCTAATTACGTCGAATACAATGCAGCCAGCCAACAACTGCCAATGGGCGCAAAAATTACCGATAAGCCTCGATGTGGCAGGTTTTCGGGCCAACAACAGAGGCTCCGGCAGCTCCAGCAGCAATCTAAATGAAGGCAATGCCTGACAATTATTCAAAGCGGCACGCGTTAAACTTTCTGCGCTCGACACTCGTAATTTTTATTAATTTTACGCCAAACTTTTTATTTTTTTTTTCCGTTGTTGTCCCAACTTTCGTTTTGGCTTAGCGGCTGCTTACAAGCGCTTGGCGTTGTCCAAAATTATAATAAAAAACTTTGAAGCCGAAAAACACAAAAAAAAACGTAAAAATGGAGACATAAAACATTAAATTTTCTTTTGCTTTGGATTTGCTACTTAAGCGGAAGTTGCCGAACACGGAGCGGGGGCTGCGGGTCGAGTCATTGTGGATTTCCGTTTTAATTAGTCGACTGCGGCGGAGAGCGCGCGCGAGCACCGGATTCTGTGTTCAGCAACTGGATCTCTGCATGGGCCCCAGACAATGGGCCCAAAGAGTCCGGGCCGAATGGCAAAAGTTGCCCATTGCCAGCCATAACTGTAAAATGCGCCTTGACACAAAGTTTCCTCGAGCCAGCAGCGTGTATGTGGTGTAAGGAGACGAGTAGAAGACGGCGGACGCAGGCCAGTAAAGTCTTATCTCTCTCTCTCTCTCCCTCTCTCTGTTACACACACATCTGCATTTGCATCTTCTGGCGGCGCTGTCTTCGGCTTCATCTGCTGCGTCCTGCGTCTACCATTGTCTGCGGCCAGGAAGTTCAAGTGATGTGCATAATTTAAATGAAAATGTCAACGCTGCTTTCGGCAGCTCGTTGCAGTTACTTTAACTGTGTGTGTGTGTGTGTGTGAGTGCCGGAAGTGGCAAAAGTTGGCTGCGTTGTGCGCCAGCAACAACAGCTGCAGTTCAAGAAAGCTGCTAATGCACTGCGGTTCGCTTTAAGTGGCTTTAATGAGGCGAGGCCTAAAGAGAGTCTTAAAAAATAATATATAAAATATAAAAAATAATAATAATAATATATAGAATAATGCATTTTAAGCGCAAAGCTCACTAGAGAAAGGTTTTATTTCATTTAGATTTACTTATTAATTTCATTTATAATTTATAGATTATACACTTCACATTTGACGATAAATCCATAACAATATGTAATTTTATTTCAGCGCAAACACCCACAATAATATTATTTTTAATTTATCTTTTGCCTTTTCCAATAGCCAGTTGAACTGTGCACGGCTATTATTTCATTTAATAAACAATTAATAGACGCATTAATGGCTCACACATTGTTATGCAATATGCATGGGTCGGGCAGGGCCGGTGCGCAGATAAATGCATAAATATCGGGGAATAACTTTTAAATTGCGTAAAATGTTGACGCTCCATAAAAACTGTTTGCACAATGCGCACAAAACTTCAACGGCAACTGGAAAATAGTTAACGCCGTTTTTATTTATGACGTAAATACGGTTCAACATATTTCATGACAACTACAAACTGATAGATACAATGCATTTGCGAGTGCCCTCGATTTCATGCCTCCTCTCCCTCTCTCCCTTTCTCTTTCTCTTTCTGTTTTTTATGCCCATTTTGTTTGTTCGACGACTGCAGGGGCACGCGGGGTTGGGCCTTGCATTTGATCGGCGCCTGTCAATGCCACCAAACAAAAGAAAAACGTTGAAAAATGTGTACAGGCTCTGATGGCTGAGCAAAAAACGAGTCAGATAAATTTATATGCAACCGCACACACAAACACGCACACACACACCCACGCACACAGCGATACAGCTACAACCATAAGCCCACATAAAGCACTCAGAGAAAGAGAGCTGCACGAGCCTGCATTTAACAATTTATCTGCAGCTGTCAAAATTAAAACCCCATACGGAGACCCAGAGCCGTGGCCAGAGCCGTGCCTGGGCAGCAGAGGCCCGGGAGCAGGCGCACTGAGCCACGACGAGTCAATACCCGTGGCAGCCGTAGCAGTGTCCAGGACATAACCCAGTCGCAAGTCAGCTGCAGGCGGCATGGATTTGGAAAATAAAATACAAAAATGTAAGTGGAGTGAAAAAGAAACGGGGAGCCCAGACGCGCGCTGGGGCAGAGCAAGAAAAGTGCAGCAGCCGCCCAAGGGGGGGCACACAATAATGCCGGTCTCTGGATAAGCAAGCCGTTCCAGTCAGACAGAAAGCCTGCCTGATGGCCGGCAGATGCAGTGGGCGGGCGAAGGGCCAATGTGAGCCGAGGTAGAAGCGGACAGCAAGACAGTCAATAGCAGCGGCTGGCTATAAAAAACGGAAATGGGACAATCATAAATTTACACAGATATGCAAGTGCCCGGCTCTGTGGGTGTACGAGTGTGTGTGTGCGTGTGGTTGTGTGTGGTTGTGTGTGGTTGTGTGTGTGCCGCTACTCTTAACCCATCCTAACCAACTAACCTACAACAACGAGACACAAACAGACCCAGTTGCAGAAGAAAAAGTGCAGCAGCCAAATAGCAAATCTCATGGAAACGCAGCCAGTGCGATTTGGGCTTAGAGTTGATCACGTGATTATTATTATTTTACAGCAATTCGAAAAGATTGCAGAGAGTTGGGTAAGTGAGGAAAATTTGGAGAGAATATTAATTAAAAAAAAATAAAATATATATTTATTTCAAATATAATTACAAAAGAAATGATGATAATAATATTCATATATTAATAATGAAAATAATGACTATAAAAAGTGATTGTTTAACAGAACTAAATTTTAAAATTTTAGATTTGTTTTTTGATTAAAATTATTTTAAAATTTGTGCATATATTTATTTAATAATTAAGTTTAAATATTAAATATTAAATATTCATATTTAAATATTTTTTATAATACTATCAAATATTTTTATAATTATAGCTATTTATTAAACTAAAAAAATAAATGTATTGATAGATATATACTTTTTTTTAACTTCAAAATAAATATTTTATATTTAATAAATATTTTATAAAAATAAAATAAAAATAAATCAGTAATTATTTGATCAAACTATAAATATATTTATTATATAATTAAGAATATGTTTTGCATTATAAAGAAAGAAATTCGTAGGCTTATCTTGAGCTTTCATTCCAGCCCATATTCAGATTGTTATAGCTGCTGAAATCTTGGGCAAATCTAATCAAAGTCAAGCAAAATCTATAGCTGAAATGGCTTTCAATGCTCTCCATGTTTATCAACGTTTAACTTCTTAAGAATACAATTATTCCTTTATATATCTCCCAATTACTTTACTAGCTTATGTGAGCTATCTGGAGACCCTGCTTCAGCACTCACGCGCGCATCTCCAGTCTAAGCGACTGGGCGCAAACAATTCAGCTGCCAAATGGCAAAAGTTGACATGAGTTTGGGGTCGGTGGGTGTTTGTGGTGCGACGTGAAGTGGTGCAGCGGCGCAGTCACGGCTACGACTTCGATTTAATGCGAATGCAATGCGTTGCCCTTTGGCTGGCCTCCTCCTCGTATAGCCTTGCCGGTTATCCATGGGGCCAGAATTTTATTTATTCTTTTTTTTTTTGTTTGGTTCGCTTTTGCCTTATTTTGCTCTGCACGCGCTGCACTCGCTGATGCTGAGATTTGTGGTGCGGTGCAAGTAGACTTCTAGCACAGAACATAAATAATACTCACACACACACACATTTTGGCTGTGTGTGTGTGTGGGTGTGTTGCGTGCCAGTTGATCCTCTGGTCGGCAAAAAAAGAAGCGAAAATCAAAGTGTTTGCATTTGTTCAAATCGCACACAAAGCAAACGCAGCCAGTGCGGTTGGGCGTTACACTATTCGGGGGCGTGGCCATGAGAAGACTATTCACTGTGCAACGGCTTTGCATGCAAATTTCCAGCGCTCGGGCAAAACGTTTGACATTCGCCCATCTCTCTGCTTGAGATAATGTGCCTTTGTCTGCCTGCCTGCCCAGTTGTCTACGAGATTTCTATGGGCAGCCCTCCTACCAGTTCAGCTAGTTTTTCTTCTTCGAATACCCTGTTTTAAGCGCGCTAAGATGGGTGTATTTTGGTCGACAAGTCAGAGACTCTTGAATGATTAAGCACAAGTCTGAGTCTGGCTACAGCTGATCTGCTCTGCTATATACAGCGTATCACACAGTTGATGCGACTCGACTGCACAGTTCTTAGTTGATTTTTTTGTTCATACAGTTTCTGCTCTTTGCATATTTTGCGTTGCCTTGCATAATGATGGCCAGAGCTTGCTGCATGCTGCAGCCTGCCTGAATGGCAGTTAGCCTTGCTTGCACTCTGAATATCGCCTGGTCACACTGCCGATGTTTGTGTCAGCAATTTGGGCTTTCGGCAGGCAACGTTTTGTGGCAAGCACACACATTTTTTCGTTTGCCTCAATGGTGTCATTTGTGGTATAATTAGTGGCGCTGGCATTTACATATTTGCCTGACTGTTTGTCCTTTGCCTTGCCAATGCCTTGGCATGCAGGACGCTCACTCGACTAGCTCTAGTTATGGAGCCAAAATATACCTGCCTGCATCTACTAAACCCTGACAACAATTAGGCTCTAGGCAGGGCACACAGTTAATTACCAATTCATCAGGTTTGTTTTAACAAAATGACAAATTACTCTGGAGATTTGATGAAAATGTTGACTGATTGTCTGGCAACTGCCGTTTTTAAAACCAACACAGACATCAGGAAAAAGCCAAACAAAGCGGCGTCAACTTCAGCAAAAAACAACAATTCGAATTGAAACTTCAGCTACGACTCGGACGCCAAGCTGGGGCTCCGTCTGCAGCAGCTCCATGCTCCCGGTAATCCCTAAGTGCTGCTGAACACGAGAATAACACACGTAATGCATATTTAAACATTTGCTGATAGCAAATGACAAAGGTGGCAACCAGTCGGGAGTTAGGCTGGCTGCCAGCTGTGTACGGGCCATGGAAAACAATGTTGGCCGCCAGGCCATTGGGTTTATACGAGCGGGGGCGGGGGCGCTGTTGGTGCGGCGTATTGCTTGGGCAAATGTTTGGCCAACTTAAACCTTAATCAATGCAAAAGTTTTTGGCCTAATCGCTCTCAATTATTCAAGTGAAACGTGGCATTTAACAACTACGTGAACAGAGTCACTCACGTCAGCAGTGGCACAGGATGTGGCCGAGTGTGTGTGTGGGTGAGCGCGCGTGTGTGTGCAGCGAGATCCTTAACGAAGCATAACTTTCGCTCTCAGGTAGGCTGGCAACGTCTGGCCCACTCAATGCGAGACTGGCGACGGCGTCCTGTTAAGTGCCGCACTGTTGCCAGGGTTAATAATAATCATATTTAAGTGGAGCGCATTGGACCAGCCCCAAACGAGCCGCAGTCCCAACAGCCGCCCGCTTTTCATTCCGTCAGCCCCATCAAATGACAGGACAAAGTTGCAAGCGGAAACGGAAGCAACTACACAGAGCTACACATCGTACCTGGTCATCGCTTCATGGCGGACCAAGCCAGAGTCTCTCTGTGCTGGAAAAGCCTTTTGTAACCAAAGTCAGATAGAGAATAAGCTTTACATATATATATATTAGAGAGGGAGGGAGATGGCAACTGCAAACTGTAACTGGAATTACTGCAAAATATTCACACACACACACACACACACAGAAATACTGTTAGTACTGCACAGAGCACATACAAAAATTGAAAAATTTCTACTTTTGCTAGTTTTTCGCAGCTAAAATCGGAGCGGAGCACAAAAACTTTGTCTGGTTGGCAGCGGCAGGTAAGCTGATGCCCCTGCCCGCTGCTCGGTGGGAGTGAAAAGGATTCGGCCGAGCTCGGGTTTGAGTTCTGGGCTTGTTGGCTGATGAAAAGTCAGGAAGTAAAGTTTTACGGTTCACATAAAAGCTGAAATGTTCATACAATCAGCATGAATTATAACTCGGATGTGGATTAATAGTTGGCCAAGTGTGCATCGGTGTGTGTGCGAGTGTGCGTGTGCGTGTAAGCAGGTGTGCATGTATGAGTGCTGGCATTGAGCGTAGATTTGGCTTCGGCTTATTGACTGCACTTCTGCCATGATTTTGTGGCCATAAAGCCGAGCAAAAAGTTAAGAGCTTCGCTGCATTCTGGCATGTTGTAAATCACAGCTTTAAGCTCTTATCTAACTGAACTTTAACCAAATAAAGTTCGTTTGCTTGAATAAACAATAACATGATTGCGAACAGCGCGAAATGAAAGAAAATGAAGAAAAATAATAATTGGAATTTAACAGTGAATTTTTCAGTAATTAATTTGTATGAAATATTTAAATTTTAGGGCAAATAAAATTTAGTTGCAGAATTTATTATATATTTTTAATTTATTTATATTTATATATATATATATTTTTTTTTTTTTTATTTATATTTTTTTACATATTTAAATTCTTCAATTAACATATTTTATTTTATTTTTAATAAAAATAATCTTCATTTGGATCGTCGATCAGGGCAGCATTCCCTCCCTTCCGCCCAGCAGCACTCATGAACATAAATTAGAAAACGCTGCGTTGACATGACACGAAAAAGAATTCAGCATCAGCAAATATTTGCGGCACGTATTTCGTTTACATATCAGCTTGACAAGTTTTGCATTACGATTAAGATGTACAGCAGCCAAGTTTGTAGCAACAACAATAAAACAACGTTATCAACACCTTGGCCAAAAAGCAGCAATGCGGGCAGAGCTGGGCCAGGCCAAGTCATGAGTGAGATTTATGTGTTTTGCTTGGCTGCGATTTGGTCTGCCATTGTGTGAGTGTGCGTCTGTGTGTGTGCGACAATAAAACAAAACAAAACTTGCGATTAGATGGCAGTTATTACCACAGAGTGTAAGACAGAGACAGAGAGAGAGAGAGAGGGAGAGAGATCTGAGTGGGGGCCTTGGCCACACAGCATTCGTCGCATAAATATCAGCCACGTTGGCAAACGTGGCAAACATCGAATGCCAAATATTTTGACGTATTTCAATGGGCGGCAGCAACGTGCAGGATACGTAACACACACACACACACACACACACACACAATGGTCATTATGGCCGCAAACGTTGGAATAACAAGCAGCCCAGCTCCTTGCCACTTGCCACATTGCAACTTATATTTATGAGTGGCACTCGCGACTCTTGTTGTTGTTGTTGTCGTTGGGAGTGCGTAGGAATTTCGCCTTTGGCTCGTTAAGATTTACGAGGCACACACACACACAGAGAGGGAGGGAGGGAGAGAGGACGAGAGGAAACGGGCGCGCTGTGGCACGTCGCTGACTTTAGAAATTAATTGGCCCAACTAAGAAATTCGAGAGTAAACGTTGTGCTCATAAGTCCTGGCAGCGTCCTTGCATCGTCCTGGCTACACGTCCACTTCGCTACGGTCCTTGTGGCTTCTTTGGTTTTTTTCGCCTCCTTCGAACAGACAAAATTAATTTGTTATCCCCGCTTGTTTAACGCAGCTATAAATTATGATGCCAAAACTTTTTGGCCACTCAAAAAGCAAACAGCCAGCAGCAGCAGCAGCAGCAGCAGCAGCAACAATAGCCAAGACAGCGATAGCCAGTTTTCAACGTGGCCAGCACATTGGCTGGGCAATTATTAGCTTTTGTTACGCACACTTTATCACTGGCCACGTCGATATGCATCGGCCCTGTCTGCCCCTCCGCCAGGCCGAGCCCATTTTATATATGGGCCGCGTAATTGGTGGGCACGTTAATCAACACTGGAGGCTGTAGCCCGGCCCAATTAGAGAACCAATGACTGCAGCCTGCCTTTAGTTGCGAAGATGGATGTTGATGAGCCATCGCCTTGGCCCCAGCCTCGGCTCCTGTTTCCACGTACCACTGATGTCGGCTCCAAATGGATATGCTACATAAATCGTGTAGCTGTTGCTACTATTAGTGCGGCGTTTAGTGCGCCTTCTGCTTGATGAGCTTTGATTAGCCCCCAAGATGAAAAGCTAACATTAACTGGCCAAACTGCTTTGGAATTGAGTTTACCTTCAGTTTCCGTTGCCCGCACTTGGCTAATTATTGTTGTGCTCCCAGCCTGCTTAGGCAAACTGTAACTCAAATTTGAAATTCTATATATGAGGAGTGCGCTCTAAAGGCTTTTGGTTGGACTCATATGTGGTTATTAAAAGAGATGGCCAACTTATTATTCAAATCACGACTAATTCATTTATTTTTTATTTTTTTTAAATTTATTTATTTATAGTTGTTTGAGCTCAGAGCTCAGTTCTTATAGAAATACAAGTACTGCAGTGGGAAATGAACTTAAAATATATATATAAAAGTTATATTCATCTATGAATTCATGTATTCCAAATATATTTGCAGCCTCTTTGGCTATGTATACTATATATACTATATACTATACTATATATATAACATATACTATAAAAACAATTTTGATAACATAATAAATAATAATAATAATAATAAAATAAAAACAAAACCTACTTTTAATCATTAATCCTTATATAATACATTCCAGTTTTTCCTTTATGTTGGAGCTCTGTTTTTAAGAGTCTCAATATTCCATAAAAAATATCCTTTACTTACACTGTCCCACTCTCGTAGCTCTGCCCTAGCTCAGCCACAACCTTGTTCAGGCTTCTGCATGGCATCAAGCCGTCAATTGGCAATTGCTGCTCACACATCAATCGTGCCATTCGATACTTTGTTGTGGTAGTTTCAGCTCTTCTTCCGATTGGCCTGATCTCTAATTAGCCAGCTGGCATTAATAGTTAACATCAATTGGCGTTTTGCAGCTGTGGATTAGCTCGACAACTTTGCGGGTGCTCGTTTAAAAAACGGATTAAGTTTCCTCTGCTCCTGGCGCTGCCACATTTTTATTCCTATATCCATTGTGCGCCATCCCTTTCGCTTTACCTGTCTAACTATCTCTTTCTGTGCAGCTGTAAAGCTCCTGTGAGTGTGTGTGTGTGTGTGTGGCATGGCTGTCGCCTTGTTAATTAAACGTGGCGCACACCGTGCGGTGCGGAATTGCGCCTCGATTGCGATTGACACAATAAATTGTCAATTACAGTGCAATTACGTATGGAAATCGTCGCAGGTTGCGGCATAAAAAAAAACAGAAATGAAAAAGAAAAAATTTTATATATATATATGTATTAGTGTGTGTGTGTATACAATGTACTTGCCACAGCAGCCGCCGCTTGATTAAATCGATAAAAATCGAGTCGCATTTTAAGCGCCGTTATAACGCACACAATAGAAACGTGCAAATTTGCCAGGGAAATCCCCTGCCAGCTGAGCGTGTGGGCGGGCGGCGGCTGCGTTCTGCCAGCGACTCGAACATTTAAAAATGCTCGAAACGTTATCAACTCGCAGCTCGGAAAAGTCGGTCAACATTGCGACCAGCGGCTCGACTGGATATTTGCAGCATTGCGAGTTGGGCATTGGGCATTTGGGGCTTTTGGGGAGAGCCAAACGTTCTCTTTTTTTTTTGCAGGTAACCAGTTTTCGAGTGCCTCTCGGCGGAGGACAATTCAAACGAGCACCGAAACAACTTAATGCTCTGCCTGAGCGCCATAGAAGTTGTCGTATGGCATGTGGGGTGCTGGGCTTGGCCTAACGATATTTCAGCTAATGTTAGTCATCATGTGGTAAGGATACTTTGGAGTAAGAAAACAGTTCAGAGTATGAACAGACTGTGAGTCTGATGACAGCTGGCAACAAGCATCGATACACAGCAACTGTGCTTATAAGCTCTAATACACTTAGATATGGCATCTTCACACTCACTTTATTACAGGGTATTCCTGTAGCCCAATACCTTCAGTCGCACTGCAGTTGACAATGCCCGAAATAACCAACAGAGCGAGACCCCACAACATGTGTCTCAACCGCTGCCCAATCTGCGTGCATGTGTGTGTGTGTGTATGTGTGGTGCGTTTGTATTTCCGTTTCCGGTTCGTTAATAGAGTTAGTTACACATACTGCAACTGCAGCTGCCGTTGGTACACCCAAAAAAAGGAGTAAAAAATGACGCGACTGCGGACTGGCACTACAAACAGGGCCATGACAGGAGGAGCTGCTGCTGGTGCTCCTGCTGGCCTGTCCTTGATGCTATTTGCTTTACTTGCTGTTACTGTTGCTCCTGCCGTCGTTGTTGTTGGCGTTTAACTATTTTTGCAATGGCGTTAATTGGAAATGGCAATTTCATGCGCTCGACTAGCGCAACGTGGCAACATCTCTCCCCGTGCGCGGCACTTGCAACAAATTTCGTTGTCGCTTCAACATTTTCGTTTTTTTTCTCTCTTTATAACGAAGCGGGTAAAGGACACTTTTATTTTATGGTATTTTTGTTGTATACACATGAATGGTATCCACACACACACACACACACACACACGCACACTCATACAGACTCAGCCACATTCAATCTGTGGCACATATTGCGCTGCGCCGTCCGATTCAGCTGGGCGAATGAATATACTCGTATCGGCCATTCTAAACATTTTTAGTTGATTGAAAAATTGTGCAGTTGGCTGGCAATTTGTGTGTGTGTGTGTCTGTGTGTGTGTGCAGCGGGAAGAAAAAAATTTAAGCCGAGTTTAATTGGGCAAAAAGGGCGTTTGGTATCGAAAAGCGGATTAAAAATGCGCTGACAATGTGTTCATATCTACTTATGTGTGTGTGTGAGTGTATGCATGTGTGTGTGTGTGTGAGTATGAGTAAGCTAGTTATTAGAGCTATTACAAAATAGTTCAATGGGTAACTCTCATAAAGCCATGCGATTTTGGCGGTAGAACTACTATTTTAAAGTGAAATGAAGCAAAGCCCTTTAAGCACAAATTAAAGCTAAATGTGTTTTAATTAATGTACTTCTGCATTTTTTAATAAAATTAAAATTGAAAGCGAATTCAATTTTTGCTTTGGACAAAATCTTTATATATCATATATATTTATATTATATTTTTTACAGCATAAAAACATTTTATTAATATATTTAATTTATATTTTTTCAGCTATATCCCAAAGACTCTATATGATGGCATCAGCCACGAGCTTGACTATCTTGGCCAATTGCTACTTTCGATTCTCAAATATGAATATTTCATAGTTCCCAAAACAAAATTATAACTAATGAAATTATAAATTATAAATTAAATTATAAATTTGAAATTATAACTCTGAAAGTAAGCCATCAGCTCAAAAACAAAATATGATAAAAATATAAAAAATTCAAATAAATTTATAAATACTTGTTTAATTCATAAATGTATGTATATGATGGACATGATAAGTATATATGATTAATGAATATATATTATATAAGAAATAAATAAAAGAATATTTATTGATATATGTTATATAAAAATACGTACATAATATATGTATCATAGTAATATATCTAAATTCGTATAGAATACAGTTTGTAAACACAGAGTATTACTTTTTCTCAAATTTCTAATTTTACGAATATATATATTCATATAACTATAATTGTATCAAATGGAAACAGCCTCGGCCGCAGGCATTCCATGTTTTTGGAATATACAAATTGAAGCCGGCTGCATTTGCTAGTCTGATAAGTGCGTTAAGCCTTAATGCCTGTTTGCAAATGCAGTGCCATATCGTATGCACAGAGTCTGATATTGTGGAACATGTCTGAATATAAATATCATTATACAGCTCGCATGCAGAGCGAGCACTGGGCACAGAGTTCGTGGCAGATAGCACGCAGCGCAGAGCACATGGCCAACTAATTAAAAAACAACCAGCTGCGTTGGGAGTTGGCAAAAATATTTTCGTATTTTCTAATTGCTGGCAAAAAATTAAATTAGAAACGTAAATTGAATTTGCAAACGAGGCAAAATAACACGACGAAAAATGAGTAATGACTATATGTGACTCTCTCTCACTCTCTCTCTGTGTGTGGGTGTGTCGACTTAATCGACTTAGCCAGCTTTGTTTTAGCCACATTACAAAATGTGCAAAAGATGCGATAGTTTTGCTTTGATAAAAAAGTAAAAAATGGCGATGGGAAATGCAATTTCGAAATTGGAAAACGCGTTTCGTTCGGCTCGTTTTTCCGCTTTTCCGTTTTCCGAGCTGTTTGTCGTTGAACTTTTCCGTTTCACTCATTTGCATGCGATTTGCTATAATTGAATTTGCAGCAAACGGCAAGAAAGAAGGTCCTTCTAGTTCTAGTCCTTGTAGTTTGGATAGCAGCTCAAAACTTTTGCTTCCTCCACACACACACACACACACACAGAGACAAGACAAATGTGTGCGTAAACAGTGAGGGAGGCAGTGCTGGGTGCCGCCTGGACTGCTGACTATGTCACTGGCTGATAACGTTTAATGGATTGCATGGGCACTCCAGACGGGATACAGCATCCATCTGGGGGTTGCTTGTTTTTGCCAGTGCGTAGGCCTCGCAATGAAGACATTAAAATATTAATGCGCAGCATAAATCAGCTGGCGTAGTGTGGGCCCCAGCTCAGCGCACTGTGTGTTCTTCAAACGAACTTTTCCGTCAAAATCTCCAAAGGAATTACGCCAAAACAAATTCAATACGTATTTGTCTTTGGTCTCGCTTTTCAGTGCTCCGCTCTAATCTAGTTTTCCGCAGCTGAGACTACCCTTAGCACGCAAAGTGTTACCATATCTCTTTGAGAGAAGGATTTTGGAAACAAGCCGAGGGGCACAACGGTTAGACATGCCTTAGTAAATAGTATTTGCCTGCTTGTTTGCCTGTAGTATTTCACTTTCCAGTGTGTCTCTGTCAGCTTGTGTACTGTGCGTATATTTCTCAATTCGTCTGTCACCCGGCGATATATATGCAAAGCAGTTGATAAGATGCCCGCAAATGACGCCCATATTTACTACTTAAAGCTGCGCACACAGGCACACAGTCGGGCGACTACAAACAGTTGCCAAGTCAACAAACAAATTAATTAAAGTCTGTCTCAATAGTTGCCGCACACATATAGATCTCCATGAGTTACAATTTGCGCCTGTCAACAGAGCTTAGCGACGCTTCGCCAAAAATTAAATGCAAAACTCATTATGGCAAAGTTAACAGCGACTGCCTCTAAGCCCAGGCCCCACCCCAGGCTGCTGCTGCTGCGGTTTTACAAAACATATTAATTAGCATTAAATAATTAAAATATGCCCGTCGCTTAATGTCATTCATTTTAATCAGTTTTAATCCTTTGCTGGTTTTTGTGGTTGCTGTGTAAGTTTATGTATGTGTGTGAGTGTTTATAGCATATTAAATGTTACTCATTAAAAAGATATGATTCATATGTAATTACGGTAAACGACTGCAGCTGCTTTAAGCGCGCAACATTGCGTATACGCAATGTAAAATTCCTTGCAGCAAAAATTGGCAAGCAAAGCTCCTTTGTCAGCCGGCATGAAAGCGGAACAAAGTGCCAGACGTAGCAGCTTCTCTGCATATCAATTGCTGTTCAATGCAGTTAAAAAGGTGCAGGATGTCCAAACTGCAGCTGTGCTTGGCTGGGCTGCATACTCTAATGCGAAAAGATATTTTTAATTAAACTGAAATTTAAATGTGAATTGAATTTTATGAGGAGATGTGGCAGCAAGTGCCTTAACTACATGACATGACTTTATCTGTATTTTTTAATATATTAATACAAACTCAAATACCTGGCAAGGAAAGGTAATTCAGGAATTGCCCTATTTCATTCCCCAGTTCTCAGCAAACATTTTTGCTTTGAGTCAGGTGCCGCACTTAATTAGTCAGTCCAGTCTTGCTTGCCCTGGCAGTAGGTGTATTACGGCAACTCTCGGCACAAAAGATGTTGTTTTGGTGCTCGCATTGACATTCGCATTCGGCTCATGCAGTGTCACTCATGCTCGTCCATGCACACACCTAACTCGATTTGTGTGTTGATTCGTGACAAAAGCGTAGGTCAAACAATAAAGCAGCAGCACAAGGCACAGCTCTCCCTCGCTCTCTATCATTGTTCGTGCGACAATGAGGCACTAATGCCATTTGTTGGCAAAATGTTGTTTACCCGTCGAACCAAAATATGTATATTGGCAGCGATCTGCGCCCCACGCCCCACGCAGGACGCCCTCGCCACTGCCCTGCGAGCACTTAGTCGTATTAGCAGGCGAGCAGCCTGCGCCTGCAATTCGCCTAAGAGATTAAAAAATAGTGGCATCAAAAGCGCCAGCATTCGGCTGCTGGTAAACAACAATTCGTGCCAATTGAAAAAGCAACGCCTCGCCCGGCCATATTTGTTTGTCGTGCTGACAATATCTTTTATTTGTGTTGTTAAATTGTCAATCGAATTTGCTTTATTTTTTATTTTTTTTTGGCTTAGGCCATTGTAGGCGGGCTTTGCACATTTAATTCCAAAGCGGCCTAGAGCATGAAATTTCAATTTATTTTTAGTTATGCGGCAAAGGCTTAAAGCAAATGAAATTTTATTCAGATAGTGGAATGGAGCTACAGAAAATATTATTCAAAATAGAAAACACAAGAAGGAATCAGAAAAGCTAAACTTTTATTGAAACTGATCTTAATTCAATTGAATCTAGCTGGAGTGCTAAAGTAATTGCTGGCCTAGTTGGGTCTGTTTACACTGCCAATGTCTAATTAATAATTGCCCTTAGTCGACATACTAATTGAGTCGCAGCATTTATATTTAAACACTTTCGCTTGGTAATCAAATTCGGCTCGCAAGAACATTCAAAATTCAGTGCGGCAAAATGCTGAAGCCACGTTTATTTAGATTCCGTTGCCAATGGCAAAAACAATTTAAATTTTGTCTCTGCCAAGCAAATGCAAATAATATAACGACAGAGTGCGTTGCCGATGCCGATGCTGATGGCCCTGGCGATGCCTAAGCAAAGCGAATCCAAATCGAAATGTAATCGCGCGCGCAAATCCAAAGCCGAAAGCAATCGCATTATCGCCACATTGGCGTGAAAGTGCCACCCACAGCTCTAATCGGGTGGGGGCCATTGCTGATATTTATAGTCGGCTCATATTTATGGTTACAATATTTGCCTTTAACCGGAAATCGATGAAATTTTCATGCCTCCACCTCGGCGCCCCTTTTATTTTATTTATGTTTCTGCGTATTTCTGCATGTGCTGCCAGAGGAAAAAATCTGAAATGTATTTCACTCGTGTGTGTGGTGTGTAACGCACACAGTCGCCCCGGGCATTTGCAGTCTGCTTGATTTTCCATTTTGTTATATTTTTAGCCTCCCTCCCCCATCGAGTTTAGGCAATTTAGCAGCTTAGCTAAATCGTTTTTGGTACTCATGAATTTATACGTTTTGTTTGTGCAGCGCATGCAAAATTGTGCCTCAGCCTTCGAGATCTAACATCTTCGATGACCCATAAAGCTTGAGCGTGCCTCGTTTTCGCCTGTCCAATTATCGAAATTTATATGGCACAGCTATTTCCGTGGCCTCTGCCTGCGCCTTGGCTCAATTTGTGCTTTGATTCATATTTTATTTATTTCGCTTCTGTAATAATTTGCGCCAAGTATTAGAGCTGCAGGCGCACGATCGCTGAGCAAACTGAGATGAGCTCACGGAGCTGAAACTAGTTTCAATAAGTGATCAAGACAAAACTTAAGTCTGCCCAGTGAAGCATGCTCCTTTGGAACATCCTTTTCAAGTCCCACTTCTACTTCCTCTCACAATTCTGTTGCTGTTCTGTTGTCCTGCTGCTCTAATGGACATCCTTTGCATTGTTTAAAATGATACGAAAAATCGCTCGAATCTGTCGCGCTGCTCGCCTAGGAGAGTGGGCCACAATGTTGCAGCTTTCAGAGTCGTAATTATATGACAATTTCATTGATTACGCGCTCCACTTAACAGCGGATGGCAGCTAAATCTGCGGCACGTATTACGACTGTATTATAGTTTTTATGCCCGCGAACAATGGCGCTGCATTCGGAGCGTAAATTTTCCATAGCTTCAATTTGGCTGGCTGGGGGAGTGGGCCGGAGCCACAGCCGGAGCGCGCTAATGCCTGACTTGCCAGTGCCGCTATCGATGATGATGAATAATACTTGGGAGGAAGGTGGCGCCAGAAGTCGGACGGAGCTAGGTTCGGGCACGTGCTCGACTAGCTGACTGGCTGGCTGGCTGGCTGGCTGACTTGGTGGGGCATTGTATGTAGCCGAACTAGCTGCAGTTATATTTCATATTTTGGCCGGCCCCTTGGCGCTGCGATTCATTGCATTCGCTTGGCCATTTTGAGCTTCTCCTCTGCAGTTATCTGAATTGGTTTCCCACTTTTTCATGGCTTCGCCTGCAATCTTGCGCGCAGGAGCACAAGAATTTTTACCTGCATGGAATTTAAAATGAAGCCACAGTCAGCAGAGATCACGTACCAGTTTTACTTTGTCACTGGCACACACACAGTCACACACACGCACACACACGCACACATGTAGCTCACACGCTTGTATATTGACTGTGGGGTCAGCTGAATCATTTACTGTCATTTGCTGCGCTACCTGCAGTGGGATTAGCTTCGTGTATTTGTATTATGTCGATATTAAAAACGCTAACGGGTATGCACGACTGCGCCCAGCTCATGTGAGCAGCATGCGAGAAGCTGCTGGGCCTTGACAGCTGCGCCCGAGTCACGACAATTCGACACGTAGCGTGATTGGGCAAAAACTCAGCCAAATAAATTGATTTCTTCTGCTTGTGCACTTAATTAAAAGACAAAGCGCAGTCGCCTCTTACGGCCTCCAGCAACCCATTGCAAATTGATGGGCGAGCTTAGCTGGGCACAACAGGGAAAGCAATTGATTTGGGCGGCGTATTTATCTGTTCGTTTGAGTGGATAGAGATTGAAAACGTTTATTATTTGAAGACGGCTACGAATCTGTTGATAAACTGAAGTCGGTAAATATATTTTTAATTAAATATTTTTATATTATATAATTTGTAAAATTAAATATTATAATTTTTATTATATATATTATGAGTTTTAATTTAATAACTTTACTACAAGCTTCCACTCAAATAATTTATAGAAAAATAATATAAGTATTTTTGAATAAATATACTTGATTATTCACAATAATATTATTCATAAATATATATATTATATCTCAAGTTGATGTATTTCCTTAATTATAAAATGCAAGCAAATTTATATATAATTTTTATTTGATTTAATGCGACAAGTCGAGGTCTGGAGAGAAAACCAATTTATCTTTGATCAAGCGGAAAAAATGTGTTGACATATTTGCATATAACACTTGCAAACATTTGAGCCAAATCAACAGACGCACACAGACACACACACACACGCACACACACACGCACACATAACGAAGTACAATACGAGAATTTATTGTAAATCGAGTTAAGCAATGGTAGGCGTGGCAGCCTTTGGCCTTTGCATGACAGCACAAAAATGCGAAAGCCACCGCGACAGCGACAAAGAGCTGGGCCAAGGGTGTCAAGTGTGAGGGGTGCGGGGTGGGTGTTGTGTGTATGGGTAGGTGCGTGCCCAAAAAGCCAACGTGCTGATAGCAAAACTTCCGTTTGTGGCACCACAAACAGATGCCTCCACTCCTGCGTCTTGTGTGCTTTGCTGCTTGCTCGAAATGAATTTCTAATACGAGCACCAAAAATTGCATTGGAAAGTGCACATGACGCCGCTCCGTTACGGGTTTACAATTGTTTTTTTTTTCTTTCTTTTGTTGGGCAAAGGACGCTGCCAACTTTCCATACAGAAGCATCGCCAAAACGGGACACGCACGCCGGCTGGGAGCTGGAGCTGCACCCTATAGCCGGTCGGAAGTGGTTCGGGTGCCCAGAGCCCTGCCATGCCTTATACCTTATGCCCGATGCTCGATGCTCGATGCCTCGATTCTTCTGCAGCTTCTTGGCTGGCTTCGTTACGGCTTGCCTGTGGCTCACTTCATGCTGGGCATGCAAATGCGAATCTAATACAATGCCAAGCGCAAAAGTGCCAAAAAAGAACAACAACAACAACAACAACGAGAGTAATAACAAGAGCAACAACAAATATGCCGCTCACATACATACACGAAAAACAGGAAATTGAATTTTCGACTTTGCCAAGTGCGTGGCAGGAAGAGGAAGAACAGCTGCAGGAACTGAAGGAATAGGAGCATCACATACACAAGTGTCGGTTGTTGTTATATGGTGTTGTGTATATTGTTGTTGTTGGTGTTGGCTGCCTGGCTGCTGGCTGCAACTATTACGAACGCAGGACGAGAAGTCCTGACACTGCCAGCGCCCCATTTTGCATACCAAGCAGCTGGCAAACAGTGCAAACGGAAACGAAATATTTAACAACAATGCAGCCAACGAACAACGCCAGCTTAAGGGCGCATAATTGAGTGGGCGTGGCAGCTCGAAGGGCGCTGCCAATGACACCAGCTGAAAGCTCTAAGGGGGACACCAAGTGTAAGTACTTGAATGAGCTTTAATAGAGCTTAATTGCAGGCCACTAAATGAGCTTTTGAGCAACTTAAAGCTTAAAATCAAAGTTACTCAACTCGCTCCCGTTCCAGACAACATCTACTCTTCAGATTAATCCAAGGCTCGAGTGCCATTCCAAGCAAATGTCATTCGCCCTCTGTGTTTGCTCACATTTCTCATAGACTACGGCGGAATGTCTGTTCAAGTTCCAGTTTGCTAAGTAGTTTTGGGACTGGATCGCATCTACAGCTTAGCTCGATGACTTATCGTCGAGAAATTACGAGTGTGTTGATTTCAGTAAACGAGACGAGCGCACCCCCTCACCCGCACACACCCACAGAGCAGGGCAGACATAAAAACAAAAGTCACACAAAAGTTACAATTTACGCTTGTAAATTGCTTTAAAAAGTTCCCTCGAGCTGCCATTGCTGCTATCAGCCCCGGTTACAATTTTGCTAATTAACTCAACGCACAAGTTGGCCAAAAACTCGCTAAGAACGCACCCCGAGCCCAGCCGCACCCCAACGCGATTTGCCTCAACTGCTCGGGCGCTGTCGCTAATTTGGCTAATCAAAGTGTTGGCGGGCGAAGGTGCGGGGCCGGAGGCATCAAAACAAAAATAACTTCGATTTTATTAAACGGAAAACATGGAAAACAACAGCAAACCGTCGACCCAAGGCGAATATTTGAAAAGGAATCTTTTGCCGGCAATAATTTGTTGAAAAAGCTATAATAACAGCAACAATAAATGTTGAACTTTTGTTTCGCTAATGGGAAGCACACAAAATGAGCCGGCGCAAATGGGAAATGAGTTCTCGGGCTCGGGCCACCCGCACCAGTCGACTGATAATTAGGCGCGTTCTTTAAAACCGTTACAGCCGCCCGCCGCCCGCCGCCCGTCGCCCGTCGCTCGCAGCGCTGCCTGCGGCATAAAAAAGGCACCAAATTCGATAATGTTGCCACAAGTACAAAAGTAACAGAAACAAGGCGCAGTGCAGGCGAGTCGGCAGTGCCTGACCAGCAGATACCCTGTATTGAAGGGAAAGGGAGCATCTCTGTCTATGACGATATTTATAAAGGAAGTGAGATGATCTTCCAAGCTGAAGCTAATCAGTCAGTAATCAGTGTGCCTTTAAGTGCCTGTAAAAAATGCAAAATTGATTCCAAATTTGTAACAAAAATCCATCAATAAATCGAAAAAATATAATTATATTCATTGTTTCCTCCTTAGCTCAAGCAAGTATCCACGTATCTCTTAGAGCCTTTGAGGCGCAATACGAAAACCTAATATCTGCAGTGTTTATCGATTTTAAATGTTATCGATTATTAGAAGCAAACGTGATCTAGGTGCACTTTATGAACTGCTAGCCTTGCTATTGGGTGTTTATCTGAGGTTCACCGCATTAAGGCAAAGGTTCGCCTCTCAGATGGACATAGTTAGCTCCACTGAATGGCTAATGCCTTAGACCTAGAATATAGTATATATATTTATACAATTTCTAGTTAGTTGTCCAACCAATATACCCTATTTAGCCGTTTTTTATAGAGTCAGTACTACTGGCACAAGAACATGGCCAGCAGCTTCCCTTTGGCTGTCGCCAGCAAACTAATAATCAAGCAAAAAATAAAA
The DNA here is from genome assembly GCA_035047485.1 of Drosophila peninsularis. Taxonomy (NCBI): domain Eukaryota; kingdom Metazoa; phylum Arthropoda; class Insecta; order Diptera; family Drosophilidae; genus Drosophila; species Drosophila peninsularis. The sequence continues at coordinate 1,981,782 of JAWNPN010000047.1, read as the reverse complement.
GCAACAACAACATTGGGCTCAGCTTCTACGCTCGTCGAGCGCCCTGCAAAGCTCATAAAATGCAAGCCATTGACTTTTTGAAATCGCTTCAAGCATCATTTCGATTGCGCGACCCAGCGTGGCAGTCCTGCCCCTGTCCCTGTCCCTGTCCCAGTCCTGCACTGGGAGCCCCGTGGCAGAGCGGCTATCTGCGTATTGTGTTGGCCCTTTTTTTGTTGGCCTTTTGACTGTTTGGACTGTTGGCGCGTTGTTTGGCCATTTAAATTCGTTACGTTTCGATTGCCGTGAATATGCAGTGAACTTTATGAAATTTATAGTTTAATCTGATAGATAGGAAATTGCTTTGTTTTCCACGCACCCGAATTGGCAAAAAATATGAATAAAGCGCTCGAGGATGGCCGAGGGGAGTTCGCAATCAACTGGCCAGCTGTATGAGGAGCATGGGGCATGGGGCAAGGGGCGTGGGCCATGAGGCAGGCAGCAGCACTTTAAAGATATCGAAAGAGCCGACAACAAAAGATAAAGCTCTCAATTTATGCGAATGGGCCAAAATAAAGTGAATCTGAATTGAATGCGAAACTAAAATACTCTGGCTCAGATGTTTAAAGAAAAGTTTGCTGGAAAAATATTTAAATATTATTATATTATTTAAAAATTTTTTAAAAATGTGTTTACCAAAGAAAATTAATAAAGCTTAAATAAATCAATGATAAGTCAAGTGTAAACAAAGTCCTGCTAAGCATAAAGATGCTTTATGGACTTGGGGAGGAAGATATAAATTAAGTCCTGATGAGCATGAAATATAGGCTTGTCATTAGCTAGACCTCTTCGAGGGAAAACTATTATACTTTTATTCAACTACATTTCGAAGTATCTCAATCCGTAAATATGGAGCTTGCTCGCCATTACTTTCATGATGATGGATTCATTAGGAGGCAGCGCGATAATATTTTATGGACTTGCCAAAGGCAATCGACTTTTACAACAACTCAAGTTACACGCACAATAAAATCAGAATTCCTAGAGTAAATGCTCGACTTGCATATACCCAACACCCACAGACACTAACTGATTTCTCGAACTCGAACATACCCTATTCAAAATCCGCGTTGCCTACCGCCTGCCATTGCGCATATGCCCCGTCTTACACTTATCACTGCACGGCATATAAATAAAGATATCTGCGCGACCCGAGCACTTAACCTAAAAACTTTTAAATTATGTTGTGTATATGCAGACAAGGCAGGGCCCTCGGCTCGGCATCCTTCCTGTCCTTGGTCACATGTGAGCTTTCCAGGCAATTGCCTAATTAAATTTTATAACAAATATCGTAAAACGAAATTTCAATAAACATTCGAGTCGAGGCATAAAATAAATGACGCTCTCATCCAAGCTGTCCGAGCCGCACACAGGCTCAGCCTCAGCTCCAGCCTCCGATTGGCAGGAAGGCAACAACAATGGACACAGTCGAGCAGCATTTTCCACTTGATATGGCCGCAAGATTTGCATCTCGCAGCGAGAGGCTGCCGAAGTTAATAACATGGCCGAAATGCTCTGGCCCGGGCGGAAAGAAAGGAGAGCATTAAAATCATGCGGTTCATTGAACGACCGCTTGACCACAATCTCGGCAAACAGTCGAGCTGAGCGCGCCGCTTCGCTTTCAATATCAAAAGTGGGACTCGTCGAAGAGGAAGCGGCGCCTGGCTGCCACCACATGCCGCCATCAAGAGGCAGCCGACGTTCTTGTTGATTCAACACTGGCCGCTGCTGATGGGCCGGACAGTTTGACAAGTGGCTGGAATGTTTGGCCAGGTCGATGCAGCGCTTCGTCCTTGCGCACATGCAACAGCAGCTGCAGCAGCACCTCAGCTACACCCGCCCCTGCCACGCCTCCAGCTGGAAATATATATGTCAATGATGCTGCCAGCCTGAGCCGGAGCCAAGCGCTGTTTGTTCTTATCCTTTGGCACTCATATAAAGTTTGTTTGCGGATTTGTGCAGCGCAATATGTCATTGCCTGGGCGGGCGGTCGGTGTGAGTGGCGACGGCAGCAGCAGCAACGAATACGCTTAATGGCAATGTACGTTCAAGTAAAACACACACACACACACACTTGAACTTATACTGCATATTTGTGTATCAACGAGGGCTCATCCAAGGATCTGCTGACGATAAGCATTTAATTGGCTATCTTTATTTAGTTTATTTAATTATTTAATTTTATTAAATTTATTTCGAATTGTTTGGAGTCTGACATATATGATATCCATGTGCCATGCTGCAGCTCTTGATTGATATATTATATATATTATTGTGGGGAATTATTATAGGCAGTCCGGCCATATATACATAGATATAATATATACATATTATAATAGCGACAGCCGATAGTCTTATGATATGGAAAATTAAGAATTTGGGCCAGGCTATCGAGAACTCAATCCAAACTTACTAAAACTTGACTTCCTTTCACTCACTTTCAGCTTGGCGAATTTCTGTCTTTCCCATTGGAATTTCTTGAGCTGCCCTCTCAGACCCATATGCAGCTCAGTGTGCAGCGTCGGCTAACAAATCCGTTTGGCATTATAAACATTATTAAAATTTCATGTTTCCTGCTACAAGCCGCAGCCCGTCGCCCACTGGCCAACACCCCACTCTGCTCGCCCGCCTCTGCCCCCTCATGCACCCGTATGCGATTCAGCGCCCACTCAAAGCGCAAACGTAACGAAACATGAAACACGACGAAACAGGGCATGGTGGGTGGGCGGACAGAGTTCAGCTCGGCTCTGGCTCACATGGCTCAGTTTCTGGGTACTCATTTTGACCAACAACACATAGAGAGAGAGACACCCTCTTGCTGCTGCCCCGTGCATCCTTAGGGGTGTCTAGCCTTACTTATTTGCAGCATGCTTCATGCTTTATGGTTACTTGGTCAAGGGCCTTTCATCCTAACGCACACACGCACGCACGCACACATACACTGCCATGTTTGCTTAAGTACAACACGCACACACACACACAGCGAGAGTAGAGCACATAAAATGCATGAAATTTTCGCAGTAAATCGTTAAAATGGTTGATATTTAAGTAAATATGCAAAAATGCTTTGTTACCAACATTGGCATTGGCCCTGTTGCCCTGTTCCTGTTCGCCCTAACAACGTACAATATCAGTCTGTCGCCCCCGCTCTTTACGTGAATTACAATTTAATGTACAAATTTAAGAGTTCACATAAATACGAGGAGCGGAGCGTGGCAGGGAGAGTCGCTTTTGTCGGTAAATATTTATAAGCTCAAAGCTGCTTTTATTATATGTGAATATATATATTTAAATAAACCATTTTTTGTGTTTTTGGTGTTTCGAGAGTTGCGTTTGGTCCCTTGCATAGCAGGTCGCGGCGTATGCGTAATCAGTTTTGGCTATTAAGCTTTAAGCTTCAAATCTAGCTACCAAGCTGATTATACGCGTTAGACCAGTTGTAAGTGGAGTCAGAGCTTGTTGTGTAAGCGCATATGAACATTGGCACTCATGGCAAATAATATTTATAAAAAATATTTGTAAACCGAAATTGGAAATTTATTTTATTGAAATAATATAATAAATAAATAAATAAAATTTAAATAATAAAAAAAATAAAATAAATAAAAATAATACAATAATTAATATTAATATTATTGTATAATATAATAATTATATTATTATAAAATAATTTTGTTGAAAGTGCAGAAAATGAACTAATTTTCAGACTAATTTGCAGCATCTTTAGTATAAATAAATGTATCAAGTAACTCTTCTGAGCTCTGATTCTAAATTCAAGTATTTTGCCAATCCTTCCAAATATATTTTACCAATATTTTCATAGTTCAGTTCAATCTCTACTTAATCATTTCTCATTTTATGCTCTTCTACAATTTTTGAAGTTCACAAGACTCCCGCATTCTCAATTTAAACTCAAGCTAGCTATGCTCAGCTTTCACTCCCAGCTCAATGCATTAATTGCTGCCTACTTTCAGGCGCTGGTCTCTTAATATTTTCACAGATATATTAAACCCAATTAAAGTGCGTTAGATTTTCGAAATATTTGAATTTGAACTTGAAGAGCGTTACGCAGCGCTGGCAAAGCAATTCTCCGGCATTGCCCGTACTTTAAGCATCTGAGTAAAAAGGTGCTTGGGGGCCATTGTTACGGCAAGTTCTTAGGTACAAAAGCTTTGCAATTTTCTTGGCAGCTCAAAGTTCAGCTGTGGAACACGAACTCCTTTGCTAACTAGCTGGGCAAATGCCAACCCCTAACCTCAAACCGTTAGCTACCCCGCAGTTTCTGCTGCTGCTACTGCTTCTTCTTCTAGTTGGCTGCTTGGCTAACCCAACGCACTTAACACTTGCGTCTGAGTTTAGCGCAACTTTTGCGCACGGCAAAGGCAGAAAAACTATTTCATGTTTTTTTTTTTTTATTTTCATTTGCCGTTTTTTGTTGTTTTACCTACGTAGAATCGTACTGCTCGGTGGGTGTTACAGAAATCTACTTCAGTGCGTCACGTAGGCGTTTCAAAGTTTTCCATTTTTTTCCCCTTTTTGCTATTTTTATTTTTGCGAAATTTACGATTTAACGTGAAAGTAGAACAAAACAAAGAGCCCTATAGAGAGACAGGCGGCTGCCGCCTAGGTGGGCCATGTACTACTTAAAAGAATGGCAAAACTTGGAAGTTTGAAAACACGAGACCGAAAATCCCGTTAAGTAAGTGAACCAGGTGGATGCGAAATCCGGACTGGATTCTCTGGCCGGCCCTGGGCTGCACGTACTTTGGATTTTGTTGCGTCTCTCCGTCTTTATTGCACTTAAGATTTGCTCATCAGCAGGTGTTCCGTCTGGCCCCAACTGTGTGCAAGATGTACGATTGAATTTTTAGCCTGTGAAAGAGGCCAGCGCCCACGCCACCACCCACCAGCAGCACCAACGGCTTTTGCAATTTTTATGTGCAATTTTTTTTCGGTTTTTTTTGTTTCGGCACAGGAGCCGTCGACTGACGCTAGTCGCATGTCTACTGTCGCCTGTCGCCTGTCGCTCGTTAAGGCAGGGCGTTATCCTTGCTTTGATTTAGTGTGCCCCACCTGCCCAACCACTGCCACTGCCACTGCCAGCTGCGTCAACCACTGTCGCAAATACAATTTAAATTTTTAAGCGGCATCTACTTTCGGCGCCCAGGCGGCATCCAGCCACTGGAATTCGTGTCACGCATCAGCTCAGCCATCGACGGGTGGCAGCGTCATCAGCATGTTGTCCTGCGCCGTGCATGTGACTTGGTCTACTCATTGCTCGCCTCAAGCCCGTGTCCCACTTACATCTCCCCCTTTTTTTTGGCTGAATGTTGCAATTTCAACCCGTTGATGGATTTGATGCGCGTCTCGCTGCGTTTTTTTCTACTTTTTGGCATCTCTTGCAAAATCAGCGCCAAATCAGTGCCACCCACGGGCGAGCGGTGGTTAGAGTAAACTCAAATTGATGACACCCGCAGCGGCAGCGGCAGCGATGGTAATGCCTGTCACTGATACTCACAAATGTGTTGTCCCCCCCAGCTAAAATGTCGCACGCACTCAAATGACGCTAAATTCTGTTGATTAGATGCCCGGCAAATGCGCTCCACTCGCTCCTGACGCCACCGCAGTTCTGCAAAGCGGTTAGACTGGGGGGCAAAGGGGGAGCGTTGTAACTGCGGCGTGTTTGCCTTTGAGTGCGCTACGCTAAGCTTTTTTTCCTCCACCCATAGAGAGCCTAAAGCCTAAAGCCTAATGATATCCCGACTATTTATGAGCAACAATCACAAAAACCAAAATGATATCAAAGTAGTTTGGGAAAGGTTTGGGAAGTAGTTGCCCAAGGGACTCATAGAGCGATTGTCGTAAACGAGATTGTAGCTCAGAAATGTTGGCTTAGGGCATCTGCTAGTCGAGCTGGAGATTCATCTAGGTTTTGGGTCTATTCTCCAGTCAACGTTTTGTGTGCCTAATTGACAAATCTGCTAAAGCGAACTGGGCGAAATACAGCACTCAGTGCAAATATCACACACACACACACGCACACGCACACAGTGCTGTGGCAACAGTTAAAAGTGCGCCAGACTGTATGTCATATAAATTAACACAAGTATTTTACCTATGCCGCCCGCCCGCCCCCACACATACACACACAGACACGCAAGCAGCTATGCAATATACATGCCAACAACCACTTAGCGCACACAGACAGCCACAGCCACAGCTGTGCTGTAGCCCCCACCTGGCTGATGAGCAACTATTTAAGAAATTACGAGCTGCTGCCGAAAAAAGCGGGCGGGAGTTTTATTTGCAACAATTTGAGGCAAGCTGAAATGCATGCGGGTGCGTTAAAAGTTGCCGAAATGTCGATTTGTGCTGGCTCCGAAAACTTTTCCAGCGCGACAGCCTGTGTAAACACACGAGAGGGTGTGCGAGGGGCAGAGGGGCGGACAGAAAGGTAAAGCCGAATATAGTACGGCAAATAATATGCACCCTCAGGTTGCCAATCAAAGTTTCGCGTTAATGATAGTAGGGCGATGCACTCTCTCTCCCCCTCTCTCCCCCTCTCTCTCTCTCTCTATCTCTCTCTCATGGGAGTTTAAAGTTTTTCCCTTTCGCAACTTGCGCTGCGCTCAAACCGAAACTCTTTCGCCAGCCGTATTAATCCTCGTGCTCATCTTTTAAGCAAACAAAATGACTTCTGTGGCGGCTTTTTCGACTTAATGATGTGGCCGGCCCTGCACGTGAACTCCGCGCAGACCTTTGCCAATTTCAGCAAGTGGCAAAGCGAACATGGCTGAGCAGCAGTTGTGGCTAAGTACAATACATTGTTGGCTTGGGCTGATGAACTTAATTTGAAGGCTTAGAGGCCAAATGTGAAATGTTATGATTAAGTCTTATAAATATGAATTTTATATATTGAAAGTACATGTTCCATATGATATATGCATGGAAAATTAATTTAAAAATTATCAAAAAATTTTGCATTAAAAATATATAAAATATGTATAAAATTTTAAAAATTTATTAGTATTTAATTTGTAAAATATTAATATTGCATTTAATTTTAAATATTTAATGATTTTATAATATAAATAACATTGTAATATATTTTTAAAATATGAATACAAGTTTTAAATATTTATTTTTTTTTAATTTGAAAAATATTATTTTATAATAAATATAGAATTTAATTTTTAATAAATAATGATTTTTTAATATATATAAAATTGTAATATATTTTTAAGTCATAAATACAAGTTTTAAATATTAATAGAGTTTTAATAAATAATTAAATTTTTTTTTAATATTTAATTTTAAATATTTAATGATTGTTTAATTTAATTAAGAATATAAATATATATAATTATAATATAATTATAAGTTATGAATACTTTCAATTATTATTTATTTATGTTTTCCCATAGAACTATTCCTTATCTACTTCAATCTCGCCCCCACCTAACGCCTCACAAGTGACCCTCAGCGATCGACAGTTTGAGCTGCTGATGGAAGCTCATTCGACTGCACCTACACAATCCTTACACGTCCACATCAGCTAGAAGATGTTCAGCTACAAAATGGCAAAAAGTCGAATACCAGAGTCCCGCGAGTCGGCATTAATGAATGCAAGCCACGAGGTGCTGGCTGCAACTTAAATTGCTGCCGCTTCCGGCGGCTTTAAATACCATTTTGTCACGCATACAACGGTGTTGGGTGCCAGCGTGCAGCTATTTTTGGATGTTTGTTGGCTTGTCTTTAAGCGGGTTGCCCGCCGCACACAGTGTCTTAGTTGGCCAATTGGCGCTGGGGGTGTGTGAGCGGCGTCTCCCGCTCCATATGTCTGGCTGAACTGAGTCAGCAATTTGATTGCCAACTGCCGCACGCTAAAGAGAGGAAGTAACTTTTCTTTTTGCCTTCTGCTGTGTGCTTCCGTTCCCCCCAGGCACACACACACAGCGGTACACACTCATACACATGAGGAAACTTAAACTTTAGCTTCATTTCGCGCTGGTGGGAGCTCATCCTTAACACATTCCAGCGACTGCCAGCTACACAAAATAAAACACTTGGGCGCTAAGGTTAAATTCCTTGACGCTGCTGGCTGTTGCTTGGCAGGCGGGTAGCAGCGAAACGTGGGCGTGTCCGACACCTCTTTCGGTCGCGGCTGGCCCAGTTGCGCCCTCTTTTTAGAAATTAAAACTAAAACGTTGCAACATTTTCGCGCTATGTTTTCACTTTGTAGCGCAGTCGCGTTGCCCCCGGCCCCCACTGGGGGCCTGTCAATTATTGAAGCACCAGCTGGAAAATGGCGTACCTGCCCGGCCCCGCTGCCATATCGTCGTCATCGTCATCGTGGCTGCAAAAGGTGTGCTTTTAATTGTAGTCGTCGCCCGTTGGCCCTGGCATCGTCTCGATATTTAGCACAAAATGCCTCAGATCCAGAGAGAGCCCGCAACGAGGCGCGGCTTCTGGCACAAATAGTTGTTATATTTCACGTTGTTGTTGCTGCTGCTTGTTTTGCAATAATTTAGAAACTTTCGCTGAATGTGTGCTTTTGCTGTTGTGGCGTGCTGTGGCGCAGGGGCCAGCAGCTGGCTAAAGGATTGCGCGTCGCGTGTGCAGCTTACAGTTGGCCACAAAAGTTTACGCTCCACAACATAATGCTGGTTGTCGAAGCAACTTTATGAGCAAAGCTTGATGCAGGAACTGAAGTTGTAGCAGATGATATGGATCATGAATATATATAGTATGACATTATTGTTATATATCAGCTAGATAATTGAATAATTTCTTAAGTTCCTCAGCCCATTACTCTGTCCTTAGTACACCTCCTCATCCATAGCTTCTGTTTACCTCTTAGAGCTTGCCTTTCATTCGAAATTCCATTGCCTCACAACAACTTCAAGTGTGCTAGGCATATACTTGTAGTGCTCAGTGTTTGTGCTCATCCAACTTTTCGCATTTGTCGCTCGCCCTGGCCCGCTGCTCGCCATTCAGAGCCGTTGCCTTTGAGATTTGCGTGTTTCGCTTAATGAAGAAGACAAATAATCGCGCAATTAAAGCCTTTTAGCTTTAAGCGCGAGTAAATAATTGCTGTGAGTGCAAAATGAAGCACGTACACACACACACACACACACACACACACACAGACCCTATACATTCGCATTTACCCAGCAATGGCTGCACTAACAAATGGTAAATGTATTCAAACAACAAATCTTAATGGCACGCTAGAATGAATAGTAAACGAGCTCAGGGCGCTTAAGAGCAGTGACGAGCGGGAGGTGGGGGCGTGGCAGCAAGCTAAGGTGCTAGAAGGGTAAACGTTTGGGGGTAGCAGGTGGCACGAATGATAGCAAGAAACTGACGATTGTTGGCTGGCTGCCTAGGTTGGGTGACTAGACAGTCCATGAGCCGGGACTGAGGCTGCCTCCTCACACACACACACACACACACACACACACACACACACACACACACACACACACGCACACACTGTTGACTTGACTTGGCTTCCGTGCAAAATTCTTAATTGCACCTGTGTACGCCGTTTTCCGCTGACGCTGCCTCGCCTGGAATATCTGGATAGCGACTCGGCGCCTCAGCTTGATGGTTTAGATTAACTGCCTGACAAGTAAACCCATCCTACACACACACACACATACACACACACTAGCACACTTTGCTGCTGCTTCCGGGCGACTGTCAGTTGAATGTAGCAATCCGGCGTAGAATGGGGCGCGTCTCGACTTGTAATTTTTTCACGGCTTATCCCTCAGCCCCAGACCCGGCCGGTTCAGCGTCAGGAGAGCTCTTGACTCACGTGCTCAGCACTCGTAATTATTTTTCTTATTGTTCGAATTAAATGCTCAAGGATTTATGTGATTTTCCTACGGCGCCCAGCGCCTGCTAAGATTTGTGCCGAAAGCACAAACAGAAAAAAAATATAAAACAACTGCGAAAAGAAAAGTTATTAATTGACGATGCACGAGGCAGGTGTGCCCAGCTGTGCAAGGAGTGAGAAAGAGAGGGGGGGGGGGGGGAGTGAGAGTCCTTGCGGTTTTTGCATTTCTTTTCTTTTTGCATTGACACTTGGCATAATTATTGCATTCGGAAATTGAATTCTACAACGGAAATTGATTTGATAACCAAACTGAGACGACAGCGAGAATTTATTTAGCTCCATTTATCACTTGAAGTGTCAGCGCGAGCGCAAACCCGATTTCAGCACAATTTCGCCATGTTTTGGGTGCGCCAAGTCGAGCCTTTAAGACCTGAACTAAACTTATCATATTCAGGAGCCAGTCAGCAGCTGACATAGTTTGTATTGTTTTATGTCGAACCTAATGGGGCTAAACTCATTTTACCACCCTTGCTCCGATCCAAGCCAGACGTACATAAAGCACTTTCCCAACTTCTCGCTGCAGCTCGGCACTTGAAGCCGAAACTTTTCAACCAGAATTCTTAAGCAACGCTGCTGTACGGCAACATAAGTGCGAGCGCACATTATTTACAAACTTTGCTGATGACCTTTTTGTGTGGTGGCCGTGTTAAACTCAAATTTATTTGTAGCTACTGAAATTGATAACGCAACTTTCTTCAGGTTTCCGCATCGTTAGCTCGTTATGCAGCGGAAAGTTTTATATTTCAGCGAAATTTTACAATTTCCCAATGCTGGAGAGTCAAGTCCTCGCACGTCTTCTCTACGCCGGGCCGCGGCGAAAATTGTGCCGAAAATTGTCATTCGAAAGGCGGCGCTGAGGCTGAGGCTGCTCCACTGCCAAGTCATAAATTACAAAGCGAGTCATTGGAAAAGAAGCCGCCGACGCAGCCAACACCAGGACGTAGCAGCGGCCACTGCTGAAGTTTCAGCCACTTTTTGGCTACTGAAAATTGTTAAATTTATGCATTTGATTATTTGATTTGTTAGTTGCCGCTGATGTAATTTATTTGGCCAGCCACACGACCTTAAAGCCACGCGGCAACTTAAAGTGCTTGCGTTGCCCTGACCCCGGGCTGCCAGCACTTGGCCAAAAAGTCATATAAATGTTTATTAGACCAAACAAAAATATGTGTGTTTCCCCTTTCCGCCCACGGACACACACTCAGCAGAGCAGAAACACCCACTTGTACACTCCATTTGAAAATATGACAATGCTGTCTCTTTACATATTCAATGCTTTTAGCCCCCTCGTCGAGTGTGTGGCCAGAGCTGGGCAGCTGCGACTGCCGAAGCCCGAAAAGGTACAGCGCCAGCAGTTTTTCTTATCAAGTGCCTGGCCTCTGGAAGCTGCAACTATTCGCAACAAAGGATGTTGATGAGATATTGGAGCGAAGTGGCTTCAAACGAGCGACAGAGCGCCAAATACCGCTAACAATAAATATTAAGTGCCATAAAGATATCCTGTAGACAGGTGTGGAGCAAAAGGGAAACTAGTTGGCTTGAAGTGGATGCTAATGTGATGTGGAGAGAGAAGTTGTTAATGTTGTATTGTATATGATAAAGAATTTTCAGAATATGCTTAGGTAAAGACAGGTGTTAAAAAACACTCTATAAAATATTTATATATTTAATAATAATATGTAAAAAATATATAAATATATTTAATTAAATATATATTATTCATGCAGACTTCATCTCTCGATTGCTGCCGATGATGGCCATTTTATCTCTTATTTTATTAATTATATGAAGAATATGCTTAGGTAAAGACAGGTGTTAAAAAATACATTAGATACTCTATAAAATATTTATATATATAATAATAATATATAAAAAATATATAAATATATTTAATTAAATATATATTATTTATGAGACATCATCTCTCGATAGCTGCCGATGATGGCCATTTTATCTCTTATTTTATTAATTAATGTATATTACTTATGCTCTTAGCTCCAGCCACCTCTCAGAGAGTAGCTACTCTAGGGTATCCGTAAAGTGCGCGCGTATGACATCTTAGTGCTGACAGCATATGATTCGAATCGACGCAGTGCGACCCTTTGCTATTTTTCCTGGCTCCCACCCACACTTACTACTCGCCCCAACCGCCACCCTCACCCGCTTTCAGAGCTCTCTCTTTCGCTACGTCGTTTCGTTCTCATTTCTTGACTGCCGCAGTAAAATTTCAATTGAACCAAAGGAGAGAAAAAAAAACGAAAGAACTGCCAAATGCTGAAGCGTTCGCTTTCATTTTGCTGCCACAACTAATTCGCACACCATAACAGCATGTGTGTGTGTGTGTGGGTGTGTGTGCGTTCATAAACATGAAGTAAACAGGATAATAGCAATAAAATATAAGCGCCAGTCGCGCAGGATTCAAAACGAAATGATTGCAGGCTCTGGGGTTGGGTTGGGTTGGTTTGCTTTGGTTTCGCTGGGTTCGGGTTTGGGTGTGGGTTTGAGTCCTCGGTTGACGGTTTTGGCTTCTGGTGGGGCAAAGCTTCGACTCTTCTTGTCACAACAACATAAGTTTGGCTGTTTTGGCCCCGCATTTTTATGGCCCGTTCGCGCTTTTATATCTACAACAATGGCACGAACAACAATCGTTTGCATGCTCTCTCTCCAATTGCTGTTGTTGTTGCTATTGCTGACTTTTGTTTATTTGGCCTTTTTGTTATGTTTTTGTGCCGTTTGACGGCGTCTGCCACCCCCCAACTATGCGAATATGACGAGGGAGATTCCAACAGCAACTGTGACGTAATATGCCCAATAAGTATGTCCTGAAATTGGTTTACTCTGCAGCTGACTTGGCGTTTGTGTTGGTTATGAAAATTTATTAAAAATCTATGCCGGAAGCTTTATACATGCTGTTATGGACGGTTGTAGGGTTTGATTGAGCTTTGAAATTGACCAAAATTGCAGGCTTCGCTGTCTGAATTTCAATTCATTTTTGATTAAAAACTGAGAAGAATGAATGATTGCTGCTGAAGAACCCTTTTCAGTTTTTCAATTACTACAGATAATATATATATTGTCAATCATATTATTTATGCTTGACAGAAACTAAAAATAATATTTTTTTTATTAATATAATATAAATTTCCCATTTTTAAAAACGAATAAAAATAAAAACATTTTTTTTTTTAGATTGAAAATTTATTAAAAATATTTTTAGAAATATTTCTCAATTTCTTTCTTTATTTACAATTAATTAATTTTATATTTCTAGCAATAAATTTATATATAAAATATTTTTTAGGTTCAATATATATTTAAAATAACTTTCAGAATATTTGACCATTTTTTTTATTAGGAATAAATGAATAAAATATTTTTAAGCAATAAATTTCATTTTAAAAATATATTTTTATAAACAATATTTATTTATTTTATTTTTAATATATTCCTTTATATTATTGTTAATTTAAAAATTATTCCCTGTTTTACAATTTAACTTTTATCTTCTGATAATAAATGAAACTGTGTTAATTTATTATATTCAAATTTTAAGGAAGTTGCACACGGCTTTAAAAATCGCGTCTCCCAAGGGTAAACCATAGTAAATCTGACAATTTAAGCAAATTATAATTAATGTTTAATTAATTTTTTTTGCGACTTCACTATTTATGATTTTTATTAATTTGTTTTTCCCCTTTATATATGCAATTATAATTTATGGCAAATCCGTTGGCTTTACTTGTCAAAAGCAGCCGCAAAATAATTTACAAGCACGAAAAAATTGCATAGAGAATAACAATTGGATTTTTGTTTAATTATTTCGGCATATTTGAGTGATGAATGATGAATGAGTGCAGCGCAACGCAATGAATTACGAATAACTGCAATTTTACCAATTTATGTACAATTGCCGGGCGGGGAGAGAGGCCGCAAATGGTGAGTGTAACGAGGGCGAATGAATTATGCGCCGCAATCGAAACCATAAAAATGTAAGAGGCTCCAGCGAGGAGGGCTGGGGCTATGCCCAGTCTGCCATGTGAAGAGCCAATATTTACTTTGGCTACATTTGCAAATGGAGCATTACGAAAATAAACAAATTTTCATAAATGACAAGTACAAAGGGTGCACGAGCGGCGGTGGCAGCAGCTGGAGGGGCTGGCGGCAGAGCAATCGCAGATGGAACAGCACCAAAGCCCCACAAAGGATGCCCTGCTCACAATGTGTGTGTGTGTGTGTTTATCTACGAAAAATTTTCAATTTGAACGACGTTTCAGGCAATGGACGAGGCGGGTCTGCAATTGGGGCATGTAAATTGTCGCAGCAGCAATCGCAACAGCAGCAACAGCAGCAGCAGCAGCAGCAGCCATCAGGATGAGGCAGGCAACGGCAATGAAACAGGGAAATCCTTGATAGTCGATATTATTTTTCTTATGGCGCTCCATTTGTTCCTTGGCTGCAATTTGTCAACTTTGCTCGCCGTTTGCCATTCCCGAATCGATTTCCATTTTATTGCCAAATAATGTGTTTTTTTTGCCCCTCCCTCTGCTCGCTACCCATCGATTGCGTCATGTTATTTATAGAGGCGGGCCCCTAAAAAGGGGTTGCGGCTGCAGTCGCCGTCGCCGCCGCCGCCGAATGTAAGGTATGAATTGCATGTCAAAATGTTTTATTGGCTAACCATTTTTTATGCAATTTGATAATCAGATGCGCAATAAATCGACGCCCAAGGTGTTTTGCCAGCGTCAACCTGCTGCCAAGTTATCGCCCAGCGCGCAGACTTTGACTAATAGTGCCTAGGCGAGGCGAGGCTTGGAGGGAGCCCTGGTGCGACAGCCCAAATCAGCCACCTGGTCAAACTAATTAAGGGCCAAACAATGGGCTCAAATACATAAATCAATCAAACACAAAACAACTTGACGAGTTTCATGTCGCCCACTCACCCAGCCCCCGCATAACAAAGGACCCTTCCAATGATTAATCGCGCTGCACGAATTGCAAATGCGTTCGAATACCCTTTCCGTCAGAGTAGGCAAGAATGTGAGCTGGGCGATGGAAGAGTAGAGGTTGCTTGAGTCAATTACGCGTGATTAGGCTTGCTTGAGTGTGAAATTAATTTAAATAATATTTTAAATATTTTTTATATTATATTTATGCAGTTTACATATCGCTGAGACTAGGCACAATCTGTTCTAGTTGCAGCTTACCATATAAGACCCTCTCTTGATCTGTAAGATCTACCTGAATCACTTTCAGTTTCTACTTAATCTTTGCAAATGTCCCCAACTGTCTGACTGACTCAAATATTTCGCAAATTAAATGCCTAAATGATACCGTTTGTCATGTTCCCTTAATTGGATCAGCAAGGGTAAGTAAGCAGCGACCCCTTGCTGCCTGCCCGCTCATCAGCTTCGTTCTCCTTTTTTGGTTTCTTTCGGGAGCATTCACGCTAATTAGCCCGGACCCAGATCCAAATCCAGATCTGACGCAGACGAAGGACAACTGGCTGTGTGCGCCAACATCGAGCGCGAGCTGCAGATTTTTAAAAATAAATTCTCGAATTGTAAATAGCTTTGGTGCGCATTATTTTGTGGATTATGCGCACGCCCTGCCATTGGGCACACGCCCACACAGAAGCGTCACGCCTCGCGCTTGTTTACTCTTTGCCATGACAAATGCCTCGACATAAATCTCAGACGGCGCACCACTAAATCCGCCGCCCACCGTCATTTAGCCCGCCGGTCAGCCAGGCACTGGCGACGGCGACGGCAATGGCAACGGCAACGGCACCAGCTCTACGGGCTGGCAAAAGTTAATCAACATTTCATTAATTAATTTCTTTAAAAATGTCTTTTGTCGCTGTCGTCCTCATCGTCCGCGTCGTCGGCGACGCTTAAGAAAAATGACTTGAGCTAGACGACTTGATAGCGGCCGAGTCCTGGACGCGGCTCTGTCCCAAGTCGCTCTTTAGCAAATTATGTAAATTGGTTAAAAGCTTTTCCGGTTTTGAATTAGCAGCATCATCAGCAGCATTACGAGATATTATTCTTCACAACTTTTCTGAGTTATTTTGTGCACTTTAGTTTTGCCATTTAACCAAGGGCCCAGACGCCTTATCAAGGCATGAATGGATTGAGGACGACTTTAATTTTAATTTTAATTTTAATTTATTTTTTTAATTCATATTGATTATTAAATGTATTTAATATACCAAATAAATTTAATAAATATTTTTTATTATTTAATTTTAATTTTTTAAATATTAAAATTATTCAAATCACAGATATTCTTTTGCTGTTATATACAATATATATATATAATATAATATAGCATTATGATATGAGACCTCCATTCCCTTAGGTATTATAACCCATCTGAGATATAGATACATGATCAGTCTGTATCAGGAACTGCAGAGTGAATACATATGCAACATATTCCCATATCATTCACATGCATATCGAATCTTTGGCTACCCCATTTCGAAGTATGGCGAAATGGCATATGATAAGCAACGCAATCAGGCTTCAGGCGTCGCTTAAGACTATGATTTATGAAGTATTGTGGCAGTGGTCCGGCTCAGTCAGCTGCACAGGTTGCCATGGTCTTTAGGAGGCCCCCTGGCGCCTGCTAATTAGGTTTTGTGTTTTGCCATTGCGAACACAAATCGATATAATGAAAACTTGTGCTCAAACGGAGCGTTTGAGTGTTTGTGCCAATTAGGAATGCGGCGTGGAAATGCAGTGAGATTTCATTAAATTTCATTAGAGAATGTGATTAGGAAAAGGAAGGCAGCAGCAGCAGCAGCAGCAGCAGAGGCGAGAGACAAAAGGCCTAGGGGCAATTGATGTCTGGACAATGAATGACGCAGAGCGAGGGGCAGAGCGGGGCAGAGGCAGACTTGACGACACTGAAAGTGCATTTAATTAAGCACGCAGAGCTGCAAAGGGTGTTGAGCTGTCGGTGGGCGCGGGCGTCGGTGGGTGGGGTCAACAAGAAATGAATCAAAACAATTGTAAATACTGAAACACAAAAGCAATTAGTGACACACAAAGCGGAAGTGCAAAAAGTGAAGCTGTTGAAAATAACTCAGCAAAACGAAAAAAAGGAAATAAATAGAAAAGAGAGAGAAAAGGCAGGCAATCACTGCAGAAGGGGGGCAGTGAGGAGGCGCTGTTGTCTATGTGCAATTGGGGCAATGGGGGCAATGAGTGCACAAGGCGCCAAAATAAACAAGGCGCAGTGTTTGTTATGCTGCAGCGTGCTGAGTGCGAATGGGCCAGGCTGGACAGAGAGAGAGAGAGACAGAGAGAGACAGCAACTGCCGCAACTGAAAAGTGGCCAATGTAAATCTAATTAAAAGCAAAACAAAAGCCACTCTCAACATGCCACTCAAATTATAATGCATACACAGCACGAGCACGAGCACGAGCACTAGCAGCAGCGAGGGGCGCACGAAAGAATTGTAGGCGCGGCACAGACAGTGGAGCAGCAACAATGTTTTTATTCAAGAAATATTTGGTACAACTTTTTTGCTTCCACTGAGCTCAGTAATCGGCGAAGCCACATTTGGCGACATGCATGAACAGCTGCTCCTTGATCCAGAATTTGTCCCGGGGCCTATAGGAGTTGCTGCCCGCGTGCAGCAAGAGGCACGAGATGTCCACCAGGTTGTCCAGAAAGTTGAACAGCTCCAGCAAATAGTTACCTCTGTCCAAGGAAAAACTCTTAAAGCTCATGTAGCCCTCAAAGACGCGGCACAGGGCCTCCATGCCCTCGTAAATGGTGCCGTACTCCGAATAGGTGCGTGTTCCCATATACGCCGACGTTTGCATCAGCACAATTATGTGGCACATGCTTAGACTATTTTAATTAAAAAACTATCAAGGCTCGTGGTGCTAAAATTGCTTTGACAATCGATTGGCAGCCAGCTATGATTGCGATAGCATTTTAAGTATAGTACACAAGCATTATGATTATATAAAGTCAACATGGCTGCCCACTGTGCAGCTCACAATGAAGCAGCGACAAATGCCAACACGGAAATGCATAGAATTCCAGGGAGCAGGCCCTGGGAGCAGTCCGCATGGCGCTCCACCTCCAGCTGCTCCTCCGGTCCGAGCTCGAGCTGCGTTGCGTCGCGTCGCGTCGTTGGCCTCTGCCAGGACGTGGCCAGAACTTGGCGCTGCCATTCGCCGGGGCCTTTGGCACGTGAAGCGAAGTTGTCGCATCGTCTGCCAAAATCCGCATTAAATTTATGCAGTTTTGTTGTACGACAAACGTAGCTAAAATATCGCGACGGGCGCGTATTGTGAGTCGGTGCCAAGCTTTTTCGGCTGGCACTGGCGATGGCTCTGACGATGCTGGCAAACTTTTTGGCCAATGCCATCGGCTCATCCGGCTCAGGTTTTAGCTCGTTTGCCACTTGGCAAGCCGCCTCGCCAAGAAATCAGGCAAAGGAAAACAAACCCGCACCACAACAAGCAACACATCGGGCCTTGCCCACTTTTGGCTGTGATTTCGCAATTAAATAGATTTAAAAAAAGCGCACCAGGGGCAGGAACGCGCCGTCCTGCAGCAGAGTTCAATGACAAATTCATGTATCCGCGGCTATATAAAGCCGCAGTCGGAACGACTATTTATACGCCGCCTTCTGCATTATTTGCAGTACATTTGGCCAGCCCCGAAAAGTGTATTCCCGTGCTGTGTCTATTCAGTATATAATTTCTCTTCTAATGGCCTCATTTCTTGGCTTTATATATAAAAGTCTTGACAATCCGCAATTTATGGCATCATTTGAGCTCAGCAAGTGCACTTAATAGGCTTTTCCATTGATCGCTTTTCATAATTTATGGCTCATAGAGCAGAGACTGGAAGCAGGCAAAAAGAGTATGCGTCTGTTGGTGCTTCTATGACTGTAAGACTGGCCTTTACTGTAAAGGCTGTAAGCTCACTCATCACTCACCTAGTAGAGGCATGTTAGCTAGTGAATGTGAACTCACACAGTCACATAAGAGACTAATTAAAACACATTTGATATTTCCTTTATTTAAACTGAAAACCCTCGTCAAGTCGATCACTTGTATTCATGAACGATTTGATTTTGAATTTTACCTTTTCAGTTCATATTTTAATAAATTCTCATATCAATTTATTGCTTCGCTTTTATTACTGTAATTAAATTGGCATTTCTCACATTCTTCTGTTGCAGTTGGAGTCTGCTGCTGTGAGATAGAAAACAAAGGCTTCAAGCAATATTTGCTGGTAATTCTAGACTCATTCTATGTCAGTGCTATTGTATTTGTCATTGACAATTGACAATTGACAATTGACAGAAGGGTAGTGTTAGAAATAGAGAGAGGGTTAGAGAGAGATAGGTATATGCGGGGGGCTGCACTACGGATTGTTGCTGTTTGCCTCAGTCTCTGTGTCTGTGTTGCGGGCGCATTTTATTATGCCAGCGGGCACATTGAAACATTTGAGTGAATTTATTAACGCGACACATATATGACATCTGACACATTGTGCAAGTTCCGCTCTCTCCGTACGAGTGGGCTGTTCCTGTCCTGTCCTGTGTGTGTGTGTGTGTGTGTGTGTGTGTGCTTAGGTGTTTGCTAGTCGCATTAGACGATGCACAGCACGTGTTACAGTTGCTCGCTGAATGCTCTGCCTCCCCCTGGGCTGCTGTCAGCGTTGCGCTCATAAATCGCAAATTATACACGCAGCCACGCCTGCCAGCCAGCCGCCCACACGCACGCTTGCCGAGGTTTGGCTTTTGTGTGGAGGGATTCTTTGTTCCGCCAGCACTAGCCCCATCCCTGGCTCTGCTGTGTGCATCAATGCGCTGTACCAAATGGAAAATGCACTCGGAAATTCGAACGCTCAACTTCACACATTGTCTGCGTTTTATTGCATTAGTCGAATGTGTGATTTCTATGGCTGTTGCCGTCCCTCTGTCTCTGTCGCTGTTGCGCGCGGCGTCCAAGTTTAAAGTTGACAATAAACAACAGCAGCGAATTTCGGATATTTCACGGACTCAAACGGGCATTTCAATAGCCGCTAAATATTTCTGTCACTTGCAGGCAAAAATGTTAGGGAAATGTTTTTCCTGTTCTCTTTCTTTGTTTTGGCTAATAGCCAGCCGTAGGTGTTTAAGCCAAGTTTTAAATATTGAGCAACTGCAAACCTGTAATTGAATTCCCCAAATTTTATTTGCCCTGAAATGAATTTCATATTTTAAAGACTGTTAAGTCAGCTTCAATGGACTTCCGGTTCATAGGTCAGCGCAGGCACACAGCAAGGGAAAATCTCTTGAAAATATTGTTTACAAAATCCGGAATTTGTGAGTCAGTAAAATTTGCTCATATCATTCATGACAGCTGAATGGAAAAACTATTGAAGCTGAAGCTCGTTTTCCGTAGTCTCTGGTCTTTTCTCCGCTCCTAAGTTAGTCATAAATTTTATAGTGTCGCATGAATATGTATTTGAGCTTTTCCTTTGAATTTGTATTTATTAAAATATTCAAACAATGTTAGCCAAGCATAAAGCATGCCGGGACACACAGTGCGTATGCGCTATATGGAATTGGCTTTATTGAAAATCGTATGAAAATCAATTTACCAAAGCGCCAGGACTGGCTGAGCGCCATAAAAGCCAGAGCGGGCGACTCGCACCCGCTTCCGCAGACGCCAGCTCCTTCCTCCTACCAGTATATCAACGAGCAGCGCGCACTTGAACTGCGCTGCAGCAGCAGCGGCAGCGATTTGCTATCAATTTTAATATCACATAAAACTAAAGGCAGCCCAGAAAGGCAGCGGGCGCGAAAAACAACGACGAGCAGACCTCTGAGGCAGCGATGGGGTTCAACTATTGAAATTTTATCAAGTGCACATAAAACTCAAAAAGCCATGATGATGTCGACTGTGGGGCGTGGGGAGCAATGCGGGCTGCCCTGGCGCAGGGCGCAAGGGTAGCGCAGAGGGCAACAAGGGGTGCTGGTAACGAGCGGTCGCTGCAACTATTGTAAAACATTGACAATTTCCGTCACATCTCTGGGGCTAGTGCAAAATGGCAAATCAATAAAAACAAATTGAACTCGAATTCAATAATAAAATATATCTGCACACACACACACACACACACACACACTACATAAAAAAGGGGGCTTGGGGTGTTGGGGTGGCTGCGAAATCAGCACAACTAAAGCAAAACTTTAACAATGTTTTTAAAAAGATATACTCGCTGTGCATGCTGTACGTGATCCCACGCCGCCTTTGCAATGGATTAGGGCAATTGAAGCTGAAGTGGCGGGTGTGGAGCTCGCCTGGTTGATTGGGGGTCGGAGGTCGGAGGTTGACGATGAAGTCAAGTCAAGTGCGACTTGGCAACTTCTGCGCTGCGGCTGCTCAACCTAATAAAAGCCAAAATCAATGCCAATAAGTGTGTGTGTGTGTGTGTGTGTGTGTGTGTGTGTGTCAAACGCGATAAAATTTGGTCAGCATAAGGTTCAAATACTTTTATAAGGTGCTGTGGAAATGTATTTGTTGATTGCCCGGGTTTGGTTTTTATTTGCAGCTCGTTGTGCTTTCTATTTGCTTTTTATTTTGGCTTCTGCCTTTTTTGTGGTCAACTCGTTCCTAGCCAGGAAATTGCCAAACACATGCACAGAACAATCCAACATGAAAAAAGGTCGATCGTGTGAGCCAAAAGAAATGCCCGTCCACACACACACACACACACACACACACATGGCTAATGCCCTCGCCCATACGACCCATATGAGTTAGTTCTGGCTTGTTGGTTTCATTTGCTGTGTGCGCCTGGGCAACAGCTTGGCAAAAACTAAACCACTGCGTTCATAAAAAGAAACAAGAGAAAAACCAGCTCATCCACACATAAACAACCACATCAATAAAGCAAAATTTTAATATAAATAACAAAAGTTTAATATTGTTCAAGTTCGAACCCCTATATTAGCCACGTGTGTGTGTTCTTTGGTTTATGGGCTGTGTAAATTGTTGGCCAGCTGAATATTTGCGTAATCACACGAATCGATTTGCTGCAATCCGAGCCGAGCAAACGAAGCTGTGAGAGTTCCGTTGTATTCCAGGCAGCCTGACAGCCAAGCAAACCAAATCCTAAATTGTTTATATACTTTCCGTATCACTTATCGCATCTCTATTTGGACACGTTGGCTTAATGAAAAGCCTATTTTATTTTATTGCAATAAATTGTGATAACAGAGGTGCACTTTACTGGGACTTCACTTGAGTGTATTAAGATATTTACTTTGACATTGATGGCTTTATCTTTATATTTATAAATATAAGAATTTCGTCATTTTATTTGTTATTGTTTATTATTGATTTTCACAAATTTAAATATTTTGATAAATTTCAATTTAAATGCCAAGTTAGCTATTTAATTTTTGAGAAGTAATCCTTTGATCATATTAAATTTGTAAAATATTTTTTTTTTTTATTATGGCAGTTAAATAAAAAATTAATATATATTTATATTTGAAATTCTATCTATAAATTCTATAAATTTATTGACAGTGTAAAGTGTTTAGTTGATTATTAAGTTGATTATTTTAAGTATTATGGGACTGATGAGTTAATCGCCACACTAATCGTGCACTGTCTTTTCTTCCGCTGACTTTATTATTATTTATTAAAATTTATTTAATTTATTTATTAAAAATAAGGTGTCTTTAACATCTCAGAAGTGATATGATCACTCACGAGTGTATTTTGGGGTCTTCTACAGCCGAAGAGAAAAGAATAAGCAAAGCAAAGATTGACCTGCAAGGGACGTCGAATATGGGCCAGCATCCGTTACACTTCCTACTGGCTGCCTTCCACAACTTTCGATGGCTATAGTCATTCAGATCTTGTGGCGCACTCGCCGAATGACAGACAGAAAAATTTGTTGCGGGTGATGTCTTTAAGTTTTTGCTGCTGCTTCATTTTCTATTGCTTCCACTACTTTTTTTCATCTGGTTGCCTTTCAGACACATAAATAAACTTGTCACACGCAGCCAGCAGCTGGCACAGATAAAAAGCCAAAAAAGAAGAAACTTGCTTAGCCGGAGAGAGGGAGGGCGCTGGCTCCATACATATACATATACATATATCTATGCAGGATAACCGTGTCTCTGTCTGTTACTTGGCTCACCCCCTGGCGCCACCTTGGCCCGCCTCTCGTCGTGCTCATTAAGTGCAGAAAAACGCCTTTTCACTGTCATTGATGTCATTCACGTGCTAGCAAGAAGCGCTCAGTTGCCAAACATGTGCCATACGCATAGAGAAAGAGAGAAAGAAAGAGAGAGAGAGAGAAAGAGTAAGAGTGAGCGCCTGGATGGTAGTGGCAGCCGCGACAGACATTCGAGTTTCTCGCTCATTAACCGCGCGCGTTGCTGACACGCTTGAGTTATTTTCAATTAAATGTCGATGAAAAACTCGCAACACAGAAAGCCTATGCCAGCATGTGTGTGTGCGTGTGTGTGTATGACATGTGGGTGTATAGATGTGAATGTATATAAATTAAAATTGTGCGGCATATCCTTTCCGCATCCTCGACGGCGGCACACATAACACGCGCCTATCCAACGTTATTAAGAGCAATTGTCTTGCGGCTGAAATATTAAATGGAACACACAAATGAATATACAAACACACTCGCATTTAATCCTGCAAGCAGAGAGCTGCATACACGCACACGCACACTCACACACGCACACACTCGCCGAGTTGTCGTCTATGCATTGTTCTAATGCTTAACTACGTATTAGCTCTGTTAATTTCCTCTGGATGATTGATGATTCTATTGATTTAACCTTCGCATTTCATTAGCTGTGCTAAGGATAACTGGAGCACATCCCTGAAGCACATACAACATTTATTATTATCGTAAGTATTTATGAAGGAGTGCCTTTTGTGCAGATATCATTTGATTGCCAATTAAATCACTCGCATATCGGTCTTCGTGACATTTAGACTGTCAACATGAATCAATGCTGCTTAAACTGTTAACATGTAATCGTCTCGTAAAGCTTCTACGGTTGACGTTGCAACGAAGCTCATTTGCATCGATCTTAGGTGCGGGTGGAAAGTATATATGAAGTCTATCTGAGCCGTGAACTGGAATTTATTATTGCTGATTTATTACGCTGAAAAAGGCAGTAAATCTGACTATATTATATTTATATTTATTATTTTAAGTTCATTCTAACTTTCATTAATATTTAACGCATTTATTTTCCATTTTGTTGTCTTACATTTTTTATAGCATACTTTTATGGGCAAAATGTCCTTTTGTTTTAAATGGGCTTGCAACTCTATTCATTTTTGGTTTAATTTTGCAGTATATATTTTTAAGAGCTTAAATGAGTTATCTTCTTCAATAGTCAACGATAATTATACAAATTTTCATTATTTTCTATATATTTTAAAGTTTTTGCAGCCATTTACATTTTCCACATTGCATCCCAATTTTTCATAGCATACTTTTTCGGGCAGAATGGCTGCTGCAAGTACTTACAATTAACTCGGTCTACAGCCGCGCCCCTTGTGGCTTGGTACACGACAACAGTGAACACATTTTGCCTGCGCTTAATTTATTTGTAAATTGTATGTAAATTATACACACACACACACACAGAGAGCGCTGTGTGTGAGCCAATTAAATGACCGTCGACGTGTTTTGTTTGCTCTACGATTTTTGTTCTTTGTAGTTGTTGTGCTGATTTCATGCAGCTGCAGCCAAGCTCATGTCCCTGGCCGCTTGCCGCTTGGCAGTCGCCCTCGGCCGCATGCGCTGTTCAAGTTCAATTTGTTTGGCATTTTATGTGGGGCGTCTTAGATAATTTGTAACAACACGCACACACACACACACGCACGCACACTCAGAACGCTACACAAACACACACCAATTTAACGCTTGAGTTCGGCTCAACAGCAAAAAAATTTGTTGTGCAACGTTGATTTATGCAAAGCTGCGCCGAGATAACGCCTGGCGGCTCGCTGCTTCCTGCGGCAGTCCCCGAAAAAAGAATATTCCCACTCTGATGGGCCCATCAGTACCTGGTGCCCTGTACCTGCTTTTGACCATGTTGATAATGTGCCTGTTTCGTTTGTTGTGTTGTGTTGGCTTTTGTTTTGCTTTGATTGCTATCACGATGTGTTAACGAGAACTGCGGCTGCTAGTTTCGCGTTCTGTTTGTTTGCTTTCGCGTGTGTGTGTGCGTATGCGTGTGTGTGTGGGTGTCTCTATAAAGCGTGTGCTTATGATGCTTGTATCGCCTTGTATGCAAACAGTACCCTCATCATGGCCCCCATCTTCGCCATCTTCAGCCCCCTCATCAGCAGCATTATCATCCACAGCATGTTGCCAGCTACTTTTGTTTGACATTGCCCGTTAAGTGATCTTTGTCATTTTGAAGGCACAAACACACACAAAGTGTGTGTGTACTTATGGCTAAGAGTTTGTGTCAGGAGCAGATATTACTTGAGGAAATTATATAATTTTTATTTACTCCAAAATTTAATTTTTAATGGAATGAAATTTAAGTTTATTAAAAATCCATTAATTTAATTTTTGTTTTTTATAAATAAATATATTTATATATTATTTGAAAATATGTTTGTTAAAAAAAACCTAAAGAAATTCAGCAAATTAAATTTAAGCATATTTAAAAAATTAAATTATTTAAAAAATAAATTTAAATAAATAAAAAAATTCAAACTCATCAATTTCAGCCGACAAAGGACAAAAATAATCAATTTAAGCAAAAAATGATTGTTGCTTAAAAAGGAAAAGCTCAAAAAACGCAGCTGATGTCCGCTTTGCACTTTAAATTGCAAATGAATAAATTTTTTAAAACCTTTTTTGTTCAATTAATGAAAAACGCTTGAGTGTGCTCGAAGCGAAATGTGCATAACACTTCAGAGCAGCAAATTGGTGCGTGAAGTGAGCTGGCCGCGTCCTCGATAAAAGTGAATTGAAAACCAATTAAGACTGGGGGCAATTGCAACAATTTATGTATATGAACTCCGGGGTAATGCGGTAATTATCCCAAGCGTTCGTTATATTTTGAAATGAGTTTCGTGTTGAATTCCTGGCGGCCTTAAAGGCCACGCCCAAATAATTAGATACTGCAGGAGAATATATAGAAAATAAAATGTATAAAGGAGCACTTTTAGCCGGCGCATTTGGTGCTCAAGCAAGCACACACACACACAGACGCAGAGTCGTAGATACACGCATAGAACACACAATAGACAGCAAAGTAGTAAAGGAAGCGCTGCTGGCGCTCGTGCACATTCTGTGTAAGTAATTTGCATACCGGATCAATCTTGAAAAATTAATGGCTTCCCAGACAGATAATGGTAGACCACACACGCAGTGGCACGCAGAAGGAAGCCGGGGCCAACGAAGCGACGGAGTCGACAGTGCCAACAGCAGCAAGCAGCAGGCAGCAGGCAGCAGGCAGCAGGCAGCAGTTGGAGCAAAATCGGCAGAAGCAGCAACGGCAACGGCAACGGCAGCGAAGCGTGTGGCGTGCCTGCCCGAGAGCAAATGCTGAAATATTACGTATACGCAACGTTGTTGCCGCGTCTCTCTCTCTCTCTCTCTCTCTCTCTCGCTCTCTCTTTGCGGTTTTCAGCAATATTACGTAGCAACCATAATGCGTCGCCGTCGCCGTCGCCGTTACCGCCATCGTCAACGTCACAGACGACGGCAACGACAATGTCGAGTGCCATGGCAACGTGTGACTTGCTCTTGGCTTGCGGTTAGCATTTTGTGGGCGTGGGCCTTTGGCCGCATGGCTGCTCGGAAATGAAGCGCCCATGTGTCAGAGCTGGGCCTGGGCAGCCAGCGTTCCGTGCCTTCCTTCCTTTTAGGCACGATGCGGCGTAAATCTTAATCCTCACACGCTTAGCTGGCATCGCTGGCGACACTAAACAACAACCAGAACAGCAATAACAACAGCATCGAGCGCATTAATAATTGAGCATAAAGGGCTCTGAGGCTCCGCAGACTGCAGCGGCACTCCACAGAGCGGCTAATGGGCTGCAGCAGATATTAAAGAAATTACAAATTATGCCAGATTCCGAGAGACGCTCAACTCGGGGCTTATAAACATTAATTTCGCTGTTTTGCTTGGCGAATTAACAATTAGATTAGCATGAAGGAAGGCAGAACTTTATTTGGGCATGCGAGCGAGATGAGAGTGCGAATATGCATTGTTTCAGCTCTGGGACGTATTTCAAATCCAACTCTCAAAGTCTAAAGTTGAAAAAACAGAAAACTTTGGCTGGGCCACTGCAATAGTCCAACTTTGGGCTTTGCACTCCGCCCAGCGCTCAATTAACATTTCAGCCATAAATTCTGCAATGCCGCCTACTTTGGAGGAGCCAGCAGCCAGCAGCCAGGAGCCAGGAGCCAGTTGGGCCTTCGCCTCGTGCCGCTGCTGCATTTGCGCAGATAACTCATCAGACTAAGGCAAACAGATTCATCTAAACTCCGCTAGCCACTTTCATTTCGGGCTGGCAATGGAGCTGATGCCGGCGCACACACAAAACTTTCCACATAAATTCTGCGCAATTTATTCATGGAAAAAAGGGAGGGAAAAAGCAGTGGATGACTGAAGCAAAGGTGCGTCGCCCGGTGACTTGGACTCGGCTGCAAACAGTGCCCCAGCTTCTCAGTGCTGCTCTTCAAACTTTGCGAGACGAAAGAGACGTAGCAGCAAGTGACAACGACTGGGGGAATGGAGAACAGAGAGAGGCAATGGGAATAGGAAAACGGGACATCAAGTTGTAGCAAGATTGATATAAGACTTTTATATTCAGGCATTTCGCAAGCTTAGTCCACGAGATAAACAACTACACTGAGCATAAAAGTTAAAAATATGCTAATGTGCTGGGTGCTGTCGGCCGATAAGACAGACAGACAGGAGAGAGAGAGTGGACATTGGTCCTTTAGGCTGTGTCTAAGACGCTTAGCAGCGAATTAGCTGCCAGGCAATTAGTTGGAGTCATGCCTCGTAACGGTGGCAGTCGTAAACCCGACCGAAAGTTTTCAATTTGCTCAAGTGAAAAAAGTGGAGCGGGCGCCCCGCCCTTCACCTCTTCACGCTTGCTTGGATTTAATTTTATTGTGACATAACCTTTTCGCAGCCAGGATATGGCTGCAGGATGCCACAACGCGTTATTCAGCTGTTGCTTCGTCTGCTGCTGCAGTAAAACTTATTTTATAGCGCGCTTATCATTAATTTTATGTGAATGCGGCAACTGTGCGACATTAGCGGTAATTGGCAACAGCCTTCAGACAGACAGACGGGCGGACGGACAGCCAGACAGCCAGCAACAACAATGAAAGGCAAAAGTCAATTTGTCACTTTGTTGATTGCGCATACGACGCGTTGGACGGCAACTGAAACGCGCGCTGCAATTACAGTTTTCTTTTCGGCGGCAAGTCTTTGTTGCATGCGCATTTTAATTGAACTGCACGCAAATTGACCATGCAAACGCAACACCCACAACAAACGGCTGCAACTGCAGCCCCGAGGCGGAAATTGCAATTGCAAACTGTCAGCGTTGCCGTTGCCGCTGCCGTTGCCGCTGCTGCTGCTGCTCATTAAGGAATTTCAATAAACGACCAGCATTGGCATAGATCAAGTGTCGCCACCTCCTGCTGCAATTGATGCTGCGCCGAGCCACGCCCGCCTGCCCCGCACTGACGATGATTGGCGGGTGTTCGTGACGCGCGTTGCGGTTGCGGCCAACGCTGACTTCCATTCCCATTCCCATTCCCATTTCGCATTGCCGCTCCAATTTTTGGGGCATTTCGTTGCTTTATGACAAATGCGTTCCGCTGCCGTTGCTAATGACATCACGTGCTGCTCAACTAACACATCAGGCATCTCGCCGGGCTCCCCTGATAGATTTTGACTGTCATCAATGTGCGCAGCATGGCCCATAAACAAAATGCGTCAACTCGCCGGCTGGCCGGCCGTCTTGCTGTCTGGCGTCGCGTGTCCTGTGGCTTGTGCGTCGCAGTCTCTGTCGCTCTCGCTCTCAGTCCTCTGGCTGTCCGTCCATATGTCTGGCATGTTGTTGACAGCGCTGCTCAAATGTTTGCGTAGAACTCATCACGGCGAACGCCCAATCGACGTTTCCCTTGGGATATTTCATTAGATGCTCTGCTCGCGAGTCGCATCCTGATATAGTCCTCGCTGTGGGCGTGTGTGTGTGCGTTTGATACAACCTGTGTGTGTATTGGTGAGTGCCAATATAAACAATGTTGTTAGCGAACATGTTTATAAGCCGAGCACATGCTTTTGCGACATTGACAACATCTTCGCTGGCCCATTGAAGTTCTCTGCGCTCTGCTTTAATGATAATCGGAAGTTGAATGAATAAATATTTTAAAATAAATAAAAGACTTTGAAGTTCTCCAATAACAATTAAATTTAAAATAATTTATGTATTTTTTTTTATTTACTTTAATCATATTTTTAAATTAAACAAATGATTTTTAAGTTATCCAAATTCAATTTAATTTTAATTAAATTTAAAATAATTTATATAATTTTCTTATTAACTTTAATCGTATTTTTGTAGAAAGTCTGCTCCGACTGAGCTACGACAGCTGCTCGTGGCTTATATCTGTTGCAAATCAATCAACTTCATAGGCTCCTTAAATTTTATATATTTCAAACATTTTCTAATCATTCATATGCAAGGATAAAGGTACACAGTCCTCAGCTGCCGAGCCCAATTCATACACAAAAAATGTGTTGAAATTTAAGACCCGAACCCTTTAGGTTTGCCATTAGCTGAAAAGAAAATATCTGAACAAACAACGCATTGAAAGGCAAAAGGAAGCGAAAACATTTTCAACCTTTCGGTGCTCAATAACTCAATTTTCGTTTAGCTGGCGAGCGAGCACTCGTCGAATAATCTGAAGTCTGGACATTTTTGGACACTTGAGTTGAGTTTTGTGCTGAATGGCAGGAATCAATTTCTTGAACTGGCCTGCACTAATATGTCAAATGTATAAATCTCGGCAGGGTGTGGCCCTTGAAAATGTCCTTTCAGGCACACAAAGCGGAGCCAAACAAATAAACAAGCAAACACAAGGCAGAGTGGGGCTGAATTGGGCAACTGATTGATTGCAAAGAGAGCAAGCACACACACACACGCACACACACACACAAGCACATGCCTAAACACGCACTCAACACACACCCACACACACACATATTCACGTCTTCAATTGAACCAAAATTTCTTTATTCATTAGCTGCGCTCTGGGCACAAATTCATTTTTAATGACTGCCTACCAATCGCAGCCTGAGCAGGGGCGTTCCTCGCAACTTTACAGATTTCTCGTTTCGCTTTAATGTATTTTTCATGAATCAGTAAAGTGAAAAACTTGGCTATGCGTGCCAATAACTCATACACACTCATATATTCCTTTTGCCGCTGCGCCCTTGGAGCCTCCTTGCTCTGCTCCCTCTTCGCTTCCAATGCTCATCTTCGTTCTGGCGCTGCTTTCTATATAATTCATAAATTCCTCGGCCAGTCAATGACTTTGGCAATATTTTTTCGAGGCTCGCGTAATTGCCGCGCTCTGCACTGGATTCCTGTCTTGTCCTCAAAAATTGGCCGCCAGCGAGCGTCGCGTGCTCAGCTCATAAATATTTCTAGGCGGTGCAGACGAAAATAATAAAATAAAATAGATTGTATAATAATATCGACGCGGCCGTGCTCGACTAGCTAATACTCTGGAGAGATCTGACGTTAAGTGTAAATAAAAGTATATAATATAAATTATATATATAAATATATAATAAATTTTAAAAAATATGTAAATATAAATAAATATATAATACAAATTTAAAATATTAAAAAAATATATATTTAATTATTTTGTAAAATATATATAGATATTTTATACATATTTTAAATATATACATTTCTCTAATCACCACCCTATATGCCCCTCTCTGCTCATGCACACGGTACAAGCAAAAAAAAATTTCTTTTACAGCAGTAAATTTTTTTATGCACCGCCCATCGCGAAAAAAAGTGGGCGCGGCTCATTTTGTGCACACTCACTGCATTGCGTTGAGTTATTTATGCCACCCATTTAAGCTACCTTTGGCCCGCCACTCGCAAACTCTGCTACTCGCCTCGTCGCCCCATCGTCCCGTCGTCCCGTCGTCCCGTCGCCCTCGTCGCCTAAATGGCGGCCAATGATCGTTAATCATAATCGACGCATAATATTTTGCAGCACTGAGCGGCATTCGGAACTAATTTATGTGGAAATGAGTTAATTTCCTCGAATTGTGATTTTCTGCTGATTTCATGGAGCTGCCAAAAAGTAATTACATGGCACTTCATGCTAAAATGTTGAGCTGTTCGACGATTGTGCGGCTAATCGTTTTTGCCGATTTTGCAGGCCCAATTAATTATGTTTTTGTGTGTGCGCAGGTAATAATTGGCAATAGCCAAGGGCAAGTCACGGGCGGGGGGACTAGAGACATTTCAAGGGAATTTAGCAGATGCCTGAACTCTCAGTATAGTAGATAATAGGGATTTGCCTATAAATGTAAAAAGTTAGTTGGCTAGAAGAGGTTTTTTTTTATTTTAGAGAGGGGGAACTATAAGTTTAAGGAGAAAAGCCAATGATAATATAATATATATTACATAAATAAATAAAAGCTTTTAAGGTGACTAGAAGACACCTTGCAGCCAGCTAACTTCCTTGATAACAAATATATTTACAGCCACTTCGAGGCCGCACACTATAAATAATTGATTCCTAGTGTTTATTGAGCAACAGAGTTTGGGGCATTAAGCTGTCATCTAGCCAAGTTTATAGCTATATTTGCAGAATATAAGATTAGGCCCAACGAACAGCTGGTCAGTAGCCAGCTCCAGGCTGCTTGCCCTACAGTTTCTCTTGGCTGCCATGGGAAAATATATAAAATATATATTTATATATAATAATTATAAATATGGCTAGCTTTAGCTTTTGTTACACTTTCAACTATATTCATTTAAAATGCCTTCAGTTGCTTTATGAGTTGTTCAGTTGACAAAATAATAACCTCTCACTGAATGGGCTCTGTATGGTTGCCATATATTATGGCTTACTTAAAGATATCATAAATAAAGCCTTGTTTATCGATTCAGCCCACTCTAACACAGCTCTCAGTGCCATCTCGAAACATATTAACAGAATATCACCTGCTTCAACACAAAAGAAAACAGAGTTTTAAACAGCTTTTAAGGCATATTTATAGACATTAGGAAAGAAAGTTAAAGCCAGACAGAGGTGCTCAAGCTCATGTCCAAGCCACTGCCCCTGCCACTCGCTGGGGCGCGTGTCGGGCGTAAGGTGTCCAGAACAAGTGCTGTCAAAATAAAGTTTTACAATTCGCGCCCATTGCCGGGAACGCATCCAGCCGGCAGCAAATAGCATGAAAGAAAACGTTTGGCTAATTTGCGCTGTTGGCTTGACATTTTCCGTGGAATGACGGCAACAACAGCATGGCCGCAACATGAAGGTCAGACGGGGACAGCTGCCGCCCAGCCAAACACCCAAACACCCAGAACATCAGCATCATCCACCTCAGCTTCAGCTGTTTCGGTGGCTTCTGGTCAGCAGCTGTCAGTCAGTCACGCGTCCTCGTCAAACAAAATATAAAAAGTGGGGAAACATATTTCTTTTATAATTTTTTATCTGCTTTATGGGAAAGCCGACAAAAACATTTTTTCTTCTCTTTTGTTTCGTTTTGTTATAAAATGATGGAACATGAAATATGCATTTTGTTTAGGCGTTATAAATAGGGCGTAGCTGAGGCCACAGCTAATGGCAATGTAATTGCCAATTGTGAACTGAATAAAAGTCAGACAAAGCTATGTGAGCGAAGCTGAGGGTCGACTTGGCAGATACCCTGTACGTGATTGGGAATGGATATATCTTCAATAGTAGGTG
Organism: Drosophila peninsularis; assembly: GCA_035047485.1. NCBI lineage: Eukaryota > Metazoa > Arthropoda > Insecta > Diptera > Drosophilidae > Drosophila > Drosophila peninsularis. Next base: position 1,948,829 of record JAWNPN010000047.1, on the reverse strand, counting down.
AGAAGAGAAACTTTAAGATCAAACAAATATTTAAAATTATAACAAATAAATTTCCTAATACTATCATATCCCACCGTCCGGCATACCCTTTGCCTTGACTGTCAATCGTCACGCGGTATGTTTTGAGAAATAGAAAACTTCATTTTCGTAGCATTACTTTGTTGGGCTTTCGATTGACATTTGCTGCATTGGCGATATTTGGATGGGATTTGTAATAATAAAAGTTTTCAGCTCGGCTCCGTCCATAAACACCTGAGACCCAGGCAAAAATTTCAATTGATTTTGTAGCAGCTCTCGCTCTCCCGCTCTCCCTCCCCCTGCGACTGCCACTTGCCACTTGCCCCTTGGTAAGCAACATTTCGCTGACAGATTGTATGCCATTTTTTACGGAATGCTTGCAACAGTATCGAGCGAAACTTTGAAATGAGAGCCAATAGCAGCTGAAACAAGCAGATGAAAAAGCTGAGGGAAATAAAATAAAAAAGTTAAAACTCAGAAACTTTGCGCACAACTTGCGGAAACTTTTGCTGCCGTGTGACATTACCAGGCGAGCTAATGCCCGCAAGTCCTCGGGCCAATGCCGCACTTCAAAGTAGCCGAATCCTTTCCGCTGCCAAAAATATATAAATCACAGCGCAGCTGCCGAAGCAAATCATAAATTACAATAAATGTTAGCACAACAAATTGATCCTGGCCGCAATTTTGCTAACGTCTAATGCGCCTCAAAATAATGAGACCCGAAGCTGCTAAAAGGGCGGAGCTGAGCCCAGACTGTGACGGACTCTCGCAACGGGGTGTCGCCACAATTTATTTTCTGTATCCTGCAGCGCGATTTGTCCTGCATATTAAGTTGCCTGCTGGCAAGCAGTTGCCATGAGGTTTGTCATTTAAATGACCAGCAGACACATGTTTAACTCTAATGCCAAGCGCCCGCCCCCTCGGGGTTTCCGAGGTGGAACCATATTGGAATGGGATTAATTACACCCAAATGCAGATGCTGAAAAGTGAAAAATGAATAGACACTGGACAGTTAGCAAGAAATATGGGGATGTAAAGAGGGGCAAGCGGCACAGTAAAGTGGAGTAAAATTAAGCTTGCAATGCTATGACAGAGTATCTATATGTGGCGAGAGGTAACTAAATTTCATTCATACAAACATTCAATAAGCCGATCTTCTAAAGCAGCTTCTAAAAGCTTAAAATTTTTCAAAAAGTTGTTTTCCTTTGACTACAAATTTATTCAGGATTTTTAGATAAAGTTAATAAAACTGCGCAAATATTGTTGCACTTCTATATCAATTAGCAACTCTATAAAATTTTACTTTTTGCAATTTGTATAAGCTTTGTGACTAAATAATCAATTAAATATAATTAAAAAATATTTTTATTTAAATTAATTATGAAACTTGTTTTTCAGCTTATTTATAAATATTTAAATTTAGTAATTGCATTTAAATAAAAAAAATATAATGATTTAATAAATAATTTTAATGAAACTTATATTGAATATTAAAATATATTTAATATGTTTAGGCATAATACAAAAATAAATGCAAAGCGACTTTTGGCTCGATTAATTTAAATAAAAATATGATTAAATTATTTTAAATACACATAAAAATTTCAAAATTTATTGCATATTTTAATTTACTAAATTATTAATTTTGTATATCATCTTGCCTTTTAATTAAAAACATATATATATATCTTAAATGTAATAATTAATTTACATAAATAATTTAATATAATTAACTATCAGCTCCTTCTTCTAGGCAAATTGACTTGACTAACATTTATCTAAATACCATTTGGCTGCTTTTCGAATGCAAATTAGCCAATTTGCGCCAGGGCAAATACTTTAACTCTTAACGTATGCCGCCAGTTGTCAACCATTTATTAGGCAAATTTAAACACAATACAAACTAAGACGCCGGCACTCGGGAGTCGAGACAATCATTTGATTTAGCATAAACTGTGCGGTACTCCTCCCTTATAATTTAGTGGCCTGAAGGCGTGGCCCATGGCCACAGCCACAGCCAGAGCCACTGCCACTGCCACTGCCACCGATGGATACCCTGCTAAGTGGTACTTTGCTTTGTAATTTATGCAGTTGAACGAAAAGCGTTTCTAACAACATTTAATTAAGTTGGGGGGCGGGCGCGCGTGGGCGTTACAGGCCAAATTCAAAGTTAAACTTGCGAATTAAAAAAATAAAAATAAGAAGAAGAAAAAGAAAAATAAAATAACAAAATGTGGGCAGCCCGAGGTATTTGGCCCTCTTCATTTAAATGGCTGCCATTTTGGCCCAGTCATTGAAAGATGCTGCCTGCCTTCAAATGCCGCCAGACACACGCCTAAGAGTAGGCGTTTCACACACCTGTTCCCCCCTTTGCACTGCTGGCCAGCCCGCAAGCTCCTTTGGGAATGTGACGCGGCAGCTACCAAAAAAAAAAAGAACAAAAAATTGGGTCGTCTTCGTTTGCCTTGGATGTGTTTCGCTCGCCTGCTGCCACTTTGTTGCTGTTATCAGCGGCAGCGTTTGAAAATCTGCACGGCGGCCGAAATGTGCGCTGATAACAGCAACAAAAGCCTAGCAGAAGAGCAGCGACGCCAGCAGCGGCAGCGCAGCATCCAATGGCCAACGCATTGGCTCAGCCGCTATGTAATATCCGTAAGCTCTGTGTGCGTGTGTGGGGGAGTATGTCGCTGTGTAAGTAGGGCTAGAATATGTGGAGCAAGTTGTGTTTTGTGTGGCTCTTTGCAACGCTTTCCACCTCTGCCGCAGTCGCAGTCGCTGCCACAGCCGCTGCTGCTGCTGACGATGGCGGCGATGTGCCAGCCGACGTGTGTGTCGGAATTTGGTCGCTTCTGTCGTTGTTGTTGCGACGCATGCGCCTCGCATCGCGGAGAGAATGTACCAACCAAACTGAGTGTGCGAGGCTCTGTTTCATTTCATTACGTTTCAATTTGAATGGCCTAAAGTACGTTGCTGTTAAGGCCATGTTAAGGCGCTGTTAATGAGGTGAATGAAGCTGTAAATGTGTAAGGCTGCAGTTTTTATAGAGATATGGAGCTTCAGCTGAAGAAATATTATTGAAATATATATCAAAGAATATTATAATGAAAAAATAAATAGAATTTTATTTTATAAAATTTTTTATATATTATTTGTTTATATATTATTTGAGCTGTTTTTTTAATTTTCAACATATTCATAAATATTTATTAAATCTAAGTGTAATTGAAAACATTTCAGAAAGAAATAAAATTAAATATAAATAAATAAAAAATAAAAAAGTTAAAGAATTTTTTTTTAAATATTTAAGTTCTACAGGAGTATGGAATATATAAATATTATTTGAGCTATTAAACTCCTGCCACATTTTAAATCCTTAACAATCGCTTCAAGCTATTACGCTCTATTCTAAATACTGCCAAACTCTAAAGAAACCCATAAAGTATCTCGTCTGCACATTCGAACAAATTTCCTTTCGAGATTGGCCCACATCTTTGAGCCAGCCACATTCCTGAACAGATCCCAAAACACCTAACGGCAACTGTTTCGATTCCACACGTTCCGCAGTGACCATTTCAGAAACGAGCAGCAGGAGAAATGCGACCATGGGCTGCTTTTGCTGCTGCTGCCGCGGCGGCTGCTGCTGCTGGTGCTGGTGCTGCTGCTGCTTGTGCATTGAGCCAACAATTTTACACCCATGCAATGCGAAGGCAACAACAATTCGGCCAGCAACAACAACTTCGGCACAGAATGCCGATGCGCTACGCAAATTGCAAGCTTCACTTAAATAGTTCGTGGCCCGATGCCACCACAGTGTCTCACCGTCGTCGAGTGCCTTCGTCCTTCGGCTCTCACCCACTGCCCAGGTTGCGCTCTCGTGTCAAGATTTGCTCATCGGGCGAGTCGAGCGTTTGGCTCGTACTTTTTACTGCCACTGCTGCTGCGACTGTTGCTGCTGCTGCTGCGACGCCGGCCGAGGACTGCGTTATTAGGCTGCCAGCGCCTGCTGATGTTTTTGGTCCTTTCGCAATCGGTCGTTCAGTCGTCGTTGCGTGTTGTAGGTGGTCTGGTCTGCTCTGGTCTGGTCTGCGCTGCTGCTCAGCCTTTTTTGCTGCCACTGCCACACACTGATGGTGATGCCTCCGCTGCTGCTGCTGCTGCCGTCGTTGCTGTCGTCGCTGCTGCTGTTGCCGCCACATCTTCTACAACGACCGACGACGACGACCAACCCAAACTTCTGTTTCAATTGCCGTACGCGACGCGACGCGTTCAGTCCACGTTTCAGTGCGTTACGTTGTGCAACAAAGTGACGCGAAAGTTTCAGTTACAGTTTTGAGTTTTGAGTTATGGTTGAGCTTGAGTTTGAGGCGACTCAACAATTGGCCTCGTTAGCCAGAGGCCAGGACTTGAACTGTCTGGCTGCCCGACCGCCTGTCTGGCGCGTCGTCATCAACGTCAACATAATCATAGTCATCAGCTGCTGTCAGGTGTCAAGTGCCAAGCATGTGTGTCAATTAAAATAACTCAGCTCAGTGAGTTGCGTGCGTGACTGTGTTTAATGCGAGCCACACGCACCACACGGCGTCTGTGCAACGTGCCGCCCATAAGACCGAAACCATCAATCCATGCACAAACACTAACAAGCCCAATAAACACGCCATGCGGCCAAAGAACGCTAAGCAAACACCATAAATTTCAGCAATGCCAACCAAAAATTGCGGTAAGTTTTCAATTGCCACAAATCGCATTGAAATATTGAATTATTGCCAATCACCTACGGGTTCAATGCAACTTTTTACGCTTTGTCAATATTTTCTCCCGTGAATTGCATTTTAATTAATTTCGTTTGCACTCTGGTCAGCTATTGCCCGCCGATAATTTATTTGATTTTACAAATTTTAGCCGTGTGAAATTTGTTTAATGATTTGTAAACTCGATTTTATATCTCTCAATTTATTTTATTATTTTTTTGCGGCTAACCAGTTTTATTTGGAGCCGCCATCTAGTAACATTGATAATTGTAGTTTGCGGATTATTTTCAAATCTGTGCGAGGGGTGAAATTTGATGTGAATAAAACAAACTTTGTGTGTGCGACTAGAATTTATAAAAACCTGTTATTTGAGAGATTAAAATAAAAGGCGTTCCATTTGATATATAATATGGTGAATTAAAATTTATAAAAAATGCACACACATATGAATTTGAAAAAAGGGATATGTTATTTGATATATTTTATATTGCTGATAAATGGTTCATGATATATTATTTAAGGGTAAAGCAATTAGTGAGATGCAGTCGAAAGAGGTTTAAAATATGCAATTTATATATTCGGATTTGATAATACAAGCATAAAAGTAATGCTTTGTATTACACATTTAGTTTGGTAAAAAAAAGTGTAGTCTACTTTTAGGCTGCAATAAGTAGACCAAAGTAAAATGTATTAAAATTCACTTTTAAAATATGGAAAAAATATTTTTAAAATATACATTTAATTTAAAAATGATTCATTATATTTTTTATATTTATGTACATTTTTGGCCATTTATAAAATTATTTTAATCTTTATTTTATTCCAGCTCATATTATGCTCAATATATTTAACATTACAATATATATATAAACTTTTATATGTTCAAAATCTACATTTAAATTGAGCCCATTAATTATTCATTTCCATCGACAATTGCCTGCACAACCTTTGTACTTTCTAAAAATTGCCTCAACTGCCTAGACGTCACCTTGAGGCATTGTTGAGCTGGCAACGCTCAGCTGCCAAGTTCTGAAAATTCGCTTGGCTGCACTTGAAACAAATCTTATTAGATTGCACATAAATCAGCTTAGAGGTAGGTAATAAAAAGGGAGCAGACCGAACAGCAACAAAAAAAAAAAAAAAAAACAAAGCAACAATAATAAATAAAGGCACATTACGTATACGCCAGGTGTAATAAATGTGCTAAAACTCAGCTCATCTATGCTCCGCTCTATGCATATAAATTGGCAGTCGTATGGGTTAGCTGCTCTTGTTACGTTTTCTTTAATCAGCGCTGCGCGCGGCAGCTGCTTCAGTTTAATTATAAAAATCAACGCCATTAAATATTTGCGCCAAGTGGCAGGCTGTAGCCGTAACACATTCCTTCACTGTGGAATGTCCTTGTCATTGTCGCTGTCTGACGGCTTGTCCGCCTGTCATTACATAGAAAATTAGATGGCAGTCACCCTCGGCAAACGCATTTGCAGACAGCCGGGCAGACACAAACTCCAGCTCGAATGTAAATAAAACAAAAGCTGAGCGCCGTTTGCAAAAACGAAAGCTGATGGCAAAGACACACAGCACACACGCATACACTGGAATGTGTGTAAAATAATAAAAAGCGACATTTACGACATAACATGGCAGCATATTACAGCAGTTGGCAATCGGGGCAGGCTGACTCGAGTCGAGTCGAGTCGAGTCGCACGCTGCGTATACGCATTACAATGTTTCGCACTGATTCTGCCTGTGTTGCCATGCAAATGTACACAAAGTAATTATATGCACATGTGTGTGTGTTGTCTGTGTGTGTGTGTGTGTTGTGTCTGTACTTGTGCATGTATTTGTTGCTGTACTACAACTCAAATAATTGCCAAAGCAGCGGCGGCTGCCTGGCAACTCGCAGCAACAAAAATGACTTTTTCAAAACAGGCACAAACAAACAACAACAGCAACAACATTGTATCTTATTAACAAAACAACTTTGTGTGCTCTGTTACATAAACACGCCCACGCACACTCACACACACACACTCAGACACACTTTTACACATAAACGCAGGCTCATTGTCTTGTTGTAATTTTGAGAAACTTTTTAGCAGACAACAAACAGCAACAACAATTCATTGGCCAACAAAGTTTCATTTTTGGAGCATACGCCATGAATTTTCATTTAATTAGGCAGCGCATCATCAGCTGCTCTGAACCATAACAACAGCCCTTACGTCCAGGCCCCGACCAACCACAGGGCAACTCATCCCTTTGATGGTTAAGCAAATTTGTGAAACGTTTCGCAGCGAAAGAAACAAAACACAAAAAAGAGAAAAGAAAATAGAATAAAAATTAAGACGAAAAAAAGGAAACCATTTCACTTTATTGTTTGCTCTATGATGATGCTCTCTTTTCCAGCACTCGCCCAGGGGCGGGGAAGGGTGCGTGTGTGGCAAGCACTTTCAAATGATTTCATTTTGCGTGAGAAACCGCACACAGGATATGCAAGAGTTTGCTGTCGGCCCTAAAGTGTGTAGCTGACCAATTTGTAGCCCCTTTTTTGGGCCCTCTGCTTTCGCCTGCGCCTTCTAAGCAGAAGACAGAAAGAGATTTCCAGCCAGACATGGAAACCAATTAATTTTAAATTGTCTGAGAGTTGAGCCAGCCCAAAGAACCAACAAAAAAAAAATGAAAAGAGAAGTCTTTGTTGCAATGTTCCCTCCCTATCCATTCGTTCAGCTCTGTTTGTTGGCCTGGTTAATGAAAGTCCAATTTGTCGAGTGCCGCAGACAAGGTGCTGATAGCAAAGGGTTCTGCTAGCTATCTACTCTCTGAGCCCCTTAATAGCAGCAACTCCCCAGGCCAACCGCAAAAGGTCACCCGAAACAAATACTCGAGACTCTGGCCAATTTCCCAGCTAGCAAATTTTCACACATGATTTTTTTATAGCCCAATTTGCACACATTATAAGTTTGGCCCGTTCGTGCCCCAAAGGTAAACTCAGCCAAGCAAAAAGGAATTTGTCCTTTAACAAGTTTCTTTCCTGTAGTTACCTTAGCTTAGTTTCTCATGTGGCCAGATCCTAAGTGCCAGAGGCGCTGCCTAAACAATTGCTATTATATCTATAGGAAAAGTCCCCAAAGTGTGCCCGACGATCGTGTGGCACTTATTATATTCTGATTAGTTTTCGTTTCTAGATAAATTAGCCATTAAAAATATATAAGGGCGAGAGAGAGATAAGATTGCAATTAATTATAGAAAGTCCAATGAAACCAATATACTCTCGTTTGCTGCGTAAACAGAGTATATTAAGTGCGCGCATCTTTTTTTTGCTTTGCTCCACTTGCTGCTGCTCGAGTAGTCAGTTCCATAAATACATTTTCTATTATGCCCAAAACAATTTGGCAAACAATTCGGCCAGTGCGAGTGCTGTGCCTTTGCCATAAGCCGCCAGCGCTGTCGAGTGCCCATCATGAAGTGGCATATCCAAGAGCGACAGCTGGGTGTGGGCTGCACAAACAAAAGCAGCTAAAATTACTGTAGTAAATGGCGCCTGGTGCTTGTGCTTTGGCTGGAAATCCTTTTATGTTATCAACGCTTACGTAGCCAGCAATTATTTGCTGCTTTTGGTAGCTCTGGCGGGCGCTGCGCTGCTTGCGTAAATTAAAGCAGAGCTAAAGCCCTGCGGCAAGTGGGGCAGCAGCTCAGAGCAACACCCTCGGCTACAGTTCACAAAGAGCTCGTAACATACGTTAAAACAAACGCTTTGCGTATTCCCACGTTTTCCGACATACTGTGTGTGTGTGTGTGCGAATAGCATCCACTTCCTGTTTGTCTAATGTCTTTATATACGTCTGCCATATATTTAGCGGCAGTCAAGCCAGAAAGGACTGCTCGACAGCTAAACGACTTCCGTCGAGTCCCGGTCCCGGTCCCGGTCCCGGGCCCCAGCTTAACCGCAAGGCCATAAAATTAAACTAGTGCATAATTAAACACTCGCAATTAGGCGTAATTTACTTTGTGTCTGTGTCTGTGTGTGTGTGTGTGTGCGACGCCTTTCCGTGTTGCCTTGTCTCATATTTTCGCAACATTAGTTTTTAATTAAAAAATTTCCATCACATGCGCAAGTCTCGTGTCCCAGCGCCGCAATTTGGTGTGATTGCTTTAATGGGTTTGTGCGTTCAATTTACTACGCAATGGGGCAAGCAACACTCCCACTTCACAGCCTGATCACAATCTGGCCTAAGCTCCGGCCAACTTTGCGCGCCCCAGGCCCAGCCGCAAGCAGAGGCAGACGACGACGGAGATGAAGCTGAAAGCTTACGCAGCGTCTTAAGCTAAGATACTTAAGCATAAACAAAAAGCTAGGCAACAACTGAAATGCATTGTAAACATTGCCAAGTTGTAATAATTAATCCGTAAGATTTACAAAACACAACTTGCGCATAAATTTCAAGTCCCGGACAGAGCGCAGCAGCGGCAGCAGCCGACGCGGTTTCATTACTCAAAACTTGACTCGCTGACTGGGGCGGGATTGAGGAATGGAAGTTTGCTTTTTCTTTGCGCTGCCCAACGGGCCATTGTTGTTGCAGGCTAGTAATTTACCATCTTTTCCATCCCAGTTGCATGCCACCAGAGCAAACGGCGAGTGGCGTCTGTGGCGCGATAAGACGCCAAATCCTTGCAGCTCGCTGCGAAACCACATCTAATTGTACTTAGTATGCGGCACTGACTCACTGACTGACTGACTGATTGACTGACTGACTGACCGGGAACGATTCCATTTACATTTTGCACTGACTGCAAATTGAAAGAGTTGCTGTTGTTATAGCAGTGCCGGCGTTTTGGCATAGTCCAAGTCAAATATTTATGCGGCTGGCAAGGATTTGCGCAAGCCCTGGCTGGGCCCAAATGCAAAGCAATTGCAAGTAAATTAATTAATTAAAATATTCAAGATAAGCTCGGCACAGTCCGCAGGGACTGCGAGGCGCACAAGGGCTGGGGCTGGCTCTTAAGGTGGCTAATACGCATTTAAGCCGCTTTAAAGCAGCGATTGGAACAGCTGGCGTTCGCTGACGGAGACAAGGCCCGCATAGTTCGTTTTGCATTTGAATTTGTGTCTGAGCCTAATTGACAGCTGACAACTTAATTATGGGCCTAATTATGCGACGGCTAATTGAAAGTAATGCACGAGGGCTGGTGAGGCAGAGATAGACAGAGACTTGTTAATAAATACGGCGAGCTAAGAGAGTGAAATGAGCTGAGGTGATAGGTGGCAGCAAACTAGCTTGAAGATGCCTCTAAAATTGAGTGAAAAATATGATGAAGCAAGCTAAGGTCTAAGTTCAAAAACACATATATATAGACTATATATATAATATATATAAATGACAATTTCTGACATTTGAATCGAAGCTTTATGCAGGTCGAAACTCAACTAATTATAACTTCGTATAACTGTCAAACCCAGATCAAGTTACGAGCTGGCAATTAAGTATTTGAGTTTGCCGCTAAATGGAAGAGAGGAGAGAGAGAGAGAGAGGGGGATAGGGAGAGGTAGAGCGAGAGGCATTGCTTGTGCCATAAATTGTCACGCCCACAACAAATGGGCGTAGAGTAAGTTAACAGTTTTGATTAATGGCAACTACTTTGCAAATATATTAGATTTAGTTACCTGCAAGCCAAGACAGATAAGCAGAGCAAGCGAGAGAGAGAGAGAGGGGGAGAGGGAGGGAGGGTGGGAGGTAGCGAAGGCGCATTGGAAAAGCCATTTCTAAATTACATAACCGAAAAGCATTAAAAGCTAATCCCGTTTGAGCCAGCCAGCAGCCAGCAGCTGAACACGTTCCATTCCAAGCGATTTCCATCTGGATTTGGGGCACGGACCTGGGCTCCCTCTGTCTGCCTCCTGATGTTGCCTGTGGCATCAGCTAGAAATCCATGGCACAAATCCACGTCACTCGCCGCTTGGCCAATATTTTTCCATTTTCGTACAACGGCTCCGCGTTGCATATTTATGTGATTTATTATGGAAAAACTGTCCGCCCGCCCACACCACAGCCAAGTGACCCCTAAGCCGACGCCCTACGCCAACTGTCCCCTGCCGAGCTCTGGCCTACAGCGACATTTGCCAAAGGTTAAAAACAAAGACAGCAAAAAAGAGAAATACCGAAAATTAGGTTTACGTCTGGCGCCTCGTATATATGGCCAGGTAATCTGGCCCAGGCTCAACTGCCTGCGGGCTGTGGGCGGCTGGCTGGTCGGCTTGATTATTAGCCCACGGTCGTGTTCGAATGCTTATAAGTTCGGTTCACTTCAGTTCAGTTCGGGCTGTTTCCTTTTTCTGGGTGTGTTCAATATGCCCGACACGGACGAGCGGCAAATCCGCCTTTAAGGCTACTCTTACATTGACGATGTTCGTGTCTGACCGGGCAGCAGTTGTTTCTGCCTTGCTGCTGTAGCTATTGCCTTTTAAATGTTTATGCCAATATTTACATTTCCGAGGTTTGGCAGCGCCACAAAAATATATTTGATTTTAACACGAAAATAAATAAATGTGAATGGCTGCCGCAAGGTCTGTCTGCGGGGTAGGGGCGTGGCTATCCTGATAAGCGTGCACAGTGATAGATGGTTCTAATGGCGCCTTATTTACGAGCATGTGACCCAGCATATTTGGCCCTTTGCAGCTGCTACGACTTCGAGCATTAATTGAAAATTGTTTGAGTTTCCCTGAGTGTGTGTGCCACATTTTGGGGAGGCTATTGAAAAGTTATTTACTGAGAATTTGCTGGTTTTTAAGTCAGTGAAGGGAAGCCCGAAAAAGTATATATATAATATATATATAATATAGTTAAGGTCTAGTGATAAATACGCTACAGAGTTAAGACAGTAAAGAAATTGAATTAAAAAAAAATAAATAAATAATTAAAAATATATATATAAAATATATATTACAGAAATATAGGCAATAATGTGAAGATTTGTTGTATCATATGGAAAGCCAGATATAGAACTTATAGTCTCCAGTATGTCTCGTATGTGGCAATATTATAGTGATTGAGTCAGGACTTGACCTCTTGCACGGTCCTTCACTGTAGCTAGGCAAATGGCAAGTTATGCAGTCTAGACTCTGCTGTTTATACACAATAATATGTAGTTCCGGCTGTCATCTGCCCACTCCCTATGCCTCCCACACACCTAGCCACATTCCACTTCCAGCTGCTTACAGGGTATGTAATGGCGCTACAATAATCCTCAACTGCCGTGCATGAAACGTGCTCGGAACGCGTTTTGACTGCGCCGCATGGAAATTGTTAGCGATTTTATGTAAAATGCCAGCGGGCTCAGCAATGCTCTGCTGTGCCTTTCCGTAGATGTCTTCATATATGTCTGACTGACTGCCTGACTGGCTGACTGATGATGGAACTGTTGCATTGCCTGCCTGCCGTGGCCATGTGCTCGTTGTCCTGGCAACGCCGCTGAGCTGTCAGCCAGGCGCTCAACGCGCCACGGCGCAAGGTGCATAATTGTCGCACGCCCACACACAAAAATGCAGTCCAATTGCTGCTGCTGTTGTTGTGTCAACTGGCTTACAGCAGTGGCATATCTATAGCCCCATTCGCATGCAGATTCTCCCCTGATAATCCACAGCAGCCACACAGGCAACAGCCGACAGCCGACAGCCAACAGGCAACACAGCCATAACTTTAATACATTGTAATTATGTCAACGTTGGCAACGTGTGTCTGTCTGCGCGGGCAGGTGGCAGGCAGCGTGCTCCACTTGTTTTTGTTGCAGCGGCAGCGGCAGCGGCAGCTTGATCGGCGCTCAGGCAGGGCGTGTTATGCTGCGTATACGCAATTTATGCGATTCGCAATCTCTGCCAGAGACTCGCCTCACTTAACGGCTTAATATATTGTTACGGCAGCTGGCGTCGCAACCACACCAACACTCGCACACACGCAATGCACACACATGACTGCACACATGCCATCAAATGAAAGAAATGGCAACAAAGCACAAGGCAAAACCAATTCAATTCACACACTCACACACACACAGAGTGAGAGCGACAGAAGGCATCTTTATTAAAGCGTGACACACATGCAGCTATCTGTGTGTGTGCATGTATGTGTGCGTGCTAGCATTCTGTAATTTAATTAGAAACTTTGCACTATTAATTTTGAAACTTTGGCCAAACTGCGAGCACAGCTGCCTGTGCCAGCCTGTCGACAGTTGCCATGTGCCTTCGCATAGGTAACCACCGCAAAAACGACCCCAACCCTAGGCTGCTCCAGTGTCAGTTGCAGCTGCATTTTATAGGCAATAAGGGCGTGGCAAGCTGGGGCCGGCGCCAGAGCATAGTTTATGCACGCGCAACATATTGAAAAGGCAACGCGTCGACTTTTTAGCCATTTCTCAAAGCAGCACCAGCAGCAGCAGTTCGCGCCACAACTTTTGTAATTAGATGAAGTGGACACACGAGTGTGCCTGAGAGAGCGAGTGTGAATGTGTGTGTGTGTGTGTATGTGTGAGGTGCAGCTGTGGCAGTTTCTAAAGCAGACTGTACTTCAAAAGGCAAACCACATGACAATCTGTATAAAAATCAGAGAAGAAATTAGTTTAAGTACTTAAAATTGCAGCGAATTGATTAAATTTTTAACTTGCTGATAAATGAGTAAAAAGTTTATATAGATTTTATAAAAATTTATTTTATTTTTTATGTTAAGTAACTTAAATAATGCAGTCTATAAGAGGTGTGTGTGTGCTGGCACGTTTTTAGCTGAACTGATTGAGAATGAATAAAAATTTAAAAATTGTATATGTAATAATTTGAAGCTATACAAGATTCGTAATAAATATATTAAATTAAATATACAAATTTTATTTATATTAATATCGGCCTATACTAAATTTAACTTTTATTTATTTTAATACAATTTTAAAACACATATTTAAATAAGATTTTGAATATTAACATTATTAAGATTTAATTTAATTTTTTAATATTAGTATATTTTAATATAATTTTTTTAATAACATTTTAAAACACATATTTTAATATGATTTTGAATATTAAAATTATTAATACTTAATTTAATTTTTTAATATTATTATACTTTATATTATTAATAATAATATTATATATTTTAAATAAAATAATTTATAAAAATCTAAATATTATATTTTTATTTTTATTAATTCAATATGATTATATTTTAATAAATTTATACTTTATATTATTAATAATAAGATATATCTTTTATTTAAAATAATTTTAAGAATCTAAATATTTAATTTATATTTTTATTAATAATATTTTAACATTTGTCTAATATAATCTTAATATAATATCCTTAGGAAACTTCCCTTTTAACATAGTAAATTGCAAGCTGACGTTCATCTCTTTTCCTTTTTATTACTTTTAACAAGTGTCTTGCAAATTTATCATGAGCTAGCGTTTAGTAACATTTTTCATAAATCATGACGGGCGCAGCGCGCTGCGCTGGCCAAAAACGAATGTCAACTTAAAAAGCCAACGGAATGCCTTAAAATATGCAATGCCAACAACAGCAAACAGCGAAAAGGAAAAAGGCTGCTCAGCGGAGCCAAATGACAAGGACTGTGAAAAGCTGCCACTGGGAGTGCATTTAGTTCTTATCAACGGCAGCAGTGTTAGCGGCAGGTGCCAGGTGGCGAGACAGCTCAAGATGTGGAAGCAGCATCCATCAGGAGGCGCCACCAGCTGCAGCTGCAGCAGTGCCAGCTCACCTGAGCGCACAATATTAATGGAGTCTCTCTCCAGGGCACACAACACGTTCTATAATTTTTTTTTCCTCTTCTTCTTTTTCACATTTTCGTTATTCCTTTATTTCAGTTTTTATATTTAGTTTTGGAATATGTAAATATATATATATATATCATACTTTTTAAAGCTCTTGCTTTTGGCCTTTTCTGCTGCTGCTTCTCACTGATTTATGTCGCTGGCAAATTTGATTAAAACTGCAGCCACTCAGCTTGATGAAGTCGCTGCCTCTGCCGCTGCCTCTGCTGCTGCACCCTCTAGCTAGATCTCATCGTCTGGTTCCATAATTCCTGCCAATTGCATTTGCTTGGCGGCGGCTTATCTACTTCGTCCGCCCCCATTCAGCTTCAGCTCTTTGCATCTCGGCGACTCTTTGCTTATCGACATCCGCATCGGCGCTTGTAATAAATCAGCTCGTCGCTTCACTCGCTTCCTGTCGCCGCCCCCACTGCTGTCTGTTGCATGTTAACCTTCCCACACACACATATCGCCCTGGCATCATCTTGTCAATGGCTTGGCCTGAGCTTAGTCTCCTGCGCAATATTTTCGACACATCATTTTCAATGTGGCGGAGGGAAGCGAGCACACAAGTAGAATTTCCATTATTTTTTTGCCCTCATTGATGGACGCGTCGCCGCGCCTCCCACCGCCAGCCCGACTTTGGCAACAGTTGCCCCAGTGCTGTGTTGTTGGCCCTCGCAGTTGACGTGTAAAATATTGTCAACTTAAGTAGCTGGGCTACAGCCAGCAGCAGCTCCGTTGGAGGGAGCTTGGCTCAACCTTTTGATAATGTGTCAAGTTTGCTTGTAGACTTTCGACAGACTTTCGGCTCGGCAACTTAAACAACTGATTAGCCTGTAAACTTTGCTGCCAGCCAGCCGAAGAGCCCTGTCGCCTTTCAGCTTGTTACAGTCAATTACGTGACGAGAACTTAGCCAGCGACTGCGACTTGCCTGCCAAGTACCTGTTCATAAATAACAGCGCTTCAAATTCGTTTTTGTCAAGTGGCGTGGGCTGAGGAGCGGATGGCCAGGCATCAGCTTGCTAGAAGAATATTAAAAAGGAAAAGAAACTTGAATAGCAAAT
The DNA here is from genome assembly GCA_035047485.1 of Drosophila peninsularis. Taxonomy (NCBI): domain Eukaryota; kingdom Metazoa; phylum Arthropoda; class Insecta; order Diptera; family Drosophilidae; genus Drosophila; species Drosophila peninsularis. The sequence continues at coordinate 1,933,181 of JAWNPN010000047.1, read as the reverse complement.
ACTTATGCGTGTGTCTTTGTCTAAAGCTTAATTGCCAATCAGTCAGTCTATCAGCTAGAAGCAGCTGAAAGCCTTCGCCCCATCCAAGTTTACTGAGAGAGATTTGCGTCTGCACATGAAATTAGCATAATCTCATAATGCATTAGCCAACATCAGGGCACTTGGCTGGCAAATTGAAAGTCTGAGAGCAACTGAATTAATGCAATTAATGTAAATGACAAACTCTTTGTTAATAAGGCCGAGCGTGTGCAGCAGAGAGATAAGAGCAAGCCCAACACACACTGGCGCACGCACATAAAACTAATTAAGGTCAGCAAAACTAATTAGAGTGTCTCTGCTGCATATATTTATGATAACAATGAGAAGGACAAGACAGTTGCCAACTGGTAGCAAGTTGGCAGTTTGGGAGCCTGGCCACAGCTTGTGGCCGAAGTTTGGTTTGCTCTGGTTTTCCACTTGAAAATCAATCAGCCACACTGAGCCGAGCAGTGCTCGAAAAACTGTTGCAAATTTTATAAATGCTGAGCGAGTGCGCCGCCTGACTCACTCGGCACATGTCGTCGTTCGTATGCCAGCCCAGCCCAGCCGAGTGTCTGCCGGCCCCAACTGCCTCCTGCTGCTGTCTATCTGCTCGTTTATTTAACACTGATTGCCAATGCACACAGAACTTTGGCAGCGATGAGTTTCGCTTTAGCACAGCTCTCAGATATGGATGCAGATAGAGATTCTGATACAGTCAGTGCCACAGATACTTTTGTCTATTTGTGCGCTTCGAGGTTGCCAAGCAAACCCTGAACTGTAAACTGTGAACTGTGAACTCTCTCTCTCTCTCTGTGTCGTAGTAGTGTAATCAAGGCCCATGCTCAAGTGTCTGCCTCCATCTGCAGTGCCGAAAATGTTCGGTTTAAGCCCTGCCGGCGATTGCCAGTGTTTTATCTTTGCGTTTCACTCGAGCCATGTTTACTTTGCTCTGATTTAACCATCTTTGAGCAAATCTCTGCTCTGACACTTGGCCAGGGGCCAGTCCTGCAAATAGTGTGCATTAGCAGAACGTCAAATGCAGCTTACGTTTCATAAGTCCCAGACCGAAAGCACCGAGCTTAATGGACAACACGTCGTATGCGTAATGAATTTTCATGCAAATGAAGCAACAAACCAATTTACTGTCAACTCCAATAAGGCCAGCTAAGCTGCTCAGGCATTTGATTAGAATATAATACACGAATATTGGAGCTTAACACAAATAGATTTTAGGCTCCACTTAGCAGTCTTAACTGTAACAAAAATTAATAATTATTTCCATTGAAAACTGGTTTCTTGCAGTGGAAATTAATGTGCTTTGCTTGCTGCTCAGCTGGATTATAATAAAGCTAGCTTTATATATTGTGAAAAGCTTTTTAATTAACTCACAATAAATATTTATAAATAATAAATGTCAAATTTTAATTTAATTCGAGACCATTCACAAAATGATATAAAACGCACGCGCCGCCTTTATTGTATTCCAATTTTTTGGCACATTAATTACGGTTATTTATTAGCCAGGTGGAAAATAAATTGTAAAAGTATTGAAAAATGCATTGTGTGCGTGTGTGTAAATATAAGCATGGTAAATGCTTATAAAGTGGTATAAATTACAGCTGATTCCAGGTGCCATTAGCAGGGGACAATGGCAGCAGCAAAATGCAGCAAAGTGTGCCATAATTTATGGCGTACAACCGACAATTTCCTGCCCCCAGAGCGAGAGCTCAGCACGAGAGTGGAGCGAGAGCCACATATCATGTCACTACAAAAAAATTGTATTGACACTCTGCTAGAAGAGGGCATACCCTCAGTTCAGTTTGATATATAAATAAAAATAAAAAAAATATTTTTGTTAAGGAAAAATATTTTTTAATTAAATGAATGATGATATATGAAATATGTATGTAAAAAATATGTAAAAAAATATAGTTCAGGGTTTATATAATGTAAAATTAGCTTAAGCTAAAATAATGCCACGTTTGATCAAAGACTAACTATATATCTTTATATTAAAATAAATTCCCTGCCACTCCAAGGTTAAATCAACAAGCTCTGCCTCAATAAGTTAAAGTAATCCGCAAAAAAAAAACTCTTTAAGCTGACAACAAAATAAATGTATTAAAATTTTTGTATAATTTCAACCTGCATTATTTTGGCAATTAAAAATTTGTCCAACTCATTCCAAGGCTGAAACCCTTTATACCCAACAAAAAAGTACGGGCAAATATTTGCCGGAAAAAGGCAACATATTCATGTATCAAATAGGGTAAAGAACATGAAGCCGGAGTCAAAAATGTGCCCGGCTCCATTTGCCGTGAGCCTTCTGAACCCGGGTTCATTGCCGCGCTCAGCTGGCAGCAGGCAGACGGCATTTGTTATTAAATTGAAACCCTTGGCAAACGCAAAAGGCAACAGCCAAAGGTAAAAGTAACTTTTCGATCAACTTGAGCCGGGTTCGGATCCGGGCCGCTCTTTGCCAGCTGCGAGCCAAGGATTCAAATTGCGGGCGATGGGCAAATACATCATTTTGCCAAAGAGTGGCAATTTAAGACTTTGCCCTCACAAGGGTTGCCGCAGTGGGGTGTCAGGTTGGAACTTAGGCCTTGGGCGGGCTTATATCACTGGCCTTAATTTCAGGCTTCAGCAGGTTTGTCGTCCACTCATCGTCGCAGCATTATTAATAGCCGACACCGAATGCTGAAGAACCTGGCATGACTGGCAGATTAGCGACCCTATATATAGAGTTGGCATTGCATAACGAGGGCAGCTAGTCGACTGCTCAGGATAAGTGCAAATTGCATTTGAGCCAGATAAGCAATCAGGCCGGCACTCTGCTGATGATGCCTCTGATCAATATACATCAATGGCCAGCAATAGCACAAATTGTTTGCCCTTTTTATCCAACCGCAGTAACCACAACAGCAACAGCAACGGCAGCAATGAGAACTGCCAGCCAAGCAGTCGCTGCCCCCACCAGCGTTGCTCGCATTCATGAGGCCAATTATTATGCAAATGGCGAACGAGTCGTTCTTCGACTTCAATCCTAAAATGCAAACATCGAGGCGGGCTTAAATAGCAGCGGGCAGCACACTCAACTAACAGATATTCTGTGTGCCGACCCAAGGCGGTCTCTGTGCCGCAGCATGCCTTAGTCTTAGACTAGAGGGTATAGCTGAACTGGCAGGCAGTGCACATGCACCTTGGCACCCTAGCACAGAGCTCAGTAAATCAATATATGTTGCTGGGGCTGCTGCTGCTGCTGCTGGTCCGAGACCTGTGGCTGCAGCTGCTGCCGCTTCCCTAGCTGGAAGCTGCGGCCCCACAAATCAACATTTGACTTTTGCATAAATTGCAAGTAGCAACAAAATGGCTGGGAAAAGAAGAAAAGTCATTTTCTCGCTTTCGTTTGCAGCTGCAGCTGCGTGCCACGCCCACCGTTGATTATGCGCCCGAGGTGGCTGCTGCTGTTTGTGTCGGTTGTTGATGCGTTTTGTGTCTGGGGACCCACGGCCCCACCATCCACCTGGCTGGCTGCTTGTTGCCAACATTTGTGCGGTTACCTGCACATTTTGTTGTTTACTCATTTCCTGTGCGGGCAACGGCCAGGACCCCAGCTCGGCAGCATCTTCATTACGCTGTCGAGCGCATTGGCCGCTGCTTCGATTTGCATTTCATTTACAGCTTTCAATTTGATTGCATTCAAGAGTTATCTGCTTTAAGAGCGAAGATTTGCTTAAGCCGCCTGCCACTGCCAATTTTTTTGCAGCCTGCAGAACGAAAAGGTAGCCAAAGGCCAGGTGAAACACAAAACCCGTTGCAATCTGTGGCAGAAAGCCGTTGCAAATCGAGCTGAATCGAGCCGTGCGACAAACAAATACAGGAAGTGGACCTTGTGTGCTTAACTTTGTTTCCGCTTTCGGGCGACAACTGAAACTCGATGCGTCTCGACGCGTTGCCAGCGCCGACGTTTTTTTCAGTCCCACCATTGAGTATTTTACACATTCGCCCCTTCCTGTGTGTAGCTGCAAATGCAAATTTGTTCAAAGTTTATTGAGTGCACGTGACGACAAACAAAAGTGCAAAGTTGCCTTTGTCCTTTGTCCTTGCATCCTTGGGCCACATAGCCCGACAGCTGCAGCTACAAGCATTTTCTTGTATTTCACTTTTGTTTTCTCCTTTCCAGCCAGGCCAGGCCAGGCCATAATGCCCAGCGCTTTTCTCTTTCCTGCCTGTCCTTTTTTCTTTTCATATCCGTTACATGCATTGTTTCATACACATTTCTTCCTCTTCCTTTCTGTAAAGGTTCAAAGGTTAAACCTCTTTTGACTTGCAAATTTGCAGTTTGCATGTTTTCATTTTTCATTTTTTTTTTTGTATTTTTTCTTAAGCTCCGTGTGAATTTGCAAATGACATTAGCTTAAAGTGAGCTATGCGCTCTGGTAATTATTACTTAGCTAATTATTGAGCTTGAGCAGGAAAATTATAGCTGGCATTAAGAGCTTTAAGTGAAGCTCAGCAATCATCTATAGATTGAGATGAGTTAAGAGCTTTAACTAATATTCAGAAATCTATAGCTTAGCTGATTCGTTACATATTTCCCATATATATATCTTTTTTAACTGCAGCTAAGCGCAAAGGTTGCAAACGACAATTGAATAAATATTTTCTGAACTTGAAGAGTTGATCGAGTAGCTGAATCAACATTCGAAATGAAACTCTTACAATGCAAATAACTAAAAATAAAATGCAACCAAATTTAATGGTAAAATATTTTGCTCCATTGCAGATATGCCAGAGCAGCAGCAGCGCAGTCAGTCAGCCAGTGTCCAGGCCACAGTATCAGACCGAAGCAAGCACTAAAAATCAATAAAATGGTAAGTACTTGCCAGCAAATGTTATGCAGTATATCTGTTAGCCCAACCTGGGGGCCAGCACCGCCGCTCCCTGTCCACCTCCCCCACACCCCATATATTTTTTTGTGTGTGCAAACATTTTAAGTGCAGAATTGTGGATACTTTTGGCAATGCTTATTGCAAATGCTTTTATAAATTTTATGACTCAATGCGTTCCATTGTCGTCGGTCGAGGAACGAATGACGCCAGCGAGGTTCAACATTTAACCCACAGACTTTTTACGAGCAGTCGAACAGAAATCAGTTCGAAGTGCAGTATTATGCAGCCAGCCATGGCCCCTACAATCCGAGCAACTATAATTTTAAAGCCACCAAATCCAGGGGCCATGTACATGGGCAGCAGGGCGTGGCCGTAAGCCAAATTGTGCACAGCTTGAGCTTGAATTTTCAATTGAAAGCCATGTAAACAGCCGGAGGAGAGGCAAGAAACGAGAAAAATAAGGACGAAAGAGAATTGCGAAGGCGAAATCGAGCGCGCATGTGGAAAATCGAAGCGAGCGAGCATACGTATGAAATCAGCTTCAAACTATCAAAATGCTCAGCTCGAAATTTAAACTTTGCTCCCTTACAATAATTTAATTAGGTGCACTTCAGCTTCTTCCTGACTGTTAAAGTTTGTTGCGTTTGATGTCGACATAATTCAATTGAACTAAGCCAGCAGCGGATGCTGAAATTTCAATCAGCAGTGGCCGCGTGCTGGGAGCAGCGTCGCGTCGCCCGCCGCCACGAAAAGAAAAACGAAAATAATCCACAATAAAAATGTTTTCCTTTAATAAAAATTCAATTTCCTTGAAGCGACACATGTTACTGCAACAGCAGAGGCAGAGGCAGAGGCAGCTGCCTGCCTGCCTGTCGAGCCAAACGTTGCGCCGGATGCAGTTAGGTAAAAGGCATCAGGCTGGGCACAGACAGGAATGCTGCGGCAGCTGCCCTCTGCAGCCCCTTGCTTTTGGGCTGGACTCTGCAAATGTCTTTCAATTTATAATGACGACGCTTGTGAAGAATGTCTGTGTGTGGCTCTCTCTCTCTCTCTGTGTGTGTGTGTGCTGCTGTCTGCTGCACTCGCTATTCCGCATTAGGAACGACGACGTTAGCTCCTTGCCTTCGACTAACTGCGGATATGCGTTGCGCGTGGCAGCTGGCGCAGCAAGCATCGACAATCGCCGCATCGATGATTGCCAAGCTTAAAGAGCAGCCCCCACACCGCAGGATACATCACTTGAAAAGTGCTCTGTGCGGATAACCTTGGCTGAAGCCAACTGCGTCTGCGGCAGCAGTTGAGACAAGACCAGCAGCAGCTGCTGCACAACTTTAATCAGTCTGATTAAGCAATTGCCATCTGAACTCGAGGCTAGAAAGTAGAGCCTAAAACTATGTTTCAGTTAAAAAATAAATATAATAATAATTATATTATTATTATTTTAATACTAATACTATATTATATTATAAAGCGATTATTAACCCCGATTAATGAGTATCTCAGGGATTAGCTCACTTGGCTAAGTAATTGCCTTAATCTAAGCCAGCAATTTCAGTAGCAAATAATATAGATTTAGCTAATCCGAACAGCAATATTGAGCTGAATTATTGGAGCTCTCACTCCCCACTCTCACTCCTTGGCCCCAGTCAGACTATCTGGAGTGATTGTTTTAGCTCTAAAGATTGGCTTGGCGCTTATCTGTGCCGTGCCATTGTCGGCGCAGATTAATCTAGCAATGGGCAGCATCTGTTAGCCCGTGCGGCTTATGCTTATCCCTATGTCCGTTCGATACATCACGCAGCTGCTGCCCCGAGTCGGGGCAAACAAATAGCGCAGTTCTTAGTGGTTTATCGGCTGGGCCAATCAACTTGGCTCTAATACGTTTAGGCTGCTCATAATCACGCTCCAGCAGGCGAGACATCAATACGAGACTGGACACGAGCCAAAGCCGTCTCAGCTGCAGCTGTTCCTCAGCTCGGCACAGACATGGCGCTTATTGTTCTTATCTCATTATTACATTTCTATTTACTTTGCCAGTGGGCGTGTGGAGCGCGCTCAGCTGGTCTTGAGCTTGGGCTGCTCTGCCACGTCAGCGAGTGGCTTATTTATATGCGCTATTTGTCTTAGTGCTCGCCAACTAATAACGTTGTCTGCTCTCACTCTCCCTCTCTCTCTGTCTCCCTCTGTCTGAGTTTCTCTCTTCTAGCTGCACTTAACGCGACTCATTGTCCATTGGCTTAGCGGTCAATTACTCCGCCCTCGCACGACTGCGACTGCGACTGCTACCTACTGCAGCAGGGCAAAAGCTGCGGTCCGTCCTGCCAGCCACTTCCGTGCCCTATCAAACGCAACTTCCGACACACACACACAAGCAGCGAGAGATTACAGTTTCATCTTGAGCAGCATTTTCTTACTACTTCCGGCATCTTCATGATGCAGGTGATTGCCATCGTCCACTTCCTGTTACACACACACAGACAGACAGCCACAGCTACACCTCTTTGCGCTGCCCGCTGAGAATTCAATTTGCAGAATCATTAACACATTTTGTCAATAAGCTGTTGTCAATGCCCCAGAGACGGCGACGCATCATTTAAGATTATTATTCATTTTTATGTAATTATCTGCTTACCCAAGTGCCCGGCGAGAGCCATAAAGTTCGCCTCCTCTTGTCGTTGTCCTGTTCTTGTTGCGGCCAAAGGACGACGACGGCTGCATGTCTGAAACGTGAAATTGTTTTTGGGGCTGCGTTACGTGGCGACAAGGCTGCTCCCGCTCAGCTGCCCATCTACAGCATGCCGATAACCCGGCTGAGCCAACTGCGACGAACTGATGGCTTTAATGCGTTCTCAACAGCACTCACACACACACACATATGTCGTTATATCAAATTACACTCGTCAACAAAGATGTTGGGCACTGGGAGATAAATATTTGAAAAATATGTTTGTCACCCCTAAAGTATTTTAAAATATTTAAGTTTGTGCTATGAGAATCTTAAGATCATAACTTGAATATCAAATTTTATATTTTAAAAAATAAATAAAAAAATATATGTATAATAAAAATACTTTTGACAATATTGGCAGAAAGAAATATTTGGAAAAAATATTATTTTATGATCTTAAATATCAAATTTTAAAAATTAAAATATAATATATATATATAATAAAAATCAGTTCTTATAAAAACTTTTCCCACTATTTTTACAAAATAAATAAAATATTTAGGATAACTTATTTATGAATGTCTTACACTCTCCAAAGATCAGCGTCACAGTCACATACCACTCAGTGCATCATCATAAACATTGATTGTGTTGAGTAGTGATAGCTATAACTAGCCTGGTAAAAGCATCCTAATGCCCATATACAAACGGGCCATGAGTTATGGCCGCAACGTGTAGCCCGGGCGCTGTAGTTACACTTAAGAACAGTGGCCAGAATGAGACGTGTGTGTGTGTGTGTGTGTGTGTGGGTAAACGAGTATATTTAATGCAGAGCACACAGCAGCACCGCCATCTGGAGCCTGGGAGCTTGGGAGCCTGCGAGGCATAGAAAAAATAAGGGCGCACCATTTAAGTTTACTGCACAACAGGCCTGAGAGCGTGTGTGTGTGTGCCTGTCTATACGTGTGTGTGTATTGTTTATATGTGTTAGTTTCATAATGTAACCGGATGTGCCAACACAATGCTCGCACATCCGCTTGCCAGACAACAAAACAACAACAGCTGTCACACACACACACACACACACAGCCAAAGCGAACGTGTGTGCCGCTGCGCTTTTGTTTGCACATCTGGGTTTGGGTTGGTAGCAGTTGTCGCCTTTGTCTATGAAGGAGGCTAGCAGAGAGATGACAGCAACGGGCACATCATTAGAAGCAGCAGAGCATATAATAGGGGCATTCGCATAACAAGAGGCGTGAGGCGCGCCACACGAGACGAGGCAGTGACATAATTATTAACTGCATATAAGTAAATATAAAGGCGACCAAATGGCCAAAGATAACGACGCTCATTGTGCCCACTCTGCTGTCTCTCTCTCTCTCTCTCTCTATCTCTCTCTATCTCTCTCTCTCTCTCTCTCTCTATCTCTCTCTCTGTCTGCTCTGGCAGTGAGCTGCATTTGGCCATTAGGCAGACATGTCACGTGTGCGGCTCATCATTTAAGTTTTAGTTGGAGTTTCTGTTTGACAGTTCAGCTTAGCGACTGACAAAACTAAATTGATTAAAAATAATATGCAGCGCACACGTCGCGCATTTTAATTAGACTTTCACTGGAGCACAATTATTCAATGTGCCTAACGAAGCTGTCTTTGAAGTTGAGTTCATTAAGCTGAGAATAAATCTTTTCCAAAATGAATGAGGATTTAGTAGACTCGAGAGAATATCTTTTACATTTTATATAAAGCTGCTCTACTTCTCATTGAGCTCAAGCTAGCATTCTCTTTTATAATATATCATAAAATGTTATATTTAATATACCCATGCTGCCAATTATACAGGGTATTTCAAGCTCTCCTTTTACTTATTTATATTTTGTTGTACGCAGTTTTTCCTTTTTATGTTTCTGCTGTTAATTATAAACTTTTTAAGTGGCTTATTGGGACTTGCGGTTGCCCATGCCCTTCTCTAGCCCAGCCCAGCTCCAACTCCAGCTGTATCCTCTGGCAACTCATCAAGTGCCGCCCAAGTTTCAAGATGTTGCCATTTTTGCTTTGTGCCTTTCCGCCTTTGCTGCCGCGGGCGGTGCATTTTGGTGCTTTTGGTGCCACGCCTCCAGCTCAACCGAATCTCATTTATTATTTAAAGCACTTGTTGTTGTTGTTAAAGTAGTTTCTTGTGCCTTAAATATGCAAACGGCGCTGCGCATCGCGCTTTATGTGCATTGATAATGAAGTGCGCTGCAAAGTAGGCAACACTTTTTCCCTTCGTCTTCCATCAGCCTGCCTGATAACCCTTTTTCATGCCGTTTAGGCAGACATTAAGCTCTGATTAATGTTCAGTCAGTGCGAGCACACAGTTATCGCTCTCTCGCCTTGACGCCATAAATCAGCATTAAAGGCATAAACACATTTTTTGCCACGCCCGCCCCATTTGCCCCCATTTGGCCATTTAACAGCCATGCTCATAAATATAAAATTATACATAAATGCGCTACAAAAATCACATCAGACCCAGCGCGCACAACTTGCAGCTGACTTTGACTGGCGCTCGTATATGGCAGCCATATAGCATAGTTGATGGATCACAATTCGATTTTTAGTAGACATTAAGCTGTGTGCAATCTGTTTAACGCTCACCAGCTCAGCTATGCGCCAAGCCCCACGCTCTTTTTACATGATATTTTTACGGTAAAACAAATATGCGCATAAAACTTGATGACGACGCTGCAAGAGCAACGCCAACGCCAACGGCAACATTCGCACCTACAGCGAGAGAGAGGGGGAGAGGGAGCGAGGCATAAGGCATGTGGGTGCGTCTGTTGATGGGACACGTCTATAAATTTATGATGACACACAACAGTTATATAGCATGAAACAGAGGGGGAGAGAGCGCAGCACATGCAACATGCAACAAGCAAACTGGCAACTAAATAGAGTTCGCTCTTAATACCCTCACTTTGAAAAGAGCAGCAGCTTGAGCTAATTGCTTAAAGATTAAGTTGAGCTCATATACTGTGTATATATTTATATATATATAAATATTATTTATATATATGATGCAAAATCTGAAAGCTGCCCGAGCAGCTGAAAAGCTAACTTAAGTTCTCCCATTCTTTGCTGAATATCTAAAGACAATGAGATGAAGATTAAGATTAGAAATATTCCCATTTTACAGTTCATTTACATTATAAATATTATTTATAATATTTCTACATATATTAAAAAATTTAGTAAATATTTATTATTATTATTTATTATTATTATTTATTATTATTTATATTCATTTATTATTATTTATTATTATTATTTATTATTATTATTTATTTATTATTATTTATTAGTGCAGCTTCAAGTCGCATATCAGCGCTCAAAATTTGTTTTCATATTTTACTTTTTCGACTCTTGTGTAAAAGGGACGCGCTTTGATATGATATCCAATGAATTGCTCGCAAATGTTACCAGCTTCCGTTACGTAATACGATGTTGTTGCTCTTGTTGTTATTGGGCATCAATATTTGCTTAAAATATTGCTGCGCCAATTGCGTCACAAGCATTTTGGCACGCGGCGCGACTCCCTGTAAACGTGTGTGCCCGTCGCAGCTGGCTGCTGTAGGTGTAAATATTTAATGGAGCTCTGAACTATGCAGCGTACATGATGATGAAGTGCGTTGCCAGCTCCGCTGTCTTCATGCGGCAGATTAATCATGCCGAGCTGAGCTGGGTCGGCATATGGACACGCTCAGCCTGGGCAATCGGTGTACCTGGACCAGCTGCTATCATTTGACATTGTCAACTGCTAGGTGGATGCTTCTTCTGTCTGCCTGTTGTTTGTTTTATTCTCACATTATCAGCATAAATTCAAATAAAAAAGGGAGTGGGGAGCGGGTGGGGGAGGGGCAAAAAATTGTTGTGCCCGCAGTGCTAAATAAATGATGTTATAACAGACAGACAAAGCACGAAGCGGAGGCGCTGAAAAAGCTGACAGCATGCAGGACTCAGGGAGCATTCATATATTTAATACACACACACACATAAATTCTTCTTCTTTTTGTTGTTTTTTGTTGCTCCTCAACTTTTGGCAATTTTTCTCAGCAAGTTGACTAAGCCAGAACACGTTTTTGTGAGGCGGCAGCAGCTGTCAGTAGTCGATGGCAGCCGGAACGCGCATGATGAAGCTCATCATCAAGAGGAGCAGCAGAGAGGCAGGCAGGCGGGCAGCCAATGATGAGATAAAAGCAAAGCCAAGCCAGCAGACAGACTTCGGCAAATGGAGCAACAAAATGGCCACCGTACAGTGTGTACGGCCACGAGAATCCTGAGGCGTGATTGATTAATATTATTCTCGGCTAATCTAACTTAAATGGGCCGCGAGCAACGACGCACAATGCACATGCCGCCCACCAGCCAAATATAACTTATTCAGCAACTTTGACAGCGCGCACTCGTGGCGGAGGGGGGGTGGGCGGGTCGGCTGTGCGTGAGTGCGACTCGTTGACGCTTCATACATAATAAACACGACAGCGGCGTGTTAAGTGCTCAACAACAGCAGCAACAACGAGCTGAACAAAAGTTGATCAGTCGCAAAGTTTCATGGCGCGATGAGTGGGGCGATGGCTGGGCGCACACAATTGTTAACCTTGTTAGGCTGCCTGCCGAAGGCTGATGAAATGCCGACACGCATCTACGAAAAGAATTTGTTATGCATACAGCGCCGCGGCAGCAGCAGCAGAATATAAGCTTGAATTCTTTTACATGGTTCCAATCTCTTCCTCTTCATTTTCTGCCCTGTCAAGTTGTCAGCGCAATTTGGCCGCTGGCGTGTGATAGCTGGGCAAAATGTTGTGGCCACACGTTGTACTTGATCAATTTTCTAAAAAAAAGGGAGCTGAGTATAGTTGGCCAACTGCAACTCACTTTAAGCCAAGTGCAGAGACTGCGCACTTTGTGCACTCATCAATAAATGAAACTCATAATTAATTAATGTGCAAACGACGGCTTAACAAAGGGCAACTGCCATAAGGCGCATAACTTTCTGAGCGCCAATTGAACAACTGTCAGCAACATGTTGTTTGGCCAATGGCCACGGCCACGGCTCGTCCCTCTTAGCCTGCGCTGCAGGCAACTGACATTTCGCTCGTTTGCTGCGGTCGCAATTTTTCACCTGGCCAGCAATAATTTGTGCGCGCTTAATTAAAATAATAAATGATTTTCGCGATACTCGCGCCGCACTCCACACTGTTGACAATAATTAATGAAGTCGCCACCAGGTGCTCGAGGTGAAATTTTAAGTGCTTCGGGTCAATGGCTATCGGTGCGTATTGTTTGCGCTGCCGCCTAAGCTGACAGCAGGGCTGAAGCCTCGAGGCTTCTGCCATTAAGTGTGGCAGTTAAAGCTGCTGGACTTAAGGCTACGAACTGTAGCTATAATTGAATTAAATATTAAATAAATCTGAGAATATTAAATTTGCCTTAAAATATTTAAAAAAAAAACATTTATCCAAGAGCAAACAAATTTCAATTAATATTTAGGCATTTAAGTAGATATGTCAATTCTATTATTATTTAATTAAAGTTGAATTAAATTTTAATAAATTCCCAATAAGTGCAATTTCAGCGGTATTTGCCATAATTAATAAATATTTACCTGCCATCAAGCAGTCAAAGACTATTTTCTTTGAGTCAAGTGCAGGGCTCACTTCCGCAGCAGCTCAAAGGAAATTTTAATTAATTTCTGTCCACGCATCTGAGCTGAGGAGGGGCGGCAGCTCCTATGACTTCCCATTGCATTTTGCCTTGTTATGTTTTCATTAGCGCACAAAGTTGAGAATCGTTGCACAAATCAGAGTGCGGCGGCCGTGTTGCGGTTGGCGGTTGAGCGTGGGCGTGCCCGGATGATGGCAACGTGCTGCAACGCTGCTCGGACGCATGCTTCATTGGCTTGTGCATTATTTGAGCAGCCCAGGTTGCAACATAAAAAATGCACGAGGAGCCGACGCCAGGCGCCGAGGTGCAGCATGCAAAGGAGTCGCACGCTGTGTGTGTGTGTGGGGAGCAGTGACAAGCACAGAACCTCTTAGTACGTGGCCTGGCATTGCAAGGGGGTGTGCCGACACCGACATGCGAGAACAAGCCACAGTATTTATGGAGCTGCGGCTGGCAGGCGACGGACGGGGCCAGGGTGGAGCACTCACATGGCTGGCTGGGCGGGCGAATGGGCGTTGAAATACCATGTCCGCCCATAAAACACAATCAAGCGTAAAAATGCAGGGCTGGCACTTAACCCAACGACAAGCAGAACAGCAACAGCAGCAGCAGCAGCAATAACAACAACAAGCGACGTTTTCTTGCTCATCGCGTTGTTTAAATATTTTAAAATGTTTGCTTAGCTGTGGGCACTGCGCCGGCTGTTTGTTGTTGTTGCTCGTGCTATTCGTGCTGCTGCTTATTTGCTTATGCAAGTGTTGACGCTGCGTATTAAAATTGCATGATTTTAATTGCAGTGTGCACAGCGCGTCGTATGCGCAACATCATTTGCAGCGGCTGCATTTAATGTTGCGCATACGCAACGTGCTTCAATTTGTATCTGTGTGCATGCCACGCCTTTATTAACTAACACACACAGAGTCACACTGTCGCTTGCTCATTATCTGTCTGCGTCGCAATTTAAATATTATTTTTGCGCCACAAAGTTCGCATTCCATTTTATCCATTGCACTTTGTTTGGTTTGTTTTTTTGCAGCTGTGCGGCTGCCACAAATGCTTTTCATGTATTTTTGGCAATCAAAATTTGACTTTTGCATAATAGCCAAAATAATTTCTGGTTATCAGCAGAGCAGAGGCAAAGAGAGCTAAATTTAAGTACTGTATGTATGTAATGTGTGTCGCATGTGACTTTTATGCTCATAATTATCAGCATATTCATCATCAGCATCTACACAGCATCTACACTGGCATCAACATTACTCTCACAATCTGAGCTTAGCCATTGTCTTTCACTTACCCTAATGAATTAGTCACTTGAGCACACAACTCTTCCACTTCAGCATCTACATAATAAATCAAAAATTATATGAATATTTCAGTTTGACATTAGAGCAGCAAACACACACATGCTCATACACCTATACCTATACCTATATATATATAACTATCACAACTGTATGACTTTTGGTTTTGCCTTGCTTTCAATTGATTTTCAACGGTAGACTCCCACTATCTGCTCCTCTCACTATTTGCCGCCCCCTCTCTGCCCCCTTCGCTCCATAAATTTCTCTATTTCTGCTCATTTTCCCCTAGTGCGCAAATAAGTTGTTTTCGGTGTTTTGGGACATTAGCGAAACAAATGCGTCTGTGTGTTTTGAAAGCAATTAAATGATATTTATTTTATTTGTGACATGCACGAGCTTAAATACACACACACACACACACACACACACACACACACACACACACTTGAGCGCCAAAATCCCAGAACATTTAATTTAATGAAATAACAAACAAGTTCTGAAAACAACGTCAAAACAGCAAAAAGCAGCAGAGAAGACAGTGGCAAGAAAAAAGAGTAAGCAAAGAGAGAGTAAGAGAGAGAGAGCTAGATTGAGAGTAAGCAGAATACAAACAACAACAGCTAATGGCAACTCTAACGCGTGTGTGTGTGTGTGTGCACTGCTCGAGGCCAGGCATAAGGATGCGCATAATGTGCAAAGTTTGTGACGCAAACTAATTTCAAAGTAATTACGTAGCACAAAAGTGTTGATATTAGACTGCTGCGAATAAGCAGCAAGCGAGACAGAGAGACAGAAAGAGAGAGGGAGAGGGAGAGCGAGAGCATGGCTTAGTGCGGAGCCAGCTGCAAAAACAACATGACAAAACGTCATCAACAGACCCTCAAAAAAAAAAAAAAAAAACGCAGAGAAAACCCGAAAAAAGCTGCTGCCAAGCTGCTGCTGCTGCTGCAAGTTGCTGTTGCATGCCCCCGCTGCCCAGGCTTAAGCACACTGGCAGAGCCATCATCAGCTAAAACAACAACGCAAAAATCAACCTAAAATGCAATAAAAAAGTCGTCGCGACCCAAAAAACCTAAAAAAGCAAGCAATGGCAGCATTTCTGCTGTCACAGCTTTTGACTTTAATGTGACTTGTGGCAGCAGCGAGAATGGGTCCCTGGGGCAACGGGTCGCAGCAGCGCGAAATTAAAGGCGCCCAAAACTTGGCCGCTCCCCGCGGGCCATTGTCTCAGTAGCTGCCTGGGCAGGCCCTGCGCACATGCAACACAATTTCTATTTATTTGTGTAATATTTTACAATTTTATAAAGTAAACGAAAACGGGCGAAATATGAAGCAAGCGTTCAGCGACGAGTCCAGGCGCAAACAGGATGGCAAACACACACACACACACACGTGCACAATAAAGCGCCTGTGTAGAGCCAGGCGGAAACGGAAGCTGGCAAAACACAAGGCGCACGCAGAGCCGAGCAAAAACAAAGGAAAAGCAGCTGCAGCAACACAGCAGAAAAACAAAACAAAACATAACACAAAACAGAGACGCAGACAATCGCTTAGTTCTGCAATAACAAGAGCAAGCACAACACACACACACACACACAGAGAAAGACAGCACACACACTCATGCATTAGCTAGATAGAGTACATATGTCTGCTGTAATGCAGTGTCTATGACTTAAGGCTTTGGCTTTAATAAAGAAAAAAGTTTTCAACGCTTTTGACACTCCAGTAAGGCTAAGACAATTGTAGCGCTAAGGGAATGTGTGTGCTTTTTGTTTGTGCTGTGAGATACCCTGTAATTGGGTTGGAAGAGAAGCGACTGATACAACAAAAAAAACTTTCTTTTATAGAAAATTTAATTAAATAAAAATCCAATTCGATCTTAACAACTATGTAACTAAATGCTCTATTAATATTTATATTTTTATTAATTTATTTTTTTTTTTTAATCTTTTATAAATTATAAAAACTAATATAAATAATGAAAAATATTCAATATATAACATAATAAATCTAAATAATAATTAAAATTAAAAATATATTTATTTATATATATTTTTATATATTATACAAATATTTAATATATCATAATAATACTTTATATATATTATAAGCAATATTTTCTACACATATTACTTTGATTAAAATTTCTTACCGACAACATTAATGAGCACACTCCAAGCACATCAATTCCTTTAAAATTTACAGGGTATTTCATACTCCTCCCTCCAATAAATATCCAATGCTACAGCACATTGCATATATTTTATAAATTTCATTAAGTGCAGCGCCTATGGAGCAGACCAGCACCAATAAATAACCGGCTTATGCCTGGCTCGTGCACTTTTTATAGCATACTTTTTGGGGCGCGGCGAAAAAATGCAATTAAACAAATAAATTTGCGCATGAACCCATTTGACCGGCGCTGGCGGAGACAACCAAAAACAGAAGAAGAGAACGGAAAATAACAATAAAAAATGACGTAATTTACCTCAATTAACACGCCAGTTGTGTGTCTGTGTGTATTGGGCGTGTGAGTTTAATTGCAGCCAATGGCCAGAATCGCCATTTGGCAGCAGACAAACCCGTAAACGTTAACGTAACCGTAACCAAAGAGCGCAATGCTCGCTGGCCAGCTTGCCTTGGCATCGGGGTATTTGGCTGCCGTGCATGATCCAGCTGAGTTTCACTGCTGCTCTTAACGACACTCCAAGTGTGCCGGGGTCCAGACTCACGCCCCAACTCACACTCCGGCCATTAAAATTCAACGGCCCAGGCGACTTAAACGCTGGCCAAGTAATGACCATTGGCAGCCAAAAACGAATCGAGCCAGCATCCTTGGCCAACTGCCACGCCCCCTCATCGCCAGCACCTGTCTGGCCGGTCATTTAATGTGCATGTAAATGTGAGCACATTGCCCAACTATCAGACAACATACCTAGTCATTAAAGTTCACTTTATGCGCGCCATTTTACAGTGGAAAAAGTTTCCACCGCCCACTAAATAAACAAAAATGAATGAGACCAGTTCCGCTCGCCCAGCCCCTAATTGTGTGTGTGTGTGTGAGCATGGCATAAAAATGCTAATTTTATGATCAGCCAAAGACAACAGGCGTAACCAAAGCAAAGTCAAAGGCAGCTCGACTAGATAGATACCTCTTACTGGGACTTGACTTTGGAATAGCTTTTAGAACTGAAGAGAAATCTTTTCAGACTCGGTGTACATGACTTCCCTTCTATCAACTTAATACAGCGTATCTATATTTCTATCATTTTTCTCTTCCTCCGCTGCCCACTCAGATGAGCTTGTAACAGCTGCTGTTCATAGGCCATTAAATGATTGTTTATGAGCGTGTCCGGAATATTTGAAGTGCATGTGGGCGGAGCCGGACACAACGTTTGAGGCAGAAAAGAAAAACATGTTGAAATATATTTTTTTTAAATTTGTATACTTATATATCAGGTCTTCTTTCTTGATTTCCTTTGGCTTGGCTTTAAACTATGCTCAAGCAACAAGCGGCAATAAAACTAAATTAGATTCACTCGTAAAGTGTAAGCCATAAGCCACTTCGAATGGCATTCACTCAACTAATCTTTAAATTCAGCTGCTTATCTGCCTAACAGACGAAAAAAGGAACAGCCTTGTACTAAATCCAATCTAAAACCCAAGCAAAAAGGGACGAAAACGAGTAAGAGAGAGAGAGAGAGGCGGGGGGAGAGACAGCTATTGAGAGCAAGCGGCAGAGAGTTATGCCATCGAAGGCGTTTAAGCCTAATTTGTGCAGCCAGGCGGTAGGACGATGAGGCACGGCTGAGGCAATTACAGTTAAAGGCATTGCTCTAGCCCTCCAGGAAGCCAACCTCTACCTCTTTCTGCTGTCGTTCCCTTTTCCAACCAGCCAATCTCCATCTCTAATCACATAGCTGGCTGCAATCGGCTTTTGTGCTGGTGCCGCATCCTGTTGATGGCCTCGTTAGTTGCGACTTACCGTCTGCCGCTCGGGGATAGCACAACGGGCGCAGTACAATCAACACACACATACACACACACAGTCGCACACACATACATGGCAGCAATAA
Source organism: Drosophila peninsularis (assembly GCA_035047485.1). Lineage (NCBI taxonomy): Eukaryota > Metazoa > Arthropoda > Insecta > Diptera > Drosophilidae > Drosophila > Drosophila peninsularis. Next base: position 1,914,515 of record JAWNPN010000047.1, on the reverse strand, counting down.
AAACAAATGTCCTGACGTGCTGCTGGCATCAAATAAAAAACTGGGCCAACAAACTGCCAACAGCCGAAGGCTCTCAAGTTTTAGCTGCCATTTAATGGTTTTGCAACTTCTTTCGATGCCCCAAAAACTTTTGGCTAAGCACTGTCCCGAAAGTGAAAATAAAATACATTTTCCAAAGATAAACAGAACAAATAAAATAAACATTTGCGCTGCTGGCCCTAAAACGCTTTTAAATTTAATTAGAGCCAAGCCAAAGCCGTTGGCCGCTCGTTGGCCAGGTAAGCTGACAGCAGCCCTCCAGAGTGCAGACAGTTAACATTGTTGTTGCATGCAACCAGTTGCACAGCTTGCAACTTAATGTGTTCCGTTGCAGTTTAATGGCCATTTTAAAGACATAAATCACAGATGACCGTAAAATACGAGCCATAGCTTGCATTTTACGTGCTTTTACAGCAAATGTTGCACAAATGCAGGACTCCGTGCAGGACTCGCAATTACTCATACATAAAATAATACTCGGGGGTGGCATTAGCAGCTCGAGGAAAGGCAGAGGCTTAAGGCAATATTATTATAGGTATATGCTTGAAATTAATTTTTGATTGATGTTGGTAGAGATATTCGGGATATATCTCTATACGAATTGCTAAGAAGATTGGGAGATTTGCCAAGAAATTTTTGTGTTCTATTTGTAGATAGATCTTGCTGCAATCTTTGATTTTTCCTACAAACATAGGACTTCATATCTTAGCAAAGTAAATTTTGTCCTTAAGTATATCCATTTTGTGGCCTATATAAAAAATTTGGTAACTGGGCTCTCCAAATTCAGCGAGATGTGCATTATTGAATTTAAGACCGCTGATGACCAATTTTGAGCAGCCTTTGATTCGAGGCTTTTTTTCAACAAATATTTAAAAATATTTACTGAAACGACACAGACTCCAATTTAATTTTATTTCAACAAGAATAAACTAGAGTCCCATAGAAAAATAATTGTCGGACAATAACTCGAATAGTATAAAAAAAAAATAATCAACATGAGGACTGCTCTATCCTTATGTCGCCCACTGTATATTCATCAGTCAGAACCCTTTGGCTGGCATTCAAAGGCAATTTACTGTAATGGCGCTTAACCTTGATTTATGGGAATCAAATTGCAATTACACATATTTGCAATAATTACAAAATCAATGACAACATTATATAGTAATTATCGCAAGACCACAACAGCAATTAGCATTCTCGGGCTATAAAAGCCAATGCCGATGGCTCGGCGCACAAACAGTCAACATGAGGCCTTCTGTGCGTATGCACGAGCTGGTGCAGCACATCAACTCGGTGGCCCAGCAGCTGGGCTTGGACATGTTGACGGTCGATGTTGAGTACAACTTTCGCACCTGGATCACCATATCCGCGCCGACCACCTATGCGATCTTTGGCGTCTACTGGGGCTTTATGGAGGCGCGCAGGCACTGGATGGAGGGCATCAAATCCTGCATTATGCTCGGCGGGCTCGTGAGTGGCTCGGCCAAGCTACTCACCATACTGCTCAGGCATACGCCCATCAGGAATCTGTTCCACTTCATCATTAAAATCTACGAGGAGTACGAGAAACTCGGCGAGGACTATTGCAACGCTCTCAACTTCGGCCTCAATCGGGTGAACAAAATAAAGCGCATCATTTTCGTCGGCTACTCGATTACGTTCCTCATAATGCTGCTGATACCCCTGGTGCTGCTCTTCTACAAGGGCATACGCATCACTGTCATGCCATATGAGATACCGGGCTTGCCGCTCGACTCCAACATCGGCTATGGACTCACATATCTGCAGCACACTATACCGGAGGTCGTGGGTGGCGTTGGCTTCTATCTGGGCGATATGTTGGTGCTGCTAGCCCTCATCCAGATCCGCACTTTTGCCGACATTTTTCAGCTCAAAGCGAATGCTCTGAACGATGCACTCGAGCGCAAAGAGCAGTCCAGATACGCAAGCAATTTTGGCGAATATCAAGACTTCAATATACAAGAATTGCTGATGGACTTGATCAAATGGCATCAGCTATTTGTAGAGTAAGTCGAGGAGGCAGCTAGCTCTCTAGAGATCTCTTTATATTTTAACAATTGCAGCTATTGCGACTTGGTCGAGCAGATCTACGACAACCTGATTGCCGCTCAGGTGTTCGCCGCCTCGGTGTCCATTGTCATTTGCCTGTGCGTGAACCTGAATGCCTTCGACCTCATCTCGGCCATCTTCTTTTTCGTTAGCGCCTACTCGATGACAGTCTACTGCATTGTGGGCACTCAAATTGAGTTCGCTGTCAGTTTGCTATTGAGTCTTTGCTGGTATTTAGTTAATTTACTATATCTTACAGTACGATCAGGTGTATGAGACCGTCAGCTGCTTGAGCTGGCATGAGCTAGACTGCGATCAACGCAAATTGTACGCCGTGATGCTGCAGAAGGCGCAGAATATGAAAATTATAGTATTACTGGGCCTAGTGCCACTCAGCCTGGGCACAGCACTGCAGGCAAGAGACTTAGACTGGGTTTGACTATAAGCTTGAATTAATATTTTAACTAATTGCAGCTGACAAAGCTTATCTACAGCATATCCATGATGATGATGCGGAATCGTAACTAAGAGAAGATCGGGAATAGAAATTATTTTATTTAATATTGTGTTGAAAGTAAGAAAGATATTCCTAGCGGCTTATACTATATCAGATTTATCAAAAATAAATAAAAGTAGTTGCACGTTGGTTATAAATCTTAGAAATCAATGAGCCTAAGGCTGAGAGCGGCTTCTGTGATCTGTTATCAAATACCTCAGCCAGCTCGCTTATTAAGCACACGCAAATCTAATCAAGTTACTTAAAATAATAAAATAATATAATATAATATAATATATATATAATAAATAATAAAATAACTTATTTTATATAAATATTATATATTATATTATTTATTAATATATAAATATATTATATTTATATAAATATATATTAAATATTATAAAAAATAATATAATATTATATATTATATTATTTATTAATATATAATATTTATTTCGTTGGATTTGTTAAAAACTTAACTCGATCAACTGCCTGAACTTGCATTTGCTAAATGAAAACTTGCCTCTTTAGCTTACTACACACCACAGCTCAAGTTTCATATAGTAGTTCGCATTATGCCAACTCGATTATTTTGCCACTTGCCCAACTTTAATGCCCATCCGAGCTGGCTTCTCCAGGCATTACATTATAATAGCCAAGTTAAGCACTTAGATCGGATTTAATAGGCGTATGCATGCCCAAACGATTAAGACAGAGTGAATGAGAGGGAGTTTGAATTCGCATTAGAGCAAAGGCTTGACAAGTCGGATCTGAGTCAACTCGAATTTGGTCTTTCATCCCATTGCAGTGCTGCAGAGCACTCGGAAGCGTTTAAGTGCACTTGAGTGGATTTTAATGGACTACTACTGCATCGGGCTGTGTCTTGTCGCTCTAATCAGGGCTTTTACGAGTGTGCGTGCCAGTGTGTGTGTGTGTTGAGCAGTTGAAAGGATATTTAGCCATCGACTACTTTGGAAAGGAACTCACACGCACTTGTATTGTCGTTAACTGCATGCAGCAGCTCTAACAGCGCAATCAGGCTGCGTCTGTGCTCCTATCGTTTGCCCTTGCAGCCAAATGTCATTTGCAATTAGAAATATTGCAAATGACCTCGACTAAGAAAAGAAACTCTAATTGCACAAGGCAACAGTATTTTATGCTTTAATGAGACTTCACTTTGATTAGGAAAATGTGCTCTATATGAGTTCTGTTGAGCTCGGAATTTATCTACTCGGAATTTATCTAGTTGACCCCGCATATATTTTCCCAGACTCCCATTGCTGTTGCACTCGCTGGCGGCATTATCATTACAAGCGCCATTTGCTAGACCAGAACATGGACAGTGGCCCGAACTGGTCCAGTAATTACGCATTTCGTACACACGCCATTTGCTGTATCATGTTCGAAGCGCTGATGCGTGGAGCAGGCGCTGCCCCGCAAGCCACTAATAACGAGCTAAAGAGAAAATTCGAGCTCGTTTCTGGTTCTATTATGCGTTGCTTATTGGGCTCTTATGCAAATAAACAACGACAACAATAAGAACAACAACAACACGCAATATGAAGGCGAGCACAAACAAGAGTCAAGTTCCAATAACAGCAAAACGCACAAGCCGAGACCGTTGCCAGGCGAGAGTGGTAGAGGCTGTAAATAGGCCAGAATTCTTGTTACAAAATGCCCCCCATTCAATAGCATCGAGCCACGAGTGCGACCCACTCAATGGAACGCCTCGAACTTCTATGGCCTACTTCATTAATATTTATACAAAGCGACTTTTTCCACTCACCATTTCCATTTGAATTTCTTACATGGCTCTAGCAGAAAGAACAGGAAAAAAAAGGAAATCAGGATGCCAGTATGGGGAGTCTATCCCGCCCGTCCTCCCTTTGTAAACGAACTATAAATAGGAAGGAGAAACCCCAAGCTGAGCTGATATCTGAACCGTTTGCTCTGCTTACGCATAGCTGATTTTGCATTTTCCAAATGAAAATAATCACAGCATAGCCAAAACAAGTGGGGACTGCATGACGCGGCCATACCCTATACTTGTCATAAAATATTATATAGTAAAAGTTTGAGATAAAATGAATATATTGCCTCTCAGTTATCAGCATAACATCAGCATATATTTCTATACATAAGTTAGTCCAACCTACCCCATGCTCCACACAATTACAGAGTATACAAACTACATGGCAATGTAAATAATAAAGATTTACAATTTATGTAAAATATGGCATTTAAATGGATCTCTATGCTAACTATGGCATCTATTTGCGCAATTCAGCTATGATTTAATGAGTTTGCAACTGAACAGCCTTAAATTGCTTTTAATTATTGTTTATGTTTATCTATATTTGCAGAGAGCACAAAAGCACAAAGTGGAAAATCCAGCTGTCAAATAAGCAAATGCAAACAACATTTTACAGCATTTTGAGGTAAGTCAAGTTAAACTGTCAAATCCCCCGGATTAAGAGCCAAATGTATTTCACACTGGGCTGCTTTCTCATTTCGAATTTAATTGAACATTTTATAGTTATTTCTGTTTTGTTTGTGAAATAACATTTGCCTGTTTACACGCGCTGGCAGCAGCTGAAGCAGCAAATAATTGTGAATGCTTAAGTCGCTGAGGTTCAATGGCCAACAGAGCGTATACGTAACACAATAATATGAACAGTCGTGTATGACCAACAGTGCGTATACGTGATATGAAATTCTTCATTGTTTCGTATTGCGTATACGCAATGTTAGCAATTGAATTTGAGCACTTTCTATGCTTAGTTCTAGGCATAAAATATTAAAAAATATTGTAAGACCAAGTTTCATTTTCCTATCCTTAACCTTATCCTTATTCTTATCCATATCCTTATTCCTACCATTATCCCTATACTTATCCCTATCCCTATCCCTATCCCTATCCCTATCTCTATCCCTATCCCTATCCCTATCCCTATCCCTATCCCTATCCCTATCCCTATCCCTATCCTTATCCATATCCTTAACCTTATCCTTATCCTTATCCCTATCCTTATTCAACTGATAATTTCAAAGCAGAGTATCCCACATTCTCGCAACTTATCAACATCCCCGTCCCACAGCATACAAATTGTCGCTGTATCTCTGGCTCATAAACTAAGCCAACCCTAGTCGAGCTCTAACTAACCTCTATGCAGCTACAAACTATCTTCATGGTGCTCAATCAGGACCCAGGACCCAGCGCAGCGCATTCACTTGGTCAAAATGAAGTAAAAGCGGTTTTTATGAGTTCAACGTGGCATGTAACTGGCGATTCAATATTGCTGTTGTTGCTCTTGCTGCTGTTGCGGTAGTTGTTGTTCATGTTTTACCTCGCGCCACCCCCAGTCAACAGCTACTCTTTGTTGTAATAGTGGTAGCTGCCGCTGTAGTTGTTGTTGTCGCATTTGTCGTACATCTTTGTTTACTTTGTGCTCATGTTGCGTCCCAGCCCAGCGTGTTGTCCTCGGCAAGGAATTTAATTTGCCAGCCGCCGTAAAACGGCAGGATGGCAGACCTCGCAAATTCCTGGCCAGGAGCTGGAAGACAAGCGCCTCTGCAATTTTGTTTGCACCCAAAAATTTGTTTGCACTTGTGCTTTAAAAGCGCCGAGCGCTACATTTTCACAATTAATTTGTCATTTCGCAGTGCAAATATTTTGCCAGCTCTCCAACTTTGTATATATATATTTTCAAATACCTTGAGTCCAGAATTCTGGCAACTATATGAGCAGGAGCCTGCTGCCAACGTAGGTTCTACCTGTCGTCCGAGGTACGTGTGAAGTCATATACATTTCGAACCTAAAAGCATTGTAAAATATTAACAAAAGTTGAAAGCTTGCATATGCTGCAAACGCTTCACTCTAATCCCTGACTTTTACCATATTTGCCAAGGATTTGCACACGCACACATGAGCACAATGCACTTGCGTGCGTGTGTGTGTGTGTGTGTGTGCAGGGAGCTGACCGTAAAAAGACTGCCCGCAAATGCATTTATTCATGAGACATTTTTGCTACATTTTCATCTAACAAAATGCAAAGCTTTTCTCGAATAAGGAATCGAGCCAACGCAGAGCATCCGCATCTGAAGGAAACAGGTCTTAATTGTGTTGCAGTTAAGGCAAGCAGAAAAAAGGCCAAAGAAAATTGTCAAATAAAAATCTCAAATAAAATTAAATTTGCTGAGAATTTGCAACTGATTTAAGTTAATAAACTTTTGCAATTTTTTGCAGCGATCCAGATGTGATTTATTTACTAATAATTTAATTTTGTTTAATTGAATAATTTAAATCATTTTTTAAATTTATAAAATATTTTTATCCACAATATATGAAGTCCAAAAAATATAAAAAATATATGAACTATTATTTATATTATTTTTTTAAGTAATAAAAATATATTTTACAATTTATGAAGTTTAAAAAACATACATAAAATATATGTTATTACTTATTAAATAAAATATATTTTTTTTATTATTCCCCTTTGATATTTTATATATTAAAACGTCAGCTCGAGGCTACATATGCACATAAATCCTGTCGAACCAAATCGAATATCACAATATCCTTTGTAATTTATATTTGATGTAATTTATATTTTTACGACAAAAGTTTTTGTTGCTGCTGCTGGGGATATACGAGTTACATTTACATGTTAAGCAAATAAAGCAGCAAAGGACAGATTTATCAAATTTGCAGCTTTGATAAGATGCAAAGGGAAATGCTGTGGCGCCAGCCATGAAAGCAACACAGAGTCTCATGCATATTGCATAATAAATAAATATATGTATACATATGTATATATGCTGCATGTTAAACAAAACCAGGAGACAAGTGTAAGCCGGTCCAGGTGGGGCCTCGAGGTCAGCAGCTGCAGCTGCCTGTCGAGGCACACAGAAAAAGCAAGACAAGACAAACACAAAAACAAACAGGCTAATAAGCCCTGGCTGAGCAGCAGTCAAACGACAAACGAGAAACGACAAATGGCATGCGGCAAGCGGCAAACGGACTGACAACTGTCTCAGATACTACGCCCACAAAAGATACAAAGATACAAAAAGCGAAGCACTTTTTGGCATATGCCGTAGATACATATTTGCATAGAAAGCTTTTGACTTTCGCATGAGCATAAAAAATAAATGCCAAATAAAATAAATTACATGCACGCACAGTGTGTGTGACTGTGTGTGTGTGTATGTGTGTGTAAGGCAAATATGCTAACAGGATAAACATGAGGCTGGCGAAACAGTTGGCCCAAAGCCTCAGGCAAACACGAGACCAAATAAGAGCCACAGAGTTGGCTAAGCCAGTGCCGGCTCCTTGGGCATTGATTGCCATGTTCTAACTACAATACGTATACGTAATATTTGCGAAGGGCCCGCTGCCTCGATGTCCAGCAAAGAGCAACACGAACGAGTCCAGCCATGGCTCTGCTGCTGACACTGGCTACGTGATGGTGACACGACCAATTAGTGTTGCCTGCCCAGCGCTGCTATGACTTGCCAGAGATACACACACACACACGCATGCATACATGCACACATGTGTGCCAAGTTGTGTCCTGACGTTTAACTTAAAGACTTAAGCCTTATGCAAATCTTTTCAGTTACAGCCAACTACAAACTACTAACTGCAAAAGTCTGTAATTTAAGGTACACACTCACACACGCCCACACAACTAAAAGTTGCAGGCGTAAAATTCAACACCTTTTCAAACTCTCCTATGAAGTGCATACAAATTAGAGACTGAGAAGTTGGCATTGTTATGGCAAAGACCTGTTATTTGGCTAGCTCCAACAGCGCTTTAGGCAGGCGCAGACAGAAAAGAAAAGAACATTTTGGCTAGGCCTGAAATACCCTAGATAAAGTCGTAAGCTGTCTAAGACTTTACAAACTTTAAATCCTTTTAGCTGAGATCTGCTGCTTGCCAGCTCAATATGCCCTTTGTATAGCTTAACACAGGATATCAAAAAAAGAAGAGAAAATCAGCCAAAGACTTGTCAAAAAAGGCAAAAGAAAACAAGTGAAAATCATTGAGTTTAGTTAGCATCAGTCGAGAGCAGACGGCAGAACTTCAAAGTGAATCAAGCAGCGAGGAAGTACGGCAGGGAAAAGAGAAAAAAGTGGCAAAAGGAAGGCTAAAAGTAAACAGCCATTATGCACTCCACGCAAACCGATGTAGGATGGGTGTGGCTGAGCGTGTAAAATGTGTGTGAGGAGTTGCGGCAGCCAGAGAGCCTCGGTTGTTGGGCAGTATGAAAACATTTTACTGCCAAACACACGCACAGCAGCAGAAAAATAAACAATTTCATAAGATATGCACAGCAACAACAACAAGCATTGCAAAATATCTGAATATATATATATATATGAGTATATATTATATAAGTAAAATGTGGCAAGAGCTGGCCAGGGCAACCACAGGGCAGGCTGGGGGCAGGGCGAGCGAGCCGGAGCCGGAGCCGGAGCCAGCAAATAATGCAAAACAAACAGAAAACGTAACAAAGTAAAGCAGCGGCAAAGGGGAGGGGCGTGGCTAGCAGGCAGGCAGTAAACCGGGGGCGACACCAAGCGACGAGACACTTTGCCGCCAACGCAAATAAACCTCAATAAGTGGAGTGGGTGGCCGGATTGGTATGAGGGCGGACGGAAGCTGCCAGCAACGGCGTTGGCCACTCAGCAGCGTTTGACACTTGACGCAAGGACAACGTAAGGACAATGGCGACAACGACAACGACAACGACGAAGACGCCTCACCGAGGCTGTGAAAACAGCACGAAAAAATATAAATAAAGAAAAAACGAAAACAAAATAAAAGGCAAAAAAAGCACATCAATAAATATTTCAATTTTTGCACAAAAATTTCATTTTATATATAACATAGCGATAAAATATGGAGGCGGGCGTAACAAAAAAAATTAAATCCACACGCAGCCCACACACACACGCACACAGGGCGTAACAAAGTGCTGATAAAGCGAGAAACGGGCACGCGAAAACAGCTGCGGGTTGAAACAGTCGTAAATAGTCGTAAAACGTATGTGTGGCGCTCAGGCCCAGAGACAAAATGTCGCACATAAATTTCCGAATTTTTGGCTCTGTCAAACGGCGGTTAGCTGAGTGGGGCAGAGGGTGCCCAGGGTGAGCGGAACTACAGCGGGAGCAGGACAGCCTCTACAGCCACAAGCACCACAAGTTCAATTAGATGGCCTCTAATTTTGTAGCTGCCAGCCGAAGTGGTCGAGTTGGAGCTGCGTTTAATTTGACATTTTTGAATAGTCCTCGATTCATAGCCGCTGGCAGAAATTTAACTGCTGTTAGTCGAGCTTATTGTTGAAGAGTAAGTCTTAGACTTTGATTGAATTTAGAAAAGATAAAGAGTTCAGTTAGAAATATGTGAATAAAATAAATCGAATATATGAAGAGAGTAGACTTTAAGTTATAAATTAAGTCAATTTGAGATAATATAGACAACAAAAAAACCTGAATACCTCGAGAGCCTAGACTCTCAGCCAAACAGCCTGGGAACACACCTAACTGCCGCACCAAGATCAGCTAGAACTGGAAGAATACTCAGTGCAGCAGCCCTTAGCGAGTGTAATTATATTTCAGCAATGAAAAACAGATTTTTTAATACTTTTAAAGTTAACTCTTTAAAACTTCACCCGCTCTTCAATTACTGTTCACTTTAACTAAAGTTCTCCACCTCAAAAACCAAAAAAAAAAAAATAAAATAAAAATTCCCATAAAGGCATTCGCCCAGCCAACACCATTTAGCAACATTTTGCAGTTGGGCAAACAATTTCCTAATAGCATTTCGAGAAATTCGGAATTCCGTTTTTGTCAAGCTTTCAGAAAATTTCGTGTTGCATACCAAATGCTCCTCTGACAACGAAACAATTTTTATGAGCCCTGGGAATTTGGGGAGTTGTGGCCGCAGGTGGGGGCAGTACGTAGACTGACGTATGCATTAATTGAAGTGCAAACAATGTATGCATAGAAAAATAACATGGCTTATAACAGATTCTCTCGTTCCCAGAGCTCAATATGCTAATTTGCCAATATGCTAAAGACAGATGAATTCAGTTGCCATTTTCGGGGCATGCAAATTAACACCAGCAGCCCGCAAATGTGCCAAAAAGAGGGCGAGGGGGAGGGAAAGCGACATTGAAATGAAAACTGCCGAAGGCTACAAATTGTTTGAATGGGCGACTGCAGACTGCAGCTGCCAAAATAGTTGTTGACTCCCAGTCTTTGAGTTGTCTGTAGCCGAGATGGGCGATGCATGCAAAAGGCAGCTGAGGAAAACAATATTGGGATATTGGCTATCGAGTATATTGGGTGGCTCTAGCGATGGGGCTCTCGTAGCATTTATGAAAATGCCAAGTTTGATTATGCAACAACTAAGGCAACAACGGCAACGGCAACAACCAACAACCTATCAAAAAGCACGCAAAAACAACAACAACGGCTACAGCGAGGGGCGACCGCAACATGGTAAACATGAAACCGAAACTGTAACTAAAACTGCGAGACTGACATGCATATGGAGGCGTGTGTATATATGTGTGTGTGTGTGTGTGTAAATAGGAAGGCAACAAAATTGAAAGCATTGCGAGCGCTGCAAAAATTTGCATGCATATTTACAAAGTTTTTGGGGGGCAAAGTCAGCTGTGGGTGGCGGCGCCCGACTAAACTGATGCAAAACTCAACCCCCCAAGCCCTCTCCCACCCACCGCCACCGCAAGTCCCAACTAATGCATGCGCCTGTCGTGGCGCATTTGCCACATTTGATGTTCGTTTTTGCAACTATTTGCAAATGCAAATTGCAAACATGCAACAGGGACATGTTGCGTAAATGTCAATGTGTTGCAACAAAGCGTGTTTGTGTTTCTGTGTGTTTTTGTGTGTGTGTGTGTGTGGGGCCACTCAATGCGCGTTTTTGCTGTCTACGCTTCAGCAACGACAAGCAGCCTGCAGCAGCCAAGATATGTAGAACGACTCATGCTCCAGCCTGATTGACAGGGGAGTTCTGGCATGCAACGTCTTGCCAATGCTGCAGGCATGGCAACAGCCTGATAGTCAGCGGGCTGATTGAGAAACAGGCAGCGTATCAGCATAAGGCAAATGTTAATGACAGCCAATGTCAGCAAAACAAGCTAAAGGCGCAGCTAAAAGAATTTTTTTTTTATCAAAATTGAAATAGAGAAAATGTTGAACATTGAAAATGCAACAAAGGAGACTTAAAACTAGTTGAAAGCATAATAAGAAAACTCTTTTGTTAACAGAAATATAAGCTTAGATTCTGATAAGTTATGAGAACAAAAAAATATTTTTAAATAAGTTTTATGCTTTATAAAATTTAAAATATAATAATTTTGTAATATATAAAATATTTAATATCTAATATAATAATTAATATTTTTAATATTTAAAATTTTCAATATAAGCAAATTGTTTAGCTCAATAACTGGCATTAAGTCTAACAAAGTTATAATAAAATAATAAATATAAAAAAATAAAATATATAATATAATAATATAAAAACATAATATTATAATAATATAATAATATAATAATATAATAATATAATAATATAATAATATAATTAAATAATAAAAGTAGCAATGACCTAAGAGATTTGCTTAGTAAGAGCTGGCTAAAATGGCCTTTAGTTCAGCCATAACTTGTGCAAGTTAAACACAGAGCATGCTTAAGTAAAGTTTAGTGCAGAAGGCGCACACTCAATGAGTTAACTGAACAGCGTGGCCTAGAGCGAGCTCAAACTAAAGTTGATTTAAAAGTTTTTTATGACAAAAAGTGTTCAAGCAGCATAAAATCTCTAACATTATCATATACAAATTACACTCTCGCAGAGTTTGTTTAAGCTTGAGCAAGAGGAATTACTAACTTCCAGACTTAAGCAGCTTATTATAAGACTGACGAGGCACATTATGCATAACTTGCGCATTATATATATATAATTTGGCTTTAATAGCAACGCAGCAGTAAAGTTAGCGGCGCCTAAGCGCTACATTTAATGTAAATATGGCAAGAAAACTTGACTCATCATTGCCAGAGGGAGCCAGAGTGAAAGCCATTTGAGGCCCAATTAAAAACTGTTAGCTTCATTTTGCAAATCACTGCAAAATATTAAGAGAACTTGCACACACAAATATTACTTAACAACTTTTCTCAATTCCGCAGAAATGCTTTCCAAAGGCAGCCCAGCTAGAGCTGAACTGTTGAGAATGCAGAAAAAATGTTTCAGCATGACGCACATAAAGGAAATCCAGTGAAAGCCACTCCCGCACACACACACACACACACGCAGAGATAAGGTGCACAAAATCAGAACCCAATTTGGCAAGTACCAGGCGAAAAAACTGAGAGGGAGTGAGAGAGAGAGAGAGAGAGAGGGGGCATGAGTAAGTGCAAATCAGAGAAGCGAAGTACGTTAAATTTTGCTGACTTAACAACATACAAATGATGTAAATGAATGAGTACATGAGTGAATGTACGAACACACTCACACACGCAGAGAAGCCCACACACACACGTATGAATAAATGTATGAACCCGCCAAATGAAAATAAAGTTTGGCAAGTGATGTTTGCATGTAGAACGCAATGCTGAAAGCAGCTAACTCACGTTTGTGTAATCAGTGTGAAACCAGCGTAAGCACAGCCAGAGCCAGAGCCAGAAACCTCCTTGCTCCTTGGCGTTCACCATGCCAATCCATTCGCTGCCAGCCTCTAACCTCCACTGATTCCAATATACATAATGACATGAGGCACTCGAATGCCAAGGGAAGGGAAGCCAGCATGACTCACGCCTCTCCTCTGCGGAGACTGTGATGAAAATGCCATTTGACAACGCTGTAAGCAATACGTGTGTGGCACGCCCACACGCAAATACCTTTATCGTATGTCAACGTGTCAAAGCCAGAGTCAATTTGACTTGCGGTTGTCGTTGACATTTTTTCCAGCTTCTTTTTTTTGGCAGCTGCTGCTGCTTGGCCCCTCGAGGTGTCTGGCAACATTGTGACTTGAATCGGGCCACAATTTGTGGCAGCTTTAAGCCAACTGCAACTGCAACTGAAACTCAATAGTGAGCCAATCAGCGTGGGCACTAAAACTACTTAACGACCAATTAAACGTAATCCATCAAACAGAAGAGGAAGAAAAACACATTCCAAATGCAAACTCAATTGCATTTATCAAATGCAGCCAATTAGAGCGAGAGCGGGTAATGCGCGGCCCAAATGGGCATAGTCTGAAAAGTCAGTAAAAATTTATGACAGCAACTAACCCCAAAACGCGGACCATTTTATTTACGACAATGTGCGGCAAAAGTTTGACGTTAAGGTGCCCTCAAGTGCCCTTTAGCCCAGAGCAGACGCTCCACAGAGCCTAACCTTTGGCTGCCAAAGTATGCCCCAATCGACTTTAGCCAGAGATCAGAGTGTGAATGAGAGTTACACTGAGCAAAAAAAGAGTTAACTTCGATGAAGGGAAAACGCAAAGAGTAAGGGAAAAAGATCCTAGAAATCATAGAGATCATATTAAAATTTCCATAAAGATCAATTTAATTAAAAAAAATTAAAATAAAAAAAAAATATATATATATATGTAAAATATTTTAATATATATATAATAAATATATTAATATAAATTAAACTATAATAAATATAAATAAAATATATTTATATAAATAATAAATAATTAATCAAGTAAATTAAAATATTTTCTTATTATAATTAATATTAAAATATATGAGAAGTAAAATAAAAGTATTCAAAAGAAAATTAAAAATTTAATCAAATTGTTATAAAATCAGACAAATTTGTTAGATCTTTTTATAAATGCAATATATCAAATCTATTGAAATATAGAGAACTTTCTATAGATAAAGATATCAAAAAATCATTTTTCATTTTATTTATTTAATAAAATATATTTGTTTCATTTACGATATCAAAAATTCATTTGTTATTTTATTAAGTATATTTCACTCACTACAGCAGTATAAAATTCTCCTGTACACAGTCTTACCACATCTACTCATATCATAATTGCAGGGTATCAACCAAGTCGATCATTGCACTTGGCTGGCTTTTTTAACTTTTAGTGTTTTTTTGAGGTCTGCCAGCCTGGCGCCAATGATGTTGAGAGTTGATTACGCTTTAATGGCCAAGGCGTTGCACAAAGTTTCTTCCTGCGCTCAAACACACACACACACACACACACACACTCACTCACACACAGAGACATTTCTAATTATTTAATGGCTGCTCCGCATGCAGTTTTGTTATGTAAATGTGCCGTTAGTGGCTGTGGGCTGGCGCTGCCTTCGCTTGCCAAATATTTACGGCTGGGACGTCCGCATGCACTAAATTTTTGAACGCAACTGCAAAGCGAAACTTTCCAATCATTATTGCATGCACACACACACACACACACACACACACAGAGGCTGGCACACTTGGCTAGGCACGTAATGGCCGCTGCGCCTTTGTGCAGTGATACGTGCGAGAGGCAAACAAAAGGCGAAAGAGAAACGAAACAAAAGGCGTTAAAATTAAAAAACAAAAAAAATAAATGCAAAAGAAGCAAAGCAAAAAGAACAGTAAAAAACTCCAGCAAAGTACTTAAAGTGCATTGCGGTGCAGCTAAGGACGATGGGCGGCTGGGAGTTTGCTGCCCACTAAATCACCAAAGGCGAAGGAAAAAGTGCGAGGCAACGATTGCATTTGGTTTTCCGCTTTTTGTTTTATTGTTTTCATGCGGTTGCTAATGTTGGCTGCCTGGGGCCGAGGGCGTGGCACAACTTTATCCGATTGCGCATATAATGCTTAAATGGAATTTCCTTAGCAGCTCATTGATTTTATAACAATTAGAGTGAACCGAAATCGGAGCGCAACACTAATTGAAATTCCAGAGGGGCGGCTGCTAAAAAATCCTTTGGCTGAACCCGGCAAAAAATCGGTTTCCATTTATGGCCGGCTGGCTGTGTCTAGGAAATGGTTATCGATGCATCCGGCAGCTGTGCCTGCATCCGCTGCCTTCGGCAAATGGCCAAAAGGACTCGACTTACGCTCATTCAATGTGCGGACAGATTAGCCACTCCTCCAACTAAATAAGGAGGAATCCGCAGAGAGAAAAAATCCAAAAAATTGAGAAGAGAAATCCCAACGAAAATGACCCAGAGCAAAGCTCGTAATGATGCGGAAGCTAACAAAAGGCCATTGCGATACAAAAGGCAATGGCAGGCGACATTGGCCAGCACAGACTGTGGCGGCCAAGGGCAAAGCCGGAGTCAAAGGGAGACGCATTCTAAAATTGCGGTCAATTGAAATGGCAATCAAGTTAGTGGCACGTCCTCGTCATGGCCAATATGAACACAATAAAAGCTCACACACACACACACACACACCCATACAAAGAAAACGTGAAAGAATGATGGCCAGAGGACGGGCCAACAAGCATTTGCTGAAATTCACACCACCGCACCACAATCCCATACAACCACAGCGAGACATCAACAAAGCGCATCGAGCCAAAATAATTACAATGGTCAAAGGCATTCGCCAACGAGGGACTTAGCGAAATGAAACAGAACCAAATCACGCAGAGCTGACAATAATGTAACAACAAAGGAGAAGATCTAACGAATTCTCGCTTACCGAAATTCTCCAACTGGTATTGGCATTGGCACAGCCCTAAAATGCATATATGGAAGGAATTTATGCTGAATGCCAGACAAATTGTATGAATATATTAAATATATAATAAACATTTGCTAAATAAGTATGAATATATCATGATTATATCTAAGTAGCTAGAAACTAAGATACTTTATGGGAGCAAAGTGGATTACAGAACACAAGGGAAAATGAGCCTAAAAATAAATTTAAAATATATTTAGTTAGAAACTTAATTATGAAATTTATAAATTAAAATTATAATGATGAGAGAGAGGGTATATAAAATATTTCAAAATATTAAATTATAAAAATATTACAAAAATAATTAAATTAATAGTAAAAACTAAAATAAATACATATGTACATGGCTAAAAAATTTTGAAAATTATTATAAAAATTATATTAAAATTATAATACAAAATATGTAAATATATTTTAGGTATAAATAGTATAATATAATATAAATAATATATAAATAAATATAATAACAAAAAGAGAAGCAAATATAATATTAAAAATAAACTTTAATATTTCAATTAATATGTAAAATATTTTATAATATTCATAAAAAATAATAATACATAAATACAACAAAATTTTAAAAATAATATTTCACATACTTTAAATAATAACAACAATAACAACACAAAAATCGTCCTTTAACTATAAATATTAAATGCTCACTTGAAGCTAATCCTTAATGAACTCAAGCTGCAAGCCCTGCCACAATTCAGCGCTTTAAGCACAGCAAAGCCAAATTGAAAATATGAAACAAATGCTAGAGGAGCATTATAAATGAATATAGAGTCTGCCCTGGCTACAGCTTAATATGCTGTGTTGGCCAAGATGGTGGTTGCGACCTGAATTTGGCCAGACATTCGAGCCAAAAATACAACAAAATAAAAACAAAAAGCAAGCGGCGGAAACGTGCAAGGCAAAGCGAAAATTGAGAGAAAATAGAAAAACTGAAAATCATTTGCGGCAGAGCTCCCAGCTCGCCTGGTCGTAAGTGGTAAATGTATTGCCTACTTTGAGGCGCCACAGCGCAGCACTTTTCAATTTGGTTCGGCTATCGGCTCTTATCGCTCCGCAGAGTGACTGGCAATTTGCGCAGACAAACTGCAGATGCCGCAGCAACTTTGCTGCAACTTGCTGAAAACTAACTGCGAATCAACAACAGCAGCAACAGCAACTGCTGCTGCTGCTGCAGCTGCAGGCCTAGACATGGCTCAAAGCTTAACAGTTTTAGTCGTTGTTGTTGCTGTTGCTGCTTCCCAACTTTTACACGCCATTTGTAGTTGCCAGCAGCGGCAATAACAGATTTTCCGTTTAGCTTTCATTTGATGGCCTTTTAAAGTCATTTCAGCATGCGCTCCAGCTGCCATGGCAGCCAAATGCAGCAGGAACACTCACGCCGGAAGTTTAGCTCGCGCGGTTACCACACCAGCCAAAGAAAAGAAAAAAATGAAAACCCAAGAAAGGCGAAAAACAAATGGAAAAGCAGAGGAAAAACCGCAGAGCGTTTTTGGTCATGTCGCTGCTTCTTCAACTCTGCGGCGGCTGTGGCAAAAATGAGCGTCCTGTGCAGCCCAGGCAAGCACTTCCTTCCTGTGGCAGTTCCTAAAAGAGCTGCTCTATCCCCTCGCCTCACATTTGGTGCCAACTCTAAACGTTTTTCACACATTTCGCTGGCCGTTTCATTTTTGTTTTTTGTTTTTTGGAGTATTTGTCGGTGTCTGTTCATGATTTATGTTGTCTCTCGCCACCCAGCCAAAGTCTTGTTTAAGTTTAAATGGGACTTGCAACTCGAAAGTCGCATAAAAAATGCACTTGTCCGTCAACTGCTGCTGCTTGTTATCAACTGAAGCGGGCTCCAAAATATGGGGGGGAGCAGGAGGTTGGAAGTTGTAGCTCAGCTTTTTGTTTTGTTTGCTTGGCCAAACTAGTTTCGCTCGGGCTTTGCTGGCTTTAAGTGCACGTAATGGCTCCGACATCAATCCATAGCCTAAATAACTTATGGCCACTCCAAACTGACTGAGTTTATTTGCTTGCATGTGGCCAAAGTGAAATGCTTGACTTGGTCAATTCAGTTAGCAAAAATTATCGACTGTTTGTTCGCAACTCGAGAGTTTGCATGAACAAAGTGTCCTCGCGCGTGTGTGTTTCGCCTCAAGTTGCTGAAGATGAGTGCAAGATAAGCAAACGCTTTGTTGAAACAACTTTGTGTAGTGTTTGCGGGTCGCTGGGACCCGCCCACACCACATGCAATTTGATGTGCTTTGTCTGAAGTGTTGTTAGAGGATTATTGTTTGAAGCCCTTCCGTGCACAAAAGGTGCTAAAAAATATAAAAACAAATTTGTTTGCCTCTCCACTAGCAGCTGGTTTTAGCAAGCTGTATGCCAAGACTACACGCAAATAATTTATACAAATTTATTTCCAATGAATAAATTGAATTTTTAGAATTTTCTATTCAACATAAAACACAATCCAATTAGCCTAATCAGCTTGCAACTATCTGGACGAGCAACAACTAATTTAACTGTTTACGTATTTTCCATTTATTTGCAGACATGCAAAACACGATGCGAACAACATGACGTATGCGTAACATGAAGTTAAAAACATGAAATGCAATAGTGCCGCAGGTAAATTGTTCGACGGCAAACTTCTGCTCGACACTTAATACGTAAAATCCGTGTAAATTTATGAACTTTGCTAATTAACAGCATTTATGCCGCCCCCTCGACGGCGGGCGAAGCTGGTCAGCAACGAAACAACATTTACAACATGGAAATTTGTTGTGCTGGGGAGCGAGGTGTAGTTTAAACTTGTTAATGGCTTCATTTATGTAAGTTCATTAGCAAAGCAGCAGCAACAATCTGTTGTCGTTGCTGTTGCATTGAGTCGACAATTGGCAAGTCCCGAGGCGTTGGCCATCAATCAAATCAACAAATGGCCAACTGACTGCACAAAGTTGTCAACTGACAGCAAGCAGCCCAAAACCAAAGACGAGGAAATGAAATGAAAACTCAGCAGAGACAGAGAGACAAGCAGGTATTGGGGCGGTGCATAGCTTTGGCCAAAGCGTGGACCACAGCGCCAGTTGGACAATGCGCACCCGTTGCCAGCCAACGAATCAGGTAACAAATCAAGCGGCGTGTGACATGCAACTGAAGCGTGCGTGCCCACGAACGCGCGTCCTTTCATGCATTATGAAGTCAGTGCACAGGCAGCTCCACCTGGACGGACTGTCGGCTGTCAGTGCAGTGGAGAAGACTTGGCAGCTCGGCAGCTCGGCAGCTCCCAGCTCGGCAACTTGGCAACTTCCACTAGCTAGGTTGTAGTGCGCCTCGGTTGACTTGGTTAGTTTAACACGTTTGCCTGTCCATTGGCCAGCCACAGCTCCTCCCCCGGCTCGTCCCTTGCTATGACACGTCAATGCTTTCATCATTTAATTAACTGTTTCGCCTGGCGTGCGAACAGGTTGGCTGCCTGGCGGTTGGTGGCCTGGACTCCGCACTCCATGCGAAAATATGATGAAAAATCACATTTCAATATGCGCAACAGCAGCCGCTGCAGCTCCTTCGTGGCGCACATCGCATGTCACTTGATTGATCGCTTAGCCATGCGGCGACTAAACGGGAAATTTAAATGTCACTCGAGCCAGGCAACGTGTGCACCCAAGGTAATGGAACTTGTCTGTGTGGGAATGAGGTAAGAAAATTCAATTATAAAAACTATGAGAGGGGCAAGGTGTATGAATATATTTTATTAATATTTTAAATGAGTTAAAACTTAATGTGAGGAATTATTATTATTTATTTTTACATTAATTTGTGATAACAAATCTTAGCATTAGCAATCGCCCTTAAAGGAAACTCCATTACCAACTGCCAGGACTTGTTTAAGTCCTGCATAAACCCTTTTTAGTACTCGCCAGACACTCTTCCACTTCTTGAGTAATTTATCTTGTGCAGCAGCAAATTTTACTCGGAGAGACAGCCACGAGTACAATAGCTCTCTGCGTTGCTTATAAGCTCTAACAAATCGCATCAATGTCTCTTGTGGCTTTGGCTTTATGTTGTTTTCTTCTTCTGCAACAGCACAAACAACAATTGCAACAAGAACTCACAGCTATCAAATTAACAGATAAAGTCCTCTATACAATGTGAGAGAGAGAGAGTGTGAGAGGAAGAGGGAAGGGGAGGGAGTATGTGTGTGTGTGTGGGTGCATGGGATTTGGGTTCTATAATTTATAGTTGTAAATCAGAACGGCAAACAGAATTGTTTACGACTGAGTTGGGGTAAGATTGAAAAGAAATTCAGCGCGATATTTGCGGTGATTTATGTATTATTTTCGACGTTATTTGAGTTTATATTTAAAACATTAGAAAACAAAAACAAAATGCCAGAAAGCAGAGATAGATAAAAACTAAAACTGCACAATGGAAAAACAAGAAAAAGGGCGAGAGAGAGAAATGGAGGGCAAAACGGAGTATGAATGTAGGTAACAAACAGGCAGCAAACAGACAGGCAAGCAGATAGTCAGGGAGAGAGAGAGAGAGAGAGAGAGAGAGATAAAGCGCAAAGGGCAGGCAGACAAATAAAGCGGAAATGTTAACGGCAACGAATGGCGGCAATGCTGACTGCAGCCGAGGGCAGCCATTTTATATATTATGTGTGTGCGTATTGGTGTGCTTGTGTGTCTGTGTGCAGGAGAGCAGCGTTTAGGGAGATTTCATTTTGGAGCACATATATCTGGGGGTATTTTGTACATGATTTCCGCTTAAGCTGCTTGCCTTTAAGTTTCGGCCATCAGTCGCCAATTTAAATTGACTGCTGGCCAAAAGTGCTGAACAAAGTTGTAGAGCACTCACGATAAGACCGACAGAGAGGCCAGCGGAGCAGCAGCAGCACAACAGCAGTCAAGTGTTTTGTTGGGCGGGGCAGGTTGAACATTTGTTGACATTAATGCCTTGGAGTAGGGCTCGATGGCTCGCGCTGAAAAGCGCAGCAGTGCAGCTGCCAACTTGAAATCGTATACAGTTATATAAGCACAAATTTCGTCGCACACACACAAGTGCTTGAATATTGTCTACACAGAAGCTGCAGCTGAAAATAAAAGCAAAGAAGTGTCACTCACAATGGCACTGAAGTGGAGCACTCCGATGCACGCTCTGCTGCAGGGTCCAGCATGCACACACATACACACACACTCCCGCACACACCCACACAAATATGAAGTAAATATGTGTTGTTGTTTACTCAACAATCGGCAACAGGCTGTGCAGCATTTGCCTGGGGCCGAGTTGACTTTAAGTGACTTTTTCAATTATTTAAGAGATTTTCGTGGCAGCGCTCATCAAGAATTTAAGAACCTAAAATAAACGAAAATTATGGCAAGCTCTTAAGTACGCAGCCAAAAACTCAGATGAAAGTTGGCCATAAAGATTATGGTTTAAATGTATTAGGCCAGATAAACAGTTTGTTTAAATGAGCAAGGCAAGCAAGGGGAACCTGAAGTGTTCTCTCTATATATTTTGCATAATTATTATGAAATTTTTTAAAGTAAACTTGAGCTCTGCATGGAAAAACATTGATATCTCCAGCTGGAATGCGTTCCTTACCTCCACTTCATCAGCTCCAACATAATATACTAACAGAAAACTACTTCGCCCAGTCAACGCTGTAAATTCAGCTTTAAAACATGCGCAATTTGTCAGAGTGTTTCATGAAGTCAGCTAACATTATATATATATATATATATATATATATATATGTGCATTATATATATTCTTGATATACTTATATATATTTTATATTTTGCTGTTGTTTTGGATAGATTGTTGTGCTCTCTGCTGCGGCCGTTGCCGCTGGGCACAAAAATAACAATTAATTCCGGATAAACACATTTCCTAATTAAAAAATTCCTTTGTAACATGATGAAGCAGTACAAAAACAAAAGAGAGCCGAATGAAATTAAGTGAAAACAACTAAGCAAAAAAAAGAAGAAGAAGAAGAAAAAAGAAAATCAACCGACGAGGGAGCAGCTTACCAAACTGACAGGCAAGAGGACGACACACACACTCACACAGAGAGAGATAGACAAGAGCTGAGCAAGATAAAGGATAGGAAATGTGCAAAAACTTTTGGACGAGCGCATGAAATGCGAAATTTGTACGAATTGCTGAAAGGTTTATAGCGCAGTCAAGTTGCTTGTTGCAACACACGGCGTATACGTAATGCGATTTCAACGGTTGCCAACGCTGTCGCACGCGCTTTCACTGTGACTCAAAGGCCAAAAATTTAATCATCTGTCGGTCACTAAGCTGATTAGGGTCGCATGCAGCAAAGGTACAGACCGCCGCCCACCCTAACCACGTTACCCGCTCCCTTTCGCTTTCTCTTCCTCTTTGTGTTCGGCAAATTCATCTTTCGGAATTGTGGAGGACTTTTCTTTTTTCTGCGCATTTCCCTGCAGCAAGTAATTTATTGTTTGTAGCGTAATTAACCCGCTTCGTGGCTGCGTTTTTCTTTCATTTCGTGTTGCTTTTCTTTTTTTTTTTTTTTTTTGGCTTTCACACTCTTCCTTTGCCTAATGACGTTATACACATTTTGCATGCGACGCCTGAAAGTCATTTGTATACCCTAGACTAGAGGCAAATGCCCAAAACGCTGCTAGAAACTCTTTAAAACTTATTCTGATATGAAATAGATTTATATTAAAAAAATTCAAATTTCTCAGCCTAAATTCCACACTTTAGCTACAGAGTATCTGCGCGTCAGTCACTTCCTATGCACAAGTATTTTTATATATATTTCTTATCAGCTCAAACATTTTTTGGGTCAGCAAATGGGAATTTCATTTTGTTAGGTGATTTAAGTCTTATCTGCGTGTAAGGACTCCAGAGTAATTAGTTTTCTAGCGGGAAGCAAACCAACCCCCTGACTAGACCAGATGATCTTTTTTCCTCCCCACTGATGTGCAGCTGGAGGTCTGCCCTGACAGCGAGCAGTTGGCCACTGGCAACCGGCAAATGTCAGCTTCGGCCCGCCCCGAAACAGCAGCAATGTGAACTGACAGGCAAATTAAGCTCGAGCGGATGACAGGCAACAGACAATTTATCAGATACATTCCCTTCCATATACGTATATAAATTTAGCATTGCCTGATAATGGCAGGGATTGCAAAATATATGTTTAAAGGGGAAACTATCTCAACTTTCAGTTTAGTAACTTTATTCAGTTTCACATGAAGCACCAAAACATGTTCAATCAATCAAGTATTCCGTTTAGGTAGAAAATATCGAAAAATATTGTCAGTCGTCTCGATAATTAAAGTTGTATTTTAGAAAATTTAGCATAATCTTCAGGTCTTTCATTCGGAAGTGTTACTGTTTGTTGGTGTTCTGTTTCTTTTTTTCCGACAAGTATTCCTAAAAACTTTTGTTTTACCTCCTGTCTCAGAGATGGCTAGCAATGTACCTACCCGCAAGCCCAGCAACATGCTCACCAGCCGGCTGGGCTATAAGCCAATGAAATTGGAAGTGCCGCAGCTCGCGCGTGCCTTCCAGCAGCCGACCATTGTCAGTGTCAACGCCAAGGATGCGAACAAGGACAAGGACAAGGACAAGGATCGAAAGCAAAAGGTGCAAGTAACGAAGCAAAACAGCAATCCGAAGGCGCACAGCAAGCGTACAGACGCGCCGGCCACAACAGCAGCCGGCGCAAGTGCAGCCCTGCACAAGACAGCATCCAAGGTGGCATCGAACGAGCGCACCGTGGTATTGGCCAGACACGTCGACCAGGCGCAATATGGTAAGCAGCCACGCAAGCCAAAGCTGGATGGGGCCGCGTCGCGGACGAAGAACCTACGCGCGACAGCCGCTGAGACAGCGCTTGCACCCAACAGACATGCGAAGGAGCCAAAATCACCGGACAAAGCTGACGCTGCTGCCCAGCGTCAGATTCGCAGCAAGAACCAAAGTCACAATACCAAAATCTTCTTCGATAAGTATCTGAAATTCGCCTACGATCTGAGCACGCCCGACGGAGTGCGCCAGCTGGAAGCTCACTTCTTTCCCGCTGACAACTACCAGGCCAGGCAAGCCAAAAAGAAAAGTGAGTCCGGCGACTCCTGCGAGAAGCCGCTCGCCGGCGCTGAGGAGCGACTGTCCAGCGTCAATATGCACACCGCGTCCGCTGATCAAATACTGCAGCAGAAGAAAGGCTTCGATAATGTCAAGGATAAATAGGGCGTGTCACAAGATCACTTTCCACTCTTTGTCAAAATTTTATGGTTTTTAGAACGAGAAATTTGTAAACATGCACTATAAAAATTAAATGCGACATCAGCATTCGGGCACATTTCGAATTATAATTTTAACTATTTGCCAGTAGCTGACAGAAGGCCTGTTCGCTATTCGCAAATCGATGTGACTATTACGGAATCTGTCTTTTAATTGATGGGCAAACTTAGGAAGGGAAGAGAAGGAGGATAAGCTTTACTAAGGGTAAAAGGCTGAGTAGACTGAAAGATGTTAGCATAGCTTACTGTTTGTATCATTATACCTTAGATATTATATATATAAATGTAGTATGGCCCGTGCAACAGCTGAAGAACTAGTATTCTCGGGTCAGTCCATATATAAGCTATTTATGTATCCAGATTCTACAGTCTCCCATCAATATATATTTGCATAGCTCTTAGGACCATAATTCATATCGCATTAAAGGTATAACAAGTTTATTTTTTAATTACCAGACCGGGACACATAAGTACTCTGTTCTGTGGGTCTAATGAGCGTTAATAACACTGCGCTGCCAGCTGGCTAATTCGCCTACCGCAACAACAAAAGCAAACATTTTTGCGCACAGTTTAAATGAAATTTATTGTCTAGCTGGTGTGGTCATCCCACATGCAAATGTATTATCCTTTATTGCACACCAACACCGATGCACACGCACACAAACCGCAAGCTCATTCAGCAAAAGGCAGACACCAACAGACAAAAGCAACGCACTGGGCATTGTAAATCATAATCAAAACAATAGAACAAATGAAGCTAATGTGGTTCATGGAGAACAACAACAACAACGACAACAATTGCATGTACAGCATGTCCACAGAGAGAGAGAGAGAGTGGGAGAGGGCATGCGTGGGCGGAAATGTTGCTGTAAGCGTTAGCTCTGACTGCATGTGGTCGGCGCAAACTTTAAAATAGCCAACAAATTAAACAAAATTCTGTAAACATGCCATAAAATGTTGAAGCCTTGCATAAATGCCATGCGGGCGGTACTTAAATGCAGCTTGCGTAGGTGTTAAGTGTAAGAGATATCTTCATTGTAGACTCTATATTAAGTGGTTCATATGTGACACGAGCTGATTTTAGATATTTAGATATCAAATATAAAATATCATGTTAAAGTAGAAATTGTATTCCAAATATGTGATATAAATATGATAATATATAATTTGTATATATTTTTATATATTTTATAATTTAAATCTTATTTTATTTACAATAATATTTATTTACAACAATCAAGAAACTAGGTGAATGTATATGATATATATTTTTCATATTTTATATAATATAATATTTATTTTTTCTACTTTTAAATTTAATAAAACATATTATTTTACTTATTTTGTATATATATATATTTATATTTATATATATTTATATATATTTTTTATATTTGTATATATATTTTTTTTACCTTTTGATGTGATAGAAATTTTTAAAAATTTATATAAAATGTTACTTATAATCTAATTCAAATTTTTTATTATTTATAAAAAAATCATAACTATTTCTTTATTGACTCATGCTTATATAAAAGTCCAGAAATATAGTCTTCAATTGATAATTGTTAAATTCGAGTTCACCTTGTCTTTATAAATATATTATTTTATAAATCATATGTACACGAGCCACTGTTCTATGTCTGCCTAGCTAATCTCACCCAAACTCCAACAAGACTTAATTCCATTTTAATAGCATTTATAGTGAATGCAAATAAAAAACAAAAAAAAAACTACTAACTACAAACTCATAAAACTCCATAATATTTTTGTTTATATTTATTAAAGGCACTTTTTCATGTGCTTTAATTCAATTAATATTGTTTTTGAATTGTGAGACAACAATAGCGCGTAATTAGTGGGAATTGATTTATGCGACGGCCGTCGCTGCAGCTGCATTAATCATGGCTGATGCGGCCAGCTGCTGCTGCTCCTGCTGCTGCACGAACGTGCTTAATGAAATCCAAACAATGCGCTAAATTCAATACAAATCAATTAATATGCAAACAACAATAACAAAAACGTCAAATAAAATGTGTTGTGTGCTCAAACAAACATCCACAACGCTGTGTGTAGTTGGTTGACATCGGGTCAGATCTGTTTTTCGAGAATTTGGTCCCCTTCAACCAGCTGTAGCAGTGGTTGATGACAACAAGTTGAGATGAAGGTGTAAAAAACGTGAATTAAATATATGTAATAAGTGAACTATAAGAAATTAAACTAACAAGCGGAATTGAAAGTCTCTAACAACAATAAGAAACAGGCGAAAGTCTCGGTAAATCTTTACTAAAATAATTATGAATAAAATAATATATATAGGAATAGTTAAATTTTGAGTTGGCACAAAAATAAATATATATTAAAATTAAAATAAATATTGCCATCCAGAAAATAAGAATAAAATTTGTATATATGTATGCTTGCTAAAGTTAGTTAGTATGTATCAATATTAAGAAATGTAAATCTTTTCCAAATATATAACAAATATGTAAAATAAATTTATTAAAATTTTAAATGTAAACAAATTTTATATTACATTTTAATAATAATAATAATTAATTAATAATAATAAATATATCAAATGAATCAAATGAAATGAAACCCATCTGGTTTATGGTAAAAATAAAAGAGGATAAAAAGAAATTATTAAGCATAAAAAAATAATTTAAAAAAAAATGTATTTTTTGCTACTTGCTTAATAAATTTCATACTTTCTCAATTTCAAAATTTCTTTTTATCCTTATAGATATATTATACCTCATCAAGAGCATATAGCATCTATTTCTTTACCTATATGCAGAATATTTGAATTAATTTTAATTAAATTAATTCTCGTAAGTATTTATCTCAAATTCACCAGATAGATGGATGCAAGTATACTGCTCTCAGAGTTTCCTTGCGTTGCGTACCGCAAAGCAGAATAATTTGCAAAATATCTCAGGCGCACACACACACGGAGATGTTGAAGTAGCTGGCATTGATGCAGCGCCAAATGAATTTGAGCAAATGCCTTAAATATTTACTACTTAGTATATATATCAGTTATAGTATGTGCAAGTAAATATTTGCTGGGCACTGGACAAACAGAAATGTGGAGCTCGAGTCCATCAAACATGTGTGCATTATTGACTGCAAGTTGTGAATCATGTGCGAGCGCGGAAATGTCAAACAAAACGAATTTAATTAATTTGATGCCCTTTGGGCGCTCAAATTGAGATTGCAATTGCGTTTGAGATTGGCATGGAGACTCTGGCTACTCAATTAGTTAACAAACTGCGCACTAATCAAAGCAAATGCAAAACTTGGCCAAATGGAAACGTCATTAGGATTTTGGCCAGAATCAAGTGATACGTAAATATGCACAAAACTGCACGCAAACAACAATTAGCAAATCGAACGAGCAGAGTATGCGAAAACCAAACTGGTCTGCAGCTTCCTTGGGTGTATAATAATGTTGCATAATCCAATTGGTATCCAATTGGAGCGCAAAGTCCGTAGCTGGCAGAGAAAGTTGCCTTTTGGCTTCGCAATAAATTATTCAATTATTCGAATTTATCCAATGGCCTCAAAGTTCAAATTGCAATTGAATTTCAAAATGGGCGGCATTTAACGAAGCCTGCCTGCAAAATGGAGCAGAAGCAGACCCGCAGCGGATGTCGTACTCTACATAAAAAACGAGAGAAAGAAAATCAAAATAAAAAATTCGCTTTTTGCTCCGCTCTCTTTTTTTTGTGTAGCAAACGAAATTCAATTTAATGTAGATTTACATGCAGCCAAAGGCAGTGCAAGTTTGTTTTTTTTTCGTTCTGCTCTTCGTTTTATTGAATGCGAACGCTTGACAAATCACCGCACAGGACACACGGGGGGCGGGGCAGGGCAGGGCGCACAGGAACTGCCTGCGGCCGTGTCATGAAATGAAATCGACATGAAACCAACGTGACCAACGTCATTAATTATCGCCAGCAACGCTGTGCACAGCTAATTACGACGCGTCCATGTCCTGCCAGGACGCACCGCAGCCAGTTGGCAGCGACGACGGGTGACAGCGGGAGGTGCGGCGGGGCGCGCTATGCGGCTGCAACGGCTGCTACCCACTGTCGTTACTCAACATGATGGTGCGTATTTTACATTTGGCCACGATTTAAAAGTGCGCGGCTGCCCGCAAATATAATATGCTGCCCATGGACCTCCCCAGGCCAAAGGGTCATTAGCAGGTCCGAGCTGTAAAAAGTGGACCTCGTCGCGCAATTGAATGCGCACTCTATGGCTGGAGCTGCTGGCGGAAGGTTTAATGCGCTGCTGGATTTTATTGGATTTTGTTCATTATGAATATTATTATTTTTGTGACTTTTAAGATTGGTTTTGGTGCAATTATAGTATTTTTGGTAGTATTATTTATTTAAATTATTTATTTATATATTTATTATTAATAATTTTAAAAAAATTGTTCCTTAATATACTTTATTATTTTATTTTAATTTTTAATTTTTTTTTATTAAATTAAAAGTTATGTAATATTAAAATATTAAATAAATATAAAATTTAAATAAAAATAAATAAAAAAATATTAAATTATGTTAATTTATTGTAAATAAAAACAAAATTAAAAAAGTAAATTTAAAAATATTATATTATACTATTTTATTTTAAATAAATACAAAATGAAAAAAAATATTATATATTATTTTATTTTAAATAAATACCAAATTTTAAAAATAAATAAATAAAATATAAGATATATTAACTATAAAATCTATAGTAGATAAATCTGCCCGTTGAGATGCCTCAAGGCGAAAGCTAGAAGGCATCTTTAGATTTACCAAAAAGACTTCTTCTGTACTATGAACGAGGATGTTGGTTGAGTTATTCTTATTTGTTTTCATTTCTCAAGTCTCGTAAAGTTAACCCTAAGGCATATGTGCTCCATATATACATGTATATATTCTCCATGCTGCATTGCAGCCTCCGCTCAACTCAAGCTATTAACCAAAGAAACTCGAATGCCAAATAATTTCCCCTTTTATCAATTACCTAATTCAATTCCATTAAAACTTGAAGTGCACTCACATTAATAAGCAGCAAACAGTGAAACGGAGATGCACTTAAGTATTGTACATATGCCCTCTGGTCGTATATACTCTGTTATTTAATACATTTGGGAACATTTGTTAGCGCTAACTGGTGACTGACTCTGAGTTATGATGCTTACAATCCATTGGATTGCATTGTGTTTTGGGTTGCGCACAATGCTCAGCGTCACTCGGCTGTCGGACAAGTAAACTTGACGAAAGCATGATGATGAACATGATGAGGAGGATGCTGCTGATGATGAAATAAAGACGAAGGTCGCAGGATGAACGACGAAGACGAAGATGTTGTGCAGATGGTAGATGGCGAGCTACTGACCGCACATTCATTTCGTCATTTTACAAACAAGTCGGTGTAAAAGATAAGTCGTGCCAAGTACGAACTTAAGCCACTGAAGCGGAAGATACACAACAACAACAACGGCGCTGTTCCATTGCGAACAAGCGACCGCAAAGACAGCAGCACAAAGGACATGCCAGAGTAATTCCTCTGTGGCTAGTGGGCTGCTGAGCTGCCCGGCTGATGAGGGGCGCACCAGAGGAGCTGCGGTTATGTCAATATGACGACAATAGGATTTGCTACGATAAGCTGCAGCGTGGTCCTTGATTCGCTTTTGGACAGCGCCAGTGGCTGTGGCAGCAGCAGCGGACAGCGGCCACCCGCCTCTGACATCCTCTGAAGTGCTCGCTGATAAATGAAATTCGCAAATAAATGCATTGAAGTAAACCTCTCCGCCCCACCCCACCCCAGCTGCCACGGCTGCCTATAAACTTAATTTTTTTCCATCTGATTGTTGACGACAGCAGTTTATAAATATTTCACTTCACTGCACGGCGTACTTATTGCGTATACGTACACGTATACGCCATTTTGTACGCGCGTGTAAAGAGCATACAAGATTATGTGGACATTAACTGAAGATCAATATGCTTAAGCCAGCTAGAGTTGGGGGATGAACTGGAAGATGAAATATAATTATGAGGTGAAATAAGTTAAGCAGGCCAGCCTTGCAACTGAGCTTAGCACAGAAGCTGATGGAGCCATGCACGAACATATTTCGGAGCAGTTTGGAGGGCTCAAAGCTGGAGCATATAGAAACATACTATTAAAGGATATCTCTTCTGCAGGGTATCTCTGCTTCGTATATACGACTGTCTGCTGTACCCTTTATTTTAGGATCTTACACTAATTTCATTTGCTCAAATGAAGTTTAATTTACTCGTTAAATTGTCTGCAGCGAGTGACTTGCGCCTGGGTACTGTTTCGAACAATTTGTTAGATAAGATGTCAGGCGAAACTTGCCTGTCTGAGTAGAGGCGACGCTGTTAACCGAGGTGAGACTAGTCTGTCCTGTGCTGAGACTCTGAAGACTTCCATTCCATATCGCTGAATTGGTGCCAAGTATTTAGCTCTTAATTGAGTAACCCAAACCAGTTCTTTGCCATGTCTCAGTTGTATTTGCGATCTTCCCCACGTCTTGCCAGTCAAGTGTAGTTCATGTGTGACTAGATCCTATCTCATAATGAAAATTGTAAGCTGAAATGAAGTGAAGCGTTGCAAACCTGTACAATTTGATGTCTCATATAAACTACCTTTAAGCCGCTGTTCCACCTCTCAATCATTATATTTCTTAACATGAATTCGTCACATTATGACATAAATATTAATTTCTGTGCGAGTTTTTACGACTGTGCATGTTAAGTAGAAATGAACCGAGTCGGCTCGTTATGCAGCCATTAAAAATATGTACACACACACACACGTAATACCGTGTGTGGGTTTGTAATTTGTGGATGTGCAAATTTTATGTTTTTAAAAGGCTGAAATGTTTGGATTTCATTCGGCGTCCTGGCAAATAAGTCATGAAAGGACTTTAAAAAGGAAATCTGTGCACAGGCCACGGCAATGGCAACGCTATAGAGAGAATTGCAGCAAAGCCTAGGTGAGCTGTTACTTTGTGGGCTGGCTGCTGCTGCCGGGCCATAATATGGGCAATATTTCTTTTGCTGACATAACTTTTTATGCGAACGGACTAAAAAGGACTAAGAGACCGAAAAACGTTGATGCTCCTGCTGAGCGACTAAATCGGAGCCAAGTGACTGCGCCAGCCGAGCCACCAGACCAAGCCCAGCAGCGCCCACACACACTGAAGAGTTCTGGAACCTGTGACTGTCCTTCTTATTGGGCCGTCGGCGGAAATACGCTTCACGTTTTACTGAATTCCAAATTTGAAAATTATTCATGAGCATGTGGAAATTAAATTCAGGTCCGCACAAAAGAGATTTATTTGTCAGCCACCACCCGCTCAATCTCTATCTATGCGAAATGAAATGTAAGGGCGAGCTGGAAAAAAACACATAAAGAGATAACGCCAGAGAGTAGGGAAGCTAACGAAGTTTAAATGCTCTTGATATTATTATATACAAATATTCTTGATATATTGAGAGGAAAATGTGATTTGAAGAGATATATTCAGTTTTTACTATAAAGGATGTATATTTTATTTTATTATTTTATATACATATATTAAATTTATATATTTTCTTTTATATAATAATTTTTCAAATTTGTTAAAAATTAATTTTTTAATTAATTAATTTTTTTTTCTTAAATATATATTTTTGTATATATTTTTTTTAAATTTTAGTTAGCTAAAATTAATTTCTAAATAAATAAAAAATTTAAAAAAAAAATAAAAAAGGCATAATAAATATCATTTTAAGTTAAAATCCTTTTAGAAATATTAAAAATTATAATTAAATCAACTTAAATACAATACAATTATCTATATTATATCTTAACAATATAAATATTTAAAAAATATAAAATATATAATAAATATATTTGATCAAATTAATTCAAATTAATAAAAATATTTAAAATATTTATATTTAAATTGATATTTATATTTTAATCTAATACATATGCAAAACATAAGAACGATTCTGTCAATCATCTCTATGGCTATATGGCTTTTGCCTGGCATCATATACATAGACTACAGGTTCCTGACGAAGTTGTACTAACCTCAGTGAGGGCAGACTACAAAAAGTAAAATGAATGCGCGCCAGGGTCAAGGGAAGAGCCAGAAGTGAGGGCCAGCTATTTATCTGCCTGGAGCGCGTCTCCATCATCGTCGTGGGATTCAATGGTTTTTTCTATTTTTCCATTTTTTTTTTTGCCAACTTATCGCAAGTTTTCCATTATAAAATTAGGTCAGCTGCAAAAATAACTCAACTCAACTCAACTACTTTAGCTGGCGATGTTTTTTACGCTGCGGTCGCCAGGGCAAATATTTAGTTGGACGCCAGCGACGAGCGTTGGCATAAAATGGAAAAAATGCTAATTTGTCAGTTTTAGGACTGACATTGGTCAGCGACCCAGTCCCAGTCCCAGACCCACACCGAGGACCCAGTCACCCAGTCAGACGGCAGCCTCCACGTACCGAAGATGCCGTGCTGCCGTTGCCGTTCGGTTGTCATAAAAATTGTTTCCATTACATTATGCTGATTTCGTACATTTATACAGCCGACCGACCGCTTCGCATCTTTTAGTTCCGTTTGGCCTTCTTTGAGGCAACTTAATTTCAATTTTTTCTCTCTTGCCAGCTTCTTTGTTGCTGCCTGCTGCTGACATGGGTGTCGTCGGACTTGTTTGACCAAAAACCAATTTTCTATTTGTGCATATCTCTGAAAAGTTTATTTTGCAACTAGGCAGAATTTTCGAGAGGTTGTGAGTGGCCCGGCCTGCACCTGCATGTGCATGGACTACTATTCTCCTATATTTGTTCAGTTCCAATGGGCTTTGAGGCTTAGCAGCAATCATATTTTTATGGCACATTCTGATTGATTAGTTGCGAATGGGCTGGGTTGAAGACAAGCAGAAACTGGATGAGCTGAGACAGTTTGTTATAGTAACATGCCAGGGCCTTTGTATGCTTATGCCAGTCAGCACAGGGTATCTGCTCGTCGTCTATCCCACAACTAGCACGATTGTTTTGCTGCATACAACTCATTGATATTCGAGATTCGAGATAGTTGAATAGACACTTGATTTGAAATTACAAGTAAATAACATTTCGCATTCGATTTGTCTGTAGTTTCAAGCGCAAGAATAATATGTAATTGGAAATGTAATGCGGACTTAAAAGCACTTTGATCTTAAAAGCAGAGAGATCCGAAGTTTCTGTTTGATATTGAAATGAAATAGGCTTGAATGAAGACAGCTTGAATTTCATATGAATTTCGTGTGGCCTATAAATGTGTCTGAGAATAATTTACAACAGCCAAAAAAAAACAGATTTAAAAAATCCCTTAAATTATTAGCGCCCATAGCAGAGCCTTTGGCATGCTGCTCAAGCCCAAAAGCTAGCCAAGTTCCTGTAAATTAGAACAACAAATAACGAGGAGAACAACAGCGGGCGGCAGCTGACAGCCGCGGCACAAAGCTGCAGCAATTATTACAACAACAGCAGCAGCAGCCTCTGGGCTGTCCTGGGCTGCAAGGACTAGAGAAGGCAGCGCTAAAAAAACATTGTAGCAGCTACTGTCACTTTACGCTGATTGCATCAATTGAAGCTTCACTGTGCCGCACGTCCATTCATCATCCGGTTGCTTCATCAACATGATGACATGACAGCGCTGGCGGTTGAGACAACACCACGCCCCCATCCCGCACAGCCACTCCCGCCTTAGACTGCCCAGCCCCAGCCCCAGCCAGTTGGGGATCTCTTGCTACGCATGGCCAAACTAAACGAACGCGCCCCAAACTAAAAAAAAAGAAAATACTTTTCAACTTCATTTCAGTGTGTGTGTGTGTGTGTGTGTGTGCGAGGCACAAAGAAAATAACGGATTCTTGCGCAAACAGAGAGAACTAAACGAATTTCGAAAATAAAATTACAACTTTGTCCAGGATCCAAAGGATGCTAACGAAATTGTTCGTCGTCGTCGTCTGGCTAAAGAATTTTCGCTAGTTGTGCACCCAAAATTAGTGCACAAAAATGTTGGCAACGGGTCGCGCACGGCTTAGCCCAAATGCGGGCGGGAGTTTGGCGGGTTTCGATTAGGGGTTTGTCTGCCGGAGTCAGGCTATGTGGTCAGGCGGCTTGGCTAATGCCGTTCATTACGTTTCAATGGAACGTTTCTTGCTTCAAGCTGCCAAACAATTGGCTATTGGCGTTCGGTGATTGGCCATTTTCAAGATGGCTGGGTGGTTGGGGTGGATGGGGCGGTTAGGGCGGTGAGCGGTGAGCGGTGGGCGGTGAGCGGTGGTTCTCGTAATCAGAAATGAAAATGAATTTTCTTGTGCTCGAAGCTTGGCTTTTTAGCTGGGCAGCTTAATTGCTTTCATTTGGATCCGACTACAGAGCACACTCACACACACACACACACACACACACACACTTAGTCAATTCAATATGACGTTGATTTTCAAGACACCCATCCAGCCAGACTGCCAGTTGATGGCTCTGAGAAATTTTCCAGTGCACTTCACTTGGCAAACAATGATGCAAGAAATTGATTTTCAACAAGCATAGCACGCCGAACGAGGAGTCAAAACGAGGGCGAAAACTTAAGGATTGTGCGCCACTCAAAGGCCACCCCCACCGCCCCAATCCAGCCCCGCGCAGCATGATGAAAACGTCTAAGACAATTGCTTTGGCCAAAGTGCAAGAAATAGATAAAATTAGTGATGGGCCAGCACCCCATGCTGCCACTTGAGAGTGGGCCGCAGCATGGGAGCAGGTGTCTCTCCACCAGGTAAAAGGCGCCTGCAAAGTGCGCAAGCGAAATGCTTCAAGCAGCAATTGCTCAGGTGGGCGAGGCGAGTCGAGGCGCACGAATGCCAAATGCAAAATCTCTTGACTTTTATATTAAATATTTTGCCACATTTTCTGCGTATTAAGTCTAATTGGATTTGACTCTCGGCAAATTCCATTTGCTTCCAATTTAAAAACGACTCTTCACATGTATTTGCATTATATTTTATTTAATTTGCACATTTTATTTTCTCTGCTGCAAAAAGTAACTTCATTTGCATAATGTGCAATTATAAGCGAGTCGCACGCAACACACGCACACACGCACACTCACGCACACACACCTGTGTCTAGGCTGGCGAAAATATGCACTTGCCGTTTTCCTTTTACCTGGCCAGGTTTTTCGCTTTGTTGCGCGTCGCGCCCGTTTTGTTAATTAAAAATTATTGTAATTTTTTTAATGCGTAATTATTCACAAGCACTCGGCCATGGCCGCATTTATTTATTGTAACTATTTTCGCCCAGCACAGCTGGCGCAGCTGGCAAAGAGCAAATAAAACTTGATGAGGATGTTGAACGGCTGTGTGATACCCTGTCTGGAAGAGACTCTAGCGGGGGAATATGTAAATGTATCTGAGACTTATTTACATAAAAGTTTATAGTAAGAACTTGAGTTGAAGGCACATAAAAGGCAAGGCAAAAGAAACCATGATAATTTAACTATCATCTGTTAAGGGTATATTTTTTTAGACTTGAAAATAAAGAAAAATATATATTATATATATTTTTCATATTTTAAATATATTAAATATATTTTTTTAAATAAATATATATATATTAAATATTAAATATATTATATATATTCAAAATACTTTATTATATATTTTAGACATTTTTTATATTTAATATATTTTTTATATTATATATATTATATATTTTATATATTACATATATTTTATTTTATATGATTTTTATATTTTATATATGATATATATTTTATTTATTTTATATATTTGATATAAATAAAATATATAAAATATTTTATTAAATTATATTTATTTCTTATATTTTATACAATTTTGATATTGCATACATTTGATATATTTTCTATATTTTTAACGTCAATAAAAAGTTCTTTATTGCTTTAAAAATTGTCCGCCATAAAAGTCTAATTATGATTTCGGCCAAGTTACAGCTGGCACGGCTGGCACGTACTAGGCCATAATGCTGGTACACTAATGTTTGCACCCATCGCAATCCTCATCATGACTATCCGTTTTGGCGGCCAACAAGGCACGAAAATTAGCTATTTTCTGCGGACGAAATGATATTTGAATACAACTTTGTGGGTTATCCTCACTCTTTTTCTTTAGTTACCTTTTGCATAAGAAGTTGTTCACGCAATTTCTTTAAAATTTCCAATTTTACATTTAATTCATTAACTTGCTCCGGTGTTAGTTTAGCCATAATGAAAACTCTCAGCAAACTGAATAAAATCCAATTGTCAACTGTCTAATGACTCGACAAAGCAGAGTTGCAAAAAAGCAGAGAGACAGAGTTGGAAAGCTCTAAAAAAAATACTCGATATATACTCGAGTTGCTAATTCAAAGTTGTAAAACTCTAAAAATGCTCGATATATATCTACGTGAAAAAAAAAAAACTTTTGCAGGTTTTTTCAGTCATTTTCAGTTATTTCCCTGTTTAATAAAATATAAAAATTGAAAATGGTCTATAAAAGATAGTCTTTACAGCTCGCCGCTCATAGCTTTCCTTTAATATTTTCTTAGAATTTTTACTGCAATTACAGGGTATACGTAAATCGAGTGTTCTGCATGCCTTGCTCTTTGCTTAAGTATAATGCATCTGCTGCTTTTTTATGCGCTGATTTATCTACGGGTGTAAGCGGGCGTACCTAGCCCTAAAACACATGTCTGACGCATAAAAAAAGGTGCTTAAATGTATAAATCATAAATGTGTTTTAGTTTATGACTATAGTCTTGGCCCTTTTAAGCTTGTAAAAGCAGCTCCCATTAAGTAATTCATTAAATAGTAAAATATATTAAATGGACTGAGATCTTGATTCATTACCAAACCCAACTCAATATCCTCTCTACTCTATTCTATTCCACATTCCCTTCAAACTGCCATCAACACTTGTGCTAATAAGCTGCGCCCTGATAATTAATAGACAATTCTCCCATTGAAATCGCATCTGAGCTTTAATGAAAGCCTCTTACAACTCGCCTTGCGATACAGCAGCAACTGATGAATTTCTGTGGCAGCAAGGACAATGCGAATATCTCTCGGATGCATGCATCATATTTGGACAGCGGCGGAATATGTGAGCCCATTATCGAATGCCTTGTCTCATACAAATAGACAAAAAGTCAGGCCGAACAATAGGCAGCTTACACATAGGCAGCGTACACATAAATACTCTCCCCAACACACACACACACACACAGAGACACACACACACGCATTATGCAGTCGTGAATAATAGGCTCGGGCTGCATGCATTAACCAAATGAACCGCAACGCCTGCCATAATATTATGAACAAATACTTAAGTACACACTCTCTCGCTCTCACGCCGTGGTCCCATGCGGTGTTTGCGTAATGCGTTGCGCACAGTTGCATTAAACAAAGGTGCACGACAGCCGAGCCAAGGGTAGCCTCAACTTGTGAGATACCCATTAGAGAAGGCATGAGAGATATGTAGTGAAAAGCTTTTTCAATTGTTCTTGAAAGTAAATTTATCGAGAATGTATTTATAATCATATATTCTATATATATATATATATTCTGATCAAGATCAACAGTCTAGACGATTTAACTATGTCTGTCTTTTAAGCTGTCTGCTCGGCTGCTCATACTAGGCTCACACTAACGCCTAGGCAGCCATGGCTGTTCGAATCGCATCTCTTTGTTAAATAAATATATCAGTTCTTTTAATATATTTATCATATGCCCTCTACGTCGTACAGGGTATGTCTTAGACACGACAAGATTAATGCTGATGCGCCGTTGAGCTATGCTTGGCTTTTGTTCAATGCCAGCTCTAATTCCCATAAGTTTTGGCAGTTTCAAAGTATATTAGCAATCTGTGAAGGTTAATGCAAGTAAATTAAAATTTGTATATATTTTATATGCATATGAGTATGCATCCGCAAGGCATCAGCTTCTGTCATTAGACTTGAGCGCTTCATTGCGTTAGGTGTGCTCGCAACAGCTGCTTAAGCTTCAGATCTATTAAATTCATATATTTAGCATTCATCAGCAGCTTTGATTTTTGTCAACCGTAAACCCAATTTAATGTCCGCATTGAACTCAGCTCAATCTTCAGCAACACACCTCAATGCTGACCTCAAGCTGCCCATCGCAGCTGCACATATCAACCGCAGTGTTGCGGCAACTAATGTGCAAAGAGTAAAGCTGAATGCCAGAAATATCAGCAGAATGAAATACGTCAGTCCAGAGGCCTGAATGAAACCACATACAGCTGTAGTGCATAGTTCAGTGTGCGGGGATCGCATTACAAGACAGCAATTAGGCAGGTTTGGCGTAGCTCTAATTGGAAAATTAATAGCCAGCAACTGGCCAGAGTGAAGTTCATGGCAGAGTTGCAGGCGGTGGAGGAGGGCAACGTGCATAAATCGCATTTGATTCAATTGAACCTCAAAATATATTGATTGAATAAATGCAGAAGCAGCCGTAGCAGCCGAGCCAGTAGTAGATGCAGTGCCAGCAGCAGCAGCAGCAGCAGCTGCATTTTCAGCAAAAGAAACTCGCTCGTTGCGGCTCGTTTCTGTTGCCAACGAAATTGCTCGTTTGCACATGAGCTCAGCTGCAAATTGCAACGCGAAACACGTAGGCAGCCACAAGGGAAGCAGACAGAGAAAGGCAGCGAGAGAGAGAGAGAGAGAGAGAGAGGCAGTCACTCGGGGGAGGGAGGAGCTACCAAATGATTGGCTCTGTCAGAGAAACTTATCACGAATCCTTCGCTCGCTCCCTGCATTGCCAGTTTATCAATGGTGCACCGCATTTTCAATTACGCGTCAAGAAAATATATGCAACAAAGTGAGGCAGAAATAACATTTCCTTTTCGGCCACAAACCGTTTAAAAACTTCACGCAATATACACAAAAAAAATGCAGAGAATTTATTGAATGTGGCCAAAAGTTAAATTTCAAGTAAGAAGTCTGACGTCATCAATCATGAATCAATCAATCGCATAAGGCGGGGCATCAAATGAATATGTTTATATATATATTTATATCTATTTGGATCTATATTAGCATAGTCAGGCAAAACTTCAAGCACTCAATTATTGTTTATTAAAAAGATTTTTCTTTTGACAAATTTAAATTATCTTCCCAGAAATATCGTTTAAAAATTTATAGAAATTATTTTTATTAAAGAATAAACTATGCATAATTATATATATCGTATTGTAATCTAAATTATTTCTATATAATTTCTAGTTTACAGCAGTTTTACATGAACTAGAAGGCGTTAGAAGTCTATGTTAAATATATATAAATATAATATATATAATTATAATTTATATATAATATATAAATATAATATATATATATATATATATATATATATATATATATATATATATATATATATATATATATATATATATATATATATATATATTAATTTAATATATATAAATTTAGTTTATTTACTTTAAGTTATTGTGAGGAGGCAGCGTTCTTCTCTTGGATTGATATTCGCCTTGAATATAAACTCTCTCAAATAAGCTCAGCATACAGTGCTCTATACATATTCGATGGAGGGAGCACAGAGCGAAGGAGGGAGTAGAGAGCGTAAGATCGTAAGACTGCTATTATGGAAGAATGAAATTACGTAAGAGTCAAATTACGTAGGAATCTAATTACGTAAGAGCCCCTTACATGAGAGCTAAAGAGCGTAAGACAGCAATAGAGCTCAGTTTCATAAGATCTTAAATGTGTAATAGCGTAAGGCCGTAAGAGCGTAAGAGCGTAGAAGCGTAGTAGCTCTGCCAGACGCTGAGTCAATAGAAGACCACACAAGAGTTGAGCCAGAGCAGAGCCATTGGCAGAGCCACAGCAGAGGCAGAGCCAGAGCAAAGACAGAGCCAGAGCAGAGGCAGAGCAAACCCATTGTCAAATACAAAGCCTCTGCTTTTCCAGTGTTGAGTCAGAACTCAGCCAGACACACGGCTATTGGCAGAGCCAGATCAGAGCCAATAGTAGAGTCATAGAGAGAAGATATATCTGCTGGGATCTACGTAAGCGTTTATCAACGACGACTTCAACAATAAAATAATTTTTGTAAAACTAAAATTGAACAAAAAACTTTATTTAAATTTATTGTGACTGATTTAACTTTGCTTTTACGCTCAAATTATTCAAATATTTCTTTTATATATTTTTTATTTATAAATTTAGCATATTTTGAACAAATTTACTTTCCAGAAGAAAACTGTCAACAATCCATTCGATTGTAATTTACTTCGAACCAACTCGAGCAGAACATTTGACTCAGTCGATTTTAGAGCCGCTTTTATGGGCGCCCCGCCCACTTTAGCCTCTTATCGGCTCTCTGGCGACTGTGCTGTATGCTAACTGTTGTTTTGGGAGCAGCCTGGCGCGCCTCTCATACAAATTGATTAACAAAATGAAGTGAAATGAAGAGGCTCATAAAAGAAAAGAGATAAACAAAAAAGCAACTGGGCTCAGAGCCTGGCCATAAAACCAATTGGTCATCCCACGACCCAGTGGCAATTGAGTGTAAAATATATAACCGAAGGGACGCTGGCCCAAGTCAATACGGCGGAGTACAATGAAAAATTTATGCCTGGCGTGATGGCTGGCCAAGGAACTGAAACAAAATAGAACGAAATGCTTAAGCATTTAAATGTAAGCCAAGACTTGGCCGGAACTTTGTCCTCGCAGTGGACACCGCACAAAGAAATCAAGCGAGTGAAAAATTACAATTGTCACAAGACCAAATCACATTTTCATTGCTTGCGCGAATTTTCACATTGCGTTTGAGTTAATGCGAAAATAATTGTATGCAAATTTGAATGAATGCTGCGCTCGACGCACTCCCAAGCAACAACAATCATTTGTCTCTGGCAGCTGTTTTTCATATACCCTGGAAGCCTGAAAGGAGAAGGACTCTCATCGAGATCATAACTCACAGAGAGAGAGAGAGAGAGGGGAGGGAGAGGGGGATTCATTAGCTTCTGAACTGGTTGGGTGGCATTCAGTAGCTCCCACAGCTCGTGCAGGGTATTTGCCAGCAGTGCTTGTCACGTCTTCAGCTGCTTCGCTTTGTTCGTCTTTCATTTTAATAATACGTATACGTGGCGTTGGCCAGCCGGCTAGTTGGGCCATTGCTCAGCTTAATGACTTAATTTTCAATTCCATTGCACGTCATGATGGAAATGAAAAGAAATGCAAATGCTGTTGGAATTCACTCCAAGCACAACAGTCTTCAGTCAGCTCAGAGTCTCAGCTTCCACCTGCCTCCCCCTGCGCCCCTTGCAACTCATTAGCCATTAAGGTGCCATTACGCGTTGTACGTTTAATTATGGAAATGCTTGCGCCTCCACCTTGGCCATTCGACTAACAACTCTTCATGACGTGGCCAAGGCAAAGATGATGGAAATTTCAATTTTTTGTTGCGCTGTGATTTAAGCCGAATGAAATGCGAGTTTGCGGACGCCAAGAGTGATAAAGAAATTTTTTTTAATTTTTTTTGCGTCTCTTAAGCCTCAGTTTTACTTTTCAACTCAGTTTCAAGGCTTTAAGTTAGAGCAGGATATTTATATATATATATATATATATATATATATATATTATTATATATATATATTGCATATGTTCTAAATAGTTAAGTAAAATTCTTCTTTTTTCTGCACACGCCCGAGCTCAAAACTTCAGCTAGTTATTTATGTAAAATAGCTCAACTAACTAAAGTAGCAGTTGCCAAAATTGAATTACCCACACACTTTAAACAGCGATACGTCGACATGGGGCTGGGGAAGCTGAAAAATTTGGTAGCCCATGTAAAAATAAATTTTGGCTGTGCGGCTTTTTGGTCTGGCCGGGCGAAATGTCAATTATGCAAATTCGTTTTTCGCTTTTATGGCCAGCAAATGTTTAGAAATGTTGTTATAAATTCATTACAAAACTAGCCCCCCAAAAATGTTTGTTTAATTTGATTTTCGTAAATTTATGCAGAGCACTGCAAAACTACAAAATGATAAGTTCAAACTTTGTGCCACTGCCGTCGAGTGTCGAAAAGCTAATAAAATGCGAGCACTTTACTCATTTCGAGATATCCGATCAAATTCATATGTGCTGCGATATAGTATCCATATGTATATGTACATGCAATGGAATACGCTTTAATGAGTGCATTGAGCAGGGTGGATATCAGAAAGCAGCAACAGCTGCAATTTTTGGATAATCATAGATTGTAAATAGCAGTCAGACAGTAGACAGATTGACTGTCAGACTGTTGGAGCCAGGCAGTTCGAGCTGACTGGGCACTCAATGGACCGACTTAGCTGACTGTATATGAAGTATATAGAAATCTTCCATAGAAATGAATATATAGAATATATATAGAAGTCTTCTATAGAAGTCGGCTTGCTCTTCTATAGAAGTCAGCCTGATCTTCTATAGAAGTCAGCTTGCTCTTCTATAGAAGTCAGCTTGCTCTTCTATAGAAGTCAGCTTGCTCTTCTATAGAAGTCAGCTTGCTCTTCTATATAAGTCAGC
Organism: Drosophila peninsularis; assembly: GCA_035047485.1. Classification (NCBI taxonomy): domain Eukaryota; kingdom Metazoa; phylum Arthropoda; class Insecta; order Diptera; family Drosophilidae; genus Drosophila; species Drosophila peninsularis. The sequence continues at coordinate 1,871,236 of JAWNPN010000047.1, read as the reverse complement.
CTGCTCTTCTATAGAAGTCAGCCTGCTCTTCTATAGAAGTCAGCTTGATCTGCTATACAACTCACAACTAGATTCTACAGCATATGGACGTCAGTTCAGTCCTGATCGCTGCTCTCTGAGTCTGGCAGATCGAGCAGAGAATCGAGACAGACAGATCAAGCTGACTCTTTCGTACAGTTTATATACTTTATGTAGTCAGCTTCGTCTGTCTGCTGTTTGTTATCCATTTCTATATACAGTCAGTTCTATATATTCTACATACACCCCAACAATCAGCACGATCTGTCTGTTCAGCTCTCTGTCCCTATTTATATATCAATATTTATTTTACAGGGTATTCGAATGAAAGTAATTTCATTATAATATTTTTTGAGCCATATTCCGATAGCCAAATGTATTTTTCAATTAGCAAGCTGGCAAATAAAATGTGAACAAAATTAACATAAATTACAATCAACGAAAAATATTTCCAAGCCGCAGACATGAAACTGAAATGAATGCTGAGTTTTTGGATTATTTATATGAATATTTATATACACATTTATCTATATATATATACTATATATATGTACAAATATTTTTTTATGTCTTTATTTTTCTATTTTCGCACAACTACAAAATAGTGGGTGGTCGAGGAGCAGGGGGCGAGAGCAGAGGGGCAGCTGCTGCCACAGAGAGTTATATTTATTATCACAAAACATTTGCGCAAATGTCCTTTTGCATAAGCAACGATGGCGCACAGTGTCGTGCAGTCCTTTGAGAACATTTATCTTATTATCTTTGCATACAGCGGCACAGACAACAACAACAACAATAACGCCACATAAATAAGACTCAGCGTAGTCAACGACAACAACAACAACAACAACAAAGAGATGATGAGCAACATTAGGCAAGGACAAACAAAGCCACGAGAGCTTCGAAAAGGCTCTGCGAAAACCAAAAGTCAAGTCGAGCCAACAGACCGCAGAGCAGCAACAACAATAACAACGGCAGCAGCAACAGCGACAGCAACTCCAACAACAACAACAACAAGCGCAGCTCGAAAAACATTTTTGGCAAAAGCCGCCTAGCCATGACAGGCAGGCCACAAAAGTTGCACATACGCCCCGTATAAGCTCCGCACAGTGTGATTGTTGTTGCTGTTGTTGTTGCTGCTGCTGTTGTGTGTGTTTGATTTGCTTTATTGTTGTTTTCACAGCCGCCGCACAAACACACACAGATGCAAAACAAACTTTTGGCAGAGCGCAAAATTTTTTAATTGATTAAAGCCACATTTGCATTGCGGCTTACAAGCAGCTTAACAATTTTTACAAAATTTATTCATTTTTTATTCAATTTTCAGTTTTGTGTGTGTGTGTGTGTTTTTTTTTTCTCAAAAAACTGCAAACGGCTGCGCTGTATTTGCACTTTGCATTTGCAATTTCATAATTAAAATTGAAAAATATTTGTTGGTAGAAATAACTTTGGCAAATATTTTTATAATTATGTGTGATTTATGAATTGGTTAAAACTGCTGGCCATCATTGTTAAAAGAAATATATATTTAATTCATCTATGTAAGTACTTAAAGTATGTAGGCATCACTAAAGAATTATGCAAGAGTTATGCTTGGCCTAAAGCGCCTTCAAAACTTAGCTGCTTACCCGTGGCTACGATATGATTAAAAAATAATATTAAATACTAAAATTCTAACAGTCTCTGCAACGTTCCAAAAAGCTCTTTGATATTTGTATAGACCCTAAAAAAATTGATATCTGTTAGCAACATTTCTAATTGCCCCGCAGTTAAAACTGTGAAATGCTGAAAATTAGTGCAGCGGGCGCCACAGGCGAAGTTTCGATTTTCTATTCACATTTCAAAATTCACAAATTGTTCATATTCAATTGTCTTTTTGGCATAGAATCTGTAAATGTCGGCGTAATTGTGCTGGCAATAGACGCAGCAAGAGACCAACTTGTCTGCCAGATGCAGTATGAAATGAAAGGGTATGTTATACCCTGTAAAGAATGAAAGTTCATAAGTGGTTTAAACAGACTCGTAGTATGCCGTTCCCCAAATGTAGAAAGTCACGTCAAATGCAATCCTAACAGGCTGTGGAAGTGCTTGGGAGTCCACAGCGCTCAAGCATTGGACTCAGTTATCAACTAGAGTTCTCATTGAACACAGTGCTTTCCCATCGCGACAAAATTATATAATGTTTAAAGTAAAGTAATATATTAAAAGATACTTTTTAATACATCGATTTATTACAGTAATATGTCCAATTACTAATTATGTTATAAACACATTCAAGTTTAAACTGTTTATTTTATTTTGTTCTGTGATCGTGTTTCTTTATATTTTTCTTTCTTTTTATTTTTGTTTTTAAGTTATTTTTTTTTATAATTTTTTTTTTGTCTGTTTTTTTTTTATTTTGTTTTTTTGTTGGTTTTGTTGTTGGTTTTGCTGGTGTTTTTTTTTTTTTTTTTTTTTTTTTTTATTATATATATGTATATATATTTTATTTTTGTTCTTGCTTTTTTTTTACAGTATTACGAAGTTTACATATTTGGATAAAGTGAATTTATATAAAAGTGAAAAAAAAAAAACAAGTGAAACTATTAAAAATAAAAAACAAAGTTAAAATTGTTTTTTTTAAGTTAATAAAGTAAATAATAATTAAGATAAAGTGACAAATACAGTGAAAGTTCAAGTTAACATTATTATTTTTTTTTTTTGTGTTTGGACTAAGAAGTAAAGAAAATTGAATCGAAATTCACAAAGTAAAATACAGTGAGCTTGTAATATTTTTAATTTTCAGCACTTCTATAACTCTACATCAACTTTGTTATTATTTCCACATATTCTGCTAGCCCCAGCCCATCTACGATTGCCCATACTGCCGCCGCCTAGCTGTCGATACTTTTCCCGTATTTTTTTATTTGTCAATTTTATTTTTGGCCACTCGCAGAATTTCCGATGTGCTTTGTGGGTTCGCAGCTCGCAGTTTCGCATCGTTTGGCTTCTAATTTCTGCCGCATGTTCATGAGCCCCGCCGAATTGCTGCCGCCCACTGCTGCCGTCCGCCGACATAGTTTCTATTGGTTTTGTTGCTTGGCTGTTTGGCATACACGGCGTATGCGTGTTATAAGCGCTTAGCAGTGCCAAAAAACAAAAAGTTGTTGCCAAAATGGAGACCAAACTCTAAATTGGTCGTGCGGCAAATTTAGTATAGTTTTACTGTTATTTTGCTTGCTTATGCGCGTGTTTTTTCCGCTTCGATTTTTGGTCGACTCGACACTTTTCTCCAGATTTATTAAAGCGCTTAACGGGGGTTTAGTGGAGCTTTCAAGGTATTCAGAGACTAAGCGAAGTAGAATGCAATTTTATGATAACTTCAAATTTATTTTAGAAGTTCTCTTACGAGGCAACTCTTAGAACAAACCCACACGTCCATTAAGCAGCTTTATCGTAAGTCCTCAAAAAATACGCTTCTTAAGTGGCATTACGGCTGGGCTGGCTTAAGCATTAGCACGCATCAAAATGCAAAGTAATTAAAAACGTCGACAAGGACAGACAACGGAATTACAGAAATTACATGGCGCAGGAGCAGCAACAACAACAACAACAAGCAACAGGATAAGCAACAACAATGACAATGATTGTCGGCCGTAATGCAATTTAATGGCCAGCAGAAGCCAATGGCCGTGACCACAGAATGGCCGGGATGAGTTTGAAGTGTTGCAGATATTGGTCAAAAGTGCCGCCGACTGGCCAACGAAAGCCGCACGGACAGCAGCAGCAATGCGAGATAAACGCCCATTGGAGCAGTCATCAGGACATCAGGACGCGCTGGACACACAAAGTTGAGCTTGGACAGCCGGCGACAAAGTGCGCACACATAATAATAATGGAAATAATTTAACTTATTGGATTTTAATGGGATTACATATGCGCAACATGGCCAGCAACGGGTATTAAAACTTGGTCAACTTCATCACAATGTTGCCGGTGCGTGGATAAGACTGTGACTGTGTGTGCGTAATGGCCATTGATAAAGCCAAATTCAATAATGATGCTTGGTCGATCGTTGCTGATTGTAGTAATTGCATGCATTACATAAAGAGGGAGAAACTTAAGCTGATATAACAGTTTGAGAGTTTAACAACTACAAAAAAATATGTAAGTAAAATTTATAAAATAAATATATATTTGAAATATATAGTTATTATATATCAAATATGTATTGAATGTATAAAATTTAAGAATACATTTAAAAATAAAATAAAAATAATCAATTCTCTTCTCTTTTCATAAGCTGACTGGCACCTCTTGTCTCTCGCATCAATTGAACTGAAGGAGAGTATTGAGGAATCTGCACTCATCCCCAACATCAAACCATCGAGTGGAGCAACAGGAGTTAAAAAACAGCTCCGCCAATAGCCTAAGATCTAATGTAAATAAAAGACGTAGCTTAACAAATCGACCAATCACAGCAACACAATGTTTTAGCTCAAACGTTAGTTAAGCACTCAAACATCTAAGTGCAACATCTTATCACGATAAGTTGTGTCTTAAGCAGCGAGAGTGTCGCTCTGCCTCTGCTACTCGTACTGCTTGCTCTGCCTCTGCTGCTCGTTTTGCCTGTTCTGCTTGCTCTGCCTCTTCTCCTCGTTCTGCCTGTGCTGCTTGCTCCTCCCACTGCTCGTTCTTCCACTGAAGTTCGCTCTGCCTCTACTGCTAGTTCTGCCTGTTCTGCTTGCTCTGCCGCTTTTCCTCGATCTGCTAGTGCTGCTTACTCTGCATGTGACCGTCGCTCCTCCTCACTGTTAAAAGACAATCGTTGCTACTCGTTCTCCCTCTTATGTGGGCTCTACCTCTGCTGCTCATTCTGCCCTTGTTCGATTACAGCGCTCACTTCTGTCAATTTGATCGGACTTTGTGATTCTCTATAGCAGTGGCAGACGCCGACAGTTGCCTTGCAAGCAACACCTATCCTCAGCATCCAATCTTCATTTTCTCAATTTTATATTAACTTAAATGAGATGCCAAAAAGATTTATAACATAAAATTAATATTAACATCATTCGCTTTAATTATGCAATATTTTGTAAGAATAATCTAGCTAATGCAGCTCTAAGATATCAAGATTCAAATTGCATTTGCTTAATTATATTAATTAAACATTTGCTAAAAGCCCAACTATGAATATTTCTGAAACGAAAGCTTGCCTATTACCAGAGAACAAATTCAACATACACACACAGGCCACACAGACACACACACACACACAGACAGTTAGTAACCGCAACTTGACGGCCTGCCACTGTGTGCCGTGTAAACCATATTGCATATCCTGCCGCACTGCAGCACCTCCTGCTGCTAATGCTGCTCCAGTTAGGGCTGCTGTACATGTCGCTGGCACGCTTCGGCTCTGAAGACTGTTTAAAACATTTAAACACGGGCGGGCTGCTGGTTGTTGGCTGCCGGCTGGATGATCCACTGGCCGGACTGCGAACTTTAACCGGCCGCCGCCAGGCAGTGGCAAAAAGTTTGTCACGTCAGTCAGTCGTCAGCGCATGGTCAACAACTAACCACATGCCATATCATTCAGGCTGCCAACTGCCGCGAGTCCCCACAAATCCAGGCATGGAACTGATTCAGGTCCGCTGGGACCTGGGGCTGGGTAGGCGCATAATATGTGTTAACTTGTTTTTTTTTAAACCTATGTGGAAATACGATTCTGGCTGGCGGCTCATTGTTAAAATTATACGTGTTTTGTTACTGCATACCCTGTATATTTTGATGTGTAGGCGAAGAAGGTATAATGGGGTTTTTGAATTGAAATTGTCTGTAGAGGATGGTCCATAATTATTTAATTGAAATTTAAAAAGATATAGTACATAAAAATAAATAAAATTTAATAAGATATATTTAAATATAAATCTCAGCTTAACCATGTTCACTGGGTATCTTCCAGTCGGTACTTCATTACCTAATGCACTGGTTTCATTTATTTTTTTTTTTTTTTTCATTATGCGGTCGCCGCATTTGCTGACCACATTTTAGCTTCATTTACAGTTATTTGCTGCATTGTCTCATCGGGCTATTGCGTGTTATGGCCTTTCGCATAGACACCTGAAACCCACTTGTTCGAGTTGACCGCCCAACTACAACTAGAACTTGGCCCACACGCCAAAACCGCAAATTCAATTTTGGTCTGCAGCCTACAACGTTTGTTTACAACGCTTTGTTAATACTGTTGTTGCTGCTGCTGCTGCTGCTGCTGGTGGTGTGTCCTTTTAATGCAATTTATGTGAAGTGTTTTACATGTTTTGTTTGCCTCTAGCCGCAAACGATCTTTTGTGATATAAATCAGTCGTCGAAATGGAAAGCGGGGGTGTGTTTCTATATGCATTTGTATTTGTGTATTTGTAAAGGTTTCCCCTTTTGAATTTCAAACTGATGCACTGCTTGCTATTTGATTAAAAAGACTAGTAAATTTAAAATACTAACCGTTGCACTGCTTGCATGTAAACTGCTTCTTGACTGTGACAGACAAGCAGTTAAGTTGCAGTGCACAATTAAATTTAATTTTTAAAAAATCTTTTATCGTGGGGGAATCCCCCTTTAATTATATTTTGAATTTCTAATTACATTTACTAATTTCACGCACATTACTTAATTCGCGTTCCTCTTTTTATTAAGTTTGAGGCTTTCCATTTCATTCTTTTCTTGTTCATTTATCTTGAGTCGTTCATTATCTTGATCCATAATGTCCCACCAAACTACTTTCTCGAATATGGAGCTCAGCTCATGGGGCGTTTTTCCCACAATAGATAGATTTGGCAAATTTTTAAAGAAATCCGAAGTATCTGCGATCTTATGCTCAATGGCTTTGGATTCAGCGATATTGAAGCTCAGCAGCCATTTACTGATGTCGTCCCAATTCTTAACCCCACTCTCGGCTTCCTCGCCATTCTCATTATCGGTTACTTCTAGAGTCATTTCGGCTGAGATGTCGAACGTGGCTTTGATATCGTTTGCCAATTTTAGGGTGTCCGCAATAAGCTCATTCTCTAGGTCTTGATCGGAAACCAAGTCGAGTAGTCCCTTCTTACCAGCTCTTAAATTATAATCGTGATCAGCTTGCTTTAAGATCAGCGACTGCTGGTGCTCGTGGGCCTCTGGAGCTGAATCTTGCGAGGCTTTCACATGCTACGCAAGAAATTTGTTAAACAGTGGCTTAAAGAAAAGGCTACAAACCAATTCGGAAAATTGCTTAAATTTAAGAAATATTAAGTCATAATAAATAAAGTTAAATTAAAAAATAATAATAAAAATTATACATTAATTAAATTTGAAAGAGAATTAAATTCAAAATTAATAAAAATTAGACAACTTTGGAAGTTTCAAAATGTCAAAGATACAAATAAAAGAGGTATAACTAAACCATAAATATAAATAAAGCAAATTTTTCTGAACGGGTTTGCAGGCTTAAGTTAAATTCAAATAATATTAAAAGCAGTTAGTTACTTGTCTATAACGGTGTCTATACCAATGGATATGACGAAATGGGTTGAATTGTTGTTCTATCTGCTGCGTCTCTGAATATTGCATTTGCTGAGATTGATAGGGATCATTCGATATTTTGCCTCGAGTGTCTGTGTTCGATGCCGCCTGCTGTTGATTAGGGTCACCAAATCGGGACGTCTACCCGATATAGCATGGTAATATAGATAATGATATATCGCGACTAACCAGGCCTAATACAATGCATTTGCAGATACAAACCTCGAGTGAATCTGACAGCAATTGCGGCTCCAGCTGTGCTGCTGCTTGCTGGTCAGCTTGCTGCAACTGCAACAGCTTCTGCTTCGCGGTCATCCTAGCTTTAGCGGCTTGCGCACCGCCTTTCTTGGGTGCTTGGTTGGCATTTTTACGTGTCAGTTGTTCTACCTATAAACGCGAATCGATTCAACTACATATTACTAGATTAACTAAATTAGCAAAAATTTCAACTTACACTTTGAATGCTAATGTAGGGCTCTGTGGTGCAGAGTAGGCACTTCCAAAACTCTTGGTAATTTTCCTGCCATTCAGCGAAGCTATATTTGTCTACTCCAGTTTGAAGCAATATTTGAGCCCACATTCGATGCATATCTGCCTTAGTTAGCTCGTTGGGGTCCATTTTGCTAATAAAACTAAGAAACTTCTGGAGATGTAACTATTTTACTGATTTTTACTAGAACTCTGAAGCGGTGCCTTCTACGACTATTTGAAGTGAATTTTCTCAAAATGTCCGCAGCTAACGTTGCCCAACACTCAAAAAAAGTAGCTACTACTCATTGTGAGGCTTTTTGTCAAAGCTTCTCGATATTTTCGTGACATTTGGGTAAATGCAAGCCTGATTCAAGTCGGGTTGGCAGCCCTTCAGGGTTTCCACACGCTTGATCAGCATAGCTGAACGCCGGGAATAGCTGGAAAGCCATTTAAAAGCCCCAGAAATTGAGATTAAAACACATTTACATATAATTTTATATATATATATTTTCAATATTTAATGGGAATTCATTTAATTAATATTGTTTTTGCCTAGCTACAGATGAAAACTTTCATATAATGCATGTATAACAATCAGTAATTTTACGCTTTCACTAGTATATTCCAAGTACATATAATATTATTACAAACACGGTTCCATTTTTACATTCGTAAGCGGCAAACGCTGTGTACCCACATATACATACATATTTGTATACATGTACATGTATATATACGCAGTTATATGCGATTTGCTTTGTATAAATATTTGATTTGTTAATTTGAAATATGAAAACTATTAATTCAAAATTTGTATACGCGTTGCTTACTTGAGTTTTGCTTTTAATATATCGTTAATATTATGGTACTTTTGATTTATTTGAGAGTAGAACATTTTGATTAGTATAGTGTATGCGTATGCATATGGTAAATCAATGAGGATCGAGTGGAATGCATGATTTATAAATTGAATGAATTTAGAGTGCTGCGTTTGCGCAGTCCTCAAATACTATGCGTCAATAGGTTTGGCCAATTGATTTGCTAGTTAGCACGCGGATTACAACAGCAATACATACACAGATACATAAGAATAGTCGTACATAATACGTATAGTTACTAGAATTTAGTATTTTGATATGATCATGAATCACAACAATATGTTATCAATATCTATTGAATATACAATGTTTTCTCTTTCTTCTTTTAGTTGGGCGTATAATATCAATGACGATTTACACGGTTACATACACAGGTAGCAATATATACTCGTTTGATTTACGCGTTTTTAAAATAATTAACAATGTGCTATATATTTAAAAATTGCTGCTTTTGAAGTCATTGCAATGATAATAATAATAAAACAAAACAATAAAATCGATTTCAAGAAACTTTTTGTAAAAGGAAAACATTCTTTGGAACGATAGCAAATATCAGCTTAAAAATATAAAACCAATACAAATATATAGTATAGTTTGTAGTATAGTATAATAGTATATAGTCGAACTATGTACGTAAGTATATGACGACGAACGGCAACGTGAATAGTGTCCGTGTTTAGTACGGCTCAGTCTTCTGCTAAACTCAACGCAATGTATCGATGATAAAAGCGACAAATGACTCGAGGACGTCTCTGTTGGCATTGGCATTGACTTTATCGCATACGAGGCCTAGGCATTATTGTTCTCGCCGCAGCATTGTATGCAGTCCATGCAGTTATGCTACCTGTTTCCATCATTCTTTCGGGTCATATTCGATGAGGTCAATTGTATCTACAAAACGAAAGATACAAATTAGTAGTGGCCTTTAAAGTTTCAAGTGGGCTATGCATGCATCAAATAGTTAGGAGTGTGTAGGTGTCATAAGTAATTAGATTCATGCGTGCAATCAGTGACTGACCTTTAGTCCTTGCATTATTATTTGTGGTATTCTTAAGGCTAACGTATTTCAACTTCTCACGCAAAACAACAAGTACAAAACGTGTGTAAAGTGACAAAAACATACAAACAACATTTAGGCGTGTACAGATAGATAGATAGACAGTTAAGTGAGTGAGTGAGTGGATCGTTGTGGCAGTGCGATGCAAATTTGTTGAATACAAATGAAAATATACCTGCATGGAGCGTATGGTATCTAACAAGGCTTTCTTCTCCTCTAGCAAGATGCTAATGTCATCCTGAGCTGCCTTCAAATATGAGCGCAAAACATCCGTTTCCTGTCTGGTCTTTTGCCTGTTTGGATTTTGGAATATAATCTATTTCTCATGACAAAGTGTAGCACATCAGACTCACCTGTAATTGTCAGTGTTGACCTTGGAATCGACTAGCTGCTTGCGCATGTGCTCGTTGTCCAGCTTCATTTGCTGCATAACCAGTTGCATGGAGAGCATCTCTCGATCGCGCTCACGTGTTGTGCCACGCAAGGCGCCATTCAAAGCTTGCTGCTGCTCTGAGCTCATATTTGTATCTGCAAAGTGGGCAATTAGTAAACAACCCTAAATTATGTTGATTAGGCTAGCAGCAAACCTATTGGCTGTATGTTGAGCTGGCCGCTTTTGTCGCGCTCCAAGTGCATGCGCCCAATGCACAAATTGATGGGCACTGGCCCAGGCGATGTAATGTTGACAGGCGGACGATCTTCCAGCAAATTGACACGCACGTTTTCCAGGTTTATCTGCAGGGAAATTAGCATGCAATTAGTTATGGGTATTTAAGGTTTCCATAACATATTTACCGAAACAGGCATTGGCGGTGATATTATCTCATCCTCAGCCAGATCAGCTAGACCAATCACTGTGCTCATGGACAAGTCTATATTGATGTCCTTCACATGTATCTCGGCATGATGGGTAAACCAGCTATGATTATTAAGAAAAGAAGAGATTTGTAAATTGTTATTTATAGCTGAGCAATGCTCACCTTTGTATACGCTTGCGATCAATCAAACCATCAATTTCCTTGGGCATGTTCAGTGTCTCTTCCAAGCGCAGTTTGATGCAGGGCGGCGCTTCTGGATTGTAAGGTGCCAGATTCCAGGCCTTGCAGCGCGCTCCAAACTTGTTCTGCAAGTGAACCAGAACATAAATCAATCTGCCCCAATACCAAATATAATACTCTATTAGCAATGGAACGTGCATGCAGAAGATTCACTACAAACATGCAAAGCAGTAAGCACATGCAGTCTGCTGTGAATGTAAGTGTGTGTGTGAGTGTGTGTGTATATTTGACCGATTGCTGTTATGTGAAAGATATACTACGAAGCAGAGTTGTTATCATGTTGTTATTGGTTGTCTTTAAGGCTAAGCGTGTTTATTTAGTGTTTAGGTCTTTGGTATGTTAAGCCAATCGTTAAACGAAATGTACGCTTTCAGTTAGTGTTGTTATTGTTGTTGTTGTTCTTATGGTGGTTGTTAGAAGTTAGTTTCGTATATGCCCAGCTGAGGTGTGAACGCCTGCAAACCTAAGTGTTGTTATGACCAAGCCAATTCGCAAAACAAAAATCAACGAGAAACTAAAATAGAAACTAAACTCAAAAGTGGGGCTACTACAAAGTCAATATAAACTAATTAATCAAAACTTGATGCACTATATATAGTAATCAGATATAGGCATCGGGGGCGCATGAGGAGGCATGCTTAAAAAACATTCGTATTAAATCATAAACAATTTCAAAAAGCTGCCTACATTTTTTGTTTTCAATTTTATATTCTATTTTTGGGTAATTTCAAATATATATATATTAATATATATATATATGTAAGAAACTAGCATATATTCGTATAATATAACTAATAAAATATATATTTAACTACTTTAACTAGTGGCCAAGAACGCTTTCAAACCGCAGCCAGCGCTGGCCAAATGGAGCCAACACCAAAAAAGTTAACTACAGAGAAGAACTAAATGAAAATTGAAACAGGGCTTAAAATATTTGTTAATAAGTATATACAAAAGCGGCATAAATCAAATAAACCAAATAAAGTTAGCTGTTAAAAGAGAATTCAATTTTGTAGTTGAGCTTTTCTATACCTTGTTCGCTTGATGCGCGATCTGTTTTGTTGTTGTTGAAGAGTGTTGGTTGTTGTTGTTGTTGTAGTTGTTGTTTTAGAAAATGTGTCATGTAGATGTTGTCGTAATTCAATTTACAAGTGTGTTCGTTGTTTGATTATAGAGTAAATTAAACGTTGAGCACAATATTCGTATTTAATTAGCACACATTGAGATCGATTTTTGTTTTATGAAAACATATTTTTGTTTTTAGAGAAAAAAGAGAAAATATAATGAGAAAATGATTATATATGAGAAGTTTATCTTACAGTAAAATGTATTGCTAAATAATCATTGAAATCAATTGGTTTTGTTTTACTTTCTTAAATATTCAGTAGAGATTGATCGGAGCATGCAGAAAAAGATTTAGCAAAAACATTGAAAAAAGTTTCAGCAAAGTTAAAAAATATAAAATGATTTCAGAATTGAAACACAACGAAATAATTTGCTTATATACAAAACTAAAGTCTTGTAAAAGAGAAAAAAAATAAGAGTGTAGACTTTATAATGAAAAAAGTAAAGTAAAGTAAAATGAAAATAAAAGCCCAAAGTCTTGCGAACCTGCAACTCGTCCCAGGGTATTGCGCCGCATTCATCACAGGAAACAGCCGAGACCTGCAAACGCACCGAGGATTTGGAGCCCTCCTGCTGGCGTATAAGCTCCACTGTGGTCAATCTGTATTTGATGATACAAATAAAACATAAAAAGATGAAATAGTTGCTCAAAAAACCATTTAGAATGCAATTGTAACCTAAACGTGGCCATGGAGACTAGATCCCGTCGTCGCCAAGTGCTAGCTTCTGAGGGCTCTGATGGTGAGGACATGTTTGTCTTGTAGCTGCTCGGTTCCTCATAAACTTCGCTCGCCACCTCAACGGGGGACGCCTTCATATTGTTGTCGTTTGTAAATGGATTGAGACGAAACATAACATCCATGCAGTCCATTGTCTTGTCATCGCCCATTACTATTGCAAAGTTCTCCGAATCAGAGCTGATGTCGCTCTGTACGGAAAAGGTATCACTGGCATCGTCATTGGGCGTTCCGGACTTGATGGCCGAATCAATGGAAGTCATGAAACTAGAGAAGCCCTTCTTCATGGAGAGAAGACCTGAATTGATTTCCTTGGTTATGCTGGGCACAGCATCGCTGCCCGTTCCAGGGCGTGCCGAACTCTTCAAGCTCTTCGAGGCAGACGATATTGATTGCGATTGCATGGAGATGCCAGTGTCAGGCCGTGAGCCCTGACTTGGCGTAGAGGAAGCTAACGTTGGAGTGCTCTGAATTTGCACATTATAGCTGGAAGTATAATAAATTAGAATAAGAGCAACAGACTTGAATTGGGTAAGAACTAACCCATGTGTGTTCGGATTGGATATATGAATGCCACTATCAAAGGGCGGATCATTTGTCACGGGCGATGGCGTCTCGACGCTGCCAAAGGTATTGTTCTTCAGCTGTTCCAATGGAGGTGGTGTGGGCCACGTTATGTTTCCGCCTGTGAAATCGGTGACTGGTTTATACAAATCGTGCTGAGAGTTTTAGCTTTTCGTTTATCTTTTACAATATTTGATAGTTAGTTAGTCACTAATTAGCTTTTGCGTTAGTTTAGTACAAAACATGCGAGATTATTTATGGGTTGAGTATTTTAGCAAGCCAAATAGAATTTATTATCGTTAATAGTTATCACAATACGCATTGCGATAAGAATTTAAATATGTTTTTAATTGAGTGTTAACGAGAAAAAGTTCCATTAGGCCTTTAGAAAAACTTTCCCATTACTTGAAGGTTAACAATAAGTGACTTGGAAGCCTACGTGTACGTTCCTACAGTTTGATAATTAAAGAGTTTCTTAAGAATAGATAAGCAAGAGTACAGCGTCAAATGCAAATGAAGATGTTAAGGAAATTAATAGAAATCAAATGAAAACTGTTCCTTAATGGGGATTTAAGGGGGGTCGGTGTGTTAGACTGCTTAAGAAGCACTAATCAGTGAGAACTACTTGTGAGATTTTGTTAGTTTTTTGGTTTTGACAATTTAAAGACAATTCTGTGGTTAGCGCTTAGTCGATAGATTTAAAACTAAAGAGTTTTTGAAAGAGAGACAACAAAAGATATATAATTCTTACTATTCATGTGTAAATCATCACCCAAACTAGCTGAATCGGGTAAGACACTTTCAGCATCACCACCACTCGATTCCTTACCAGGTGTTGGCGATGGCATCACCAGCGTCACCTCGATCTGTGGCACAACACACCCAAATATGATGGACTTTTGTTGATTTTGCTGTAGGAACAGAAAAAGATCAATTTATTATAAATTTTATATCTTATGGCGGCACACCAACCTTTTGCAATATGCGCTCCGCGTCGAGGTTAAGGAACGTGGACATTTCGTTGAACTCTTCAGCCATGCGCAGCAGAAACAGCAGTTGATAGTGATCGATTTGCAAGCTAACCAAGTTCGAGATATGTGCTATGGCGTGCACATCTGCGCAACGTTCGACGGGCGTCGCAGCTTCGGTTGCCGGCGGCTGCAGGACACGTACGTCCTCTTCGCTAAGGAACGGATTGCGCGGCAACGGTGGCAGGGTAGACAATGGCGGCAATCCCATGCTCTCCATCTGCGAGCTGACTGAACTCTGACGGTTGCCCACGTCCAACTGTGCCCGAGCTTCTGCCTGTGCTGCGCCTCCAGAATGCAGCCAGAGCGTTATTGGCACTGCATCCACAAAGGGTATGGCTTTATTCGGGCCAAGCGATCTGGCGCCAAGGAAATCCACCCAAACGGGATCCAGTTTAATGCACCAAACATCGCGCGGCTCCGACCACATCGCGTAGCGAGACAGGTACTGCGTGGATGCGGATCGCGCCATCTGCGCCTGCGTTGGTGACATCGGCGCCGACATCATGCTAACATCTGAGGCCGCGACGTGCGATAGAATGCGATCCGTGACAATGCACATATCACCCTCGACGGAGGGAAAGCCGGAACCAAAGACCAGCGAGCCCTCCTGCAGCGAATGCAGTGCCTGGGCCAAATCCGCACGTGAGCTGCCCATCTCGCGTATGTTGGTCAGGGCAAAGCGAGAGATTTGGATAAGCATTGTCTTGGGGCGATCCTTTTGATTGGGCGCATCCAGCGCCGCTTCCATGACCACGCGCGGCATTATAGCCTCCACCTTGACATCCATGTACATCAGATTTGGCTCCTGTTCCAAGCTCAGCGCAGCGGCCATCTGTGTGCCATTGGAGCCATAGGAGGCATTGGAGGCAATGGAGCCGCGCGTGCTCGCCGCCTGTTGCTGCAACGTGGTCTGGGAGCCGACGCTGGTGCGCAGCAAACTCTCGTGCAGATTCAAGCCAAACGAATTCAGCCACAATATCGAGCTAAGATCAAAATGCACCTGCAGCGGATTAATGTGCACGAACATCTTCGAAGGCGGCACTGGAAAAGGAAAATACACAAAATTTATATAAAATAAAAAAGCTTTATTAAAGCAAAGACTTACGCGGAAATACGAAATCCCCGGGATAATAGAAATACGTGTACTCAGCATGCACTATGGGCATCTCGGCGGGAAACGAGTAACGGTCCTTATCACCTGTAAACAGACGAGTTTATTAGTTTAAGTCAAGAATTTTGTCTATTCCAAAAGCAAATTACAAATGACACACACGCAGTGGACCAAATCAATAGATCATCATCAAGTTTACTTTAGTTTAGTTATAGTTTAAGTTAAGCAACTAATTCAGTGTTGATCTATTCATTTGGGTCCCTTGTCCAAAAGCATGATATTCACCTGAAGATTTGTTTTTCCTTTTATGTTGTGCTACAGTAACAACAATAACAATAACAAACAACAAAAGCGTTTTACAAACGAGACAATGAGATGAGTTGAGATGAGATGAGATGTCATGACGGCAAATGAGAAACATGTGAATTGTGTTAAGAGCACAAAATAACACAACAAAAGTAACAAGCAGAGAGAGAACAAGAGAAAGTTAAATTAGTTTAAAAGAAAATGCTGTGTCAGCGTAATAGGGGCGAGTGAGTATGTGTGGTATGTATGGGGTGGGCGTGTGTGGGTATGGGTGTGTGTTATAAGAGGGCATACGTTTGAGTCTCTGCAGTGTGTCGTGTGGTTGTAACTCTGATGTACGTCTATATACCGTTGAAGAGAATATTAAATTTCAATACAAATTTTGTATTTGTATGAAATACTTTGTGTTTTCTTAAGAAAATGTGAGAAAACTTGATAATTGCTTAGTTATACTTTACTATAGCACTATATGATAATAGCTTTATAGTTAGGAACGATTTAAATATGAGTGCAAGTGAAAGAGTATTTGTCTATAAGTGAAAGACTATTCGGTGTGTGAAATAAAACGTTTTCTTCTGACTAGAAAGAGCTGCTATTGCACTTTATGTTAACTTTTAACAGTTCTGTTAAGCAATATGCTAACAGCGCGCTGCAGCTGTTAGGAGTTTAACTATGTACATCAGTTGTGTAGTGTCCATAGTTTGTGTGTGTTTTGTGCAGGTATTTAGAGTCTTGCAATTAGTACAGACCTGAGACGAACTCTTTGGGCATTTGCTTTTTGCCAGATGTAGTAACTCGATACAGTGTGAAATCCTCGATTCGCAGTATGACGCATGCGCTCATCAGTTTGGCCAGGTTCTCCAGCGTGCTGCGCTGCTGGGCTGCCTGAGTGTATTGACTGCTGGCCGAGGCATTGCCGGAGCCACCGGCTGAGCTTGCGCTGCCTGCGGCCGCTGCTGCAGTGGGCGTGCTGCTGCCATTCGAGCCGGGGCCAGCGCTAGCGAATTGCGAATTCAGCAGCGAGGCATTCAACATAATGGGCGAAGCGGGCGCACTGCGTTCCAGCGGTGCATGCGCCGCTGGCCTGTTGGGCTGACTAAGATTGAGCACTGCCTCCCGGAACGCATTGAGCGATTCCTTGAGCCACAGCGCCGGCGCCACCGACGCCTCTTTGTACTTGGCCCAATGCGAGCGATCCGACTTGGCCAAATGATAGGGATAGTAGTCCACCTGAAACGCGGTCACAGACACCTGCAGCGCGCCGCCCTTGTCCAGATCCGGATAACTCGAGCGCCCATCGCCCTCATCGTCGCACAGATGCAAATCGATGCGCTGACTGAAGAAATGATACGAGGTTTCACGCACATCAAATGCATTAAAAGTGCGCTGCGCCGTAGTCAGGTGCACCGATTCCGAGAGACGATTCTGCTGCTGCGCCAGCTGAGCCTGGTATTCAGGCAGGGTCTGAAGTAAAGTAAAGTAATAATTATATTATTATATTAAATCTTAGTTCAATGACTCACCTGAAGCTTACGCGCAGCTTTCGACTTCTGCGTGGCGTGAGTGGCGGCCTTTATCAATCCTGAGAGTGAATCAACAAAATGCAGCGCTGCCTTCAGCTGTGAATCGGTCAGCACCCACAGCAGATCGTCCAGTATGAGCACCAGGCGCGATGCCAGCAACGTGCAGTCCGCCAAGCGTTTGCGTATCGTAATGCGACAGCGCGCGTGGTTGGTGAGCAAACGAAGCGGAGTCAATGATTTATCCTGAGTGGAGCTGGCCTCGATGCGCACCGTTTGCCAGGAGAGCTCTTTGAATATCAACAAGATGCCCTTCTGGCCATCCTTAAGGCGTGTCAGACGCAAGTCGGCATTGGCCCACTTTGGCGTCTTGGACTCAACGCGAATGCGCGACATTTGCACGGAGGCTGTGAAGGCGGCGCTCACAAAATTCACATTGACCGTATTCACCACAATGGTGATGCCGTCCACGACCTTGTGTATGAAGCTGTATTTACCCTGAGGCACTTGTGGCAGCGCAGCGGCGGTAGCGCCAGCATCGCGCGTCGTGGGATTGCAGGTCTCGATGGTAATGCGTACCTCGTCCAGCGTCTATGGAAAGCAGAACGAGATTAGCATAAGTTAAAGACAATAAATGGGAAAGTCTGTCTAGCTTACCAGCGTTATGGGCACGCTTTTCAGCTTGGTCCAACTAATGCGAAAGGAGACATGATTGCACCAGGCCGACGTCAGGCGCAGCCAGCTGGGCAGTTCCAAGAGCTCTGTCAGCACACGCTCATCCAGCTCCAAGTTGGAGAGCTCACCCTCGCCACGAAACGTGCTCAAATTGATTTTGTCCGACGATAGATTCTTCGTGTAGCTATTAAAGAGAATGAATAATAGACCATATTAAAAGATGTCTAAGCTGTCGAAAACAAGTGGCGCCAGTGACCCGTCGGTTGCCATCAATTGACCCATTTCAAGTAAATGTCTTGCATGCATAATTGGGATCTAAATATTGATTGAATTGACGCTGATTTGCCTCCTGCCCAAGCTCAAAGAAAAGAAATGTCTGTTCGAGCATCAAATGCATGAGACGAGTTGTGGCATAGTTAAATGTGAATACTAAAAGATTGATGTGCTTCGAGTTTAATGGTGGATAGTTTAGCTGAGGGAGATCGCCTGTTCGTGGTGTATATCTTTATATATCTTTAATTCTTTTTGCTGCAGCTAATGGATTATGCTTAGCATCTCCCACTTCTTATAGTGAAGTCTAAAATCTATTAATTAATTAACAAATTCTGACCGAAAGTAAGCGCATTTTTTCCATTCTAATCTTTTCATTTCATTCTCTAAAAGTGGGCATATTTTATTTTATTTATATTTTTTATTTAATTTTGTATTATTTATTTAAATAAATTTTTTAATTTTCATTATTATTTTTTTTAATCTAATTTTTATTTATCTTTTTATATATTTTTTTTAAATATATAAACAGTAGTATTTTTGTGACCACCACTGTATGCCTTGCCCGTTCTTTGTTCCGCAGAGCTAAAGATATGTATTAACTGTTATTTAATAGATATGCGAAAAGACTGATTGAAAAAGTTATAGAGCAGTAAGATAAGATATCATACAAAGAGTTATATACTATATATTTCAACCAAATTACTTAGCAAATGTATATATTTCCCTCTTATTTGGATTTTCATCATAGTTAGTTCTGACTTCGACTACTAATTTTAGTCAATTTGCCTAAACGCCCCTTTCAATGAATACCCCATAATCTGCTTTATAAGTAATATATTTACTTAAATGTTCCAAAGAAATGCTCTGGAAATGCCAGCTTAAAAGTTTTCACTGGTGCAAAGTTTACTTGAGGCACAGCTGAAACTTTTCGCTTAAAGGAACGGCTGGCTGCTTATATTTTTATCAGAAGGGGCGGGCGGGGGAGTACCCTTACCCGTAGCCTGAGATAGGTAGATAAAAGGCAACAAGTTTGCTTTGCATTAACATTTAAGTCCTACCGTAAAGTTAGTTTGTTTGCAGCTTAATTGTGTGTAAAGAAAAAAGTGAAATAAGTTTCGGAGAGCAGCGAGCGGAAAAGGAAAGTGAGCCTCTTATCGTCTAAATACACAGTTATATACTGTTTACTTAGACAGACATACGTCTTTATTTGTGTTTGGACAGAAGTGTATGGATGGAAAGAGAAATTATATTAGGTTTTATGTGGATGATGGCAGAAAGAAGTTAGTTCTAAGACAGGTCTCAGCAGTGCTGCCAATTTAGCTATTTTCCTGCCAGTTCTGGAGCTTGTGATATAGCGGCTAGCGGGAATCATAGCTATTTCGAATCATTTCTCTTAACATGAACATCTTCCAAGAGTTGTGTATATTATTGTCATATGCAATTTCCCTTAAAATCGTAAAAGCTTTTTCTGGCTATTTCAGGTTATTTTTGATAGCTGAACTGGCTTGCCCAATAGTTGGCAACACTGGTTCTAAGGCATGTTATAAGACAAGCTTCAGCTACAGCTTATCATTAAAGGAAACTACTTGATAAGCGCTGAGAGTAATCATATACATTTATATTCCCGTTATTTATATGATTAATAGCTATATAAATACTTCCATTCATATGTTTTGCCTAAAAATTAAAGACTACTGTACAATATTTATTTATCCAGCTGATAATATTTATATACATATGTAGATCTCTATATACATATACACAATATGCTCACATATACATACATACATATACATATATAGAGATACCTTCCCAAGCAAGCTAAACATATTGAACCCTCTTTTGAATGGAAAGAAGAAACCCATGCCAAAGCCGGGAGTTGGGTTGAAAATGTTTATAATTAAATTGCTTATTTTTGTTGATAACAGATGTAAACACGCAAACGAGAGAGTGTGAGAGGGAGAGAGGAAGAGACAGCCGCAGTCATTCACTTGTTACTCTTAGTGGGGGTAGCAGGGACAGCCCGATAAACAAGCGTCGTCTTTGTGCAAGTGTTGGGAGGCTGCAAAAAGCTACACACACACATACACTCATACAGAGCGGCACACTAACACACGCAGAGACAACGACATTAAAGCAACAACAACTAAAACAGAGCAGCAGCAGCGCTTGGAAAAATCAATTTAATTTCCCACAGCAACTGGCGCCAGAGTAACCGACCGAGCGACCAACCACTCAGTGCAAGGCCATAATTAGCATAGAGTTTATAATTCAATTTCATGCTAACTCGTTTATGATGACACTTACATGGACAAATGCTTCAGCAATTGGTTTTTTATCAACGAGACCATTTTGTGACGTCAGCAGACAGGCAGGCGGGTGGACTGAGCGGAACTGCGATTAACGGATCGAATGCAGCAGCAGCAGCAGCAATGATAACGCGTTCAATAAATCTCTGCAGCTATTTTAACGCACACTTAACACATTGTTCCGTTATAATATAGAGGCACTTTTGCTTATGTATTGGAAATCGTATTCCCTGTTGGCTCTGCTGCAATTTGCTTACAAGCCGTTACCTGGCATTACGCATGCACAAGTTTTCGGCATTGGTGAATTTAGACTACGCACGCATTAGTCATATTTTATAGAATTATTTCTTTATAATTAACAAGTCTTATCGCGAACCTTTTCTTTGCGTGCACTCGACGCAGAGAGATACTGTTGCTTAGAGATGCGCAGTGTCGCAGTACCTGTGACTGGGAATATAACTGTTGCAGGCTTATTTACAATCTTCGCTGGAGAGAGAAACAGTACAAATTTAGGGCTGAATGCGATGAGGAATATATGTATAAACGAATCAAGTTAGCAGTTACAAAGTACTCTCATCTCTATAAAAAATGTGTACATATCGATAACATCGATTACTCTATGCTCGTTTCGTACATATTATTTTCGAACACCTTACAGCACTACAGCTTGCATACATTTGCATTTCACATCTAATAAAAGTTTAAGTTTCTGTTTCAAGTGTCTGCAGTGAGCGTTCTACGAAAAATTCACAAACTACTAAATTGAAGAAATCGATAAAGTCCATTTGACTCGCTGCAACGCAATGTCGAGTGGCAATGCAGCATCAACAGACGAGCTAATTGAGCGCGTGGTGGAAGTGACTGCCTGCACAGCGGAGGAGGCCAAACACTATCTTGGCGCCTGTGCCAACGATGTGGCTGCAGCCGTTGCCTTGTTTTTCGAGCAGGGTGGCAGCGGTGCCGCCAACGGCGCCTCTACTTCCTCAGCCCCTGCAGGCGTTGGTGATGAGGAGGAGGTGCGAGCACCCATTGCTCCAGTCCGGGAACAACTGATCTTACCGGAGGATGACAATTTCTTTGCGTCAGGCAGCAGCAACAATAGTCGCTTGTCTCGCGTCTCGCAGCGCGTCAAGGTTTGCCCACTGCGTGACTTTGCGCGCGAGGGCGCCCTAATGGAGGAACAACTACAAGCCACTGGCGTCTACTCCGATCCGAGTACACATCGTCGACGCCGTGAGCGCTCGGCCCAAATGGTTGTGGCCGGGCAGGCTATTTCGTTACAAGGCCGCCCAGGCGGCACCACTTCATCCCGCCTTGGTGATCTCTTCCGCCCGCCCACGGATATTCTATACTCCGGCTCGCTGGCTGCTGCTCGTGAATTTGCCAGCAAGCGCGAGCGCTGGCTGCTCGTCAATGTGCAAGGCGACAACTTCCAGTCGCAGACAATGAATCGCGATGTGTGGAGCATCAAGGAGCTGAAGCAACTGGTGCGACGCCAGTTCGTTCTCTGGCAGGTGGACAACGACAGCTCAGAGGGTCGACGCTTCGTGGCCTTCTATCACTGTGCCAAGCTGCCCTATTTGTGTGTCATAGATCCGCGCACGGGGGAGGAGGTCTGGCGCAGTCCAGAGCCCAACCAGGATAATGTCCTGCCGGATTTGCGACAATTTCTGCGCGATCATCGTGGCTTCTCGCTCGAGGAAGCGAGCTCCTCGAAACGCACATCCATTCAAATCGACGATGACGATGATCAGGAAGACGTTGCCTCGTGCTCATCATCAACCGCTGGCATTCCCAAGAAACGCGCAAAGCTGCTGGAACTCAGCGAGGAGGAACAACTGGCCTTGGCTATCAAGAATTCAATGAATGAAAATGGCGGTGGTACAGAGGCCACAAAGGCGACCAACAACAACAACAACAACAATACCAATGCCAATGCCAGTGACTGTGAGAGCCTGGAGGAGTTTGACGAGGAAGAGCTCAAGGGCGCCGCCATTTCTTACGATGCTCAACTGGGCTCTCAGACAGACGAACTTACGGCATTGAAGTTGCGGCTGCTCGACGCCGCCGGCAGCGACGAGGTCATCCAACTGCGGTGGCCCTCCGATACCAAGTTGAAGACTTTACGTCTTTACATACGGCAAACGCACAAGCACATACCATTGGAGGGCTACAAGCTGATCTGTGCCTTTCCGCGCAAGTCTCTCGAAACGGAGCACAATGAAGCCACGCTGAAGGAACTTGGCTTGCATCCCTCCGCTAATGTGCATCTCACGCTGGACGAGTAACTGTTCATATTTATCAGCGCTTTGCTAGAATATTTATTTCACGTTATTTGTCTTATCCTTCTACTCTACACATGAATTAAATATCTATATACATAATAAAAACAAAAAAATATATATACATATATTAGATGTTAGATCTACATATGTAACTATTTTATGATATCTTGGTAAATTGAATTTGACTGCGGGCTCTATCCATTCCTTCATGTCTTGTTTATTTTTATTTGAAATTCATAATGTTACCTATAAGATTAAATTGCCATAAAACAAGCAAGATGTCATCAAATTAAAACATGAGTTAAACCAATAAAACAAATAATATTAAAGCCAAGTTCTTCGAATTCAAATATTTCGCGCCAAAGGAAAGTATGGCAGTACTGCTTTGCGGTGCATCTGCTATTTGCAAATGGCCGCGTCAAAACAGCTGTTTTCGGACAGAATATGTGGCAAGGGCATGTGTGCGCTACGCACGGCATTTCAATTTACCAAGATTTCATAAAATTGTTAGATCTAACAACTAATATATTACGTTTTTGCTTATATATTGATAGAAATTTCAAATAATATTGTAATAATTTTGTTGTCTATCTTTTTGCAAAATATAATATATATCACATAACAGTCCACTTTTGTAGATAGTAGCGCACAAATAGTTCGAGCAAACTGAACCTATGAGCACTTTTAGTTCACTAAATACCGTTTAATCCCAAGCAGCAGCAAAGTGGCCACGTAAAAAGTAAATGCCAACGCCACTAGTAAAATATGTACGCAAGCAAAGAAATAGTTTCATGTAAATAAAAGAGCATTTTGGATTTTTGTGATAATAGAAATGCCCCAACGACAAGCGGAAGTTGAAATGCGTGGGTTGAGGGGCGTTCAATATCAGTCGTAAATACAACAATCCATCATCAGCAGGCGTCGTCACACGCGCGCATAAAATGGACGAGAAACTAAAGTATTCGCTGCTGCGCGGCGAACTTGTGGACACGCAAAGCATATGGAGCAGGTAAGTGCTGGACTAGATTGTGGAATTTCCTTATTAATTGAGGTACTCCTTTGCAGGCATGAGAAACGCGTGTGGTTCATCACGCTCCTCACGGGCACCTGCATGCTGTACTCAACGCGCACCACGATGCCGCTGCTGGTGCCCGCCGTGGCAGCTGCTCAAAAGTGGAGCAAAACTGATTCTGGCACCGTGCTAAGCTCGTTCTTCTGGGGCTACACGCTCACACAGGTGATGGGCGGCTATTTCAGCGATCGCTTTG
The DNA here is from genome assembly GCA_035047485.1 of Drosophila peninsularis. Taxonomy (NCBI): domain Eukaryota; kingdom Metazoa; phylum Arthropoda; class Insecta; order Diptera; family Drosophilidae; genus Drosophila; species Drosophila peninsularis. The sequence continues at coordinate 1,847,014 of JAWNPN010000047.1, read as the reverse complement.
GCGGGCAGCGCGTGATCTTGTTTGCTGCCCTTGGCTGGTCCATCATTACCTTTCTTATGCCCACGATTATCTGGTCAGCAGCTTCAGTTAAGAGCTATGCGATACCGATTATTGTGACCATACGCATCCTCAACGGCGCACTGCAGGGCGTCCACTTTCCGAGCATGATCAGCTTGACTAGTCAGGTAAGGGACTCACCTTTAAATGGAATCATTACATATATTATTAACACTTTTTGCTTTCAGAATCTGTGTCAGAGCGAACGAAGCAGCTTCTTTGGCCTACTCACATCAGGCTCAGCCATGGGCACGCTCCTGACCGGTATCATGGGCTCCTTCGTGCTGGATTATTTTGGCTGGTCGTATGTGTTTCGTGTGATTGGCCTGATGGGCTTCGCCTGGGCGCTGGTATTGCGCTATTATGCCATGGCCGGGGAGCGTAACCGGATCATTAACATCTCCACGCCTGCGCGCCTCTGCGGCAACAAGGCGCCCACGGAGACGTCTGTACCCTGGCTTCGCTTCTTCACTCGGCTACCCTTTTGGGCCTGTGTGCTGACGCATGCCTGCGAAATGAACTGCTTTTTTGTGCTGCTCTCTTGGCTGCCCACGTATTTCCACGATGGATTCCCGCACGCCAAAGGCTGGGTGGTCAACATGATACCCTGGCTGGCCCTGCCGCCGTGCACCTTCTTTGCCAAGTACTTGACCACGCGGCTCATTGCCAGAGAGTGGTCAACGACGACAGTCCGGAAACTAATCCAAAGCTGTTGCTTTGCCGCACAGAACGTGGCGCTGTTCGTGATGAGCCGCACCACGGACTTCCACACGGCTCTAATCTGCATGACCATCATCATTGGCGGCACAGGCTTCCACAACAATGCGGTGACTGTGAACCCACAGGACTTAGCGCCCTTGCATTCCGGCAGCGTATTCGGCCTGATGAACACAGTGGGTGCCATACCTGGATTCCTGGGCGTCTACCTGGCCGGCCACATCCTAGAGCTGACACAGAGCTGGCCAATGGTCTTCAGCGCTGCGGCTGGCATTAATCTGATCGGCTGGATCATATTCCTGGTCTTTGGCTCCGCGGAGCCAATTGTTTAATTACTAATTACATTCTCGTGACGATTTCCATATACGGAACAATATTTATTAACATGTGTAGATAGCTTAAGAGGTCGTAGCTTAAAATTGAACAAATCAAAGTACAGTTTAAAGTGCAAATCACAAATTATATGACGCAAACTAAAGATAAGCTAAAAATCTATTAGACATATATAAATAACTGCTCAACTATAGCTAGATTCATTACCTCAGGAAACATCTCTCTTGATCTATCTTTTGAATTACAGTATTTTTGTATACTCTAATTTTTAATTTGGTATTTTGTTGTTAGTTCTTTGAAATTAACAGCTGGCTGCCATATGACATTTAGTATATTTCTTTGGTATTTATGAACTGCCGTAATTTGCATATTAGCTTTAAAGTAAAATAAAGCAACAGTTGGTTTTGGTGGTCTGGCAACACTGACTTGTTGCACGGCGATGTAGACCCTCGCATTTTGAGTTTTAAATTGGCATACAGAATAAATTCATCAATATGTCAGGCCGGCGAAAAGATATGTGGAAACTGTTGTACAACTTGGTAAATCGCAACCAAGGCAACCTATCCGCTGTATACAACGTGGTTGACGACATACTCTGCCAGGACCCGAGTCTCATCAGCTGCTCCTCGGTGCGCGAGCTGAAAACTAAATTTCAAGATTCCTTTCTGTTTTGGCTGCTAAACAAACTGTCGGTGTGTTTGATTGACTGTGCGGATGAGGGGTAAGTAGATCTCTCCTTTACATATATGTGTATTAATAAATATACTTAGCCAGTGCCTGAAGAACGTGCAGCTGCAGCAGAAGCTTCTGTTGTCCTGTTGGTGCAACCATCCTAAACTGTATGAGCGCCTTGTGGAGGCCTACGTAGAGGCACTTCAGCAGCTCTATGACAAAATGAGCGCCTTTGACTACACTAATCCCAACAGTAATTCCCCAGAATTGCGCACTTTGCATTTACACATCTTTCAATGCGATGCGAGTGTCCTGCAGGAGTTCGATGAACAGTGTGCCTTCCAGGAGATCAAACTGAAGCTGGACAACTCGGATGCGTTTGCCAAGTATTTGCTGCTCGTGCTCCAGCAGGCACATCACATCGGACGCGCTACGCACAGCGAAATGTTCGCCGAGAGCCTGCAGCAGGCGCTGCTCACGCTGAAGGAGTGCAACATGGACACGAAGCTGACTTGTCTGAGCTACTGTCATGCTGTGCTCCAAGTACATTCCACCACCAGTTGGTCGAGCAGCGTTTTGGTGCCACACTATGCTCGCCTCACGTTGCGCGCTGTGGTCTTAATGTGGTCCTTGACCGCCCTCTGGAAGGATAGATGCATGACGCAGGCGCAACTGGAGAGACTGGCCAGTCACAGCGAGCAATTGCTGCTGGTGTTTACAAAGCAAAGGATGTCAGATGGGAATACCCTTGAATTATGCTGCCAAATGCTGCACGAGCTGCTGAGTCAACCCGCCAGCGATTGGCGTGGCAAGCTGCTGCAGATTCTTAGTGACTATCTGCAAGAGCAGCTGAAGGATGATGACTTAATACTGCCTGAACACACAGCCCAGCTGCTGTTGCGCCAGTGGCGTGGCCAAGCTCAGCCGCTGCTCTCTCTGCTCGCTGCAGTTGCTGCCAAGCAGCCCGAAATGAGGGAGAAAATCTCATCGATGCTCAGCCTGAGTCTGGCTCAATTGCTGGCCAAGCCTACACCCAAGGGATTGCCTGAATTGCTGGCCGTGCTTCGTGCGCTCAAGCAAATGGAGCAGCTGCTGCTGACGGCTAATCAGACGGAGCTGGTGGCTGCCAGCGATGAGGCGCTCCATGCGGCGCTCCTCGCCCAGCTGCCGCTGCACCACGAACTGGCGCTGAACTCGGATGCGAACTGCAATTGGAATGTGTTGAGTGTGCAGCTGGTGGAGGATGCACTGTGCCTGGCCTGCCCGGAGTTCTTGGAAATCTGCGCGCTGCTGCTGCACTGCAGCTGCCTGCGGCTGCAGCTGAAGCCACACACGCAGCAGCTGCTGCTGGGTGTGCTCCAACGCGCACTGCAGTCAGCAGGGGAAGAGCAGAAGAGGGAGTCTCTGCTGGCCCTGGCCACACTCCGGCTGGAGATCCCTTCCAGCGCACACACACAGCTGCAGAGCTTCTTTGCACAGAAGTGTCTAATCCTGCTCAACTCGGAGCAGGCTGACCTCGTGAAGCTGATCTGCGAGCATCTGCCGCAGCTGTATGTGGCAGGCTACATAAAATCCGGCCACCTGCAGCAGCTGCTGCCCAAGCTGAAGTCCACTGAAGATGGCAATACTCTGGCCGCTGTGCTGCGGCTGTTGCTCTGCACTCAGCAGCCGCAGACGGCGCATGTCTTCAAGGCTGAGGGATGCACTAGATTATACTGTTCCAAGTGCGAGCAGCTGCCCGCCACATTGCCCGGCCTCTACTTAGGCATGTGCAAGCCGAGCACTGCAGCTGTCAAGTCCCTTAGCTTGAGCATGCTATGTGAGGCTTTGCTCTTCAAGTCCAAATGCATCTTCATCTCACATCACTTGGATTTGCTCAACCCGGAGCCGTCGCTCTGCCTGCGTCTGCTCAAGCAGGCGCCCAACCTGCAGGCGCTGAACGAACGCAGCTTCGAGCGACTTGTACCCGTCCTGGCAGCGCAATCCGCAGACTTCATGCAGCAGCTGGCGAGTCTGGTGCTCGGCTGGATTGTGAAAACTTTGGCGAAGCCTCTGGAGGCACAGAGCGAGGCGGAGCAGCTTAAGCTGCTGCGTCTGATTGTCTGCGCTGCGCATCCGCAGATGGAAGAGCTTTGGCTCTTTCACTGGTTTAAGATGACTTTCTTTTTCCTGGTGCACACGCGTTCGCTGGTGGCCCAGGAGGCTGTGCTCGCCGCGTGTCAGCTGTGCGCACGTCACGACCTGCAGCCGCTCACGCTCTGGAACTGGTACAAGCGAGATGCCCTGGGCTTGGTCGTGCAGCTGGCGCTTCAGGCCTATTTGACGCACGGAGTACGCTTTACGCACTCCCTGCGAGCGGTGAGTCCTTAGATACTTTGGAGAGCTTTTATAATCTGTGATTTCCCCTATAGTTGACCAGGATGCTGGGCTACTCCTGCGTGCAGGAGTTTACCTGCAAATACCACCGCCTGCTGACCACCCTGATACTGCCCTATTGCATCAAGGAGCCACGCTGCAAGGGCGTCTTTGTGCTCATAGCCAAGCAAGTGCATAAGCCAATTGCTGACCTCTTCTCCACCTCCTTTCTGCGACTCTATGCACATGTGCATCTCAGCGAGCCGCCGGAGCTGGCCAATCGCTGCATCGAGCTGGTCGCCAGCTGCACGCAAGCAACAGTGCAGGAGATGATGAATGCCGATGTTAAGGTGAGTTGAAGATGCCCTTAGCTTGATTAAACTGAAATCATTTCTTTATTGCTACCCCCAGCAAACGGTGGCCGAGCTGCTCATCTACTTCAATCGCAATCCCACCTTTGTCATGCGCTCCTTCCAAAGCCTGCTGCAGCTGAGCGTTGGCAGCGAGTCTCTCTCCACGCAGGCGACCAATGCTCAGTTCTCCACGTTCATAGCCGAACGCATACTTGGCGTCATTACCTACTTCGAGAGCTGCCTCTCAGAGCCCACGTTTGAGAAGCCATTGAAGGAGGAGACGCTGTACAGTCTGGGACAGATCCTTCGCTTTGTGGGCACTCAGCATGTGACGCAATTTCGCTTCAAGATCATTGCCATGTTGAGCTTTGTGCACACGCTGCAGGAGCCCAACCTACAGCGCATTTGCTTGAAGATTTGGCACATCTTTCTGCACGTCGTAAACATACAGGAGCTGGGCCCTTCGCTGGGTCGCATTGTGGCCACGCTGCAGCCGCTGCTGGCCTACAGCGTCGAGCAGGTTAATGAACTCTACGAATTTGTCATCCTGCGCAATGCCTCCATGCTGGGCAGCTATATACAAGGTTTTAAGCTGGATCAATTAGTAAATTCTCTGATTATTCAACTAATTCATATTCCCATATACAGATCTATATTTTCTGGAGCGTCTGGATCATGTCTCTACGCCTATACGTGAGTGTATCAAGCGCCATACGGCGCACCTGTGCCTTAGCGGCCCCGTGGCGGACGAGGAGGAGGCGCCGCTGCTGGATCAGCTGCGCTTCTTGCATAAGCAAATCACCAACGAGTGCCTGCAGGTGCGCGTCTATGGCCTGGAGCATCTGGCCGAGCTGTTCGGCCGTCGTCGCACCCAGCTGAATCACATGATTCTACACAAGCTGCCCATGGAGCCGCTCATGGAGCAGATTGTCAACATCCTGATGTCTGGGAGCCAACACGACGATCGCTCGCTGCAGCTGGCGTCGGCTAAGTGCCTGGGCGAACTGGGTGCCATCGATGCCAGCTATTTGCCTTCGAACTACAACTACGCGAGCTCGCAGCAGCTGCCGCTGAGCGTCCTCACGGACGACTTCACGGTGCTGGCTCTGACGGCACTCTGTCGCGGCTATCAGTTCCAGCAGAAGACCAAGCACGTGGACAGCTTCTCGCTGGCCATTCAGGAGACGCTCGCCGTCTGCGGCATTGCGCCCAAGGAGCAGAAGAAGCTGCAGCTGTGGCAATCGCTGCCCGTGCGCATGCGCGAGATCATGGAGCCCTTGCTCAACTCCTGCTACACCTGCTCGCAGCGGCCGAGCACGCTGACCCAGCAGCCGCTCTTCGGCAGCCACTACACACACAACTCCTACGAGCTGTGGGCGTTCCTCTGGGCCTCGCGGCTCGTCGACTACGTGCAGTCGTCGGACACACGCCACCTGCTCAGCTCCTACAAGCCCTGCATCCGGCGAGACTCCAATATGCTGAGCACCTTTTATCCGTACATCCTGCTGCATGCTCTGCTCGAGTGCAGTCCGGAGCAGCGCGGCCGCATCGAGGAGGAGTTCCAAACGGTGCTGCAGGCCAACGAGGAACTGTCCAAAGAAGTGCCGACTCCAGCCAAAACCGCATTTGAACCGTCTTCAGCTGCCCGCTACGCTGGCTGCTATAAGCTCTTCGAGTCTAGAAAATATCGAGCCGGCACTAAGTCGAGCAATGAGAGTCCCCTGGCTGGCTCCAGTGCTGAGGATCAATCGCGGCTGGCCGGCAAACTGTGTGCTGAGCTCTTGGACTTTCTGCAGCGTTGGCTCCGCGAGTGGCAGCGCCAACACGGCCTCAGCATGGCCGGCAAGCCGCCCCAGGACGTGGACGCCAACTACGGCGCCATCTATGAGTTCGTGCAGCGCATGGACAAGTTGCGCGTGGCACGCGCCAGCTACAACTGCGGCGAGTACGCGCGTGCTCTGCGCTATCTGGAGGCATATATAGAGGGCGACAAGGCGACGCGCTTGCTGGAGCAGTTCACATTCCTTGTCGAGCTCTACGGCCGGCTGATGGACGCGGATTCGGTGGAGGGTGCAGTGCAGACGCGCAGCTGCGACATGAGCGTCACGCAGGAGATTCTAGTGAATCGTCTGGTGGAGCGGCAGCAGGATATGATAACGTGCTACGAGCAGCTGCTGTCCAGCACGGAGCAACTGCAGCCGGAGCACATACGCGCCATTATTGACGCCTACTTGCGCATGGACACGCCCAAGACGGCGCTGCTCATTGCCGACGGCCTCTCGCAGCGGCTGTCGGATCAGCACACGGACCAGTATTTCAGCGAGTGCAAGGCGGAGCTGCTGTGGCGCCTGGGCAGCTACGATGAGCTGGAGCAGCTGCAGCAGCAGCCCAACTGCAAACCCAACTGGCATGCCCAGTGTGCCCAGGCTTGCCTGGCCCTCAGGCAGCCGACGACCAGCAAAGGGGAGTTCGACGAGATGCTGGACAAGATGCGCTGCTCGGTGCTGGATCAGCTGCGCAGCTGCTCATCCCTGCAGCAGCATTCCTATGCGCATGCCTATGACGATGTGCTGAAGCTGCACATGCTGCACGAGCTGCAGTGCAGCCAGCAGCTGGTGGAGCAGTTGTCGGAGCAGACGGAGCAGCAGCAGGTGCTCTTGATGCGGCACTACTTTGCGGATTGGCAGAGTCGACTACAGATGCTGCAGCCGCAGCTGCGCGTGCTGGAGCCCATCTACAGTTTCCGGCGGAATCTGCTCGGCGAGCTCAAGCGACGACTGGGCCAGCGGCCGCCGCTCCTGGCCCAGCTGCGGACACAGCTGGCGCAGCTCTGGCTGAACAGCGCGCAGATCAATCTGAATGCCGGCCAGCTGCAGCGCGCCCACCTCTACCTGATGAAGGCGGCGGAATACAAGCCGAGTCGCCTCTTCCTGGAGCGCGCCAAGCTGCTCTGGCAGAAGGGCGACCAGGTGCAGGCCATGAACTTCCTTGAGGAGCAGCTGGCGGTGATTAGCCAGCAGTGCGAGGGCAACACGAAGCAGCTCAGCGGGGAGCAGCGCCAGCTCTTCTTCGAGGGGAAATACCTGCAGGCCACCTACAATGCGGACTCGATGAACCTGTGTGCGGATGCCATACTCAAGTACTTCCAGGAGGCCATTGCGGTGCATCACAAGTCCGAGCGCTGCTTCGTGCAGCTGGCCCAGTTCCTGGAGAAGATGCGCGAGGCGCGCGCAGCGGGCTCGGCCAACACACAGACGCGCGAGGATGAGGAGCTGCTCCTGCAAATTATGGTCAACTATGCGAAGTCCCTGCGCTACGGCAGCGACCACGTCTACCAGTCCATGCCGCGCCTGATCAGCCTCTGGCTGGACACAGCAGCCACGCCCGCGGCCAGCCCCACCCACCCCGAGCTGGTGCGCAAAATGAATGACTTGCTGAACAACTGCTGCACGGCGCTCTCCACGGGCATGTTCTATACGGCGTATTCCCAGATGCTGAGTCGCCTGTGCCATCCCTCGTCCGAGGTGTTTGCCGTGCTGCGCACTGTGATAATCATGCTGATCCGGGAGTACCCACAGCAGTCCCTCTGGATGCTGCTGCCCCACTTCAAGTCCGCCGCCGTGAATCGCGTCAAGCGCTGCAACTCGATACTCACCGACGAGCGGCTGCAGAACGCCGAGTTCCAGCGTTTGCTGAGCGACTTCAACACGCTCACGGATCGCCTGATTTGCGTCACCAACAAGGAGGTGACCCTCGACCGCAGCTATAAGCTGAGCGACCTGGATAAGCGACTGCCGCAGCTGTGCGGCCAGGCGAACTTCTCCAACATAATGCTGCCCTTCGAGAAGTATATGCAGCCGACCTTTAACATATCCTCGGCGCAGGATAATACGCCCTCGCCCAGTCCGGGCTCCAACAAGCTGTCGACGAGCAATTGGTTTCCCTATACACATATCTACATAACTGGCTTCCAGGAGAAGGTGCTCGTCCTGCGCTCGGCGGCGCGGCCCAAGAAGCTGACCATACGCTGCAGCGATGGCCAGGACTACGACATCATGGTCAAGCCGAAGGACGATTTGCGCAAGGACGCGCGTCTAATGGAGTTCAATGGGCTGATGAAGCGCTATCTGCACCAGGACGCGCGTGCCCGCCAGCGGCGTCTGCACATCCGCACCTACGCCGTGCTGCCGTTCAACGAGGAGTGCGGCCTGCTCGAGTGGCTGCCTAATCTCAACTCATATCGTGGCATTTGTATTGGCCTATACATGCAGCGGGGTCAGGTGATGAGCGGCCGCCAGCTGCAGCAGCTGGCCCTGCCGCAAACGGAGCCGATGGAGCGCAAGCGCGCAGTGTTCCTGAAGCAGCTGCTGCCGGCCCATCCGCCCGTGTTCCAGGAGTGGCTGCTGCAGCGCTTCACCACGCCGCACAGCTGGTACGAGGCCCGGAACTCGTACATACGCACCGTGGCCGTCATGTCCATGGTGGGCTACATTCTGGGCCTGGGCGATCGCCATGGCGAGAACATACTCTTCGACGAGCGCAATGGCGATGCGGTTCATGTGGACTTCAACTGCCTCTTCAATCAGGGCGAAGCGTTCGCCTATCCGGAGGTGGTGCCCTTCCGCCTCACCCACAACATGATCACGGCCATGGGCCCGCTGGGCGTGGAGGGCAGCTTCCGCAAGTGCTGTGAGATTACGCTGCGACTCCTCAAGCAGGAGACCAAGACGCTCATGTCCATGCTGCGTCCGTTCGTCTACGATTTGGGTGTCCAGAGTCGCCTCACGGCCTCGGCCAACAACCGGAACAGAAACGGCGCCGAGGTGACTGATCCTAAGATCACAAACGATGTGCAGCGAATCGCGGAACGTCTGCAGGGGCATGTGAGTAGCTTCCAGAGATCCCAAACTGGGTCAATTACTCAAATTGAATCATTGCTTTCCACAGGTCAAGCGGCAGCAGGCCAACAGCATTCCCCTGTCCACAGAGGGGCAGGTCAACTTCTTGATTAATGAAGCCACTAAAGTGGATAATCTCGCTTCCATGTACATTGGCTGGGGCGCTTTCCTCTAGTTCCCTCAGCTCAGCTCAATGCGATGTGAATTTTTTTTAGGTTTTTACTACGTGATTGTAAATGGAAATGTTGAAATTTGTTATAATATAAAAATTAAATTAAATTAAAAAAGATTTAAAAAAAAAATAAAATTATAATAAAAAAAATTAAAAATAAAATAAAAAAAAGTAAAAAAAATAATAATAGAAAACACATAAAATAAAATAATAATAATACATTATACAAAAAAAAAAAAAAAATTAATTAAAAATAAAATTTAAAATTAAAAAATAAAAGAAAAAATTAAATAAAAAATAAGATAATAGAAATACAATAACTTTCAAAAATTCTAAAAAATAATAATATATAAATAAATATATGTTTTGCAATATTTACAGGGCATGTGCAAGTCCAGCATTTCAGTTGAAAGGGCTTCGAGCTACCTAAATAAAATCATCAAATTAGCCTTATATGGTAAGTTTGATGTGAAGAGGGAGGTCGTAAATGCATACATATATTATTTCTATAAAGAATTTAGCTTTTACTTTCTGAAACTTTAAAAGTCGTTATCCGTTATCAGTTTAACGGGAACTGTTAATTAACTGTAAGTATAGCCATAAATATTTCTTTATTGCAGTACAGTGCATTCTGCCTAGTAACATATGAGATATATTATGGCTATTATATTATATTTACTGAATGTCTACTTCAGGTAGGATAATGTTCGTTCGCGGCAAATTTCCGGTTAAGCGAGTCTGTACTGTACTTGAAGTTTATTGGCTTGACATTAAGTGACATCAGACCCAGTAAAAGTGTGTTTACATATAGAACTATATAAATAGATAGAGTATTTGCATTTCCTTAGAAGCAAACTATGTACACAGACTAACTTTCATGAATTGTTCTGCTATTTTATTTTCGTCTCAAATATTTATTTAGTTCAATTGGCCAATTCAAATGCATAACGACCCTGTCTTTTCAGTCATGCCGCGATCAGCTGATGGCGCAATCTATCGACTCATCGCTGGAATGTGCCGGCGCAACAGCCGCCCGCTGCACACAAATTGTTTAAATTGGCGACAACAATAGCTGAAGCATGTCAAAACCAATTACCTTTGTGACCGGCAATGCTAAGAAATTGGAGGAGCTCGTAGCCATACTTGGGCCCAATTTCCCACGCACAGTCATCTCCAAGAAGGTTGACTTGCCGGAGCTGCAGGGCGAGATCGACGAGATTGCGGTGAAGAAATGCAAGGAAGCAGCGCGACAGGTGGACGGCCCCGTGCTCATAGAGGACACCAGTCTGTGCTTTAATGCTCTAGAGGGACTGCCTGGACCGTATATCAAGTGGTTTCTCGAGAAACTGCGACCCGAGGGTCTGCATCGCATGCTGAGCGGCTGGGAGGACAAATCTGCACGTGCCATTTGCACCTTTGCGTACTGTGAGAGTTGCGCGGCGGAGCCCCAAATCTTTCAGGGCATTACCGAGGGCATCATTGTGGAGCCACGTGGACCGCGCGACTTTGGCTGGTTTGGAAGAGCAAGTGGGATTTGTTGAAAATATTTTAAATTTCTTCTCTGCCCACAGGGATCCGGTCTTTCAGCCCAAGGGCTACGATAAAACCTATGCGGAGCTGCCCAAATCGGAGAAGAATACAATTTCGCATCGGTTCAGAGCGCTGGATCTGCTGCGAAAGCACTTTGAGAACGAGAAATAATCAAGAACTCGGATGACTTCTTATTACAATCGCTAATAATAAATTTATTTAGTTTTGATTTTTGTTCAATCATGTCGAGACATTGTTGAAGTCTTAGTGCTACGTCATTATGGCTTAGTCATCTTTCTTGGTCTTGAACTTCTTGACCTTTGGAGCGTCCTTCTTGCCGGCTCCACCCACGGGCTTGTTCCAGTAGTAGAGCAGCTGAGCGAAGATGACGCCGTTGGCAAAGGTCGAGGCGATGAATGTGATGATGATCATCTTGTCACCCGTCTCCTGGATGGATGTGAATATGCGTGCCAGAGAGCCGGCAAACATCATGATGACCGTGGCCGCCGATAGCTGGCCCGTGGAGCCGGCCTTGTAGTTGGTCAGCGCCTGAGAGAGTTTGCCCACCAGCAGAATGGGTATGTTGCAGCTCTGTATGGTGAGCAGCACCTTCATGGGCGTCAGCCCCGAATTGAGTACATAGAGCAAAGCAGCATAGGCCAGTACGAAGATCAATGCATGTGGCTTCCGTCCGCCAAAGAAGAGGACGAGCGCTGCAATGGCCACGGTTTGGATGGCGAGGAAAGTGTTGTCGCCCCAGGAGCTGAATGGATAGCCGTTCATAAAGTTGTATGACATGTGGAATGTGATGGCCAGCAGATCCAGCATGACGCCCATCAGATTGATGCCCTCGCCGGATTTACTGTTCAGAATCTTCAGAACTTGTGGCACTTTCACCAGCACCGAGCCGGCGATGATGCCGATGCCGAGACCTTTGCTCAGCAGCGCCTTAAAGCACGGCACTGCAAGAAAAATGAAATTTATTAACTATCTTTAGTTGACTTTGCTTCAGTTCATCCAACTTACCATCGAGGAAATTGTAATCCAGGAAGTAGTTGTCATAGCACTTCTGATTCATGAGAAGCAGTGCACCTTTCTTGATAACATCGACCATTTTTGGTAATTTATCACTTTTGCGTGTGTGCGTCGAGTAAATTAAACAATTATGCCGGCTCTTATCGAGGCGCTGCTATTCCCTGATTGTGCGCAATTGAACAATCAAACAGAAAATGAAAATGAAATTGAAAGCTAAGCAGTCCACGTAATAACACAAATTTTAGCTGTTTTTTTATTTACTCCCGAAACTAGTATTTTTTTAACAGAACTCTAACAGTGCTACAGCGGTAGGCATTTGCATAACAGTGGAGCAGCAACTATTAGATTGAATTTGAAATTAACAGCTCTTAGATATTGAAACTAACAGTGGCACAACATTAGCGCCGTGGAAAAAATCAACAAAATTACAACTACGCTATACGTTAAACAATGTTTAATTGATATTGTCTCTCGTTTTTGTTGAAGTTACTTACGAGTTTAGTTGAATTCCTTCAACTAATTGACTTTTTCTAATTTTATTTGGTGACACCGATATCGATAGCCGTTGTAACTGTTTAACAACACTGTCCCCTGCTGACACAAAAATAATCGATTGTATTGCAGCTGAGACAGCTGCTCGCGACGACGGCTGCACGTACATATGTATTTTTCAAATTAAAAATACGCACATAATTAGCATTAAAAATAAACATTGATTATTTCCAAAAATATAATCTAGTCTGCAAGAAAGCGAATTTAACCAAAAATCAAAACACCTCCCTCCTGGTTGTGACACACAAATAGTGGCTTCAAAATGGGCTCCGATGACCTCAGCGCAGGCGATAAAATCCAAAAGGGTTTCCAGATCAACTACATGATACTGCGCGACGCGGACACCGGCAAAGTCATCTGGCAGGAGAATAAAGACTTTTCCGCACCGGACGTCGAGCACGAAGCGCGAGTGCCAGTGAAAATTCTGGACATGCGCGCCGTCTCGCGCGAGATCAACTTCAGCACGATTGAGTCGATGGAGAACTTTCGACTCGACCAGAAGGTGCTCTTCAAGGGGCGCATCATGGAGGAGTGGTTCTTCGAGATGGGCTTCGTGGGCGCCAACACCACCAACACATGGCAGAGCACCATCGAAGCGGCGCCCGAGTCCCAAATGATGCCCGCTAAAGTCTTAAATGGCAATGTGACAATTCAAACCAGTTTCTATGACAACGAAACACTCATCACAAAATCGGTTGTGCGCTTATATTACATATAAATATATACCACATATTGTGTGGGCGATACACCAACGCACACACACACACACACACTCACAAAGTCCCCACACTGTCAGGTGTTCCTCATACAAACATATATATTGATCTGCTGCTGCTGCTTCTGCCGGTGCGTTCAAGCAACAAAAAAATATAAAATATATTTTTAAATTATTTCTCAAATACATTTCATAGCTTGCCCAACAGCAGACACAATTTAGCGCATTTCAATGCAATTGTTTTTGTGCGTTTTTCGAAGCTAGTGAATGCCATCTTACAGACATCTAGACTAATGCATTTTAATATATTTAATTATTATTTAACACTATTGTTTAACGTATTCAATAAACGTATTAACGAATGTAATACAAATATATGTAGATAAACGAGAAGTTTCCAAATGTTTACTTTAGTTTATAAATAAAAATTTCGAGGAAGTCTGAGCTCAGCTCTGCTGAGCTGTTTACCTGGAAGGTGTGCATGACAGCTAAGCACAGTGTAGAGCTTGGTTATTTAGGCTCATTTTCTATATATTTACATATATTTTTAGCTTATTTCTCTAAAATGGGTCAAGAATTAGTTTGGTCTCCGCTTTTTACTTTCAAAGTCGAGCTAAGCTCTCGGCGTACGCCCCTTGGGGCAAACGAGTTTTGGCTTTGGCAATCAACTTGATAAATATTCATAATCTGCATTTGCGAATATGGAATTAGTTTAAGAATCTTCGCGACTGGCAAAGGGAACTCAACTCGAGTCGACTTTTTGACGCCGACTTGACCCCATTTTCTTCGCGCACTCATCTAAAATAGAACCGCAGCCGCCAGGTGCCCGTGCCCGGTCAAGAGATACTTAATTATGTTGCCGCCGTCTCGAGAAAGTCTTCTTTGTGAGTTGCCAGCCAATCTGGTCAACAGTTGCAATTGGAAGCGTAGCGGCAACGGGTCAGATTATGGCAAATATACGCAGCATTGTCTTGCTGCTCTTGGTGGCGCTCCTCGCGCTGGCCGCCCTCAGCGGCGCCTCGGCGCAGAAGAATAAGAAGCAACAACAGCAACAGCGGCCCAAGCCGGCTAATCCCAACAGGCGTCCCAAGCCGCAGCAGGCGCAAAGACCCCCAAATCAAAAGCCAAATAAGCTGCAGCAGAACAAGCCCATTTCCAAGGTGTTCACCACGACGCTGCCGGATCTGGGCAAGATTCGTGGTCGCACCTTGCTCACGGAATGGTCTGGCCAGAAAGTGATGCAGTTCCTTGATATTCCCTACGGCAAGGCGGAGCGTTTTAAGGTAAGCCTTAGTGGGAGATGAAATTGATATTTGAAATTTTGAATATTATATAATAATAATAATAATAATAATAATAATAATAATAATAATAATAATAATAATAATATATTGGGTCGAGTTTTTTAAATTTTAATAAGTGAGAGTTTTAATTGTATAAAAAATATGTAGAGATTTTTCATTAATAGTTATAGTTTTTTTTATTATAGAAAAATTTGTAGATTCGATAAAAAAAAAAATTTGGAAAATTTGAAAGAACAAAAATTAATTGTTAAAAAAAATTTTGTTTTTAAAATATTTTTAACAGTTTTCATTATTTTATTATATTATAATTTTTTTTTTTTAATATTTAAAAACAAAATTTTTTTTAATATATTTTTTTTAATTTGTGCAATTTGTCGGAAAAAATTAAAAAAAAAAAGATTTATGCCTGGAAAATAGTTTATCTAGTTTATAATATAGATTGACAATCTAATATCAATATCTTACCTAAAGAGAAGCAGAAAATAATCCTTATATATCTATCCCTATCGCTATATGCTATATACCTCATTTCTCATCTACCTTTAAAGGCCGCGGAAATGACGTCGTCTTGGAAGGGCATTCTGCAGGCGCATCGTCATCATGCCGGCTGTCCGTCTACACAGGATTTGGTGAAGTTCGCTAAAATGGAGGAGAATGGCAACGATGTGGAGGACTGCCTGCGCCTGACAGTCAATACAAAATCGGTGAGTTTAACCTGATTTCAATTCCCTAGACTGTCATATCTAACAAAACGTTCTTTAGCTGGAGGGCAAACCAGCTCCAGTCATGGTCTATGTGCATGGCGACTTCTTCTATGACGGCGACACTGTGGAGGCTGCTCCCGGCTATATGCTGGAGAGCGACGTGGTCTTGGTCTCGGTGCGCTATCGTCTGGGTCCCTTCGGCTTCCTGTCCACTCTGAGCGATGAGATGCCCGGGAATGCGGCCGTGACAGATCTGATCTTGGCACTCAAATGGATCAATGAACACATCTCGGCATTTGGCGGCGATCCGGAGCAGGTGACTCTGTTCGGCCAGGTGGGCGGAGCGGCGCTTATTAATGTGCTCACGCTGAGCCCGGCTGTGCCAAAGGACCTGTTCCATCGTGTCATATATATGTCCGGCACAGCGCTATCTCCCGCCTTCATCACGGACTCTCCGCTGACGACGACCAAGGAAATCGGACGCATTGCCGGCTGCAAGCAGTTAACCAAGACGGACTCGCTGCACAAGTGCTTTAACCGCATGAACGCCACCATGCTGCTGGCTGCCTTCAGCGTGTTCGGCGAAAGGAAGCCCTTAGTTGCGGCCGGTGCCCTCGGCGGTGTCCAGCTGGTCATTGGCGGCCCTTCCGGCATACTGCCCGAGCATCCGGGACGACTGCTTGCCGCCGAGAAATTCAGAGCATATCCCACCTTGGGCGGCAGTGTCAAGCACGGGGGCACCTTCCTGATGAGGGGTAAGTCATTGATAAGTATTATATATCCTTGCTGCCTTTTCCTTTCCTTTCCCCTAAACATCCTGCACATACTCAAACTTATGCTCCTCCGTAGATCTCTTTGTGGACAGCTTTAATGAGAGCACGTCCGATGCCCAGATGACCGGAGAGAAGTACATTGAGACAATCATTGAGCAGATCAACGGCGCCGATCCTACGAGCTCGTGGCGGGAGTTTGCCGAGGAGTATATTTTCAGCGCCGAGGACATTCGGAATGGCAGCTTCAAGCGCCTGACCCCAGGCCTCATTGATGTAAGTTGCAATGCTGTTCGGTAATCCAACTGGAATCCATGTGTTCCCCTTTTCCCTACTTAGCTGTGCAGCACGATAGCGCTGAAGAATCCTGTGCTGCTGGTGCTCCAGGCCAATGCCAAGAAGCTGGCCAACAGCACCTATCTGTACACCTTTGACTATGAGGGGGAGCTGAATCGCTATGCCACCGGCGAGGATGAGGCTATCGATGTGCCCTTCGACATGGGCGTCAGCCTGACCGACGAGAATCTCTATCTGTTTCCCTGGCCGCGCATCAACATGCTGAACTCCAACAGCGATGTCAAGATTGCCAAACGCATGGTCGCCCTTTGGACCTCGTTCGCGGCCAACGGAGTGCCCAAGGCGGCGGGTGTGCCCGCCTGGCCACCCATGAACGACGAGACGGGCCCATATATGCATATCGGACGCACAGTCACCTTTGGCGACAACTACCTGGACGAGTACAGCATTGGCGTGCAGGAGGTGAAACAGGGCTACAATCTCATCAACGACGATTACTACGAACTGGAGGCAGTGCTGCGCGAGGCTCTCGACAAGCAGGAGGAACCAGCTCAGGCGGAGACAGACGAAGAAGAGGACGAGGAGCAGGAGGAGAGCAATGACGAGCCCGGCGCCACAGAGGCGCGTGGCCAGAACTTGGTCTTCATAGCGAGGAAATCGGCACGCATTCAACACTAGATTGCTCGAATCAGATATCAATTAATTTATACAGAAAATCGGATGAAAAATGAATAATTTATTTTTTGAAAATATTTAAATAAACAAAAAATTTCCTAATGTATTCAGAAAATGTTTTTATTGTCTTTTGACCGTTAACTAAAGCTTTATTAATATATTTTTTTTTGTTATATTATTTTTTATTTTATTTTTTATAATTTATTATTTATTTTTTATTTTTTTTTATTTAATTTTAATTTGTATTTATTTTATTTAATATTTTTTTTTTAATTTTAATTTTCTTAAATTTTTATTTATTTTACTACATTTTTTTTTTTTTTATTTCCCTATTATAAACGGAATCTATAGTTCATTATCTGTAGAGTATGCATGTGAAGACAATGACTTTTGCTGATAAGGCGACTTTATAGAATTTCTGGTCTTGAAATTGATATTGCATGCTGAATGAGGCTTTCTATAGTGGCTATAGAACTATATAATACTCCCTCTTAAAATTTCTATATCACATAGTCTAATGCCTGGAGCCTACAATATGAAACTGCTCAATCACTATTCACATTTAATATTAAGATAATATTATACTAGTTTCCACTAGGCAAGCTTCACTGTATAAGATTACAGAGTAATATTCACACAGAATAATAATCCTCAATGCAATATAATCTATTCAAAGAGCGCGGATCACTCAGTTCATCGGCGAAGCACAGCTCGGTTAGCTGCTTTCTGCGATTGGCTTTAACAATGGAATCTCGCTACTTTGTTACTTTGGTGTACATTTTATTGGGATGCCTGAGCAATGTGGTAGGCAGCATATATATAAATATATAGTTTGTATGGAAATATAATGAGGGTATTTGCCAGGAACCAGTTACATTCGCCGCAGACGTGCAGAACCAATGTGGCTCTTATTGTTTCCATGTCTTGAAGCCGATGCTGGAGCATTTGGATGTGGTGCAGAAACTTTGGCAGGTCTGCGATGCAAGCAAATTGGTAAATACCGGGCCGAGGCTGGACAAGATCGAGGGTCAGATGGCCACACAAGCAGCAACGTCAACCAGCCAGGGCAGCGCCATCGAGGAACTGAAGCAGCAACTGGTGGAGCAAAATAACTTATTGGCCAAGTGCAAGAGAGTGATCAACAAACAGTTCCAGCTGATCGGATCCAGACACTACTACATTGAGCAGCAGCAGACGCTCAATTGGTTTGCCGCGGCACACAAGTGCTCGGAGATGGGCGCCCATCTTGTCTCCCTAGATGATCAGCAAGAGCTGGATGCAATAATTCCCTTCTTGAGCAAAAAATACTATTGGACCGATATCAATAACCTGAGCGAAAAGGGGGTTTTCCGATCGCTATCAACGGGCGTGCAAGCAAAGTTTCTTCACTGGCATCAAAATGAGCCCAACAATGCTTCGGGCAGGGAGAACTGCGTTCTTATCTATCAGTCAACGTTTCTAATGAATGACGCCAACTGCGACTTGCTGCACCACTTCATTTGCGAATCATTTGAAGAATATATATAATGAATGCTCGCCTTTGAATAAATGAAATTCATTTTAATATTCATAATTTAAATACGTTCTCAATGCTTATGGGAAATACTGGTATACTAATTGCGCTGGCTGCCCGATTACTAGAATCGAATCTTGTTTCGATTGGGGCGCTTGACGAGGCTCTTTCGCACCTCAAGCTTTTTGAGTTGGCTGGTCGCTAGCTTCTTGCGCTGCGCCTGGCCCAGGACCTTGCGGCGCGCGCGATTGCGCAAATAGTAGATCTCACGTATGAGACTGTGGCCCTGATCCTCGTCCTTGAGCGTGGCCGAGAACTCATTGAAGTAGTTGCCGCCAATGGTCAGGGTCTCGTCGATCTTCATGTAGGGGCCGTAGAGCGTGGTCATGGGCGGCCAGTAGCCGGAGCGATAGGAGCCCAGGGGATTGCCGGTAATCACAAAGTTTGTCCACAGCTCGACCATGCGATGGGCCATGGTCATGTCGGGTGGGCTCAGGCGCTTGACGTGCTCGGGATAGGGGAACAGGTAGAGCGCCTCGTCGGTGAGGGAGACGCCGGCCTTAAAGGGGCTCTGCATGTTCGTCTCCTCGTCCATGTCCCGATATCGATTGAACTCGCCCGCATAATCGAAGGAGTAAAGAAACGTGTTCTCCGGATTGTGTTTGTTGTTCATGTTCAAGGCCAGCAGCACGGGCAGCTTGTGATTCAAGGTGCCCGCCACCTGAAAGAGATTTCCATTTAGAATGTATGAATTATTTTAGGAAGAGTCTCCTCACATCAATCAGCCGTGGAATGAGAGTGTTGAACGTTCCGTTCTCGAGCAGCTGCCGGTTGAAAAAGTCGTGGGTGACGAAGCTGGTCAGCAGCATGGTCTTATCGGTGCCCACCACCTGGCGTATGACGTGATCGATATAGTTGTACGTATTGTATTCATCGTCCGGTATCTTGCCCTCAAAGTCGTTCTCCACAATTTCATTGAGCACACGGGTGCCCGCATTCTTGGGACAGCCACCCATGGCGGGGTAGGAGAAGTTCGACTCCAGCATGAGATCATATGGATGCTTGGGCAGCACCCCGCTGGGCCCGCCAATGGTGAACTGTATGCCGCCCGTGTGACCAATGCCCAGATCAGATTTCTCGAGCTGCCAATCAATTAGTATGTGGAACAGAATATATGAATAAAGTTAGTTGGGGAATGAGAGATTTCACCTACCGCATGATCCATGAAGGCATTCAACAGCTCCAGGGCGCTCAGCTCCATGAGACATTTGTTGAGATCGCGCACAGTGACCATCTGGCAGTCGGCCTTCTGGGCAATCTCCTGGGCATGCTTGCGCGGATTGTCCTCCAGGAAAATGGGCATGATGGCTGAGCCGGAGTGATAGATCACCTGGCTGAACAGGCCGCGCTGCACCATCGGCGAGAGGGTGAGCAGGTGTGCAATGGCGGCGCCACCCACCTGTCCAGCCACCGTGATGCGGCTCGCATCGCCGCCAAAATACTTGATGAAATGCTTGACGAACTGCAGGGCCAAGAAGATGTCCAGAACGCCGGCATTGCCGGGTATCTCGTCGGTCTTGGTCGACAGAAAGCCAAACGGCCCGAGCCTATACTGAGGCGTCACCAGCACTATGTCCTTCTCCAGCAGATAGTGGGGCGGCGCCTCTGAGTTGCTGCCCTCGTACAGGTACTCGCCGTGTATGTATACCAGCACGGGCAGGCTGGCCGTTACGTTCGGCGTGGTTATGCTCATCGTGAGGCAGTCCTCCACATCCAGCACATCGTCCAGCTTTAGCAGGGATTCCATCGACACGACGGACGGACAGCCAATTTTCTCAGCTGTCGCGTCCATAACATCTTCCCAGGGCTCAATGGGCCGAGGCGGCTAAAAGAAGCAGAACAATTAGATTCCGATGATTGATGGACTCACAGCACGAACAATAAACTTTGGCTTAATTAGTGTACGGAATTTATTGTGTACCAATCGAGCGAAATTTCCAAGCTTATAGGCAGCGGCCTGATTGGTCTTGGCTCAAATAAATATTTATGAGCGTGAATGTGTTCGTTGCTTAAAGCTTTGGGTGAAATGTCAGTCGAGTCGACAAAAGTGTACCGAACGCTTAGCATTATTTATGACCTTTAGAGAAACTTTATATACATCAGCTGACTCTCAAATAATTACAAATTTCTATATAAATATCATTTGCTATAATATTTAGAAATAAATTTAAAGAGCGCAAATTGGAATAGGAATGGAAATAGTTAACTGAACGTAAACTCAATTTTAAATAACTCTTTTACTGGTCATTTGAAAAACCTAATATTATTTAACTGACTTGAAGAGACTATCAAAAATTTATTAAAAAATTCTATTTAACTCCTTCTGTTGCTAAAATATTTCAAAATCATTTCAAATGCTAATTTTAATTTCGTAGTAATATTTTATATATTATAATATATAAGCACCTCTAAAGTATTTTATGGATTTTAAAAATTTGTATATGAATTTTTTGTTTGCTAAAATATTTAAAAATATTTATAGATGCTGAAACTAGTTTCTCAAATTAAATTAAATTTTTTTGAGGCGTTTTTTTGTGTTTTTTTTTTTATATTTTATATATTTTTATATTTTCATTATAATACTGAAGAATGATTCAACTTAGAGCCAATTGCATGAAAATTCCATTCTAAACTTTCTTAACTCGTTCTCTCTCTCTCTCTCTCTCTCTCTCTTTCTTTCTCCCTCTTTCTCTCACATTTGTCTAGTCTCTCTGATGCCTTGCGCTGACCTACCTTGAACCGATGTTGTCCTGTTGGCGGCTCAGCGTATCTGACATCCACGAACTGCAGCACTTCGCGCTTGGTCCACGCCGTCTCCACAATTTTGCCTTGGATCGCGCCCAGCTTGGGCAGCTCCACAATGGTATCCTTTTCCTCGTCGTACAGCCGGCCGCGCACGCGCGCCTCCGCCTCGAGCACCGCGCCGACTGCGAGCAGCGCGCAGAGGACCAAAAATTGCACTTTAGGCATTGTGAGGCTGGCCAAGAAGCGACAGCGCTCGCATAAGTACGAAACTCAACTGATCTTCGACAGCAGTTGGCGATTAGATTTTAGTCCGATCGCTTTGCTTGGCCACAGTAAAAGTTTCACCCCGGTGCGCGAATGCTGCTAAGAAACAGAATGCGAAATGGAAAATAAAAGATCAAAGACAGAAAAAAAGTAGTAAAAAATATTAGAAAAAGGCAAATGCTCATCTACGTTGCGCTGCTGTAGCCGAGCCATTATTTTCCATTTCGGCTACCAATTAATTTGCTGGACACTCTTTCAGTGTTTGCTCTGGTTTCTTGAAGCGGCGCTGCTAGAAGCCAAATAAAAGTAAAAGGGAAATTTGACAGCAATTTGCTAATGGCTTTCTTGGTTCTCTCCGGAGGTCACTTCTAATTAAAAACTGAACTAATTTGCTAAGCCGCAGATCGATTAAACTTTTGCCCCGCATCTTGGCGGATCTCTCGCTCGGGCCCCTGCGGCTCCAGCTAATTTCAGCCAACGCACTATCAATGCGAGTTGGCCAAGAGCAAACAGCCAAACGGCAAACAGAGTTGGGGTTTACCATTAAGCCATTGCCCGTTTGTTTGTTCTTCGCACAATGAAAGTCGGCGCCTCGCATCGGATTGATTAGGTTCAATTATACTTTCAGAGCTGCGGGCCAGGGATTATTCCCATTAAGTTTTAGATATTATAATTTGAAAATTTTGAAATTCGATGAATTTGCAGCTACTGGTTTTTGGCTACGAAATTAATCATTCTGTGCAGTGGGTGAAAGTATTTGCCTTTACCTTGCTGGCTTCGCAAATAGAAATGACCTGGCCTGGACGCTCTCATTAAACAGCTCAGACTAGGGTTCACTGACCTTTGAACTAACACTTATGTATATGCATATGGCAGAGAGCTTAACAGAGCCAACTTTTGTTATAACATATGTAAAATATTTTAACATAAATTAATTAATTATAGACGGAGGTTATAACTAAATAAGCCGAAGTCAGCCAAGACTACTACTACGTCACGGCTGCTTATGCAGGAGCTCAGGCTCTAAGAATTTTATTTAAAACAACGGAATGAAAATATAATAAAAATGAACAAAAAAAAAAAAAAAATAAAAAAATTAAAAAAAAGGTTTTAAAAGAAATTAACATATATATATATAATTGGTAAAAGCAAAAATGGTAAAAGTTAATTATATAATAATGATTAAACAATAACAAATATTAAATTTTTAATTTCTAAAAAATATATTCCCAACTAAGTTTAAAAGAAAATCCCAAAAAATATAGTTGGCATAAAAATCAAAGATTTATTTATTTATTAAAAAATCATAGCTAATTGAATTAAAAATTAATTTAAAAAAAAAATTAAATAATTTGTTAAATAAAATGACTGCTAAAATAGTTAGCAGACTAGAAAATACTCTGTATATACTCAGCTATATACACGGCAGCATGGCCTTTGTCAAAACTGACTCTGCATATGAGCACACAGCTAACAGTAGACAAGATATCCCATTCCTATACCAATTATATACTTTACCATGCTAGATCTTAGCACTGTGAACTTATCAGCAAGCCGTCGTTCAAGCAAATGAGACGTTTTATTTCTTTATCATCCACATTCAATTCCGACTCCAATCCGTTCAAAGTTCTCCCATTAAGAAACAGCAATAATATTTATTTATTGAAAAGAAAACTTTACATAAATGCAAATATCTCTCGATAAAAGCTAGCAAAATAATTAAATTGAAATAAGGCAGTGATTGCTTTGTATATATATTTTTAGATGCTAAAGCGCTGATATCTGCGCATAAGCTTAACGCGTCGGGGATTGTGGTCGGAATACATTTGACTCTCGTCCGGCTGGGCATATGGATCCTCTTCTGGCGATGCTTCCTGCTCAGCACTGGCATAGCTCTCGGGGTTGTAGCGTCTGCTGAGCTCTTCTACCCAGCTGTTGTAGGCTTTGACATAGTCTTCGTAGCTCGGATAGGCACTGGGCTCAGGTGGGGTTTCCTCATCCGTGGGATATGGCTGTTCTCCATGACCCTGGTCTTCGCGCTCCTGCTCTTCTCGCTCCAGCTGTTCGCGTTGCTGCTGCTCGCGCTCGTGTTGCTCTCGGGACTCCTGATCGCGTTCCTCCTGTGCTCGCTCCTGCTCCTCGCGCTCCTGCTGCTGACGCTGCTCCTCCGAGTCTAAGGGCATCAAGTGCGGCTGTTCCTCCCGATCTGTCTGCTCGCGCTCTTGCTGCTCGCGCTCCTGTTCTCGCTCTTGCTGCTGCCTCCACTCGTATTCGCGTTGCTGCTGCTCACGCTCATCCTGCTCATCCTCGTCCTCAGGCTGCCTTGAATCTTGCTCGCGCTCCTGCTCCCCACGCTGTCGCTGCTCCCGCTCAAATTCTTCGCGCTGCTGTTGCTCTCGCTGCAGCTCCGCCTGGCGCTGCTGCTCTTCCCGCTGACGCTCCTCTTCTTCGCGCAACAGCTCCTCCTGCTGCTGTTGCTCTCGCTCCTGTTGCTCGCGCAGCTTCAGGTCGCGCTCCTCCTGCTCACGCAGCAGCTGTTGCCTGCGCACCTCCTGCTCCCTGGCGTAATAATCGTTAAAGGCTGGCTGTCTGTACTCGGGCTGCTGGGGCGGTCGATACGGCTGTGGGGGGTAGTACGGCCGCCTGGTTGTCGTGGTCGTCGTGGTGGTCGTGCTGGCGGTGGTGTTGAAGTACTGGGCATATATGTTGGGCACATTGATGCTCTCGCCGAAATGGTGATCCAGCTCCAAGATGCTCTGCCTCGAATTGGTGAAGCGTAAGAATGGACCATACTCCGAGGATGCCTTGGGCCATACATTCGGGTTCGGGTTCGGGATGCCAGTCTGCGCGAAGCTCACCCACATGGAGACGAGGGCGCGGGCAAGCGACTTGTCTTCGGGATTCAAATTGCTGGCATCCTTCGGATAGGGAAACAGATAGACGCTGTCGTCACTGAGCGAGGCGTCCACGCCGAAGGGCAGCGGATTGCCAAAGTGCGCAAAGCGATGATGCTCGCCGCGATAGTCGAAGGTGTACAGATACGTCGGATTCTTCTTGTACGACGCACGAATCGAGTAGACAACGGGCGCCCGATACAGGATGAGATTGCTCAGCTCGACCAAGCCCTGCGAGACGCTGCGCGCACTGATATAGCGCAACTGTTCCGGCGTGAAAATCTCACGTATAGCCAAATCGTGCCATATCTTACGCTCCTGTGGCGGAGCTGTGTGTCGGAGCACCACATTGATGTAGTCGCTGATGTTTTGCGACTGCAAGCGCTGAATTTGATCATAGAAGCCTGTGGAAGGAAAACAGGAAATGTTAAGGATGAAGGATATCCTATATATATCCTATATCGGAAGCACTTACGCGACACAATGAAGGCGCTGGCATCCTTGGTGGCGCCAATGACTGCGGGCTTCAGCGTATTGTTGGCGCTGTTGCTGGCTACTAGAGCCGCCGGATGCTGAGGTAGATAGCCAAGGGCATCGCCGACGACCAGCTTGAAGCCGCCCAGAGCGGTGAGGCCGTGCGGCTCATTCTGTTTGAGCAAGTCCCAAAAGATGCTGGCCAACTGGGATGTGCGAAGGCGGCCGAGGCATTCGTAGAGCGGGCTGAGATTGCGGCCAGCGCTGGGGCAGCGCGCGAGCTGAGCGAAGGTGGCCAGCGTATCCAGTGGCCCCTCGTCGATGAAGTAAGGGTTCAGGGCAGTGCCCGACTGCAGAATGAGCTGTTGGAACAAGTGCTGGGTTTTCGGGCTCAAACTGAGCGCATGGGCCAAGGTGGCACCGCCAGCCTGTCCAACGACTGTAATTTGGCTGCTCGCTCCTCCGAAGTAACGGATGTTGCGTTGCACCCACTCCAGAGCCTGATGCAGATCCGACAAGGCCACGTTTCCGGGCAGCTCTTTGGTGAGGGCCGCCAGAAAGCCGAAAGGCGCCAATCGATAGTTGATGGACACCAGGATCACATCGTGCTCCAGCAAATAGTCGGGCTGCGCCTCCTCGGCGCCGCCATCGAACAGCATCTCGCCGTGCACGAAGACCAGGACGGGCAGCTCGCGGGCTCCGGCGGGCGCGTAGATATCCAGAGTAAGGCAGTCATCGACGTTCTCGCCGCGCGCCTCTGCCACCTGCAGGCGCTCCACTTCCGGGTACTGGGCGCAGTTGGGGCTCGATTGGGTTGCATTGATGATCGGCTGGTAGGGCGCCGCTCGGGCTGGCTGGAAGCGGCCCAGGCCGCTGTTCACCAGAGCGTAGCGCAGGCCCAAAAAGGCATCGATCGGTCGGTTCTTGATGTACTGATAGCCGCGCAGACCAAACACCTGTCCCACGCCGGGCACATGCACACCGCCACTGGGTGGCGGCGGCGGCGCTGTGGTCTCAGCCTCCAACTGCCAAGGCGCCGCCCTCAACGGCTGCGGCGTAAACACGCCCTGCAGCCAGGCTTCCCTCTCGCTATCGTCGTGGACCTCATCGAATTGGGCGTGGCATGCGCCCAACACCAGCAGCAGCACTAGCTGCCAGAGCAGCCGACTCTTCCCAGTAGGCAGCTCCATGTTGTGAACTCCCTGGTGGCTAAATTGATACTGATTTCGGATTAATGGCAGACAGTCGGAAATCAAAAGTTCAAACCTAATCGCAAGTTACTCGACTCATCAATACAGAGAAGCAAACACATACAGAGACACAAAAGGCATAGTTCTAAGTAGTTCTAGTTCTCGTTCTCGATGTCGCCAGCCTTAATCTCGTCTTGATGACAGTTTATGTTTTGTTGTTGTTGCTGCACTGCGCCAGATTCGCCGCCTATCTGCCAGAGCCAGTAGCACAGAGTCGACAGTTGCGGCGGGGTTATCGCTGCCCTGCTAAACGATTGCCTATTTCTGGTACTCATCTTGCACAACTTACTCAGAAATTTGTATTCAATTCATTTTACCTCAATGGGTAATTAAAAGTGCTGCAAAGCCAGAATTTTTATTCATTTTTTTCGATAGGCAGCGGTGTCAATCAAACAACTAAATGAATCCCCATCCGAAGCGATTTCAAAACACACTCAAAAGATTTTAAATCTAGCATCGAAATAAAGCAATAAATCAAATTCCAAGGTTCATTGCTGTTTACAAAGTAGATTTCAAGGCGGGTTTCTGATAGTTCTAGAGAATTGTCATTAGTTTAGGTATATATATATATACTATATAAAGTTGTATTCAGGAAAATCGTTGTGCTTCACTATACAAGACAGAAACGAAAATAAAAGGAACTTTTGGCTTTGAAAAACGAAAAGAAGCTTAATTTTTGCTTAGACTAGAAGGCAAAGAAGAAAGTTACAATAAAATAAATAAAATTAATTTGTTTTTCAGGATTTTTAAAAATGTATATACTATACTATACTATATCCACTATAGTCATCTTTGTTCTGCTTGTTTTTGCTCTGCTTGCTTTTGGTTTGCTTGCTTTTGCTCTGCTTGCTTTTACTTTGCTTGCTTTTGCTCTGCTTGCTTTTGCTCTGCTTGCTTTTGCTCTGCTTATGAAATTTGTTCATTTATTATATTAGGACAGGAAATTATATAGGCGAAGCAGTCGCAGTCAGGGTAGATCACACTGGCCAGTAGTTTGGGCGACAGGCTCTAGCATTCTGGGCGAATACTCTCCCAAGAGTTTGAGGGTTGTCCACGTAAGCCCGCGACTTCATTAAAAGAGATCTGAAACGGTTAAATGGGGTGGCCTCGCTGGTCACTGAATGTTACCAAAATCAGAGATTAGATGAGCCGGAAATGCTTCCTTCATATAATATTCCGCATTCATTTGTATTCTGATTTTTCTTACTTCACAATTGCAAATTCCGAAACGATATTTGCTGGCATTAACATACGTTATAAGGCTCTCCAATAGGGTGTCCCAGCCGTACAATTGCTTATTCCCTTATTCTTATATACTCATACTTACCCCCACACATTGGTCAACCATTTAGTTTCACTCCGGAATCTACTCCAATAATAATCGAATGTAAATCGTATTTTGTTTCATAATATAATATTCTCTATATTTTCATTTAATAATCGTTTTCGGTTCATTTTTCATGTTTTTTGTTTTTTGTTTTTTGTTCTTGTTGTTTCAGTATGTTTCTATAATAATATGTTATAATTAAGAATCGTCATTTCATCTAAATATTTCAGTTATAATAGTACAATATAATAATTTGTAATAATATTGTGTTAAATTTGTTTTGTGTTTCGCTTTAGAATTTAACACTCGCTGTTTTCTGCTTCTTCTTCGTTTTTCATTTATGTTTTCTGTTCGCTTTATATTTAGATGCCGTTAATTGTAAATGTTTCAATCATTCGCTTAATCGCGTCTCTGCGAAGTCAAATTTTCGTTCTGATTCCCTTTCTCATTCTCAATTATTAATGTTTTTTTTTTTTCATTTTTATGCTGATTTGATTATTCAATCAGAGCTCTTTTTGTTGTTTTCTTTTGACATTTGTTACTTTTGGGTCAGATTGCATTTGGTTTTGCGATTAAGCCTGAAGAATCGCTCTCTTCGACAACTATGTATGGATGTATTAATGTAGGTAATCGCACTTATGTACGAGTATGTTAAATCAGAGGACTAGGAAAGCTAAAAGCAATTGTATGTAGTACGTATGTGTATATCTGTTCGTCTATATGTATATATATATGTGTATATATACATATATATATTTTTTTTGTATTTAGGTATTTGCTTTATATAGATCTTGTATATGCCCTATGTGCGCGCAGACGGTAGATCGAAAGGAGTATAATTATAATAATGAATTGATAAGAATCGATAAAGAAACGCTTAAATGATTTGTAAACTTCAACTGCATTACGTATATTGGGGTACAGAGATCGTCGTCGATGATCTCAAAGCCTTAAATGCGTTTTCCTCTCTGACGAAACTTGTGCGTAATTCGATAGACATTCACATACATCACGAATATACGTAAATGTACAAATAAACTGTCAATAAAGAAATGCAGAAGTTCCATTGGCTTGTAACTCGATAGATCTATAAAAGTTGATAAATATTCATTTCACTTAAATGCAATACGTTTAGGAACTTCTTAACAAATAATTGCATTTTAACAAATAATTACATTAGCTTCTTACAATAGAGATTGATGTACGTACATTTAAGTATATTTAAATCATATTTCAACTGAAAACAAAATAATAATAATTGGGAAATTTTCTCTTCTTTAACCGTTTGCTTTTCTCAAATTTACCTTGTGTTAATAAATGTTTTTTATTATTGATAAATTTCTTTTTGTTTTTATTTGTAGCTCAGTCTTTTACTAACATTTGTTTTTTTTCTCATTTATTCTTTATTTATATATTTTATGTATTAATTATAAGAAATTGTTCGGAAAAGTATTTTTGATGTTTATGTCTTCTGAAGCGTTTGGCTGAACTAAGTAAGGTGCGGCTCAATACTTCTGGCGGGCTCAAAATGCTTGAAAAACTAAGACTTTCGGATCTCTTCCGGGATTCAAAGAAAGTATAGATCGTCACTGACATACCTACAATGCGTTATATGTGTATGCTAGGTATGCGGCAGAGGGTATCGAGAAAGTAAGTGAGTGTGTGTGTGTCGTGTAGCTCTCTATAGTTGCTTGGAAGTACCGTTCAGTGAGTTCTGTCAAACTACGTTTCGTAACTTATGTGATTAAATATGTATTTTGTTGTCGGGTATATGCTATATATACTCGTATTGTTATTATGGCTTACTCATTCGCTCTTCTCTCGTTTGCTTTCATTAATTACTTTTCGTTTTGCGCTACATTTTCAACAATTTAAAGTTAAATTCAAATTCAATTTCAAATTGAAATGTATTTTACATATTTGTAAACGCCAAGGAATGCATAACATACTTTTAATTATATCTGCTGTGTGTGTGTGTGTGTGGGTGTGGGTCTGTCTGTTTTGGCCAAAATATATACATACATATATATGTATATATATACATATATATATATATATATATATATATGTATGTTTGTAGAGAAAATCGATTTTGTGTTGTGTTTTTTCTTTTCTTCGAATGAAAGGTTATTTATTTGATCATTTTCAGTGTGTTCTTTGTCAATTATTTACAGAGTCTCATATATAGGGATATATATATATGTGTGTGTGTGTGTGTGTGTGTGTTTATAGTTTAGATTTGTTGCGTTATAAAATCTTAACATAATTATATAAATTGATTTCTCGCAAGTGTTTTGAGTAAAATGCATCGATTACGCTGCAAGTTAATAGCGGGCTACTTACAAATTAAAAAACCAAACGCTTCGTGTCGCAGCCAAGTGCAAGACCCGCGAACCGAACGCCGAACCGGTAGCGGAAACGGAAACGGAGCCGGAACTAGTTCGGCACAGACTAACTTTAAAACGATTTAGGCATTTGCATCTACATTAGTTCGCTTTCATAAATAATATGTGGTAAATGTAATGCTTATATCTAATTAGTTGTTAATTCTTTCTTGATTTCTTAATGTTCTCTTTGTTGGTTTATAATTTAATGCCTGTTAATAATAATATACTATATATGCATACATATGTATTTATATGTATTTATATGTTATTTTATGTAAGAAGCACTTGAATATATATCGTTTTTAATGTTAAATGAAAACTTGAGTGTGTATGTTTGGTTTGTTAATCATAATGTTAATTTGTTATCATTTTTCCTTTTGTTTTCCTCTCGCTAAGTTGTTATACGTAGTATTTGTTGCTGTTGTTTCATACATTTTTATCTTATCTGGAGAAAGTTAAAAATCTTTGCTTAACATTAAAGTATGCCTCATAATCATTATCATTGTTATTAAATATCATAATTATCATTTGCTGCATACCTAAAAAGTTGCTTGAGTTGCGTTTTTGCATGTCTTTATGTTTATCTAATAACTGTTATACGATCTGTTATACGATTAGTACTTCACGGCATTTGTCTCACAAGTTTTGCATTTGCTGAAAGATTTCACAAATGAATTCGTGTCACTAGTAAAATATCTTGTTGTTTTATTCATTTTCGATTTTGTTTTTTGTTTATCGTTTTAAAAGCATTTGGAGACAATTTGTCTTCTAAAGTATTCTTGTAATTGTAATTTATGTATGCATGTACTTAAAGGTAATTTATACGCATCATCTATCTGTGTCTGTGTATATGTAATCCCCTCTGACTACTCTCGCTGTTCTGCAGGCATACTCTGTAAAACCTTTTTAATTGTAGCTTGAATTACTTAATTACAGTACTCGCCATACTCTATAAGCAAGTATATATAACTAGTTGTAAGTGGTATGTAAATGTAAAGTGTATAAAAGTTAATGATCTGATTTAATTTTCCAGTATATATAGATATACTTGTATGTAGTATTTACTCGTAATGCAATGCTATAGAAATGTTGTTCTAGATCTTTAGTTGAGTTCTCTATGTATGCTACGTTTCCTTCAATTCTATGATCAGCTATTATAACATTTCTGCTCTTGATGTTTTTGTTGTTGTTTGTGTCTGTTGTAATTTAATTAATAATCGTTACTTATTTAGTATGTTACTTGTTTTTTGTATTGCTTTTGATGTAGTCGACACTTGATATCAAATGAACTGAAAACAAAAATACTAAAAAACAGAAAATATTTTATTATTTTATAAATAGTTGTATAATTTTTTATTGTAACCAAATATAAAATTTAAATTATGAAATTGTTGTATTTACATCAAAAATGCAGCTTAAGCAAATTATAAATGCACTCATATAATATTTATATATATTTATAACTTAAAAATGTGTCTTTGGCTCTAGAAATGTGTAAATTGCGCCAAAGGAATAAATGTTTTGTTTCCTTTTAGAATTACATACTCTTTACGCTGTTTATTCTAAGTTAGTTTGTATATATAGTATATATATTTAATCTGGTTTGTTCTTCCATCTTCTCTATACATTTGCTTTGATTTAGATATTTCTACGCTTTATTTCCGTTCGTCATATATGCAATACAGAACGTTATGTTAATATTTACTTTAGACTTTGTTTTTGTTTGTATTTGTTTTGTCTTGAATTGTTTGTTTGTTTTGGTTTTTTCCTTCTTTAAGCTTTATACAAAATATCTTTTCTCATTTGATTGGCTTAGACTACGAAAGAGAAACGTGTTTCACTTGGCATTCAGCCAACGACCTACTCTTGACTATTTGCAAAAATTTCGATTTTATATGCTAGTATAGTTGTAAAGTCTCTATAGCTAATGTTACGTTATGCTTTTCAATATCTTTTGATCGATCACTTCATTAAAAACTGTATTATAACAGAAATGCAAATCAGAGCGAAAAACAGAGTGAAGAGTTAATACTCTCAAGTATTTGTTATAAAGAACAAATTTTGTGTATAGTATCGTCAAAAACGTGTTAATTTCTTTCAAAAAAACGTTAGATCGAAAGCAGGTGTATAAAACTGGAATAGAACAATGTATGCTTCGGGTATTTTTCGGGGCTTCATCGCATTCCTCTTCCTTCCCTATTTATGGCACATATATCGCACATATGTACAGTTATACATTTCACTAATCGTATTGCGTACAATGCTATACATTTTATACAAGTTTCGCTATGGTTTATAAGCATTGCTGTTGAGAGCGCGAAAGCATAAGGCTGCAAATCAAATTGACTGATAATACGTAAGTCGAGTATCTGAGAGTTCATAGGACAAACAAAGTTGGTTTCTGCCTAGGTATGTCGGTTTGCTATTTTAATAGTAGGTATCGTGTGTTTAGAAAGTCAACTACTGTTAGCCTTAGATATAACTATATATATGTATGTATATAGGCTTTTGAATAAAGTTCTAAGCAACGTCCCGTTGTGTGTCGTGAGATGTAAGCTGTTGGCAGTTCCTTTAAAGCTTATGCATGTCTCGATTGGAAGAGAAATGCACAATTCAGTTTCTATGTACACAGATTGTAATCGTTATCAAGAGTCAAGGTAAACAAACGTGACAAAGCAAAAACAGGAGCAACAATTTTGATTAAATATTTTTGTATGTATGTAAGTGTGTGTGTGTGTAGTACGAGTATATATCTTATATATGTAAAACTAATTTGTGTTTCTTTTCTTTACTATTTTGGTATTTTACTTATTCATAAATCGGTAATAAGCGTTTCGTTTTTTTTTTTAATTATTTTTTTTTTTACTTTTGTTTTTTGTATATTTTTACTATTTTTTTCGGTTTGTTTGTTCTTGTTTTAAATGCAAAAATTGTATGTACTGTATAATATTCTTGTAAGTGTTTCAATATGGGTGATTTTTGTTTTGTGTTGTTAAATACACAACTTTTCTCGCATCTCAATATTATTTACAAATTGATTGGAAATCCCTAACTCTTTGCGTTTTATCATCATTCAAAAATGTACAAGTTCACTAATTTACGAGTATTCTGCATATCTCTCTCTATGTGTGTGTGTAAGTGTGAGTGGATGTGTCTCTGTGTGTGTGAGTTTGTAATAATTAACAATAATTTTACTTTTGTTCGTAGTTCTTGAGTTTTGCTTGACAACAAACTTTCCTGCTGAGGCCAACTCACACTTATCCATAGTCGTATAATTAGCAGCTCTTGGTATATGCATATATCTATATATTTATGTATATATAACTATTTATAAATATTGTGTATAATTCTCATTGTTGTTGCTGCTGCTGTGTAGATATATGTATATATATATATGTGTATCATAAATCTTTAATAATTTCAAAAATGCAAACTATTCACTTTATTGCGACTAAGTTTAGTTGGGTGAATGCGCGAATATCCCATATACTATAAGTATGCACCTACATACATACATACATATGTCTTATTAGCAAAATCCAAACAAAAAACTGTCTCAACTGTAACTGCACTATATACGTATGCAAATATATATATATTTATATTACTAAGCCTTGCCCGTTAATCTAGTAAGCAATTTCGTGTCGTTTGCCCCGAGGATTGTCCTTGAAATTGCATTAAATAATTTATAGAATCATTTAAATAAAAATAAATATATTTTTTGTATACATTTAAACGAATTTAAAGCATAATAAATTATATAAAAATATTTGCTTTTATATATACCGTAAAATAAATATTTTATTATTTTTAAAAATTTTCTAATTGAAAAACAAATTATTTTTAAAATTTATTTTGCATAATATAAATAAATTACAAAAGAATTCCATATCAATACACATCAGTTGGCATATTGACATAGAAGTCGGCTATTATATACTCTCGGGACAATCCTCATCTTATTTCACTGCCCACACGCACTGTAATCGATTGGCTTTACTATTATTTTGTTTTTTCTTTCACTATTTTAAGAATGCTTTTGCATCTGGTAATCTTAATGTAAAGTCGCATCTAAAATTGGCAAAAATTATATATGTATAAACTCCAAACTTTCTATGGCTATAAAGTGTGTGTAAGTGTGTTAGTGTGTATATAAATGTCTGTGTGTGTATCGCAGGCTAATATAATTTACAGAAAGTACAAATTTCACATACTATCGATACGATGCGTGAGCTATATATGCAGGTTTGTATATATATTTATATAAGTGTTAAGATTGCTACAAGTACAGTAAGGAGTAGGAGTAAGGAGCTGGAATCGATTGAGGCTTTTGCCGCTAATACATCTCGTTCTCATCCCAGTCGACAGACTGCAGTACAAGCTTGTCCAACTCTTTGGAGTCGCCGTTGCTGCTGTTGCGCCGTCGACGCTTGCGCTGCAGATGCGCCCACTTGCGGTTCAGCTGCGCCATCTGCGGCGTCGCAAACATGGCGGCCGCAGCGGCGCTCAGCTTTGTGGGCGTGATGGCATTAGACTTGGGCGTGCCCGGACTCATGCTGAACAGTTCGCGATTCCCGAAGCGAAAACGGCGCGGCGGTGGCACCGGTGCAGCGGCGGCAGCTATCGCTAGCTGGGGCGTGTCGTAGGGCGGCGGCGGTGTTATCATGGCCAGCGAAGAGGTGTCCACGTCGCCGTCATCCAAGTCATCCTCGTCCTCGTCGTCGTCGTCATCGTCATCGTAGGGTTGCATGTGGAATGTGGCGTCCGAGTGGGCATGCCGAAAGAGTGCGGGTCGCGGCTCGTACAGCTCGTATGAGGGCGACCGTGGCATCAGCATGAAATGGGCGGCCGTTGGATCTGTGGGCGATTGCGGCTGTATGGGCGTGACGGGCATAGACTTGGCTAACTGTTTGCTGCTGGCCAGTACTTGATGGTGTTGTTGCTGCTTCTGTTGCTGATTTGGGTGTTGTTGTTGCTGTTGATGCATTGGTTGTGTGGGCGTTGGCGTGGGCGTGGGCGTGGGCAACGCCTGGATGAGTGGCATCGATTTGGTGTTACATATCAATCAATCACGGTAAATGTAGCTGCAGTTCTTGGGGCTCTCCTGCGGACTGGGACTGCTCGATGGCGGAGCTGGACTGGAACTGCTGTTCGACATTACGGGCGATGAGCCGGAGCTGGAGTGCGGCTGCTGTTGTTGCTGCTGCTGCTGCTGCTGTGGGCTATTTGAACGGTGCTGAGTTACTGCGATATCCAAAACGAAGCACAAAAAAAGAGAGAAATAGAAACGAAGAGCAGGTCAATTGAGTTCAGTGGCCAGGTGTTGAGAGTGCTTATGCAAAGACACGACACACACACGCACACACACACACACGCACAGACACAGACACACGAGCAAGTACATGTTGCAACAACACAAATAGAGATAGATTCAAGGCAAATACGTATACACAAATACATCGAAACATACATATTTACTGCAAATATATTTTATTTTTTTGGTTTTTGTTTTTCAAAACTATTTTGAAATAAGTTTTACATAACATTGAGTTCGTTGCAACATGCACAAATATACAGACACGCACACACGCAAATACACACGCAGATTAAAAGTTTGATATATTTAAAAATAATAAAGAATATTTAGAAAAATTATAATAATATATATATTTTTTTAGTATTTAAAGAATTTTGATTTTTAAAAATATTTTCTTCTTGAGTTTATAAATAAAATATTTATTATATAAAGAAAAAATGTTAGTTAATAAATAAATTATTTTTCACTGCTAATTGAAATTTTTAAATTTATTTTTTAATTAAAATTTGTTGTTTTTCAGTAAATTCATTTCAAAATGTTTTTAAAATCGTACAAAAATAACTCAAACTATTTTGTTCATCAAATACTTAGAGAAAGACAGCAAAACAGACAGATAGAGTGAGAGAGATATACATAAAGACAGAGAGATATAGACAGAGTATTGTGAAGGACAATGAAAGTGGACAATTCACTTAAAATTTACTTAGATCTATTTGGTTTGGGCTCAGTGTGTGTTTGCGTGTGTTTGTGTGTGAAATTGAAAACTGAAAACAATGAAATGGAACAGAAAAACTTACCAATACCATGACGGGGCGGCTGTCTTCTTGCGCGACCAAGACTTCTGTTTCGTGTGTTTGTGTTGTTTACAGCCTAGGAGTGGTGATACATAATCTTGTTTTATATTTTTCCTTTTGTTTTGTAAATTGTATTTCTCACAAAAGAAAACTTGAGAAACTCGTACTTTACTTTAAGTGAAATAGAAACTAAAACTCAAAATTGTTTTATCTCTGATTTGGTTAACGAAAATAAAAGGAAATGCGTTCAGGATCGAAATCAAATTCGCATCAAGCACTTAAGATCCAATGTTCAGTTCAGCTCAATTGCCATGAAATTATAAGGATTCTATAAATTTTGGAGTATTTTTAGGCTCTCTGATCTTAGATTTACTGGACGAATAACCTAAATAAAGTTCTTATGTAATTGTAAGCAAGCAATGAACTGAAAATTCGAATAGCATTACATTAAGTGAGTATTACGAGTAGTTCTATGTTTCTGTGTGGGTAATTGTATTAGATGGTATATTAGAAGTATTACAAATACATTTATCATAATCATATTGTGAATATGTAAGTAGCTAGGTTCAAATGCACACACATTCTTTGGCTAATGGGTTTATCGGTTTGGATCGAGTGTAGTTTATCGCTAGTACGCAAAGTGCTGGAACGCCCATGCAGAAGAGGAGTTCGAGAGCTGCCAGGCGAGGCAAGTGTGGATCAGGATTGGGTTACAGAGCGAGAGGCAGAGAGAGACAGAGAGAGCAACAGGCACACACAGCTCATACACGCGGAGACGCAGGCATACGAAGGGTCGATAATCGGCTTAGATGGTCAATCGATTAACGATTACACAGAAATTGTAACCCTTCCGGTGGCGATTGGCAACGAAGCGTCGAGTTGGGCGCGGGCTGGCTGGCTGACTGACTGGGCGAAGTCTTTGAACTGATAAGAATTTCTTGCTTTTGTCTGAGATTAGTTGAATGTAATGTTTCTCGGTCTGTTCAAAAATCAAATCAAAAAATACTTGGCATTCCATAACGTAATTTACAGTTTACTCGTGAGAAAGAATCAAATTTCGATCAAACTGTGCTGGGTGTATTAGATATAAATAGAAAGAGAGAGAAGATTTAGAGGTGATCGAAAACCGAATTGCAGAGAAAATCATTCAACAAAATTTGGAGCAAAGTTGGATTTTTTGCAAAATTACTTTTGAGTTTCGAATTTCAGTTGATCTCGCAATCGAGGGTATCCACACTGCAGCTATTGAGCAAATTTTGTCAGCCGTATCAATAAAGGAATAAAACAAAAATCAAATTAAAATTTATAACCAAAGATAATAAAAAAGGAAAAATTTCAACAATTTCCAATAATAGAAAACAAAGCAAAAGTTAACTAAAATTTGCTTTAGTTATGCGTGAGTATTTACCATATTTTGGGTAATTAGTCCCTGACTGGTTTCAGCCGCCCCACTCCCGTCTCAAAGGTAAACCTAATGAAAAAGGGAAGAAGAAGAAAAGATAGATAGAGTTTTGGTATTTTGGTTGCTTGGTGTTGTCCACATTTGACAGTTGCTCGGCGATCAGCCATCATCGACAGATGGCCTCAGTGTATGTTAAGTATGTTTTGTATGTGAAAAGTAGTTCAGCAATAGAGTTTAGAGCTTAGAGTAGAATGTGTCTTAGAGCAGAAAAGATTCAACTATACAAAATGCTTAGAGAGACGCCTGCAAAAGAATCGCAATCGCCCATGTCGATAGATTGGTGTATTTCTATAACGTCAGCGAAATCAAACAATAATTCGTACAGTAAACAAACCCCAGACAAATGTACTTAAGCTGAGAATCTGAGCTATGGAGCAATTTACATGATTTATATGTATGTATATGGCGAGAGAGTATGAACATACTGATAGCTATTCATGGGCATGCAGATGGGCTAATGGACTCGAACGAAGTTAGATATGCACAGCTATAGCTACACACAGATAATTAGCTATATAAATTTATATGGAAATGGGATGATTGTGTTATATATGAGTTAGGCTTGTTTATTAATATTATGTTTGACGATTTTATTTTTATTTCAATTTATGTAAAGTGAGGAAAGAAAAAACATAAAAATATTAAATTGACTATACATACTAAAAAAAGCATGTGTGATATGGTTTAAATGAAAGTTAAAATTGTTAAAAATAAATAAAAATAACTATTATTAATAATTTAATTAAAAAAAATATTTTTTGATATTTAATATTTATATTTAAAAAAAATAATATAAAAGTTATTTTTATTTTTTTTTTAACATATTTTATTTAAATTTTTCTTAAAGTTGAAAATAATTATTATTAATAATGAAATTTGTAAATAATAAAAATAATACTTTATTTAAAATTTAATTGAAATTAATTTATCTTTGAAATTTTTTAACTGTATTCATTAAAAACAAAAATAAATATATATTAAATATGATTGGAATTTTTAAGTTATGCTGTGCTTGTTTAAAAATACATGAAGATGATAATAGACAGTCAATAGAGAAAACATATATGTGACATATAAAGCATGCAACTAGGAGGTGCGTAGTTCAATGTATTGCAAGACTTGAACATAAAAGTCAACTGAGTAGAATGGCAAATGGTGATGTGAACAGCAATTGATGGAAAGAGTGAATACGATTTAAGTACTAGAGTACACACAAACAGACATACATTCAGATAAATATATATAGATACACATTCACCCACACACTCTCTCACACACACACGCACACAGATAGATAGATAGATAGATAGTTACAGAGAGTTGGAGACACGCACAACAAGTTGAAAAGTGAGTCTAAGAAATACACCAATCGACGATTGAGTGAGAGTTCAATCAAATACAAGCGCACCACAAGGATTCGTTAAGTATATATACTAAATGTCAAAATGTCAACAACATCAAATAGAGCTCAATGGATACGATTAGAGATATTAGAGATCAGTATACAATGAAAATGAAAATCAAATCAAAAATGTATATATGAAACGTAGTCAAACGCTTACAACAGGCACTACGAATTGTGGAACTAACCTTCTTGACGCTGCGCGTGGTCGAAAAGCCATCGCCGCGTCTATAGTTGTCGCCCTGCAAGTGACAATCGATTAGTTCATGTTGCTCAGAATTGAAGGGGGCATTCAGCTCTGATGGGATGCTGGGACTCACCATCACCTGATGCGAACGCAGTGTGCCAAAGTTGTCCCGTCCGCGATATGTCTGCTGGGTGTTGTAGCCGTCTGGTTGGAACTGGAAGAGTGTCTCCGAGTTGGGGCCCTGGTGCATCTGGTGCATGGGTGGCTTGCGCAGCGTATTCTTTGGCGAGTGCATCTTGTTCTGCGGCGGTGGCTGCGGCAGCAGCACCGGCTCCGCATACGTCACCTCCTCCACCTGGGGCAGCAGCTTCGGCTCCTGCTGAATGCGACACGACGACGGAAAACTATTCGAGAAGAGCAGTTTAGCTAGCAATAGTAATAATAGCCAAGTAGTCCAATCATGGCCACTCACCTGTTCACGTTTTGACGCTGCTCAAAGTACTCATATTCCGTGTCCGGATAGGGCAGATTGTCGTCCTCATCCTTGTGGCAGCGACGGCCGCAGAAGTAGCCCGTAAAGAAGCCCACCAGCAGCGAGAATATCGAGCCGGCCAACACGGCCATAACCAGCGTCTCGACCGTGTACTGAGCATTGATAATATCTGCGGAGATTTGGGGTCCTTCGATTAGTAAATGCAGTGGAACAGGGTTTGGAATATGTTCCAATTTGATTATGTTACGATACGATTTTGACAGAGTTTATCCAATTAGAACATCGAACAGCACAACGAGTATACATATAAGAGATATTTGTTTTGTTTTTTGTTTTATGTTTTCAGGGTCATATTTGCAAGTAGAGGATTACGTGTACACATAGAATCCGTTTTATGTATTTTTTTTGTAACCACAGCAACAAACATCCAAACATCGAAAACACAACGAATAACGCCCAAAATGGCGCATGTTTTTAAAATGTTGAAACATCAATAAATGAAACGAAACAAGAACAAGAAGAAGACAAAATCGAGTTAATACAAGGAACAACAGCAATTGCTTTAAGTAGTTTTTGGAGTATGTACAAAGGTGTGGTTGAAGCGATTAGAGATTAGAGATTAAAGATTAAAGATTAAAGAACTTATAAGGTTTGATGAGTTTAAAAATGTAATAACATTATTATATTAGCAATATTGTAAAACATTAAAATGCAAGCAAGATAAAATAGAGGTAACAGTGATCTAGTCGGCGTTATCCGACCTGATGATACCCTGACTACCACTCTCAGCTGCCTGGGCTATGGATGCTGCGCTTTCTACTACTTCTTACTGGAATCCCTAGCCTTAACTGCGATATTATACGATCTTACACTTTGGAGATATGAGAAACTATCCAAAAATATTATGATTTATTCTTTGTTTAGTATAAATAAAAAAGTTTACTATCGCCATCTTAACTATTTTAAGCCTAACTATAAAAAAACATATCGACAACTCGATTTCATTTCATTATACATATATATATATATATTTTTTTTTTTCCTTATATACTATATATATCGCAAGCTTTTATTGTTTCTCCAATCAGCACAGTTCGCTATTCGAAAGGACATACGGCAGGACATGCTCAGTCGACGCACTATACAACGACTTTACAATGTAGGCCACACCCTCTTCTAAGCCCCACTCGCATTGCTAGAAACATCTGCTCATATACATAGTACCGCAGCTTATGGCACAGATATTAAAGTGAAGGTAAAAAATGAAAATGGAAATACGTTTACTGCTAAGCTGCATTCAAGTTGATGATAATAATAAAGCAACTAGAATAAAGTGCTGGGTAAATG
The DNA here is from genome assembly GCA_035047485.1 of Drosophila peninsularis. Lineage (NCBI taxonomy): Eukaryota > Metazoa > Arthropoda > Insecta > Diptera > Drosophilidae > Drosophila > Drosophila peninsularis. Next base: position 1,805,959 of record JAWNPN010000047.1, on the reverse strand, counting down.
TTGATTGAAATTGAAAAGCATAAAGTGGCAATAAGCAAGGGACAGATGTCAGCATAGGGGAGGGGTGAAGGGGCATGCAGGGTAGCTGGCTGGCTGGCTGGCAAGCACCTGGCGTGCAGTAGGGCAGAAAGCGGAGTGATATGAAAATGTGATTTAAAAAAATGACAAACGACGGGTAAATAAAATATATTTACATTGTGTGCTACAACAGAAAGCGAATGATATAACATGCAGAGCAAAATATGAGCGCATGCCTTACCTTCAAAGTTCTTATCGATATTGTCTATGATTTCCTGATCCTTGCTCTGGCGACGCGAATCCAGTAAGTCCATGTCATTGCGGAAGCCCTTCTGCTCCCCCACATTGGCATCCTTTGAATTGATTTTGCCTGAATCCAAATACAGTACAGTTGGAGCTTTAATTTGCGTGGGTGTGTGTGACTCACCTGAGGGACAGGCTGCATGCTGACCGGTCGCCACATTCTGATAGAAATAGTTCTCCTCCAGCCAGCGCGGCGCTCCATGGGAGCGACACTTGCCAGCAATTTTGTCCCAGGCGCAGTACGGATCCTGCAATGCGACGCATTCGCTGCAAGCGGGAAGAGAGAGAGAGAGGGAGTGGGCTCTTGAGAGGAATGCTCAAATGGCAATGGTGTAAACATATTGCAAATTGTGAAATGTAAAACGCCATAAATGCGCATAAAGTGCTAGCATATTGCAGCAGCAACAGCAGCAACAGCAGCAGCAACAGCTGCAGACAGACAAATGGCTGGAGCTACTGCTTCCCTCTCTGGCTCAGTCCTGCTCTGTCTGGCAGACGTCGCTTGAAAGTCACGCAAATTGTTACATGAAATAAAAATGTCATTGTTCTTGCTGCTGCTGCTGCTGCTGCTGCTGCTGTTGCTGATGTTGCTGCTGTCGCAATTGCTGCTGCAGCTGTCGCGACGCGTCGCTTCAATCTGCTTCACATATATCGTTTTTCCCTGTCCTCGGCAGGTGCATGACGCTTACCTGCAGCTGGTGATTTTGTCGTTGTGACATCGATGCAGTTGTATGGCTATCACCTGACTATCCGTGACAATGATTAATTTGCCATCGTCGTAGCTGCCATCTTTCGGTTGATCTGCGAATCGCATTTGATACAACGAAAGCTCGTTAAGCATTCCACTTTTAATTGACTCTCATTGGACGGCTCTGCTCCGTCGCACTTACCGTATTGCATAGTCCGCACAATTTCCAGGTTGCGGATGGGCTCGCTCTTGGGCAGCACGTCGATCTCCTCAATGACCACCGAGGTGACCTTCTCAGCGGAGTCGGCTGATTCGGCATTCACGGACTTTATAATTTTACCATGATCTGGATAGACGGAGGAATGAAGAGGACAGGAATTTAATGTCTGTGATGTATGTATATGACTCTATAATATTCATATACTATATACCCTCCCAGCCACCACGCACAGGGTATTAACATTGATAATATCCATTGGGGGCGCACATACAGACACTGATATCAGCCATAACGACAATCGATGTCAAGCGAAAATTGACCCCGGGGACCCCGACAATTGGCCATGTCGAATGCGACTCACCTGTGCCAACGAAAATCACATCATACGTCTTGCCGCCGGGCGTTTTGATCTGTGCATCAACCGCAATTTGTGTGAAGCGATAACTGTAAACAAAGAAGGGAAAACAATATGAAAATGCAATTTGCAAGCGAGCTTTAAGCTTAAAGGCTAAAAAGTAAAAAAAGTAAAAAATTCATTCATCTTATGTATCAAAATTTGTTATGCATAAATGATTCTTGCTGTAATGAAAAGAAAATTTCTTAAAAGTTTATTCTCTGAACTTTTCTGATATAGCAGAAATCCATATATGGCATATACGCCATTTTGTTGCCTAGTCTTATCTAATGTTGTACTTAACAAATTCTTTTTTTTTTTTTTCGTTCTATGCACAAATTGGAACCACAAACAACATGTCAATGCAGCCAGAGCTGAATGACAGAACAGGACGTTTTTTGGATAGGCGGTTGGTTTTTCGGTTAGACACCATTAATAAAGGGCAGACAGAGGGTGAGGGAGAGGGGCAGGTGGTCGCTGTAGCAATGGTGAGAATGACAAACAGAATGGCAGAAAACCACAACAGCGGTAGCAACAACTGCAACAGCAACAGCAGCAGCAACAGCAGCCAGCAGCAGCACCAACAGCACCAGCAACAATTGCCTCTGTGCATTTGTATTTATATGTAAAAACATATTCGAGCGAACAACAACAAAAGACATGAAAATAAAAACGGAAATTTCTCTCTGATTTCACCACAAAAATGTTGAACGTTTGCTCGGCTGTTGTTGCCGCTGCTGGCTGTTGTTTTTGTCCTTGTTGCAAGCAACATTTGTGGCTGTGCGCTTGGCTGCCTTGTCTATTGTTGCTTTTTGTGCAACTGTTTTATGTATTTGAGCTGTGTGTCAGTTGTTGCCTCGATTTAAATGCAAATGCTCGCCATGGACAACTTTAGCAACAGCAACAGCCACAGCAACAGCAGCAACAGCAACAGCAAATGGGCCCAACTGGACGCTGCCTGTTTGGCATTGTGCATTGTTTTATTGTTAATTAACAAATCTAGTTTTTTGAGCTTTAGTTATGTTTCCCAATTTTCTAAATGGCCAAAGAATTGCAACGTTTTTGGTCTGCCCAGCCATCTGGCTTAAATGGCCTCCATTTTGTGTTGACTGTTGCGGTCGCTCCCGTTGGCCGTTGTGTTTGCCCAGAGCTGGGCACAAACTAATGCGAGTGTGTGCCGGGCCCAGATAGGGCCAGAGCTTAAACTCAAATTGAAAAAGTTTGCCAACAGATTCCCTAGGCCTTGATTGTGAAATAATGATGGCAACGAAATTATTTCAAAATCCAAACTCGCCGCCTAACTGGCTGCTGCACTTTGGATGGACTAAGTTGATCTGTGCGCAACGTAAATTAGAAATTTGATAAAGCTTCAATTGAGTTCGTAATGTTGAGAGCATGTGAATTTAGTCTTTAATGGGATGAATTCTCATATAAATAAAGTAAAAATCATCAAGGCTGTTAGGCAAGACAAGGTAGGGCAGTTAAGGCGAGGTAGCCAATGCAAAACATCGCTGAGAATCATTTCGTTTCATCGTGCATCGTTCATTAGCCAGCGAAAGTTTTCAATTAAAGGAACAATGATAAATATATAAAATATTGAATGGAGAGCGAGCTGAAAGCAAAGCTGAGGCGGCTTATAAATTAATTCCCAGCGCAACAAAGGCAACGGAATGATATGAGATGAATCCGAACGAGAATGAAGCAAGCAGAAGTGGATGACGGGGACAAAAGTCCACTGAATGGCGATGCAAAAGTGCTGCCGAAAAAAAAACTTTGCTGGCCGAAAATTACAAAATGGCAAAAGGCCACGCCAGCACGAAAGACAACAACAACAGCGAAATAAAATAGAATAAAGATACATGAAAAAAGTAGAAGAAATGAGAAGAAAGGACACTTTTGGAGGGAGGGAGTTGCTCTGCTAGCAGCTGGCAATTGAAACTTGCACAATTTTTGCCAACTTTTGTGTCGCTCCGATGAGCTTAGACCCGGCGCTGCTGACAACAACAGCAGCAGCAGCAGCAGCAACAGCAACAGCAACAGCAACAGCGACGAGGGTCACAAGTGGAAGTCAACTCTATTCGCAATGGAATGAAATTAGTGTGGGCAAGGCCAGAGCCAGAGCTCCGTAGTTGGGCGTCCGTGGATGAGCAGCAGCCGGCGGGCAAGGACATGCATGATAAAGGCCATGACAGTAAAAGTGGCAGAGGTATAAAAACTTGACCGATAAGATAAGCGCACACAACAGCATTGTGGCTGGCACCTTGGCTGGCACTGGTACTGCCGCTGTCGGGCAAAAAGGATGGCCAGGATATGGTCAACCAGCTGGCAGAAATCTGTCGAGTATGGATACTTCCGGGCCGACCAGGAAACAATTTGTTACAGAGACGCTGACCCCAGCGACTCGCAACTTGAAGCATTTAACTTTTGTGAAGCTTCGAAAACTTTTCAGTTATAGCAAACTTTCTTGACGACGCCAGCCCAGCACAGCCTGCCCTAGCATATGCAAATGAGTATCCTGCGGTGTGTGTGGAGCTACTTCTGATTCCCTGCCCGCCCATTCACAGCTCCATTTGCTGATTTATTTATTCACAAACACTCGCACAGAAACGCTTTTGCTCAAATAAAATTATTATAAATTTATGCTTTAGTCGCATCTCATGAATTTTGTGCCTTTTTGATTTGATTTTGGCAAAACACAAAGCACAAATCGAAAACCTATCAAATGATGTCTCCCTCAAAAGAAGGCACTCTCCTGCTGCTCTCTTTATGTATTTGATCAAGAAATTCGAGACTTTAAGCAGACTCTTAGCCAACAATGAGAATAATATATAATAAATTGGGCATAAAAATATAATTAATTTAAATCGTAATCATAATATAAATAAGTCAACTTAAACTCATCAAAATTGATTGATTCAGGAACTGCTGTGGCCTTTAACTTAGTTCATTGCCAGCTGCTTTCACTTTATGCTCAGCTCTCAAGCTCAGCTGCGACTTGATTCAATGATAACAAATTTTGGCAGCTGAACTTGTCAGCTATCGCAGATAAGCTCAATAAATGTGTGATAAACACAGAAGCTCTGTATTGGGTGTTGCCTGGCAGGACATGCGCTCAGCTGCGACTTTCATCATCTTTAACTGCGGTTCGTGCCGGGCCAGCGGAGCCGGCGAGTTTATATGACAAATGCAACTGTGACTGCAATCGAAGCAACTGCGCACTTGTGCATGACCGACTTACGCGCTGGGACTGGCCAAGCGCGGGGAAGCGAGGACGCAAGGATCAGTTGGGCTGTCAAATAAATTTCAGCGCAACTTTTAAGCTTTTCAATTGCGCTGGGCATGATTAAATTCAGATGCATGTCCTCTCAAATCGCGCTTATTGTGAGCCAAAAATACAATAAGTCAGCTGCAGTGCCAAGGCACAAGTCGTGCGCCCAACGGAAGGACACGCAGCCACTTCGCTAATGCCGCTCGCCCGCACACAGCATTTGTTGTGGTCTGCCCATGTGTGGGTGTGTGGAGTTGTGAATGGGCTGGGCTTGGGCGGTGGAGTGGCTGCTTGGCTGGCAGTTGGTTCCGGTCCTACGTGTTCCATATTTCATTCTAATTTATTCAGTTGTGCATACATATTTTCGTTACGGGTTGCCTCAGCGCATCCATGCATTTCCTTCTGGCTGGCTCGGTTCGTTTGGTTCAAACTATCGCTTGACTGCAGCAGCAGCAGCCTCACCAGCCGCAGCAGGTGCCGTCGGCACCACTATCACACCGACACCACCCGCGCCCCGCTTGGCTCTGCTCAGTGGCTTGCATATGATTTACTCTTTAAAGTTTACCGCCGCCCCGCCTCAACGGCCCGTAATTGTGGCTCAATTACATGGAAAAGTTGCCAAATTGAATTTTTAAATTTCCACATGTCTGCGAGAGAGTCTTGAAAATAATTTATGAGCATGCAGAAAAGGCCCAGGCACCAGCTCCACAGCAGCTGGACCAGCTGCAACATTTCTTGATGCTTCAACCAAAAGCCAATTTCTCTCTATATAGAGAGTGTGTGCGTGTGTGTGTGTGCGTGTGTGTGTGTGTGTGTGCTTGAGCACATAGAGCATGTTTTCTTTTTGAGCAAAATCATTTCATTGTGGCGCTAGCATCTTGAGGGAGCCCAGCGCACAGCATATGCTGACTTTTAAAGCTTTTTCAAGACCTTCTGCCAGAGCCTTTGAAGTGCTTCAGCATTCTGATTTCGTATTGATTTCCATTACCATTGCTTGGGCGAAATTCAGTAAAATTCCAGGAAAATGTGTGTACTTAAATAATAATTTTCCAGGAAAAGAATCGAATATTTGCACTCAAAATAAATGTATATGAATATATATTTTCTACTAAGGAGTATATGTAAATATATTTTAAATATATTTTTTATAAAATTCCCATATGAAAATATAACAAATAATAACTGTAGTCAGCTGAACCATATTTTATATTTTAATAATAAATACTTTAAACTTCTTCAACTTTAAAGCTCTTAGCTACATATTTTTAGCCAATTTGGAGCTGCAGCAGCAGCAGATTACGACAGCTGCAAGCGAAAAGTTGCAGCATATCAGATGGCGAGGAATTTGTTATTTAAATGAAATTAGTTGAATTGTGGGGCACTGAAATTGGTTCGTCACGTATTCACTTGGCCACATCCGCAGGAGCAGCAGCAGCGGCAGCGGCAGCGGTGCTGGCAATGCCAGCTGCAGCTGCAGCTGCAGTTAAAGTTTTTACAATCCACACATGGAATGCCCACAGCCCTCAACCCCAGCACGCCCACGTGCTCGACTAAGTTATGAGCGCATAGTTTTTGGCAATAATATTTACATTGCCGCAGCACCGTGCGGGGCAACATAAGCAGCAGAAGAAGCCGCCGCATATATATTTATATACATACAGAGAGAGTGAGAGAGAGGGAGAGAGAAGTACTTACATTGTGCTCGTCCGCACTAAAATCGGTTGACCGAAAAATGCCGGAACATTCTCGTCCATTAGCGAATGTGTTTTGATGAAATTTAATGTGGGATCCGGAAGCGTTCGTGAATCATTGTGACAGGCGCCAGGACGCGGTTCGGGCACCTAAAAAATTCCATGACGACGTGAAAGCACACAGCAAAAGAGAGAGAGAGAGAGAGAGAGAGAGAGATTTAATATAAATTATTAGTATCCTTCAGTATATGACTGCAATGTGGTTATAGTTATGGTTATGCTCGGTCAGTTGCGGCTGCTCCTTGGCCTGTGCTCTGTCTGCTCCTCATTTCTTGCCACAAAGAGGAGCGTATAAATTGCATTTGCGGCGCTCGCGCTGTTCGTAACAAATACCCGTACACAACGTTCCGGAAATTGCTCAGCACGGCCAAGTGCAGACGGACAAAGCAGCGCCGGAAAGTGTCCTTTGTGCGAGTGTGTCTGTATCTGTGTGTGTGTGTGTGTTTACTGTCTGTGAGCTCTCTGTTTTGGCAATGATTTGGTTTATGAATCGCCAGCGGAAAATGCCCGCGCGCATGTTGACTTCGCTGATTCGTGTGTGTTGTGTGGAAATTATGAAGCATCAGACATTCAGGCAGACTCCTTTTATAGGTACACAGGATGTGTTGCTCATATGCTCGAAAGTACCGAACAACAAGTCAAAGTTGATGCCTTTTGTTATGCGACCCGCGTGGGCAGAGGAATCTGATTGCATATGAAATTTAGAATGCTACTCAACTGAAAGACTCGCGAACAATTAAATTAAAATAATATACATATTTAGCTCACAGACCAGCCAGTTTTTTCTGGCATAATTGATGTGTTTTTCAATTAGACAAAATTTATTTCAATCAAATTGGAGTTCTCGTTGAAGAGATATAATTTTGCAAACTTTTGGTAAAGACCAAGCAGTCGTATGACAGAGGAGGAACTTCTGTGGTATACAAATATAACAGTCGTATGAAAGTTGTATAACAGCTGCTTAGCAGTTGCAGAACTGCTTAAATCTTACTAAAATCCTAGTGATTGATTGATTGACTATCTGAACACACCTCACACCACTCTGCAGCTTTCTCATTCAACTATATCGACTATACTGCGTATAACACTTTCAAAATTCATTTCTGCCGACTTTACGCATATTTAACTTAGTTTTATTCTCATTTTGGCAAGGAGTTTAATTTCGCTTTATCCTTTGCCATTATTATGAATTCTATTCAGAATTGAAGCGCTCTGCCAAGTCAGCCAGGCAGCGGCTGGTGCTGCAAGCACTTTAAGTGTGATATTAAAAGTTTTATGCATTTCAAAGTATGGCAATTGTTTCGAATTTCAAACATCTTCAATTTCTAATTTGGCTCCTCGTGAACCGCAAAGTTCCTTTTGGCCAAAAACCAAAAGCCATGCCAGCCGTTAGCAGCATGTGCAGTCGACTGGCTGGCATTTCGGCAAATACATTCGTAATTCAAATGCAAATTTTTGGCAAGAGAAAAGTACGCTTTTTCCTCTTCTTTTTTTTTTTGGCAAATTTCGTGTGGCCGTAAATTGTGAAGCAGCTGCGCTTAACTGCTTCTCCGCTTTCGATTCGAAAGTGAGCATTAACCGAGCCACACCCAATACTATATGTGCGAGAGTGTATGTGTATTGATAACTGAAGTAGTGGTACGCACCTTGGCATTATTTACTGGCAGCCAGTTGGAGTTGATGCCGCTCTGCTCCTTGAACTGTCCCTCGAACGTGTCGGCTATGTCCTGCGGTTGGCGAAGGCGCGAATGGGGTTGGGAGAGAGTGAAAGGAGAAATATACACAAGTTGAGGGCTGGGGCGCTGTTCAGGTAAATCGTAATTGTGCACTCACCTGCAAGGCGAAAGCACAAACCGCTGAGCCGGGAATTGAATTTGTTGGCGTATTAAAAACGCCATAAATCAATTTGGAGCTCATGGAGCCGTACTGTCCCTCGACGAGATTGCTGGCCGATTCTGCGGGCAACAAAATATATATAGAATATATATGTGTATATATATAATATTATGTGAATCAAATTCAAAGCTCTGCTCAGCCACTTACGTATCTCATTAAAGTAGAACGGATAGTCGCCCGGAATGGAGCAATTCAGGCGGGACTTGAGGAACGAGGTCCAGCGATTGCGAAAGCGATGCGGGCCGCCCTTATCCCATTTGCAGACGCGTGCGACGCGCGAATAAATCGCCTGAAATGCCAGAAAAGATAAATATTAATAGCGAGTCGCAAAGGGGAGGCGACAGCAGCTAATCGGCCCATTGATGTGGTCGCATCCCGATAGAAAACCAACAAACGCGGCCCATAAACAAATAACTGTATTTGGCCATTGGAGCAAAGCCAAAGCCAAAGCCATAGCCAAAGCACGAGCCGGAAGTGTGCGCGCATAAAGCAAACAAGCAAAATGGCCGACCAATATGGCGGCGATAGAGCCATTTCCGCTCGCTCTCCCTCCCGCTCCCTCTTCCAATCTAACCAATTAAATTTGTTGCAGATACAAATTTATTTTTGGGTTTTTGCCAGCATATTCAGATCGATGCGATGCGACTCGACTCACCTTGCCACAGTTGATGAATTCCACAGCCGTTTCCCGAAAGAAGAAATAGACGAAATCTCCCTGGGTGAATGAGCTCACAAAATTTGGCGCTGGAAATGGACGAAAATATGAAATTATAGAATCAAACTCACAAATGAGCAAATGCGTTAAAAAGTTAAGTCATAAATTCCATTTATAGTTTTGGCTGTAAACAAATTTTTATGCTCACAGGATCCTTGCGGAATTTATACGAGACTCGATATCGAGTGTCAGTCTTAGACATTAAATTTAATGCGAAGCACATGGGGCATCAAGCTTAATGCGAGCTCAATGCAGAATTTGACATAGATTGGCCAAATGATAAGATATGGTAATATATACATATGGGTTAGGGCTGAGATGAGAAGGAGAAGTAGGATAAGAGCAGGACTTAAATTATAAATATATTTATTATTTATTTATTTAGTAAATCCATTGATTTATATGAATTAAATTTGCATTTAAAAAATATTCTTTAAATTCTTTTCCCTTTGGCTGCCCTTAAGCGGCTTTAGTCCATGAGTCACCTGCAACGCGAAGCCTCATCAAATATGCAGGATGCGAGGTTGATATCTCAAAACAGCAAAGGACAGCCAGCTGGCGGGCAGTCAAAGCTGTCATGTCTATTCAGTTAATGGAAGTTGACCATATGAAAATCGCAGCGCCGAGCACTTGAAATATGCAAAAGGCAACCGCACGCAGTGTGACTTCGATTGGCTGCAGCAGCAGCAGGAGGAGCACTGAGTGATGTCAGAGAGAGAGAGAGAGAGTCACAGACATACACACACACAGTCGGACTTAATTCAATTCAAGTGGCGAGCATTTCGCTAATATAGAGAGCACACTGCACAATAATAATCATAACAGAGCCGACATTTTCAATTACTACGAGTGCCAGTGGTGGAGCTCTCAAAGTGGGGGCGCTGGGCGCTGGGAGCTGGAAATGTTGTAAACAACTTACCATTGAGACTGAGGCTATCATATTGTTCCGTTTGGAGAGGCTCACGATAGATAATCGGATCACTGCCGCTGAAATCTGCCACAGTGCCTGAATATAATTCGTTGTCTGGAAAAAGCAGAAAGAGAGAAATTCTTTGGTTATTCAGTGGAATAAGTAAAATATATATAAAGACTTAAAATTATGAGAGAGCGGCTTATTAAAGGCAAAAAGATGAAGTTTAAGTTTGCAAAATCTATATAAAAATACATTTAAAATTAAAGCTTGAGCCCTAATTGACTTTCTACCTCTGCGGTCAATTAAGAATCAGTTTGTCAATGCTTTTGCCCATCAAATATCTGTTTGTTTATGACCACACATAAAGCGCAGCGGGAAATTTGTTATGCATAATCCGAGTATCGTTATTATCTGCTTGTAAAAATTTTGGGCGCATTATGTAAGAGAAATGCGACCAAAAATGGCGCTAATAAATGTCAATTACACGTCGCATTTTATTAAGTGTAAATGATATTTTTTATGCGCAAATTTTAGCTCACATTTGCAATGCAATAAACTTTTATTTTGCGTGTCGCCAAGCAGGAGCAGGCGATGGCGAAGGCGGAGGAGGGGGCAGTGGGGGACGAGGAGGCAAACTTTCGGCTTGGGCCAATTTACGTAACTAAAATATGCAAAAGACTCAGACAGAGATAGAGCCAGAGCCAGACCAGAGGCACAAATTACGTATTACTAAGAAATTTGTTTATGCCGAGCCGAGTCGAGGCGAGTCGAGCCGAGCTGGGCGCATAAAAACAATAAAATTTTAATCAATTGTTGCTTTTTTCTCTGCGGCACTTGGGCTCATTACACATACGCAGCGTGTACATGCCGAGCGAAACAAAAATGCGAATTTGCGAGGAAAATTTAATTAAGTTAAACGAGAAAACACAACACACAGCCCAACAGAAGCGGCAGCAAAACTTTTGACATGTCTTCGGCGACATTGAATTGCCCGCCGGCCAGAAGGGAGCTGTGAAGTGTCCCCCTCTCCGCCTGAGCGCAAGATAAATGAGTTTTTTCTGCCTCAACTTTTTACTTGCGGAATTGCCTGACTGCCTGCGCCTGCCTGCTGGCTTTGGCATTGTCAAACTTCAATTCCACGAGCAAAAGAAATATGAAAAAACACAAAAAAAAAAAAGAGAAAAGAAAAGAAATTCACAGAGCAGCAATAGCAACAGCAGCAGTAACAACATTAACAACAACAACACGTAGATCGCGCAACCGGAAATGCCCAGCAAGCTGGCTACGTTGCCCGTTTATTGTCTGGCCGGAAATGGTTTTGCCTTCGGCCCAATACAGCAGCCGCACTCCCAGCACTGCGGCTGCCCAATGGAGCTCATTGCCAGCCGACGGCTCAATGACAGAATCGATTGCTATGTTGGCTTTGTGCGCCGTTTGCCCACAGGCGCTTTGGCCAAAAGTTCGAGAGCAACAGCCGAGTCGGAGCAAGCCAAACGCCACATTATCGCTGCATCTACAAGCAGCGGCGAAAGGGGCAGGCAGCCCTGTGTTCCCAGGACCGGGCTGGGCGTTGAAACAAATCTTCCAGCAGTCTGTTGAAATTTTTGCATAATGTTTGGGTTTGTCAGCAGTCTGACAAGGCAGCCGTTAGACGTTTTCCCTTATAGCAAACAAGCTAAAGTTATTTTACTCTCTTTAAAATTTTGTGTAATTACCAACTCACACACACACATACAAACAGGCACACGAATACATACAAAGCACACAACAAGAGCAACAACAAGAACAGCCGAAGGAAAATAATGAAACTTTGACAATAAATTATCTTTTTAATTTATCAAATCTATTGTAAACGCTGCCAACATTAGAAACTAAGAACACATTTCCTCAATTTAAATAGAAATAGAAATCTAGACGTCGCAGTGCTCGCAGCCAGCAGAAGTTGGCTATTTACGCTGCCGCAGATCAACATCCTCGATAGTATAGTGGTTAGTATCCCCGCCTGTCACGCGGGAGACCGGGGTTCAATTCCCCGTCGGGGAGAGATGTGAAAATCTTTTTTTATTTTTTGTTTGGGTAGAGTAGAAGTTTGTATAAATATACTTGTACTAATTAAACATCAAATACAAAAATTATAAAAATAATGAAAAAAAGCAACTCAAGTCGCCTCTCCCCGACGGGGAATTGAACCCCGGTCTCCCGCGTGACAGGCGGGGATACTAACCACTATACTATCGAGGACGCTGGGCGCCGTTTGCCAAATATTTCTCACATTCTCACAGCTCGTTTCGGATGTCTTAGAATTTTAACTAAATTAACAGCCTATAAATAAACTACAATCTAATCTAATCATATTTTTCAGCGCAATCAGTACAGCTGATAAGTTCTTTAGTTTGCTAAATATATAAAAATTCATTAATTTTCACCTGAATTAAGGCGGCGCATCTAATGGCATTTGTGCTTGCTGGCTATTATCGGATAATCGAACAATTTTCCAAACGCCTGAACTCATCAAATATGGCTAAAAGCCCCGCCAAATGGACAACATATTGTCCGGGGGCCTAAGCCAGCGGCTCAGCGTGCAGGGTTGCCCGGGCAGTTTGGACACACAAATGCCGCAAACTGTTCAACAATTTATGCAAAACTGTGAAAATTGCATAATTATAGAAAAAAAGCTTACATGATTTTGATGCGTGCATTATAATTTCATGTTAATTCGCGTACACACGCACACGGCCAGGGCGGGATTTGTGGACTTTTGTGGATTGCAAATGGCGGAGGGTGTGAAATCTGTGCGGTAAATCGATAAAATTTACAATGCCACAGCGGCTCACGCACGCAAGCAGACACGTGTACACACGCCAAATGGGGGCGCGGTGGGGGCAGCTCTCAAAAGTGAATATAAAATTTGAATTACGTGACAAGAACGCAACAGAATGAAAATGTCGACAGCAAACTACAAAAAAGAACGCAACACAAAAATCCAAATGCGAGTCGACAGCAGCAAGCAGAACGGGCATACATTAAAAATGTCGTCTGGTACAAATTAATTTTGCCACTCGCCGGCCGGAGAGCCCCTCGGGCGCCCCCAGTCGGCCATAACACGCCCGGAGCCGCCCCTTAACGGGCGACTGTTTAAATTAAGAGGCTGTAAAAGTCACGCGGTGAGTGAAAAGTAAAAGCGTTCGTTCGTTCGCTTTCCATAGAATCTGCTGGCAGTGAGTTTCCCATTCGTGGTGGTGATAAATAACGAATGCTAATTTTCTATCATGAACAGGGACGGAGCAGGGACAGGGACAGGGACGGGGAGCGGGGCGCAACTGAAGTGCAGTGGCTGCGGGCGCCAGCATGGGCCAGGTGAAGCTAACGGCCAATAAAAACATTTGCTAAATATGCGCACAGGGGATGCGAGGCGGGTGTGGGCGTGTCAGCTTTGCCGGCAAGCAAACGCTTTAAGCTATACGCCGAGCTTAAAGTTTTGTCATTAAACTTTTTTTCGGAAATTGCTAGAAAATGCAAATTTCCCAAATTGAAATACGAAACGAGGATAATAATGGGAGCCCGAACCCAATGCTGAGCTGCCAGAAATGAGGTCTATGAATGAATTTCTGGATGCTCATCATATTTTGCGCTTTCCATGATAGATTAGCCAGGCATTCTAGACGGCAGACCAAATCAGAGCAGCCAATTGTGCGCCTAAGCACAGTCCATTTACAGCAGATTTAGCTTTTTGTGATGGGAGAATCTAAAAAATATTCATATTAGGGTAAGATGAGGTCTGCTCGGAATTTCCATGCATTTAAGCTTGGTCAACTAGCTTAATGCTTAAGTAATCGCTGGCAGCCCTTTATAGACGGGCTGTGCCACGGGGCGCTGAGGTCAAAGGGCAAATGTAAAATTTATGAATCGCTGGTAATTAACAATGGAAATGCAATTTACATCGCGGCCAGAGTTGCCATTGTCGCTGTTGTTGCTCGCCATTGCCAGCTAACGAGGCGCACAATAAACATGGTCCCACTCTCCTCTCCGGCCGTATACCTCACACTCACTCCACCCCCCTCTCTCTCTCTCTCTCTCTCTCTCTCTCTCTTTCAGACTGCTGCTGCCTGTCACAACATCGACAGAACACGAAAAGTTTTCCAACACTCACTCTCCTAACTTTCCTATCGCCCGCTTTGTTCCACAGTCTTCGGCCATATCGCTTGTTCTCTTTGGGGTTCTGCTTGCATCTAATTGGTTTTTCTTCTAACTCCATTTTTTAGTATACCCTGTCATGCCTTATAGAGAGCTTATTGCTGATAAAATTCAATTTGTTTTACAAATAAATTTCGAGATTAACTTTTCTCTGAATACATCCAATACATCGTAGTCTTACGTGCCAACTTCTCTAACCCTTTACAGGGTATCTGCTCGCCGTGCTCACCTCGCTTCATAGCACTGCTTCTTGTCGCCATTGTTTCGTGCAGCGACATTTGCTTTTATTGTTTGCTCATTACCTGGCGACGAGCACAAGGACCGGAGCAAGCGTTATCCAGAACCTGGAGCACGGCTGTGCCCGGGACTCCGACTCGGCACGGCACTCCTGGCCGCAACTTCTGTCAGCGATGCCACCTTGTCCGCAGTGCAGCAATTGCAGCGCTTAACTCATTTTAAATGACAATCTAGCGTGCAGAAATTATGCAGCAAAGGCGGGCCCCTCCCCCTCCCAGCGCCTCTCTTGGCGCTTCTCATAAAGTTACTTTTGTGCTTTGTGAGCAGCGTTTTTCTGTGCAAATATTTGACCGACATTGTCTGGGCCTGGGCCCGTTGCGGCACTGCCTCAGTCTCGGCCTGACAGGTTCGATAAACTCTTTAAGTGATTTAATCGATTTTCATAATAACAACGATAACTACAAGGACAACAAGAGCAGTGCCGGAAAAGGCTCTTTAAAGGAGACGAGTTGATGGCGCAACGAAGTTCATCGCGTTGACTGCGGCAATTTGCATATTTTTGCATGTTTTACTATGCAGCAGACACACGCACACAGACAGAGAAAGAGAGAGAGAGAGAGAGGGAGAAGGGAAGAAGGGAGAGACACGCTAATACATAAATTACACTCATTTTCAATGACAGTCAGGCGAGTGTTTAAGCACGCGTAACTTTATTACATGCCACATGCCGCGGCGCCGGAACCAACCAAAACCTGAACCCGAACCTGGCCGAACCAGAACCAGAACCACCAGAGGTTTACCCAGGATATGGTTCGGCTTGTTTGCTGCTTGCAGCGCAGTCGCGTTTTAAATATTTTATGTAAACATATTTTTAGGACAGGTCTCGGCTCGGGCTGCCTCTATGCCACTTTAATTACGACCTGCGTGTGTGTCGAGTGTACGGCCGTTAGTTAAATAGCTCGTTTAGGAATAATTATGTCTGGCCCAAGTGCAATACCCGTACAATGCCCATTTTAAATTGGCCTCAACAGCAACGGACCCAACCCTGGCCGTACGCGAGCTCAATGCACTGCAAATTACTTCATTTGAGTCACAACATTGCCTTGGAGCAGGGCGGAAATGCCGCTGTGCAGTGTGGGAGGCAGTTCATTTGACAGCTAAATGTAGTTATAGTTAAAGGAGTTTGTTTATCCGGATTTGCACAAAGGAAAACACTCCCAAATATAAGTCTGAGGCAGGCTAACTAGTATAACTTGATCTACTTATCTTAATATGCCGATGGGAGTGGAGCTATTAGATACACAGCTGCCTCTGCGCAGATGTGAAAGAGAGGCAGATGTAGAGCGAGAGGGAAAGAGGAAGGGTGTGAAAGTGAGATTGTAATTATATGAAAAACTAAGATACACCTCTCGTTCTTTTCACTTTACTACATATTATACTCCCTCTCTATCTCTCACTTTACTTCGTCCCTTACTCCCTCTCTTTCGCTTTCCCTTCCTCTACTCCTTTCTATCTCTCTCTCTCACTCTCTCGCTATCAGCTTATCATTTCTCTCCTTATCTCTCTATTTATCTAACATCTTTTGCTTTCCTTTTCTCATGTTTATCCCTCTGCAAGCCGTATCCTTTTCAAAGTAATATCCAAAACTGTAGATTCTCATGTGTAGGTACAATTAATATTGGCGTAGCCGCAGCAGACGCCATAATCCGTTTGCCGAGAGCTTTGTTTTCTTCCCGCAAATATTTCAAGGCGAATTTCTTTTGCGATTGTGCACGCACGAGTTGCTCCGCTTCGGTTTTGGGCTTAAACCTGTCTAATTAATCTCAAATAAACACACACATGGGCGGCAGATGTGCCTGTCTGTGTGCGCCTATTAATTACGATAATTGCGGCCATGTGGCTGGCCTAGTTTTCGGCCAGCAGACCCGAAAGACTTTGAGCTTGTTTTATGAGCTCGATGATGGCTTTAAGAATTTGACAGGCACTGGCACGAGTCCAGGGCCATATTTGCGCTATAATATTTTCGTTTTGCTTCTCTCGGCTCTAATTACATTTCACTTTAGCGGCGATAAAAATGTGCAGCCAAGTTGGCCGACTTGGCCAAAATGGAATAATCAAAGCGCAGCAGCAGCTGCCAGAGCTGCCGGAGACGAGGTCGAGGCCCGAGTCCAACTTTGGCAACATGTCTTGTGTGCCGCATAATTACCCGGCTTCCGTCTGCTGGACGCAGCAGGAGTGGGGAGAGAGCAGAGCTTGAATATAATACTCCCTGCTTTTATTATGCTGGCCTTCATTGGCTTATTGTTCCTTGGGATTTTCCTTCCGCTCCTCCTGCTGCTGCTTAGTTCTTTTGGTCGTTTGCTGGGATTTTGCAAATTTTGCAATTAGCTTAATTTGCTTTTTATTGGCGCACCACAATTATCAGCTGTTGGCTTTTTGTGCAAAATCTATTCCAGTTTTTGCGACACGCCCGCACACACACAGAGACAGAGAGAAAAACCTCTGCCCTAGAGAGCAAATGGTCTCTGCACTGCAGCTGCGTCTTGCATCCATCCCAGTATCTGTGTATCTGCATCTGCGCTCGCCTTGCGCTTTGCTTAGAAATGATCAAATTAAAAGTTAATGTCTTGGCATGAAACAAATGCTTTTGGATTCCCATCTAATGGCCAATGTTATGTAGCTTAAGCAATGGAAATGGACCTTGGCTCTCACTCTTGGCCACATAACAATGCATTTATTATTTGCCTTAAAGTCCCTTTGATATATTTAAGAGCTAATTGTAATTTGCGACACGTGAAAATCCACTCAGAAACTTTTTCGACCCTATAATTAGAGTAGGAAAATTAAAACTGTAAGTGGCCATGGCATAGAAGACCGCAAATCCTGTGCCCATGCCCCTGACCACGCCCCTGCGCGCGTCAGACAAATAATATGCCGTCGCAGGCAGCCCAGCAGTCTGCGGTCCCCCAAACAAATGACTCCACTTACCCAAAGCAGAGCTTATGCCACTCATTTATTTTGAAATCATTGTGTTTGTTTATCATTAGGCGGGCCTAGACCCAGGAGAGAGCAACCCTGAGCCACGGCAAGAGGCAACACTTTTCAGCTACCTTCAGCGGGCTGCTGCGGCATCAACTGGTTTATGGCGCACAGTTTGATGCTCATTAAGGTTAAGTCGGAGCGAAACAACCCTTGAAGCGGCCGCCACTTGGAGCCAGCTCTGGCACCCACTCGACGTCAAAGAGCCACCCGAAAATGCCAAGAAAAAACGAAACAAAAACCAAAAATAATAAAAAGCACGAAAAATGTGCAACATTAAAAGTTGAGCAACTTGTTTACGCGACAGTTGTGGCTGTGTTTCATTCCCCCGTTCCAGTGCAAAGAAAAGGAAAGCCCGCTCCCAGCCCCTCCCTCTCTCTCTCTCTTTCTCTCTCTCTCATTCTCACGTTCCCATTCTAAACACACACGAGAATTTGTAGCATACATTGCGGCATTTATAGTCTACGAAATGAGTGGCGGCAGCGGCGCCTGTCTGACTCGTTAAGCCGTTCTCCTTAGCTCCTTTTCCCATTTGCCCCTCCATAAATTATGAATTATGCTCTTTCACAGCTTTGTTCCTTGTGGTTTCTGCCTTCTCCAGGACCCCGTCCCCAACCCCCCAGTCACTTGCGCATTTGTCGTCATCGATATTGATGTTTGGGCCGAGAAAACTTTTCAGCTTTCCTGATATTAAGTTAACCTTTTGCTGCCTACGGGTCGTAGGACCCAAAAAAACTTTGCGCCTCGCCAGCCCAAGCCCAGGCAGTTGCGATGCTGAAGGTTATTGTGCTAGATAATTTCTATGTTTCTGTTGTCTTACAAACAGCTTAGATTAATGCGATAAGCAGCGCAGTGTGCGGCGGCAATACGAAACGAATCAGCATACAAATAAGCTGAATGAATAACGAAATTTTCAATTAAATGAAATTCTCCTAAGTGGAAAGGCAAGCACTTTTAATCTGTGTCATAATTGAGTAACTTTTTCGGTTCATCTCTGGCTTCTGCTTGTTGAATAGAAATGTCCGCTAAGCAGCGGATGGGCTGGAGGTGGGGTAAGGAGAAGCCCTAAGTAAAGCAAAGAACTTAAAGCTGAGGCTGAGCTGAGGTAAGTGCCAATCGGAAGTAGAAACAGAATTGATTTCCTGCTGTTGGCAGAGCTCTTTAAAGTATTATCCTTTCTTATCGATTATCCTATATTGGACAAACCTCATTGCCAATTCATATTCAATTGTTTTTGGCCAGTTAGGAGAATTGATAACAAATGCCGTAAATAACACAAAAAAGAATACAAATCCCATGCACTTCAGCCATAAAAGCTAACGAGTTCCTTGGCCACAGACCCATAAGTAAACCCACAGAACGAGCACGCTCGATTAGCATGGCAAATTGACCCAAATTGAAACGTGAATCATCGGATAAAAAGCGAAGAAAAGCAAAAGAAATTTAAGTAGTTTTCAGTTTTGCTTCTTTACGCCCCGACGTCCTGCGCCCCATGTCCTTCATGGCTGCAGGCATTCATTGTAGTGCCAATTAGCCCAACGAGCAGATGAATCGTGACACATTCGAAAATCCTTTTAGCTGGAACATCCTTTCGTTTAGACTTTGTTATTTCTGCTTCAACTGCGGGCTGCTCTCTGCGCTGTGTTTTCTTTCCATTTTTTTTCGGTGTCCTGCTTTTTACGGTTACTGCGAGACATAACATAATTCATATGGCACAAACAGGATAACAGACGGCCAGGTTTTCGGGTGAGTCCTCCGCCGCATTGTTGCCTGTTGTTATTTACTCAAGTTTAGTGTTAAAAATATGAGCCAAAGCAAACATAAAGCAGAGCTGCCTGCTGCGTCGCCTACCTAAACATACTATAAATTACAAGCGGGCTGCCATAAACACACAGAGAGAGAGAGGGAGAGAGCGGAAGAGAGAGGGAGACACACACGTACACACTCTTACAGTTCAGCACACACACTCGAACGTACATCCTGTTGAAACAATGACAAGGGCTGGGCATGGAGACAGTAGACACGTTTCTTGAGGCTTCTGCGTGTTGCTTCCTTCCGTGCGTCCTTCCTTCCTGTATGCGCAGCGAGGGGACCAGGAACAGCTCCGACGCGAGAGGACCAGCAGCAGCAGCAGCAGCAGCCGGCTTGTTAATCCGTTGCCCAAGCCCAATGCCACCCTCTGGTCTCCTGGCTCCTGTTTGCTCTACAGCTTACGCTTTTAATGCCCGTTTCTTCGACATATGTAAAGCGTGCAGAGGCCATTGCTCAAAACGTTCCTTTCTTCGGCTGTGAATGCGCCTTTTGACTGCTCATCTGAGTCCCGCTCCTCTGTCTTTGAGCCATTGAGACCCACATGCGTGCGTGTGGCACTGCACTTGCCTTTGGCCACACTCACAAATGTTTGCCCACGTCTTAAGCTCACGTAATTAGCTGCAGCATCACAAAGGAAACTCGCCTGCTTAAAGTGTTTTAAAGGCCCTTAGTGAGCGGAGACTAACATGCGAAAGAATACCAAGAACTATGGAAGGCAATATGTATCTATTATGATTATACAATAACAATTCTTCTACTCGACTGTCTCCAAGGCAAGTTAATAGCTTCTCCGCTCAAAACGCTCAGCTTTCGCATAGAAATCTAATAGAATGACAGTTCTTAGTTGCCAATTGGTTAAGCGTTTCACCTTGTTGATGGTCTCACAGTTATTTGGGTCTGCCATTTGGAGTAAGTCATTCAAGGTCCAATTTCTATTGTTATTCGACTAGCTCGACCAGCCGCGGCTGGCTGGGTCTAAGGTTGAACTTGTCTAATGCAATTGTTTTCGTTCTTATTGTTGCTCTAGTTGAGCTCATTTCAAGAGCTAATTGTTCTTGTTAATGTTTTTGCTTGAAATTAAAAAAAAAAAAATATATATATATATATATATAAAGAAATGAAATAACCAGCGGGAGCTGGGTGAATGGGTGTGGACGAGGCAGAGACATTCGTGCATTGTCCGTAAAAAGGGTCAAAAGCTGTGCTTATTTTTGTTCATTCTTCTTTGCACTTATTTCGCTTTGTTTGTACGTTTTGTTTGTTTATTTTCTTGCCATTTTTATGTTGTTTTTTCCTCTTTTTTGTTGCTGGCATTTTGTTTATTGTGTTTAGACTTTGTTTTCGAGTATATATATTTTACTGCAGCCGCTTTTGGCTTTTTCTACCAGCTTCCAGTGGTCATTCTCGCTCGCTCCTTCTCTCTCACACTCCCCCGTTGTGTGTGTGTGTGTATTTTTTATGCCTTTTACTGTGCACAGTTAGACGCTCATTAAAACTCTTGGCTCTTAGCAGATTTCATTGTTTTTAATGAAACTGACAGTAGTCACTGCTCTCGTTGTTGTTGTTGTTGTTTATTTTTCCGCTCGTTTTGCATTGCACCCGCATTGTCCTTTTGTCTAAGAGTGTGTGTGGGTGTGTGCGCGCCTTGTCTCTGGTTTGTAGATAACGCGCCATTTATTTTCTTCTGGTCATTCGCTTAAGCCAATTTAAGTTGGCTGAAATAAATTAGCTGTGTTTTACTTTTAACGAGTGCAAACACAAGAGCAAATAAAAAAAAAGGCAAAGCGAGCAAAACGTTGGATAAAAGTGATTTAAGCCAAATGTTAAGAACAAATTACGCTTAATTAATAAATAATCATGGCCCTGGGGCTTTTCCTACTTAATATTATGGGCCTTGACGTTCTAACTGCCCAAATTGAATTTGAGAATGCTGCTGGTCAAATTCAACATTAGTATCCCCGCCTGTCACGCGGGAGACCGGGGTTCAATTCCCCGTCGGGGAGGAATGTATACATTACTTTTTCATATTTTTTATTACCATTATTTTTAAAGAAATATTTTTAATAGTTAAATAATGATTTTGCAAAGCATAAAAGCTTTTGCTTACATTTTTAATACTCTAAATGTTTGCACTCGGCTTAGCATATTTTGCACGTCTACTTCAAATTCCAATTATTTTATAGCATACTTTTGGGGAGAGTAATTTTAGCTTATTTAAGTTTTTAATATATAATAATAAGATATTTCATAGCAATTTTATTTTTGTAATTCTTATTAAATAACCAAAAATTTAAATTGCTATTTATTTGAAATAAAAAAAATTGACTTTTGGTCTCTCCCCGACGGGGAATTGAACCCCGGTCTCCCGCGTGACAGGCGGGGATACTAACCACTATACTATCGAGGACGTTGGTATCTCGCTGCCAAATACCGTTGTTGTACTCAACCAATTGTATTTATTGGTGATCATAAAACGAATAGAACAGGGTAGAGAAGCTCCTTTTGATTTTTATTTATTGCCTGCAGTTTATTAGAAATAGAACTATTTTTTTCCCATGTAGTGCGTGTGAAAAAATTTATTTTAAATATAATAAAGTGTAAAAATAATATCAAAAAACTTTGTAAAGTCCTCCCCGACGGGGAATTGAACCCCGGTCTCCCGCGTGACAGGCGGGGATACTAACCACTATACTATCGAGGATGTTGAACGGGTCTTGCCAAGCTGCCTACTTGTAATCAACCGGTTCTGTTTCAAATGCTGATCTCATCAAATAGAACATTGTGCAGGTTCTGTTCTTCCGGGACTGTTGTTATTTCCGTGCTCATTTAGCAAGAGTTAATGAGTTCTGCAGCAACACATAAACACACATACACTCACACACATGCGCACTCTTACAAGCAGTGGGATATCATTTATTTAACTGCTGCGAGCGTTGGCCCAGTTTTCACAAACATGCCACCAACTCCCTCGACCCATCCAGCTCAGCTCCTACCAGGTCACATTTTGCATTGCGCTGCTCGTTGGATTTTTGTTGCTGTTGCTGTTGTTGTAGCTTTTATTTACTGCTGCTGCTGCTGCCTCATTTTTATTGTGTTTTTGTTTGTGTCGCTCTCGCAGTTCATTGATATTCATTTTGTATGTCTCTCATGCCACGCCCCATGCCAAAACCACCCATATGTTGCCCTCATGCAAGTACTTGCATGGAACTTGTCCTCGTACATATACAATTCTGTTGCTGCTGCTGTTGTTCTTGTTGTTGCTTTTAATGCCCTGGCTTTAAGCTTTGCCTCGTTTATTGTTTTTGTTCTTGAACGCAGTCGATTGCAATGCAATTAATTGGAAAATAATAAAACAAACTTAATGCGATTTGCTTAAACGTTTGCTGAACTCAAGCGAATATTTGCATTTCATTATTCTGCTATTGTTTGTCACGCATTTGTTAATTATAATTATCTATGAAATTAAGATATAGCCAATGGATGAGTGCGCGCAAAGCAGACAAAGGTGTTTCTCATTTCCAAATAGCATTGCATACTTTCGGGCAGCATAATTTAATGCTGTGGGAATTTTAATACAGAGTGGGAACAGGTTATGCAGGCAGTTAGGGTTATGTGACATAAATTATTTTTTTTTACTGTTATAGTATTTTATATTATACAAAAATATTTTATATATGCATAGAAAACCTTTTTTTATTACAATTCCTTTCTTAAAGTACATATATAAAACGTGCAACTAAAAATCCATTCTTAGTAGCAAAACTGTTGCATACTTTCGGGCTGTACAATCAAATATATCGTGTTTTGCACTGCTTGGGAACAGTTTTAATTTTACAAATATATAAATATTTCATTAAAAACAGAAGCAGTGCTGTACAATTTTTTATTTATATCACATATAGCCTGCATTCAGATTAGTCATATTTAATTCAAAGTGGCAAGTTTCTTGATGCATGCGTGACTCTTGCTTAGCTCAGGGCGCATTTCATGAAAAGGTCAACTTACACACACACACTCGTACACTCACGCACTTATGCACGCGAGAGCTCCACTTCCGGTCATATGCAAATGGGTAAATACGCCAAATTCCGCCGTCAGCTTCAGTAAGCGATTCGAGCTTTAAAACGGCCAAATTGGCGAGGCGACCAAAATTGGCCCAGCTTCACTCTGCTCTCCTTTCTTCTTCTTCTTTTTTTCCTTTTTTGGGTGTTGCGGCTGTTGTTGTAGGCGCACAAAATGCAAATAGGTTTGCAAACAGGGTAAACGGACGAGCAAGCTGCGCTGTTGGACGCTCTGTTGCTGGTCCTTGACATTTTGCGCCTCCGCCGACCCGGCGCACATCGTTCATGTCGCCATTCGTCAGCGTTTTAATCGCGTCTGTGCATTTGCTCGGAAAAGTCTAAAATTGAACGCAAGTGATGGCAATTTGTACGCTTCGCCGGCGCCCCCATTTTCGTCGGAGTGGGCGTGGTTAGAGCCAAGGAAAGGTTGTGCCGAAATTAATATGCGTCGGCTTTGGAGCGGGCAAACTTTTTACCCGGGGATTTACCCGGCAGCTCTTTCCCTGCTGCTGCTGCTGCCGCTGCCTCGCGCACTGCCATTGGCAGGCTTCGGGCTACGGGCTTCATGCTTCACTGTCGGCTCGTGATTAATGTGGCAAATGCGCACTTATAAATTATTTATTACTATTGTTCGCATTGTTTGCCGAGGCGTGATGCGCGAATCGGTAAGGCATTTAAGCCATATTTTTGAAGTGCTCCCCGAGACGGCCAAGTGTCGCGCATTTATGTTTTCACGAATACGTATACTTAATATTCAGCTCACAATATATATAAGTATCAAGTATATAAAGCTATCTTAGAAGTTTTTCCCGGGTATAGATAGGGCAGCTTCTAAAATATTCCATGCAAACTAGGACATGGGTCAAGGAATCTCAAGGCATTTTGATATCAAGAAGCGAAGGAGGGAGCGTTGGCTATTCGTGCCTGCCCATTCCGCTCCATTCCGAATCCAATATAGATCTGTTTTTGGGCGGGCACTAAGAACATTTAGTCAATTAAGTGACAAAGGCGGACAAATTGTCAATTCATTTGCTGGCCCAATCAGGATTGCAATCTCGATTTGTCTGTGTCGCCAATGGCTTGCAGCCGAGCTGGAGTTTGGCTTAATTCTTTTATTGCCAAAGTTTCGCAATGCGTCCTGCGATTGAAATTTATTTCGCATGCACTTTTAAATCGAACAAAAATAGATTCCTTCCGTCATATTGAAAGCGTGACAGAATGGTTGAATGGCCGACTGCTCGCATAGCAAGCGACAGGCTCGCTGCCTCCCTCTCTCGGCTATTGGTGGCAAAAGCAATTGAAAACTTCATCATGGTTACAACAATATTTTTACAACGAAATTGGCACAAAAATGTTGTCCACGAACTTTTCGCTCAGCGCTGGGAAAGCGGCCACAACAACAACAACAAAATCAAACTGAACCTGTGAACAAAGTTGTTGCTAAAAAATCTAGAAAAAAATTGGCCATGAGAATAGAAGAAGTTCATCAAGTGCCACGCCCACAAGCCACAACGCCCACTGTCACGGAACGAAACTGAATTGATAACATTTTCAGTTTAGCTGCTTTTTACATTATTTTTTTGCCTCTTCCTTTTTCCCTGGCTTTCATTTTGGCCCTGTTCGGGCCAATTTGTAATCTAAACAACATGGCGGGCCCGCCCGTTAAATATCCAAATCCTGTCGATAAATCGACGCCAGCAAAATGGCAAAAGCAACGCCAGCAATATGTAAAAATGTCCTTTTAATATTAGCACCATAAAGCGCAATCAATGTGAAATAAGAACAAAAAAAAAAAGGGCCGAGTTGGCAGTGCTCGACTTGGAGATACCGTGACTCGGAGGTTGGCATAGAATGTTAATCGATTTTTGAGCGACATGGAGGAATCATTTACGGAAAAGAGTGAAGGCGCTGGCTAATGAGCATAGAACTAACAAGTTTTAGCTTGCTTAGCGTCTAATCGACTTGACTATCAAAGCTAACTACTTGTGCATTAACCATAATACCCCATTTAAGCAGTTTCAAAGAGTATACAAAATGGAGTTGGATCCATAAGCAAAATGGCAGCTGACGATGGCTGCTGCTGCTGCTGCTGACTGTTGGGCTGCCTTCAGGTTGCCCAGGACGCCGGATGTGGCAGCTTGTTGATGATAAACTCTTATGACCCACATAGTCAGCGCAGGCAGCCTCCATGGATGTGGCCCAGATGTTGGCTGCATCCGCCGGAAGTTTGCCGCAACACTTAGCCGCCTCCTCCACAACAGCCACACGCACGCACACACAGATATATAAATACATATTTACCACGCACACACACACATGACCACAAACACTTTGAAGTTAGTTATAAACGTTTATCGATATTATGGCACAAGAGCCGCCAGCTTGTGTTTGGCGCAGTTTTGTTTGCCCTAGCGCCAAAGTTTTTGGTAGCACCTACACATACAGAGCGCCTCCACACCCTTACCCTAAATTCTGTGTGTGCAGACAATGAAATGCAAACAAATCACGTTGCGAAACTTCAGCAACAACTCGCGAAAAACGCGCCGATTTATGGGTGCCGAGTGGAAATATTATCACAAGCTGCGCTGAGAGCGCGAGGGGAGCCCCAGGGAAGTCCAGAGCTGGGGCTGCGTTTATTGTGCGGCATTTGGGTGTCAAAATTGCATGTTTATTGCTTGATTTCTTGACAATTTGCCACAGCAATTTAGGGGCGTGAAATATTAGAGGAGTTATGAGAAGCGAAAGCGTATATCAAAATGTCTATAATAATAATGAAAAACCCTATAAATATAATAAAGTTGCTTTTAAGCAAGAATTTTCTGTGATTATGCATAAAATTATATATAAGATTTGTATAGATTTATTTTCAAACGCCAAAGCCAAAGGATTTCATGTAAACCTAATTCAAATCCTGTGAAAAATATATAAAATATATTTTATATAATTTTCCTTTGTTTTTAATTGAAAAAATTACATATATTTTGAATTTTGTGTATAACTAACTCAAATCAACTGCAAAATCTTGTTATTTTTAGCTCCATCTCATCTACGTATATTTCTAAATATTTTCCTTTATTTTCCACTCTTAAAACTTAACGAAACTCAATTGGAGTTTAATCAATTTTTTGCCCACTGTCTCTAAATAATGCCCCACATGTGCCACGCCCACAAAAATGCGCAAAACGCAATCATAAATATCGAATAAAATGTACAGAAAAAGAAGAGAGTCGACAGCAAGCAGCAAAAAGAAATGCAAAATGATTGTCATAAAAAGAGGGAAAAACAAAATTGATATATATATATATATATATATTATTTTTGGGCATTTCCATTTCACATCCCATCAACACATTATGCAGAGCATTGCCGTCAAACAATAACATTGTGAAATGCAAAATTTATCACGCACAGCTCACTCAAAGAAGTCAGCCCTGAGGAGGGGCCAGCGCGACGTGGGGTCCGTCAAATGCATTGCATGTGGAGTGACAATTTATATCCGATTTGCAACTGGCAAAAAAGTCATATATACATATAGATATATATGTGATGCATATATAAATGCAATTCGCATTCATATGCCTGGCTGTATGCTAGCCTCGGGGTAGGTAATTGCATTTTTTGCAAATGTCGATAACGATTTGTGCATACTATAACTAGCAACAATAGATGGCGGGGTGGCAACGGGCTGTGAATAACTGTAAAATGGCCACTTACCCGCCAGCACGGAGGTGGAGTTGTGGCGCGGATCATAGGGGCAGACGGCCTGACCGTTCTTGGTCGCCTCCAGCGTGTAGTTGCTGTCGTTGATCACGTACGTGTTGCACATGGGCCGAAACGAGTTGGTGCCGCAGACGAACAGGCGACCTGGCGAGGGCACCACCATGATTCGTATGTAGTTCTGGCAGGCCTCCTGCAAAATATTAAGAGAAATAGAAAAACAATTAATAATATTGTTTAATTGCTATATAATAAATATTGAATATAAAATAAATTTTATAAATATTTATTTATATCTGTGTTTCGAGTCTCTACTTTGCACTCAAATATTTTAAGTGTATATTATATTATTTATATATATAAAATTAAACAATTTAATCATATCCTCAAAACTATTTTAGTTTGGAATTCAATATATTTAAAGCAAAGCTAAATATATTGCGCTCCGCCGCATCCACATTCTCATCCTCAGATGAGAATAAATATAATTTGGAATATATTCATTAGAACGCCCATTAGGCTTAAGCACACACGCAACGTGAGCCGGAGTCTTAGGCTGAGCGTTCTCACTCGAATTTATTTTAGCGTCAGCTGCTGCTCTCCGAGCTGCATTAATTAATAATCTCCAGTTGCACATCTAAGAGTTAAACATTCATTTGCAAATTTCAACAACGAAAATTTCATGTTTGAGCCAGGCAGTTGCCTGCAGTAATTTGTTAAGCTCGAGAGTGGAAAAAGAAAAGCCAGAAAGTATTTATTATGCAGTAAATACGCAGGCGAAACTGTTGCTCCACACTAATTTCAAATGGGAAATGGAAAATGTGAATGGGAAAATGCCAAATGAAGAAGATGCATCAGGCACACACTAGCATATGCATATGTTCATCAAAAACTTGCATTTCCGCTTGCCATTTGGCCTGAATATGCAGGACGAGTTTCTGCTCTGCTCTGCACTTTTGGCCTAACGAGGCCAAAACAGATCCGGCATGGATGTGTGCCATCTCTGTGTGTGTGTGTGTGTGTGCGTGGGCTTGCTTTGCATAAATGTTTTGCAAATTGAAATATTTAATGCGTAACAAATACATTTAAACGGCAGCCGGGGCCGTGGGGCGGGCGAACTAACTAAGTTGCAACTCAATAAATATTAAAAGGCAAAGCCGGCGCTTGCCGCGCACCTGCAGAACACGCATACGCAGCGTGTGCCCGACGCTGGTTAGGGGCTGGCCCGCAAAAGTATGCTAAACTTTTGCACAGCGGCGGCCCCCTCTGGCGCAGCTCCGGAAGTGCACTGTACTGTAACATGACAAATCATTTGCCATTTTCCCCCACTGCAACTCAACAACATTTGCCATTTTCCATTTGCCCTGGCGCTGTCTCTGCCAGCCTCTGTTAAAATATTTAAGCATTTTGTTTGTTTGCCTACTAATTTTCACAATTTTCCAGTGCACATGTCGCTTTTGTCGTATATCTAAACATATTTGGAGTTTCCCTCGCTCCCTCTCTCTCTCTCTCTCTTTCTCTCTTTCAGTCCCTGTCTCTGTTGGTTTTAGTTCTTGCAATTTATGTTGCCCGCACGCACCGCTTACTCACAGCCGCAATATTTGCATTGTCCTGATTGTAGCTCGGCGCCGCCGAACTATCCACCATGGCACGAAGCTGACCGCATTTTCCGTTCTGGCTTTTACCTGGAAAATTGAGGCCAATAATGTGAAGAATTGCGCATGGAAATGAAAATGCTAAAGGAAATTACACCTCGCTGCAATTTCAAATGACCCAATAGCATTTTATATTATTACAAATAACAAATCGAACGGGAAGAGCATGAATACCGAATGCCCTTGTGGGCAGGGGTGTTCAAGTGGTTTAGATAGAAGATATATAGTGATTAGTACTTTTAGATTGGGATATAAATTATATTTACATTTATATGAGATTTTATTTTTTTAAATTATACATATATATATAATATATATATAAAATTTGTATATATTCCAAAAGATCCTCGCTTATTTCATGACAAACGTGGGACTCTTCAAAAATAATAAAAAAATATATAAAATTTAATTGAAAATTGTTTTGCAAATTATGTTTCAGCGAAATAAAAACTACATTTTTAGCTACTATAATTTGTTTAATGAAAACTTGTTTATTTTGACAATATGCAAGTTTCAGAGCGCACAACAAATTTATGAGTTTTCATTAGAATGAAATACATTTCGAGTTTCAGTTTTAATTTTAGTTTCAGTTTCGGTTTTAATATAATATATTGAAATTTTTTACGAAAATATTTTCTTTATTATTTTATAATTTTGTTTTTTTTTTTTTTTTGTGCAATTCATGCTGAGTTTCATTTGAGCGCGTGCCCAACTATGCATTTTATTATCTAATTTTGCGAAATGCTCTCAACTAGTTTCATAAATTTCGCAGCGCCTTGGGAAATTGCCGGCAATGGGCGAATGGACAGCATATTCCATTTCATTTTGTTTATTGTTTTAAATATTTAAACTGTTTGCATTGCTGCTTTGCGACGTTGTTGTTGTTGCTGTTGTTGCCATGGCTGCGGCTGGCCTTGTTGTTGCTGGCGTTGCTTAGTTTGCGGTTTGTTGTTGCCTGGCTGTTAGTTATGTGCTTAGTTGTTGCTGTTGCTGCTGCCTGCCGCCTGCCGCATTTGAGCATAAATTTAAATAAATTAACAAAACACATTTTACAACAATTACACAGGCATGCGGCTGTGGAGTGTGGAGTGTGGAGCGTGTAGCGGCGGGCGTTTGTCACTGGATTGGGTGGCTTTCGGGCGGCTTTGTCACTTCTACTTTTATTGTACTTTACATTATTGCCGTTGTAATTAACACGAACATACAAGAGACAACATATACCATACACAAAAGAGACTATTTCAATGCTCGCCATGCGAGCTGAACGCAATTAAGCGCAAAATTTATTAATTTTCTGCTTTGCAACTTATGGCTGCCGTTTATTGTTTTTCTCCTATTTTTTTTTCTGCTAAATTGTTTTTACAAATCTGCACGATGGGCATAGTTGACGTTTGCTATTTCAATTTGCATAGACAGATAACTTCTAATATATTTTTTGAATGCTTTGAGGTAGGTTTTACTCTTTTGCTTCGAAACTTTTGGGCAAGCTAAAAATATTAATATTTAGTTTATATTACAATGCGCTAAAGAGTTAATGACAACAAAGTGTTTTAAATAAATATATAAAATAAAATAAATAAATATTCGTTAAAATTTATTTAATTCTTGAAATTTTATTATGTTTAAATTGAAACGAATGCTTAGTTTAAATTTGTACTTGGTCTAACAAAAAAAAAAAAAAAAAACAAAAAAATTAATAATTAATAATAAACAAATTAATAAAATAAAACATAAAATTTTTTATAAATTTGATGCTTATTGATATTGATTTTTAATACATATTTAAATATTTATTTTCTCATTTAATATTTTCTAGCGCTTTTTTAAATACCTCATGCAAGAATCGACCTTTCAACCTGGCCTATTCCTGCTGTTTTCATATTTATTTATTTTCCATTCTGTTTTTAATGTTCGACGCACAATTTAATGCAAATTTATGTCAGGCGAGCGAACTATTTCGGACTAAAAGCAAATTAGCAAAATGCATTCGAAAGTTGTCAATGGCTCAGGCCATTATCGGCGGCAATTAGCAGCATAAGCGACTGTTTATTAGTGTTCGAGCTTTGGATTATTATTGTTAATATTATTCGTGAGATCTCCAAACAAAGATTCCACAAGAAATACATGCGGAGATATGCCAGAAGGACTTATAACATCATCTGGCAGAGAAATCAAATAAAGTAAATTTGTCGTTAATCACGTTGACAATGCAAATTTGTTGAAGACTGGGCTGGGCGGGGCGGGGCTGGACTGGCCTGGTCTGTGCAATTTGACAAACAAACGTTTTGGAAAATTTCAGAAATTTCGCAATGCCTGCTGCTCGAACGAAAGGCCATCAATTTCAAGGCTTACCAGCATTCGAGTTAAGTTCAACTCGACAGAGCGCCTGCAGGTAGGCAACACAACTGTTAATGATACGCAAACACAGAGAGAGAGAGCGAGAGAGGGAGAGGGAGAGAGTGAGAGCAAGAGAGTGAGAGGGAGTGAGAGCAAGACGAGCTGAGACCTCTGACGGACCTCTGGTCCATCGTAGCAAATGAGTTGAGCATAGCTCACAATAGCATTTCATTAAATAATTTTACGGCAAGCTGAAAAATGAAAGTCAGCCAGCAAGAAAAATAAGACCAGCTGCCGCAAAACGAACGAGCAACAACAATTTGCTTCACTTTAATTGGACTTGCCGTTGGCCGCCTTAAAGCCAGCTTCAAATGTCAGAAGGAATGCAGAACTCATTTGCAGAGATAATGAATGTTCGTGCTCAATAGTAGGGAGGATAACTTATCGAGGCAGATAAGTCTTAAGTATCTCAAAAAGAGACTGAGATCATATTTTATTTATTTGTGATATTTAGTTGGAGATAGAATCCAAGAGATGGCAAAATAGTAACTCGGGCGACTAGATGCCCACCTGAACAGGCAGACTAGGCGTCCAGCTACTGCAGCTCTAAGATCTGGTAGCAACTGCTCCGCCATTTTCCTCAATACCTACTGGAAAGAATCTTTAACTCAAGTAAGGCAATCATCACGTTTATCTGTGATAATGTCACTAGATAACTTGTACTTCCCCTATGTATCTATGTATCTATGTATCTATGTATCTATGTATCTATGTATCTATGTATCTATGTATCTATGTATCTATGTATCTATGTATCTATGTATCTATGCATCTATGTATCTATGTATCTATGTATCTATGTATTTATGTATCTATGTATCTATGTATCTATGTATCTATGTATCTATGTATCTATGTATCTATGTATCTATGTATCTATGTATCTATGTATCTATGCATGCTAAGTCTAAGTCAAATAATAAAATAAATATATTATATAATATAATTAATATAATATAATAATATAATATAATAATATAATTATTAATATAAATAATAATATTTAACTACTCTCTATAAGCTAAAGGACTTAGGTCTCCGCTTGAAACTCTTTAAAACCATTTAAATATTTATTTGAAAATTAACTGCGGCTCTCTTTCTCTCTCTCTTGAACAAAAGTAATGTGAAATGGTTCTGAACTATGCCGGGAATTATTTCCGGGGGGTTTCTCGGATGGGTTCCGGTCCTTTCAATGGCTGACCAAATGCTGAATTGCTGTTATTGAAGAAGCCCAGAATGGCATATGGGTGTCAGCCTCTCTCCCACTCTCTCATTCGCTCTCTCGCCCCCTCTGTATGTGTGTGAAATGGCATTTGAAATTCATTTGTGTTGAAGCTCAGCCCTGACCGGACGGCTATTGTTCATTTGGAGTGCGGAAGTGCTTTTAATTTATGCACAGGTGGCCAACACTTTCAGCATCCACAGTTGCGCCCACTGGCTACCTGCTACGGGCACACCCACATCAATATAGACATAGACAGCGGCCTTCTGTTTGGAGGGGGAGAGACCGCAAAAGTACCTTGGCATTTTGGTGTCGCTGCCTGCTTCAGCACATCCATGCAACTATGCGTCCAGCAGCACAACAACTATCGCACGCTCATTTATCTCACTTGTTGTTTGGCGGGTGGCGGGCGGCGGTGCGTGGGCGCGGCTGTTGTCCATTCAACTGCGTACATCCATTCAAATCACTCATTTCGTTTTGACATTTTGCTCTGGCATTCGGAATTTCATTAATTCTGCTAAAGTCCTGCCGCTGCCACGCCCTCAGCCGCCGCCTACTGCAGAGCGAGTCACATAATCTGTTGACCTCTCGCCACGCCCACTTTTGTGTTGTTTACCTTTCATTTTTTTTTTTTTCTTGCGTTTCACATTCC
Source organism: Drosophila peninsularis (assembly GCA_035047485.1). Lineage (NCBI taxonomy): Eukaryota > Metazoa > Arthropoda > Insecta > Diptera > Drosophilidae > Drosophila > Drosophila peninsularis. The sequence goes on along the minus strand of JAWNPN010000047.1, from coordinate 1,772,807 downwards.
TCATGCCCAGCCTAAGGCTTGACCAAATTTCATCTGCCATTCAAAATTAATCGTCTGTTTGTCTTTTATTTGTGCGAAGAGCAGCGCAAAAAAGCAAAAGGAATTAAACCCGTAGCCCAAAAAAAAAAAAATAAATAAATAAATAAAATAAAAAAAAAAAGGAATTTTGTTTTTCGTAACACTCAATTGACTTTCTTTTTTGTTGTTAATGATTAATTTGAGTTGGTGTTATAGTAGAACTCTTTTAAGTGGAGGCTGCGAATGTGAGAATCAGGATTTGTTAGTCTATATCTGGTATAAAATATATATATAGATAGTATGCAGACTTCTGTTAAGCCAAGCACACACCCATCACTAAAACTTTGCTATATAGACTCAGCTCATTAACTGATCAACTATATATATATATCTTATGTGATCTGCCAAGCCTTCTTCTGCCCATCTTCAATGGTTTCAGTCTAGAATGACATTGAAAGAGTTTCCACTTTTCCACTCTCATTTCACATTATTCTCATCTCATCTCATCTCTTATGACACTGCCAGCACTTGTTTAATCCACAGCTTGAACACAAAGCCACATGGAATTTCGTGTGGGCAAATATTTGATCGCTGGCAAAGTTTGTGTGCAAATATGTTTGGCTGAACGGTTCGCGTTAATATTGGGCTTAAACACAATTTAATCAAATATTTTAACTTGATTTTATTAATTAATTCACGGCATATGCACACATCCACATCCAGCCGCCCAGCAGAGATTTTTATATTCGGCTGACCGCTTTTAATGTTCATTTTGCTGGTCGCCTCTCCTCCTGCTCCTCCTCCTCCTCCTCCTCTTTTTTATATATTTATTTTCAGCCATTTCTTTTTTTTTTACACATTTTTGCAGCTGCTCAGCACTTCTGGCTGGCCAATTGCTCTTTTGGCACCCAACGTGGAGCGTGCCCGTGGGCGTCGGCTCGTTGTAGGCTGGCTGTCGCTTGTGCGCTGCTGTTTACGCAGCTTTAATAAAACATTGTGCCAAATAATAAATCAATTAAAAATTTACACCAATCTTTTCTATACATACATATCTATATATATGAATATGTATGTGCGTGTCTTTATCGCTGCAGTTATAATCATATTTGTGTGGCTGTGTCCGCACCCGAAAGTAACCCATTTTTAAGCCCAATTTTCGCCGCATCCGGTTCGCGGTTTTTTTTATAAAATGGCCGCCATTATGGCTTGAAAAGGAATACACAAACGGGCGAAAAAAATAACACGTGGCCGCCATTTTGGGCGCGTTATTAAAATGAAATTTTTTTCAAGCATTTATACAGAGCCAAAAAAAAAAAAATAAAAATAAATTTGCTGGGCTCAGCAAATTTATCAGCCATGAATTTGAGCCTTTGTTGTTGTTGTCACAATTGGCCTTAAAATATTCAGCGCAAATGAGAAAAGTTTTCGGGGCATGGAACAAAGCCAAAGCTGATGCAAGCTTAAAGTTTCGATTTGCCCAAAGTATTGTCTAAATATGAATATATGTGAATATGAATATTAGAATTGATTTGATTAAGTGTGTCCTGAGGCGAAGCTCTGATCAGAACTTAAGCTGAAAATATATTATATATGTCAGACTTTTTTAATGCTGGCCAAAGTTAGTTTAGTTGAGCACAAATAATCCTAAACTGTTATATATCCCTCTTCCAATTGCCATTCAGCTGCCCCCACTTCTCCCACATTTACTCCCAAGATATCTTTATCGGGCAACCCCTCGACTCAACTGCCTCTCGCACATAACTTCCACTACTTTATTTCCGCTAAAGCTAGGCAAGCGATTTAATTGGGCTAGATAAAGGGAAAATCGCGTGATTTGTTTGCATTTTTTCGCTCCTTTCTTTTTTGGCTTCCTAATTGCATTGCAGGCCATAAAATGCAGGCGGCTTTTAGGCGCTGCTCGGGCGATTATTATCTCTATTGGGGGGCTGAGCGCATTAGCGAAATGTCAGCTAATTAAAATTGTAAATTTGAACTTTTCATTAGTGCATATAATATGCTAACTATTGCAATTTAGTTTCCCATTTTTATTTGATTTTATTTTTGGCTGCGCTGCAGTCAAAGGGCGCAACCTTTGTAAAATGGCGGCCATGCACGCCATTGGTACAGAGAGAGAGAGAGAGAGGGAGGGAGAGGGGATGGTGGGCAGCCCCACGAAAAGTGGGCTTGGCAGTCGCATTGCAACCCTTTTTAGATGTCGGCCAAAGAAACAAAAGGTTAATTCCTTCCTTTTGGCCAACAACTTGAAGCTATAAATACCTAGTTGGGGGCAAGTCAAGTGAAGCAAATTGAGTTCAACAAATTACACCTGCTCCCAGTGCAGGTAACAGTGCAGCGGGCAGACCCCTAACAAGTGTTGCTTAATTACGTCAGCGTCAGCAATGCCAGAAGTGCACTTGAGCATGCAACGGGTGTTCCGGGGGCTGCAGGCGTGTCCTTCATTTCTCCTTGCGGTGTGCGCCATTTTGTTTACTTGACCGGAAACGGAAGACGCAACAGCAACAACAGAAAGCAGAGCCAGCACCAGCTGCGCTTTGCCAATACCAAATTTAATTCAAAATGTTTACCTTCGTGTTTTTCCTTCAGCTCTTGCTAACAACTTTTCTGTGAATGGGTCAATTAGCAATATGCGCACAACAAATTCGATCGAAATCTCAGCTGGGTCAAGGCAACAACAGAAAACAAGTCGCATTCATCAATTTCCCTGCAGCTGCAGCTCTGACAGCCATCGGCAGCGCCAAGGAGCGGAAAAGATTTTATTGCTTTTGTTGTCTTACCGCAGCGGAAACATTCGCCCCAAATTGCAATGCAAATGGAAATTAGCCAAAAGGCTTAAGGCACTTAATCGAAAATGGCAATGCAAATGGATGTCAAGCTGAAGAATATGATTTAAGATTTGTAGCTGAATAGATGTAGGCTAGAACTTGAGTCAAGACTTAGGATTTGTTGCTTCTTCTACTACTCAAGCTATTGTATTAATTTCACTCCCTATCCCCACTCCCTTCTCTTCTTAGCACCCTCCTCCCCCTTCATTTGCTTAAACAAAATTTGAAAGTCCAACTTACCTCATCTTTGCCCTTGACGAGACACATTTTGGTATCATCCTCCGGCGACGTCCACACGAGACGTTGCTGTTCCGCGAGATCATGTATGCTTAAATTAAATACGGTATTTCTGGAGAAGACAAAGAGAAAATGCAAAATTGATTATGGATGAGAAATTGAACAAGTTAACCAGAAAAAAAATCAATCTTGGCAAATTCAAGTGCAGGGAGCAGCAGGGAGACGAGGCGACAGCGCGATAAGCAAGCTGGCGATTTTTTTAATTAAAATATTAATTAAAATTCATTTGACCTATGCGCCCGCAATCAACACGCTTCGGCCAGGCTTACGTAGCAATGCCTTTGGCTGCTGCAAAAATGCCGTAATACGAAAATTCAGGCAAAAAATTTCAAAATTCTCGTTAATAAAATTATATATGTATGTGTGTGTGAGATTATATGTATATATATATGTGTGTGTGTGTGTGTGTGTGCTTTAAGCCAAAAATATGGCGCAGCTCCGGGGTTTTAGGGCTAGGCGTGTGAGGTAAACAGAAATTTCATAAAATCAACTCATTGATTATTGAAACCACAACTACGTGAGTGTGGTCGTGTGAATGTGCAAGTGTATGTGTGTGTATGTGTGTGTGTGTGTGGGCCATGCATGTGTGAGTGCACTTTGGCCGAATATTTTATGGCTGGCGTGTCATGAGGCAAAATGTGAATGAGGCAATCGAAGCCAAGCCAAACCACAGCCAGCCACCCACAGTCACCCACCCACAGCCACTCCCACTCCCACTCCAATTTGGGGCAGAGGCAACCTTATCGCAACTTCCGATGTTTTCGGGTTGAATGCAGCAAAAAGAGAGCGGAAAATTTAAAATAAATATGTAGTCAACTTTTGCGCAGGGTAAGGCAAATTGGCACAAGGCAGATCTAAGAATCGATGCAGGTGCTAGGCGAATAGGGTAGGGGTAGGGGCAGGGGCAGGGGCTGGGCCAACTTGAGGCCAAATGATGCGGTTAAAAGTGAACTTCGCTCTGGCAAAGTTCCGGCAATGCCAAGCAATTGTTGTCGTAATATCAAAAGAGCTTTTTAGCTCAAAGCATTTACTTTCTGGCATGAGAATGCAAATTATGAAATTTACATATATATATATATATATATATATATATATATATATATATATATATATATATATATAAATAACATATTAAATACATGTGTATGGAGCGAGCACATTCAGTTGTATCTTCAGCTTGTACAAATAAATAAATTCCTCACAAAACTATTTTTAATATTAACTCATAAGTGGAATTCATATCTATGTGAATGTGTAGCTGAGCTGAGATATGCGAGAACTGCTCAGGTCTATTCTATTGTTGATGTATGAATAACATGGAAATACTATAAATATATAAAAATAATATTTATTGAAATGAAGAATAGTTTAAGAGAGCTCAAGATAAATCTAAATCAACAGCAAACTTGCAAGTCGAACTATATTTTCAGCCAAGACCGTATATTTGGTTTGGTTAGTAATACTTCTTAAGCTATTAGATGCCAGCTGGCAGTTCATAGTATGACCTTCCTCACCTCAACAGCAATATACTCTTTCGCATATTAAGAATAGCTTTTCTTTTCGCTCGTTAGCATTTCTTTTATTTTGTTTATTTGCTATTTTGATGCGTTGCTCTCGCTCTAACCGTCTCACGTGTGTGAGACAATTTGTGCAACAATGTGGAGAGTTTTTGTTGGTGCTTCGTCATGCACCGTTATCCAATTACGGCCGAATTGTGGAAGCATTTTGTAGCGCATCCACAAAACTGCACACGCGTGTGTCTTTGTGCCAGTGAGTGCATGCTGGTTGCTGTTGGCCTGGCCAATGCAAACAGGGCCTGGCAAAAAGTGCACGCTGTCCACTTTGTTAGGCAGTCGAATAAATGGTCGTGATTGCCATGGGCCCAGCACAGGCAGCGAGCCTCGAGAGCAGCAGTACAAGGTGCAGCTGGGAGTGAGGGTCACACACACGCACACACACTCATACAGCGTCAGTGCCATTGTTTGGCAATTATGTAGCGCGTTTTAATTATGACAACAGCAGCAGCGGCGGCAGCAACAACTTCAAACGAAACTAGCGTTGGCAACCCTGCGGTTTCCCCAGTTAAGTTGGCTGCAATTTTGTCGCCTGTTGTTGTCAGCAACGTATAAATATAAAATGTGCTGAGCGAAATTAGCATACGAGAGGCAGGGGCAGGGAGTAGCGCGATGCCGCTGCAGGTGGCTATGATTGCCACTGCGACAGCGCTGAGTGCCAAAAAGCGTAAAGAGCAGAGAAAAAGGAAAAAACAAAAATAACTGGCCTGCAACAGAGTAAACACACACACACACACACACAGGGGCATACACGCGGATGCACGCACGTAAACAAACACATAAACACTTTAACGCACTGCTTAACACTCACACTACCACGCACACTAATGCACAAGCGCCAATGATATTTACGCGCTTACGAAAACGTTAAGTTAAAATGGGACAGCGCGCAGCAGCAGCAGTAGGATAAGCGCAAGAGGGAGAGGGGGACAGAGGAACAAACAGCACAGTGTGGGGTTAACATTTTATAGAATGCATTTGGCGTAAAAGCCACGCTCATAAATATTTTCCACACGGCAACGTGTTAGTGTTAGTGTTGCTGTTGCTGCACTGCCTGCAAGCAGTGCAGTCAGCGTATGCAACGATTACGCTGGATTTTCACTGCTTTGCGCATGTTATCCTCTTGCTCCTCTTGTTGTTGTTGTTGTAATTATTTTTATTTATGTTCTCTCAGCTGTTACGCTCAGTTGATTTCTACAAAGCGTTTTAAGTGCAAGACTTCGTACTATATAATATAGCTGACGGAAGCACGTTAAAGACCAGCGTCAATAACACTTCACAAGTGCTAAAGGATTCATTCAGCCTCAATGCATTATTATCGTGAAAACCAAATGAGCAGTCGATGCTAAAGTACTTAAGAGTGTTATGAAAGGACACATACAAATTATAATATTTGAGGCTTGCATTCAAATAAATGGCAAATCCAGCTTTATCATAGTTTGCTCTATGCAAATGCTGTTCGCATAAAAAATTAAATAAATTCCCAATTTGGCGCTGTTAAATGTTGCGACGAATGAATTGTGTTCGGAATTTGTTTTGCGTTTTATTCATGAATGCAACGAGCCGCACTCCAATCGCGACCACGAATCATTTCGAGCCTGACAGCATCCCAGACCGCAGATATTTCAAACTATGGCCATGGCTATGGTATCAAATGCCTGACTGCATATTTGATCAATGCATTTGCCTGATTTGCCTAGTTATCATTAACACATACACAGCACTTGGCTTAATTGAAGCGCAGTTCACTCTGCCTCTCTCTCTCTATTATTATTTAATTGAAGCGCATTTTCTGCCGTCACTCTCCCGCTCTCTCTCTCTCTCTCTCTCTCTCTCTCTCTCTATTGTGCAGAGATATATATTTAAATATTTAGGGCTTAGTTTGTTTTATATCCTTTTTAATTTGATAAAATGTTGCGACGATAAGTTGTGGCCATTTGAACAGCTATCGAATTATTCAGCGATTTTTCATTTTACAAATAATATGCTTAGCCTAATGTAATTGCATTGAAAACTAAAGCAAACCTTATGCTGCTAGTCATATGGAATTGATATAAAATTGAAAAATAAAACAATATTTAATCAAAGACTTCAAACTTTTTAAATAACTTTTACTTCACATTTCATAAATTTTATATTTTTTGCCAAGCACATTCATATTAAATGTTGGTTGAGCACATCTCTGCAGCTGTCGCTCTGACACGCAGGCATTCGCATGATTTCGCCATAATTTTGAAATTATGTGTAACAAGTTGACGTTTTCATTTCGCTTTTCTTTGCGTTTTTCATGAAAAATGCCAGTTTTTTCTCAGTGAGGAAAAAGGGGCATCGAGCATCGAGAACCCTTTTCAAATATTTCTAAAAGCAACAAAACAAAAGCCACATGCACATAAATAACGGCATTGTGGTTGACGGGCTTTCAAAGACGTTAAAATTGCAACAACAAAAACAACAACAAAATGTAGCATGACAATGAGAATGTGGCGCTGCCATAAAATAGATTGAGCAACCCCGGCAAAGTCGAAACAAAGCACAAGAAAGAAATAAAATCATCGTCGCCATCGCTGCTGCCGCCATTTTGTGGCTTGACCCACAAAAAGCATCAAATAGACAAATCTGAGCCGAGCAAAGGGGCGGCAGCCGGCCCCATTCCCATTCTCTGCCCTTCCAGTCTAGACTCCAGTGAAACATGCAAATTGCTTATACGACGCGTTGACGCTGAGCTGCCCCTAGGCGAAGCGCCAATTGAATGGAAAGAAACCCAAAACACACCCGCACACATTGAAGTGACCTTGGCTGCGCGGAGATAGCTAGACGAACCCAAAATGTATCCAGTCGTTGCCTAGCGACGCATTCGCCCATCATTACCAGCGCGAGCCCATCTTTATGCCAACTTCTCGCTAACCTCTCGCGTGTGGCCAATAAAATGGCAAATTTATTACGCAATGCCAGCTAGATTTTAGCATGGGTCCACATATTTATTATCCTCGAAGGCGGCTGCTGCGGCTGTGCGTGGCATGTAAATATGATGAATATAAATTAACGTTCACTTTTTTACGCATAAGCATCCGATCTGATTAATTTTGATATGCGTATTTATCAAACTGTTTTTCTTCTTTTCTGCTACTTGTTCGCCTGCCATTGTCATATTTTTAGCCATTGAAAAAATGGCATATTATTTGTTTGTTGACGGTTGCGCTGCGAAATTTAAGCATCATTAGCGCTCTTTGAATAATGTTCATAATTTATTTGTTATGCAGTAATACTTGTCCATCAAGGGCAGAGAGCTGTGGGAATTCCCTAAGCTTGACAGTAAATAAATACAAGTGATTTATTCAATAATGCCAATTCCACGCACTTTGAACTTAATACAAATTAATGGAAGGCATAATTTTTATCAGAAAATAATCTATAATGGATGAAGGTCTCATAGCACAAGCTCATGATTAGACTTTAGCATGAAAAGTTTTTCTATCATTGTCATTCTGAATATCATTGCTGTGGCCAATTTAATTATCATTGGTCATATTCAGAATTATTCTCATTATAAGTACTAAGGTCAACATCATTATCATTGTCATTGCCAATACCACTATCATTATCATTGTCATTGTCATCGCCCTATCAGAGACATAATTATTGTAATTATCATTATCATTATTATTGTCATTTTTACTGACAATAACATTGCCATTATCATTGTCATGTTCACTGTCATTGCCATTATTATTGCCATGATTTAGTTATTATTATCTGTGTCATTTTCATTGTCATAATCATTGTCATAGTCATTGTCATTGTCATTATCTTTGTCATGTTACCTGTCATTGCCATTGTCACTATCATTATTATTGTCATTATAATTTCATTATTCTTATCTTTGTCATTGTCATTATCATTGTCATTATCATTGTCATGTTCACTGTCATTGCCATTATTATTGTCATGATTTAGTAATTCTTTTCTGTGTCATTGTCATTGTCATTATCATTGTCATTATCATTGTCCTGTTCGCTGTCATTGCCATTATTATTGTCATGATTTAATTATTATTATCTGTGTCATTGTCATTGTCACTATCATTATTATTGTCATTATAATTTAATTATTTTTATCTTAGTCATTGTCATTATCATTGTCATTATCATTGTTATTATAATTGTCATTATTACTGCCACTTTCAGCACTAACACCATCATCATACCTATCCATATCAAAATCCCCGTATTGAACTGCTTCGCTTACGGCTGAGAAGGCAAATTACGACCCTTCAGAAATGCGATTCATGGCTGGGCTGCTTAGCAATTGCTTCGCAGCGCATTCAATGCAATTTCCAGCCGCCAGGTCTTAGCCAGCCAAGCAGCTTGCCTGCTCTGTCATTGCCAGTCAACTTTCAATGTCACACATCATCAAACTTTGCGCTACTTTGGCAGCCGTTGCAGTAAGCATCAGCAGCAGCGGCAGCGGCAGCTGCAGTGAGTGAGATGCAGCTGCCTGCAAGGCATATTCCGATTTTGGCTTCTGCAGATCGTGCATTCTGCATCTGTGCACCCAGAGTTCAGTATCCATCGCTTGCACACTTGAGGCATGAAAAGAAGTTGACTTTGGTCGGGCATTTGACAGCTTTTGTTGCTGCAGGAAGTTTGCCCTGCCAAGGCCCCTTCGACTGCTGCCAACTGCCACGTTTGAGTTGCATTCATGACAGCGGCTGCTGCTGAGCCGTCGACGGGCTGTCGAGGCGGTATTCTTGTGACATAACGGTAAATGGCTTTACTGTATAGCCAAAAGCTGAGCAAATCAAGCAAATTTCCCCGATATGGCAACGCCTCACAAGTTTTCCCATTCGATGGATGAATGTATGTGTGTGTGTGTGTGTGTGTGTTAGCGTGGCTCGGCAGCTGGACAAAGTTAAAATTTGATGCTGTCGCCGCCATTCGCCAGCCCTTTCGCTCCCCCTCCCCCTCTCCCTCTCTCTTTCTCCATGATCTGCCTTCTCTCTGCTCAGCTTATGTGCGTTTCCCATATTGAATTACATGTGTGCGCAATTGCAGCCCATGCAAAAATTATCGAAGCATAGCAGTCAGCATACCAACCAGCTCCAGCGTTAGCAATTCCCATTTTCCACTTCCACAACTCCTTTCATTTCCCTTTTCCAGCACAGCTTTCAGGCTGTCTATCTCCTCTGTATGGGGATATGTGGACAAAGAGTCTTACAGAAAAACTAAATTTCAGCTAAGCTCGAGAGGCTATGGACTTATTGTTGTTCTCCAAAAAAATAGACTAAGGAAACTATTTCCATTTTGCATATAATAGATTATTGAAAAGCTTTTAGAGGGCATTTATTAGTCGGGCAAGTGGCCTGCTCAGGCATTCATTGGCATTCCCATTGGCAGTCATTGGTGCTGCCAGGCTGCATCCCTCGTTTGTCGGTTCTTGTGTTCTGGCATGCATCGAATTGACGGTTCGAATTTCATGTTATTGACCGACGTTTTTCTTTTGCGGCTCCTCGGCCTCAAACCATTTGATTTGGCGCTGCCCGGCTGCTCCCTAGTCAGCACTCAAAGCAAGCAGAAAATGTCCAAACTGTCAAATGCCAAAAAAGCAAAATGTGAATGGCATTGAGCTGAGAGACGAGAGAGAAGTAGGAGGAGGACGGAGGTCAGCAGATCCAGCCCGAAACCGTACAGGGTGCAGAAATAGATGCAGGTGCAATGGCAGCAACAGCAGTCGGAGCTAGATATCAGACATTTGCCATTGCAAACATGCCAGGGCTCACCTCTGGCCATGTCACCATTGGCTCAATTCGACAGTGCCTCTTCCGCACACACGGACAACATGACAAAGCGAATTGCATTTGGCTGGAGCCTCCAACCCCTTGGACCGTACCAAGTCATAAGCATGATTAAAGTCCAAGTGCAGCGCACTCCACTGAGTGAAGCCAATTACCCATTCCGCAACCTCCTTTCGAACAGAGCCCCAGCTGCAGCAGCTACATAAAATATTACCAACAGGTCACTCATTTCCAATTTGTCAGCATTTGAGAGCTTTTAGTCGCATCAAAGGGGCTCCAAACATATTTGCACTTTGATTTTGTCGGTTACGAGTCGCTTGCATATTTTAAGCAGACATTTTGCCAGCGCTCCCCACACAGCGCCTGCCCGAGCAAATTCAATTTCAATTTCACTAATGAATGCAATATTAATTACAGCAATAAGGCCAAGGCGCCAGTGCCTCAAGGTGTCGTTGTTGAAATGATACAAAAATTTCTATTTTGCATAAAAGGACAAAGGGAATTGTTCGTTGTCTGTGGCTTAAGGCTGGAATTATTTATCGTTCGATATAATTAGGTTAGCGCAGGCTTATTGGCAATTGCTCAGGGATTTACTGATCTCTAAGAGCTGCTCGATTAAAACTAGTGGCAGATCCTTCCCACTCCTAAACACATCCCTCCACCCACTGACACCATTGCTGCTCTATTGTGCCTAAGAATCAGCGCACGTGTCCTCATCTTTTTGCGACTCAAATTGCTGCATTCTTTCACTGCGCCCCGCCCCCAGTCCGAGTATCAGCGTGAATAGCGCCAAACAATGCCCAGTCGAGCTGGCAACAAAGGCAGCCTCTTGCACGAAGGCATTGTTGGGCAGCCAGCCCAAGTACGAGTGGCAGCGCATGCAAGGACATTTGTTTCACAATTCAATCTACAATCTTCAATCAAGTCGCTGCCCCGGCACACTGTGCGCTGGGCAGCAGATTAAAATCAGCGCTATGCGCAACGTGGCCAGCCGCAGGGAATAGGTAAAGAGGCGGTGGTGCGGAGACGGCACTCGCGCCTTGATCAAATTGCCATGAAAATTCATTTCAGGCTAGCCGCTAGACCCAAAAAGTATGCAACGCTGTTGCGCCGCTCGTATGCGTATAAATCGCACGAAATTAGCTGGCGATTGTTGTGCACACACACACACACACACACACAGAGAGTGAAACGAGTGCAAACGGAAATGAATTTGCGGTGCAAAAATGATTGTTGCACAAAGGCAAAGAACGAAATGAAATAAAAGATGGACGCCACGCAACACCCTCGGGAGTATGCGTGTGTGTGTGTGCGTGTTTGTGTGTGTAAACGAATTTGCGCTCTGCCTGAAAAGCCACAAAGCAGAACTGCATACAAAAATTGAATTGCCAAAACATTGCACAGTGGGACAAAAGAAATTTGTAAAGCTTTTCGAGCTAAAATATTTATAAATTAATATTTAATTTGATTGATTTTACTATTGTAGTATTTTAATTTAATTTTCCTTAACAAAATATTATAAGAAAATTTATTTATATATTTATGAAAATTTCAATAATATTTATTTCATATTAATTTAATTTGTGCATTTAATAATTTTATATTTTTAATTTAATTTTATTTTAATTTAATTTACTTATATAATTCCCTTTCACATTATTTGCCAGCTTTTCTCCGTTTCGTAACCACTGTACTGTACACGTCCTCGCACTGTGAGAAAGATGTTCAAAGGCAAACAGATAGGCCGACATATGCCAATAGAGGCTGCGCGCGGGCCAAAGCACTTCAGAGGTGGGGAAGATGGAAAACGAGCCACGTTAGGCAAACGTTGAATTGGTTTTTTTCCGCTTTCGTTTAGCAATTTTATTTCCGGCTTTGTCGCCATTCATTCGATTGCGAAACTGATGGCAGGCGACTGTCACAAGCGAGGACATCGCTGCACATATCCCGACCTAATGTGTTAACCCAATTTTCATGTTGGGCGCCCGCTCGGCGCTGGCGGCCGGCGGCACCGGCAGAGAGACAGGCCCCAAACACACAGATCCGATAAACACAAACGGCAAACTCCGTGTATTACAAATTTAGTGCTGAATTACGATTATTTGCCAGCGCCTGAAAATTAACGAGACGACTTTGAGCCCAGGTCGAGCCACATATGCAATTTCGGCAGTCAACAAATGAGCGTGCACAAAAAGGAAAGAAACAGAGGGGCAGAGAGGGAGGTGGAGGGAGAGGGTGAGCTGAAAAGTCAAGTGGGTGAAATGGGAAAGGGATGCGCAACTGCCTCAAGCTCATTTGCATAAGTGACAGTTGGGGCTCTGGCTGAAGGAAATGTTGAATCGTTATCCAAATGTGGAGTGCATAGGCCGTAATGTAGCCAAAAGCAGTCTTGAGGTGTGCAAACAAGGAAATTACTTCTCAAATTAAGAGATATATTTAATTCGATAATTTTGTGTACCTGTCTATACATGAAGCTGACATATTGTCCTGTGCCTAAAGACAGAATGTCTTCCAAGGAAAATTAGATAAAAATCAATCAAATATTGAATACGAGCAAATTGCTTCTTTGTATCTATACTCATCGCTGTTCAAGATCTAAGACTCTTACTGCAAATGAATGTATATATAAGGCATCTGTACCCAAGCTCAGCAATAAACTTTCCTATCAATCAATATATTTTTTTTAATAGTATGTATACTATATATTTATATTATCTATTTATTATTAATTTATATAAATATATTATATTTTATATTTTTATATTATCTATATTTATTATTAATTTATATATATTATAAAGAAATATAAATATTATTATTTTTAATATTATATATATATATTTATATTATGGACATATTTGTATATTTATTATTAATTTATATAAATATATTATATATTATATTTATTTAATTAATTAAATTTTTTCATTTTAAAAATTATATTCATAAACTTTTCTAGCTCAAGTTGAAGTCTTATTCATATCTCTATCAAAGTTCGCTTTTTATTTAAATATTTCTTCATCTTATAAACACTTCTTAGACTAGCTAAAACATAAAACTTTTATGCATTTTATGTACAATTTTTAATAGTTCCGCTTTATATTTATATTGCCAATATCTTTCATTGCTCCCCTTTGACTAGCTACAAGTTTTGATGGCTTTCGCACTTCTCAAATTAGCATAAACCACTTTGGCTCAAGTCTTTAAGCTAAATATTGTAGTATTTGCTTCGTTTAAACCATAAATATAATATTAATAATTTAAATAAATATGCCTACAGTCAATCATGTTTTTTTCACTCCAATGATTCAAGGAACTGTTACATCAATTGTGCGCCAAGCATTCTATCAATTTCAGCATAATTAAATTGAACTCAATGCACAGAAAAAACGTGAACCCAGATTTGGGTTGCTGTGACGTCGATTACCTGGAGAATCTTGTGGCCTGTTTGGCTGCCTTTTTTTCCTGCCCCATCCATTTGCAGTTAGTTGCCTGCTTTTGGCAACTTAACGAATTCACTTTGACTTTGCATATGGAAGCTAGGCTTGGGCCTGCCATTGGCAGGTAGCTATATATACACATATATGTATGTGCCTGTTACCTGTGACTGACTGTGCGTGTGTGCGGGTTTGGGTGTGTGGGTGTACGTGCCAGTTCAGCTGGGGTCTGTTTGAGGGTAACTTGTTCGTTCGCTTGGTTTCATTTTTATTTCTTTTCTCTATTTTTGTTGTTGTTTCGCTTTCTACATTGTTCATGACGTTTCACATGCAAAACGCGTGTCACATTCGCATTTCCGCCCTGTCATGCTAGTTTAGTAGGGTCCCAGCACAAAAATACAGCTCCTACGCACACATGTGGCAACACCTACCCTCAACACACACACACACACGCACACACGCTCACACGCAGCGCTTTTTGGCTTTCAGTAGCAGTTGCCGTCCTTTGGTTACTTTGACGCTCTCGCTCTGGATAAGTGGGCATGCGTGTGTGTGTGCGCGTGTGTGGGTGTAGTGGGGCTCCTTTTGGAATGTGTAACTTGTTAAAAATCCATTAATCACGTAAGTGGCAACTCTGGCAACGACAAAGCCAGCATACAAATGCGTTCATGCGTGCAAAAACTCAGCCAGCAAAAAGCCGACAAGCTCTGACTGCCTCAGCTGCGGCCCTGCCCTTTCCATCTACGAAACTTGCTCTTTTTACAACACTAATTTGTATGCGTGTGTGCGTTAGTGTGTGTGTGTGTGTGTTTGGCGCTCACTTCATTTTTGTGCCTTGCTTGCGTTTCTGTACTGTTTGCATTTTGCTAGCTCATTATGCTCCCAGGCTCAACCTTTAGCTGTTGCATTACTCATAATATTTGCCTTTCCCTCCCTCTCTCTCACTCTCCTCCCGCCCACTTTTTGTTCCTTTTGCACGTTTCCGGCGAAAAAAGCTAACCGGAAATTATGCATGTAATTAAATTTACAAAAAAAAAAAAAAATCATGAATGTTTTAGTTGGGCGCCGTAAATTGTCTTTGCTCGAATAACTTTTTTTTTGCGCTCTCTGAGAGAGCTGCAAATAAAAGTAATTAATTGAAAGGAGCATATAATGAGAGTTTAGCATAAGACACATATTGGAGAACATGACCAAAATGCGGAATATATTTATGTATGATTTATGAGTGCTAGCACTAAAAAGCCAATTAGAAACCAAAATTTGAGCACAAAAGGTATGAAGTGGTGTAAATAAATCTAAATAAATTATTGAGCTACGAAGGCGAAAGAAATTGAACAGAAGAATATATATACATGATAGACTTCTAGTAAAAAATTAAAAAAAAAATATATATATAGGATGAAAGAAATGTTTTTGCCGCAATGACAGAAGCTAAAGTTCAAGTCTTTATGCAATATGCATATTTTTTCACGATTTTATCAAGTATTTTCATTTAATTAAATATACAAGTATAATAAATCTTTAGTATAAATACACCTAATAAATATAGTATAAATTTAGCGCAAATTTATTCAAAATTTTTATTTTATTTGCAAGCTGTAGCAGCCCACAGGTATTTCCATTGCTACAACATTTTTTAATCAGTAACAAGCCAAACACGTTGCATTAATTGTGTCAAACTATTTGCTCTTAATAATATCTAATATCCTGGGCAAAAGATTGCACTAAGAGCTTCAGCCACAAGCTGTGGCCATATGCAGCTCGGGTGCTGTAATTCCGCTCGGGCCAAGCTCACATAAAATATTTAATGAAACGATGGCACAAACCGCACTAATTGCAAAAACCAAACATTTTCCCACAGCGCCTTTGGAAATTCATTTTTTGGCAGTTGCCGAATGTGCTGCGTGTGTGTGTGTGACTATCTATGTGTGTGCGTGTGGTTCCTAAAAGCCGCAACAAACACAAACCCACAGGGACACAGGAAATCAGAGCGAGATAGAGAGACAGAGACAGGAGTGGAGCGAGTGCGATAGCGTTAGCTGAATCGTACATAACCCAAGTGGACTGCCAACTTGTGTTAATATTAAATTACCAAAAACTATTTGCAATTTTTGAAAGTTTTGCACTGTCTGGGCTGGCCGGGCAAGTGCGGTTGGCAGCGGGCTCGCTGCAGAGGGTGTCGACGTCTTGTCTTACAACTTGCACGCATTCCTTTCGGCACAAAATTCCTTGGCTCCTTTTACCATGACACACACACACGCATACATATATATGTAGAGCTCCACACACAAGTTTATTATGTCTGCTGGTGCTGGCCAAGCGAGCGCCAGAAAGTATGCAACATTTTAATATGTGTGTCAGCTGGCGCCCATTTGCATTTGGCAGGGAGTGAAGACGGCGCCCCCCTCTATTGTCTCCGAGACGCACATCTAATAAACCTGGCGGAGCAACATTCGCAGTAAGCATCTTTGCGGTTTTTGCCACAACGTCAGAATTTACTGTGTGCCCAGCCCCACGCACATCGTTTGTATCTGGCTGCTTGCGGCAACCCCTTCCATTTACCACTTGAGCCCCGACTGGAGCAGCATCTCGGCTCTGTCAACCCGTTCAGATCCGCGTGGCACCTGCTGCAAAGTTTTACGTTTTGGTTTCCATTTTCTTTTTTGTTTTGCCTTGTTTTTCTTGGCCCCCTGCAAAATCAAAGTTAGCACGCAGCGACTGTGTCTCAGGTCCAACTGGCTCGATGCCACTTTTACTTGCCGAGCTACTTCAACTCCAAGAGCCAGCCAGGCAGCCAACCAGCCTCTCTGCCTGTCGTCTGCTGCTGTCCTTGCTGCTGCCCTTGCGAACTTTTCATATACTCAGTATTTTCTACTTAAATTAAATACAATGTGTGCGAAAAGTAAATTGAAGTTTGCTTTATGTGGATTTTGCACTCTGCGCTGCATTTACGGAGTTTCATTTAAAACATGTTAAACAAATGCTGCGAACGAGGCTTACATCGGCCCACAACGAAAAAGTTGACATTACAGGCATCGGGCAGAAAGTCTGCTCTAAGTGGGGCGGCAGAGGGGGCAGGGGGAGGGGAGCCCTTTTTGGGGGTAACTTGTTAAAGGCTTCAACTTTGAACTTTCAACTGTTGCCTGTCAAGTCTTGGCTGGCTGCTTCGCACACTCTGCCCGCTGTGAGTAGAAACTTCTCTCTACATATATACGGGGAAGTGTAGCCCAGGGCAACGCGCGTCTAGGTAAGAGCTAGAACACATTATAGAAAAGTTTAAATTGTTAAAGTAATTGATTTTGAATACCACATACATAAGCACATAATAGCGTGAATGCTTGTGTGGGTCGAGCAGTTGGCGCTGTGCACGCGTAACAGCTTCGCTGACGATGATATAACCAAAGTGTCTTGTCTGAAGGTCATTAGCATGCTTACGGGAAATATGTTGATATATACGAAAATCTGCTGGGTTAACGTGGGATGAATGGGATTTTGCTTAAATATGCGAGGTGTGCAACTAAATTTGTGCTGGGACAATGCGTTTCTTGGGGCAGCTTTGCCTACATATATTCGAGCTTATATTGATACTAAAAATATTTTATCTTTTGTGTATTATGATTCTAAAACCTTTTTAAATACTTCAGAAATTTTTCAAAAATTTTACAACCTGCATAACAAATACTGCTGGCACTGGACAGGTTGACCTGGCGTATACGTAATATGCATACGTTACATATGCGTAAAGGCACTTAACAGCAGATATCATATCGTATTCAGATATATTATGAATACGAAAATATGTTTTATTTACAGATACGTTATATGCACATATAATATTCCTAGCATATAATCCACCTACATATTCCGACCTGTAGGTCAAGCAGTCTGCAAGAGCCAAACCAACCCATTAAAATTAGCTTCCTCATTTATTCTTTACAACTTTTCGATTCAGATATTTATAGCTCGTTGAATTTGCCACGGATTATTACTCGATTCGCGTTTGTGCTTTGGTGCTTGCTCAGGTACCACATTCTCACTCTCGACTTGGGCAATGCAATTATAAAACTTTAATCAGCTGCTAAACCAATTTCCAAAGGCAACAAAAGCGCCGCGCAGAAAACTCATAAAGTGCACAAAATACGCACCGCCGTTTGACTCCTGTGCGCCGCGCGCCTTTCAAATGGAAAATGGAGCAGAGCAGAAGGAAACTTTCCTTTGCGCCACACCCCGAGCGCAACAACAATGGGGAAAGCACAACACAAAGCGGAATTAAAAGTGAAAAAGTAGGCGGCCAGTTGCAAAGGCCTCTTGAGGCAGCTCAGGCCCGGGCTCAGCCGTTGCGATTGGGGTTGAGTGGACTGGAGTGCCGCGCCCGTGGACAATCCCTGCTGTGCCCCACGACCGCCGCCTGTTTGTGCCACTGCAGCGGCGCGTCTTGGATTTCCAGCTGGCGTGAAAAAGGTAAATAACGTGTAAGAACTCACCTGGCACCGATGAGCAGGCTGTTGCCATCCTTGGTGACGAGCTTGAAGTGATCCACGACGCTCTCGTTGCCCAGAAATTTCAGTATATCTTCGGGACCTGCAAAATGGTTGACAAAAAGAGAAAATTATTAATATTTGCTCCTGGCTTAAGTTGGTCAAAGCACGAGCCGGCGACGGCGACGGCGACCGAGAAATGGGCGTCGCTCGGTCTGGCTGGCTGCAAATGCCTAATTAGGCAATTAGGCGTCGTTAAAGGCGACAAAAAAGCTGGGCTAAGGGTTGGCCAGGGCTAAAACTAAAGAGCTCAAAATGGTGGCGCTCGGGAAAACAATGCAGCTGCCAAGCAGCCGGGGAGCAGGGGCCGAGGGCCTATAGTGTTGGTAGTAGCTCGCCTGTTCTTTGGCTGATATGCAAATGGCGCCCGACCAGGGACCCGGAGTTACAATGCGGGCACAAAGGATTGCCCGTTTAGCAGCAAAAACAGGACAACAACAGCAGCAGCAACAGCGGCGGCAGCAAAGTTTTTCGTCATTTGTTTACTTTAGCTGTTCGCATTTAGTTTTTCTCGCAGCGACCAGCAACCACTGATAGTTGTCAGCTGCCACAAGCTGAGCTACTGCTGCCGCCAGATAAACTAGCTAAGAGCCATCAAGTACTTAAATCTCCCAGGGACTAGTACTCGGTAATTACAATGGCGAGCTGCAATGCTATGGCTCCGCGCTGCAGTTGCAGTTGCAGTTGCTAATGGCAATGCGACTGAGCCAAACTAAATGGCAAAGGTGTCACTGCTATATCTTCTAAACTAAACTTTAACTCGCAGCTGTCGCACAAATCTCTCGAGTCTGTGGAGCGACACAAAGGCTTGGAGTAAATAAACAAGTCTGAGAATGTCTCAAATGTTTGGGTTGTTAAGGGAAAATAATGGAGATTGCATAGATGATATATAAATATAGTAAATATATTTATGGTTACTTTAAAGTTTGTAACTTGTATAAACTCTTTAACTAATTTAGAATAAATGTAAGAAAAAATATGGATATCTAGTTGATGCTTGCATTTTCTAAGAAATTTTTCTTCTCTTTCAGAGTTGTGGAAATAAACCTTAAAATGATGTGGAATAAATGTAGGAAAATCAGACAAAGCTTATTCAGAGAAATGAGTTTTTCTAGACCTTCAGAGACGTTATTGAGAAGCCTTTAATAAAATATAAAACTTACGTGGAATAAATGTAAGAAAAAATATGGAAATCGATTTTATGCCTGAATTTTCTAAGAAATTTTTCTTCTCTTTCAGAGTTGTGGAAATAAATCTCAAAATGATGTGGAATAAAGGTAGGAAAATCAGACAAAGCTTATTCAGAGAAATAAGTTTTTCTAGAGAGCTTCAGAGACGTTATTGATAAGCCTTTAATAAAATCTAAAACTTACGTGGAATAAATGTAAGAAAAAATTTGGAAATCGATTTTATGCCTGAATTTTCTAAGAAATTTTTCTTCCCTTTCAGAGTTGTGGAAATAAATCTCAAAATGATGTGGAATAAAGGTAGGAAAATCAGACAAAGCTTATTCAGAGAAATGAGTTTTTCTAGAGACCTTCAGAGACGTTATTGATAAGCCTTTAATAAAATCTAAAACTTACGTGGAATAAATGTAAGAAAAAATTTGGAAATCGATTTTATGCCTGAATTTTCTAAGAAATTTTTCTTCTCTTTCAGAGTTGTGGAAATAAATCTCAAAATGATGTGGAATAAAGGTAGGAAAATCAGACAAAGCTTATTCAGAGAAATGAGTTTTTCTAGAGACCTTCAGAGACGTCTTGTGTAAAGAAATTATTGATCAAGTTTTGATGAAATCCTTAACTTATGTGGAATAAATAAAGAACAAACACCGAAATCTATTAGGCAGAGTGGGGCAAAAGCAGATATTTCCATTATCTTAGAGCTTTCTACTTAGGACTTTGGCAGAAATATGAAATTTGTATAATTTTCTACGAATTTGTTTAGCTGCTCCTGAAGACTTTTCGAAACAACATTCAGAACATCTCAGAAAACATTTTAAATGCACTTTGCTTAAGCTAATAGAAATGCAGCAAAGATTTCATTTCAGTTGGTTTTTGCTCATTACGGGACGAGCCCTTGGGCAGCTTCGTCCTCAAATTCTTTGACACTCGATAAACACGACTCCATTTCAGCTGGCGGCCCTTGAATACGTATTGCCCGTAATGGGCACGCCCCGGCCCGCGCGCACGGCATCATTACGGATAACGTAACACGCCTTTTGTCAGTCGCTTCGTTTGATCAATGATGTCAGGGTGAACTTTTTGCAGCTCAGCTTTTAACTTTGACTGCAAGCGGTCAACCACAAAGAGCGAAAAAGTTTTCAGCGCCTTTTTTGCGTCCTTCTTTTATTTCTGACTCCTGGCAGCGGCCAGCCTGCTGCAACCTGGTTATTGAAAGCGCATTTGGATGCGCGCTTCACGCTTTGCACTTTGGCAGGCGGCAAAAAACAGCCAAAAATTAATGGGCGTGAAAAAAGCTTTTATGCACGAGCTTTTCATATGGGACAGGCCTTTTGTTTGCTTGACATTTAACGTGACACGTGGGACATGTGCGCAGCTGACTGCGTGATAAGGGGGCAGAGCGAAGCCAGGGGCGCGACGGGCCGGGGGCGGGGGCGGTGTCTCGCGCAAAGTTTCAACATTCACTCGGCATATGCGACATTTTTAATTTGGCGCTTTAATTAAAAGCAACAAAGCTTTGAAACAAAAAACGACGCAGCGATGCGAAAGGGTTTCAAGAGTTTCCAAAAGGCAAAAAACGAAAAGAAATATAACAAAATATTCACGACAGCTGCAATGGTAATGAAATATGCAGAGCTGCCAGCCAAGATGAACAGTCAGAGAGCCGAGGACATCCAAGGAATGTGTGAATGAAAGAGAAGCAAAATGATGCATAGCAGATGGAGCGAGGAGCAGACTAAGCAAAAGCTTAAAAAGAATTGATTATTATGTACATATTAAACCAAAGTTCAGATATCTAAGCCAAATGAATCGGCTACAATGCTGCCATAGCAAGTTTCAATATATTCTTCCTTTTAGCTTAGAACTTTTAAATCTTTGATCCTTCAGCAACTTTAGAGTAAACTTTCTTATTGGAGTCCCTGAAGCGCATTGTTATTTTACATGCAGAGTCGACTCTGGTCGCACGTAAGTTATGTTTAATGCTACCGCGGGCCTTTTCGTCGACCCTGCCAACTATGTAAGCCCCCAAATTGTAAGCTAATATTTGTTTTACCTACATACACAACACGGCACAGCCTCACCCACACGCACACAGTTCGGCCAGCAAACAGCCAAAAATCTAATATTTACCTTGACTTTCAAAATGTATGCAACGCCAAAGTAAACTGCAACTCAACACGTCGCACCCCTGCCCAGAGCCCACTGTCCAGAGCTCACAGCTGCCGCCGCCCCAACCCCTGTCCCAGCCCCTGCTCGACACTCAGTTGGCAGTTGTATTTGAACAAAGACGCAGCAGACCGAACCGAAGCCGCCAGACGATTCAGCAGGCAGCGAAGCGCAGACCAGCAAAAAAAAATATTATATATATGGAAAAAAATACAGAAAAAAAAACACATAGTGAACGAAGGCAAGAGCCTGACAGAGTCTATCACTTTAATCAACTGACTGACAGTCGGGCCTGCCGCTCCAAATTATGCAAATTCAACGAAAATAAACGTGAATTCCGACATTCGAAATCTACAAATGCCGGACAGCCCAGCTCTAGGACCCGCTCCCATGCCGTCTGACTGCGCTCTGAGGACTTCACATTGCGGTAACAATGGCGACAACGTGTCCATGTTTGACTTTGTCGTGCCAGTGGGAACCGAGAGCCGGAACGTGACAACGCAAAGATCGCACGCCTTATGATGTGCGAAAGAGTCGAGGCTGTGCCTCGCCCCCTCTTGAGGACCCAAAGATTTTTATACAAATTACACAGCGCTACATAAGCTGATTATTAAATATTTCTTAATGAATTTTTCATTCTGACGCTGCTTGGTGTGTGTATTTTACGCCCAGCGACCGCACGGAAATATTTACTCAACTACGGCGCCCGGACTCTGCAGTTAGTATCATAAATAAGCGCCTTCAGGTGGGCAGCGGACAGGCGCTGCCAGCGCCAGCGAGCGAGTTGACCAAGTCGTGGAAGACCAGCAAAAAGACAGTGGGGCATTAAAAATGCAAATACTTTATAAGTGCAAGCAAAATGTTGCACTCCGAAAAAAGTAGACAACAGCAGCAAAATACTAAATAATGAAAGTTACCTTAATGGACGTAACTGGAACCAGCAACTGGACTGCAAAAAGTTAACAGAGAAGTTAAGTAGATAAGTTAGCGAGTGGACTGCCCGAGCAAACTAATTGAATGGTTCCATTTAGAATGCAACGGGGCCGTTAAAGAACTGCGGCGAGTGGTTAAAAAATTATGCAATTATATATTTATTATGGGGGACAAAGCGCAGAGCCGCATTGGCCGAGCATTGATAACGGCTGCGCCTGCAATAAATAAACTATAAATTATTTGGGGAAATTATAGGCGCAGCAACAGTGACCGATGCCATGGTAAGTATTCATTTATTATAAGCGGCTTTCGAAATGCGATATGGCTCGCTTTTGGCTGCTGGCCATGAGAAATCACACAATGGCAGCGGCGGCGGCGTCACATAAAAATTATATAGTCGAAACCGAAAAAAAATGATGGCAATGGCAATGACTGGGGCTGGAGCTGGAGCTGGAGCTGGAGCTGGGGACGGCGTCTGCCGGAAAACAAAATGCGGCGATGCGTGAAAAACATTCCACGATTCCTGCAACGCCAGGCCCGACCAGAGCAACTTCCTGTCCATGTTCCATGGCTGCTGCTGCTGCTGCTGCTGTCGACTCTATCCCTTGGCCAGGCGGCGTTCAGTGGGAAAAATCCCAGCCGAGATTTGCATTTAATTGAAACGAACGCCGGCACACGCAAGAAATGCAGAGCACAAGCCAAACATCAGAAACAAAATGAAGAAAAAAACTGAACGAAAAAACGAAATCCAAAACAAACTCAAAAAAAAAAAAAAAAAGCAAGCGAAATGCAAAAGAGAATCATTTAGACATAGAGCCCCCAGTAAACGAAATGAAATCAGAAATCGTCGGCCCACTCGAAGCTGGGGTGCAGTGTCTTATCTCAGAGGCAACATAGGCCACAGGCTTATCGTTAGCTCATTCAGCCCCTCCCCAGCTTGTTTGATTTGTTTTCGCTTCGGCTTTGGCTTTGAATTCTCGCTCTGCATTTTAGCTTTGCTATTTTCTCGTTGTGTATTGTTTCCCTTTCCAATGGATGTGGGAGTCTTCGTCTCACTCCCAGTCCAAGAAATGTTCATGCTTTTGCTGCTGCTGCTTGCATCTTGATAGCTTTTGGGCTAAACTATAGCCGAGGCGGCTGAAACACCTCTCGGACGCTGTCTATCGGTAATTGCGGTGTTTCAATTGCTGCTCGAGATGACATACAGGATGAACAGCTTTAAAAATGAATGCAGGCATTAGTCAAGCTAATTGGAGTGAGCAAAGCGTGGGCAGAAGAGAGAAGCCTTATACAAGAAATATTTACTATTTGTATAGAGGGGAAAGGAGAGTATCATAGGGAATATGTCTTATAGAAATGAGTATATTATATGATACATATGATTAGAAGAGCTTATACCGCTATAACAGTAAATTATAACTCAGATATTAGATAAGGCTTCATGGCTTATGAGATTATTATGAATATATATTGCTGGCTGAAGACGAAGCCTACAAAAGTCTTGTAGGTATAAATTAGGGTATAATTATGGGCTATGATTATATAGGTTTCAGCTTTCTAGAACATCTTCATTATACTAATTGCACTGATTCTCTTCCTCTACTTGCTTATTCTTTCATAAAGAGCTCAAGATGTATATAAACTGTAATATTACAAGAGACTAATCGAAGAGAATAATTAATTAATATTGTATATTAATATTATATATTATATATTATATATTATATATTATATATTATATATTATATATTATATATTATATATTATATATTATATATTATATATTATATATTATATATTATATATTATATATTATATTTATTATATTTATTATATTATATTTTTTTTTCTATAATTTTCTTTTGCTATAGAGAAGCTCTTAGATGTGTGTCTTCAAGTTTCATTTAAATACTCAACCATAGTTTACTTGAGCGTACAGTATAGTATATATATATATATATATATATATATATATCTATAACAATAATCATTGTCCTAACTTAATCAGGGCTCTATTAGCTTAGTCCTCATCCACAAACATTAATCTCCTGATACCTCATAAAATTGTTATATTAAACACATTTTTTTTCCGATTGTCTCACACACAACATCAAATTCAATTACAAAATATTTCTGCTTCATGCGATTTGTTGTTTGATACATTTTTTTTCAACTCCAAACAATTGAAACAAATCGAATTTACTCGTATTGTGTGCTAATGAACACGCCCCCAAGGGCTCCAAGGCAGCCGACGCCCCAGCGCTGGGCCCGCAATTGCCGTTCAAATCGAAGCTTCGTTAATATTTCAAATCGTTGACAATTAAATTTAATTCATCTACACTTTGTGCATTACAATTTGATTTGATGAGAGGCAAAAAAAAAAAGGATCAAATACATATGTGTGTGTGTGTGTGTATTCATGCATGGCGAATGCCCTGACGAGTGCCCAATTATTTACATAATTGCATTGAATTTGCGGTTGTCGCTACTTAATGCCAAACGCGTGATGCCCGTAATTGGATATTTGCATTTACGAAATTCCCTCAGCGGCGACATTTTTCTACAATTCAAACAACAAATTCCATAAATTGGCAGAAAAAAAGAAAGAATTATTTATTTGAATTTTCCATAGACTTTTCAAAGGTAAAATCTGAGCTGAGCTGAGACCCTGGCACTGCATTCGTTTATTTTTTCACATTTATATGGCATATGCTTTCCACTTTGAACTTAATTCTGAGTGCATGAAAAACGCATTTATTTCAAAAAAATATGTGTTTTATTTATTTATTTATGGAAATACGCAACGAGCTATGGTCTATGGAGCTGGCGCCACCTGGCGTCCATTTGGGCGCAACATAACCTTGTTCCAAACGTGCTTCATGTGAAATGAAATTAATCGGCAGACGTTAAGGAAAAGTCATAAAAGCCTTTAAATTCATTTAGGCTGGAAGTGGGAGGCGGCGAGCTGCAGGTCGGGTCTGCCGCATGTCCTGCGGTTGCCGCAAAATGTGACAGGATATGGACTACACGCCATTTATGCAGCAATTAACGCAACTTACGTCGAGTGGAAACGCGAGGCCAGCACATGTTCGGCCGCCCCAAGGACCAGGCACGATCCAGGCCGCCTTTGCGCGCTGCCGGTGCCCAGCTGTGCCACGATTCTGTTACGTAGTTTATGCACTTTTAATTATTATTGTATTATTTTGCATTTATTTACGTTCACGCGAGAGCCGAAGAGCTGCGCCGTCACTCGTCTGGCAGCAAAGACCATCGACTCCAGCGCATTTAATGACACCAAATTGTCGCAACCAATTGGCAGGTGTCCTTCTGGCTGTCCTTCTTTTAAGGCAAATGCTGAGAAATTTCCCAAAAGGAATGCCTCACGTTAAAACATATAAATTTAATTACTTTTTGCAGCGCCAGTCAGTCCTGAAGTAAATTAAAAGCTATTGTTGCAGTCGAGCAGAGTCAGAGATAATGAAATTTCGTTTATCGATCGAGTACTTCGATATATCTCTGATGACCTTCAGCTAAGTATATGTTTTGTACATGTTTGTGTATGCGTTAAGTGTTTGCCTTGCGTAATGCATTTTCATTTTTCCATTTTCCATTCTCCGCTCTTCGTTCTACGTTTTCTTTTCCATTCAAGTTGTGTGCATCATTAGGAGCTCACGCCTGTATGACTTGCTCTTCAAACAGAAACTAAATGATATTTTCGGCATGAGCTGGCTGAAAACTCATCTGAATGTGTGCCAAAGCATTTGCCTGTTGTATCTGCCCGCCCCGCCCCCCTCTCTCCCCCTCTCTCTCACTCTGTGTATGCCCTTGCATAATCCAGGGCTGGCTTTGGCAAATGGGTAGCGGCAGCAGCAGCATTTACACGACGCAGATAAGACGCTTTACATGTGCCTAAACAAACACATGGCCAGAGGAGCTCACAGCCAGGGCGACGTCAGGTGCACGCACCCAGTCGCAACTGGGCCAGTGAGGCATGCATGAATGAATCGCAAACAGGTAGAGATGCCAGCTGAGATGGAGACAAAAACAGTGACAGACAGACAGGTGTGTGTGTGTGTGTGTGTGCACTAACCACACGCGTCACTTATTACAATGACAATGATATGCCCCGCCCCCCTCCTCCACACAGGCAAATATGAATGGCAGCAGGGGTTTGGTCCTTGTGCCTTGGGTTAACAGTGTCAGTGGGTGTAATTGATCAGGCTCAGGCACTTGAGCCCGCTGTAGCCGGCGCACCCGCACACACAGTCAAACAATGACTTGCATTGCGTTATAAATTGACGCTACTTTCGAGCATGGCCAGACCTGGCCGTGGGGCTGATGGGCCTGATGCAGCCGCCGCCGAGCCGAGCCATGTGAGCGCTTTATGATATGCACAGCACGAAACTGAACGTATGTACAAAATGAATTGCAATACACTGAGAGTTTTACAGCATGTACGTGTTTCCTTTTGGCAATGTAATCAAAGTCGAAATATAAATTGCAAGCGCTGATTGCGCCCTTTGCATGCCATTTTAATAGACTTTCATAGGCAGCTGTGCAGGCATAGCTGTTGCAGGTGAGTAGGCGTATACTTAATATGATCTTTCATATGCTCAAAAAGTTTTTTACTTAAATGTAAATTTTTATTTGAGTTTTTTGTAAACTAACCTGAAGATTTCTTAAGCTTATGAGGGATATGCTTAAGAAAATTCCCTTTATTTAATTAAGATATATTATCAGTTCAGGGTTATGCTTAAGAAACCTTCCCCAAAAGCTCTGAATTTATTTAATGAAGCTATATGTTCATTATGATTCACTTCTTCAACATCTTCAGCTTCAGTTACAGTCTTTCAGCTGCCATCCACCCTCCACTTAACTAATACCTAATATGATTTTTCATAATCTCAAAAAGTGTTTTACTTGAATTTTTTTTTTATATTTAGCTGCATTTCTTAAGCTTAACAGTCCAGGGATATGCTAAGGAAAGCTTCCTCAAAAGCTCAGAATTTATTTAAGTGAGATATATATTCATTATGATTCTCTTCTTCAACTATTAACCTCTGCTCTGCCATTTCTTCTGCCCCATGGCTGGGTAATTTCGCTCAGTGTGAGTAGACGTATACTTAATATGATCTTTCATATACTCAAAAAGTTCTTTACTTGAATGCAGATTCTTATTTGAATTATTTTATATTAACCTGAAGATTTTTTAAGCCTATCAGTCTATGGATATGTTTAACAAACCTTCCCTATACATATTTAATGATATATATTCATTATGATTTTCTTCTTCCACGCCTTTCAGCTGCCATCCACCCTCCACTTGTGATTAACAATTAATCCAACTATTAACCTATTCTCTGGGATTTCAGTTGCCCTATGGCTGGGTAATTTCGCTCAGTGTGCGAGTGGCTGGCACGTGCTAAAGTTTATGTATACCATCTGATGGCTGCTGATGATGAGTACGACGATGATACTTTGTTCGTGTTTAATGATGCCGTTTGGCTGTCAACCCGCTGCAGCTGCAGGCAGCTACACAGCATCGCCTTAGCTTTGGCTGAGTTTAACAGCCAGTGGTGCTCTGCCCGGCCCCGCCCCGCCCCGCCCTGCCCTTATTTGCTAACCTGTCCTGTCCTGTCCTGTCCCGTCCCATCGTCAACTGACATTATCATGTAGGTTATGTTGCAGCACGCTCTCTGGCTTTTCATCAGCTCGAACCCAATGATTGCCTGTATGACAGCCAGAAGCACGTCAGTGGCTGCCACTGATGCTGCTCCAATGACCCATAAAACGGACGCCGAGCCCAGCCCAGCTCTGCCCAGGACCTGAAATCCATTGCAACAAGCTACAAGCCAGCCAGTCCGCGTTCGCTTTTGTGGTTCACATGGCACGCGCTCAAAAGTAAATCGGGTCATGTCAAATCGAGCGAGCGCACCTGGTCCTCTAAGCCTGAGCCGGAGCTCCTGCAGGTGCTGCCCGGTGCCAATTGGCATCGATGCCAGCTTAGCTGCTGCGATTGGCCCTAATGAAATTGAGCGCTGTGTGCATCTGCAGCGAACACATCGGATATGAGACCAAGATTAGTCAATTTACTTGCAGAGCGAACAGGAAACAGCTGTCTAAGGCTGCTCTAAGCACTTTAAATAATGAGGGCAGGAAGTTGTCCTGCGAGAGATATAAGCCAAGGTTTATGGAAATATGGGAAAATAGGAAAATCTTCAAAATTTAAGCAGATTAAAGCGCATATCAAGGTAAAGATTTATCTAAATAAATCTTTAAAGTTACCACAACTGATCTGCGAACGTCATTATCAGCCTGGCATCCACTCTGAGAACTCCAACAATAACAATGCGCACAAGGTCTGCTCGAATGGAGGCCAAACCTTTTTTTTTGGCTTTCTCAGAATCAACTTGTCAGCGGGCAAAGCGTTTGTTTTATATACACAATTGAAATCATCAATGTCATCATTATTATCATTATTCTGCGGTTGCTCAATGCTTTGAGCTACTTGCGGCTGGCGGATTTCCAGCCCATCGTCAAAGCAACCAGGCCTTGGGCCCCTCCCGCCGCCCCTCATGCGTTGAATGGGAAAGCTTTGCCTGCTCAGCGACTTTGGTTTTATTTATTTAAAGGCCAAAAACCGATGAAGCCCAAAGACTTAAGTGGTGAAAAAGCATTCGCTTTGAGTTCGTAGCGGCATTCACGGGCTCTTTCATAATTTCACTGTGTGCGTGTGTGTGTTGGTGCCGCCATTTTAATATTGAAGTATGGAGAAGCTTTTCATACTGCGCTAAAGGCCTTTGACTGGGCTATACACACACACACAGAGTTACACACGTAACTGTAATATTAAAGACGTTGGCAGGGGGTGCGTGCGGCGGGGCATTAGGGTAGCAAAAGAAATAAAGTAAACTGAACGGAGCTGAACGCAAAGATAAAAGTGCTCGCGGCAATGGGACGAGTACAAAGACAATGAGGCAGCTGCCGTGGTAGATGACAACCTGGCCAAGCGAGCGGCAAGCATATGGCATAGGGCACCGTTATTTATCATGCCTCGGACAAACGGAACGGAAAAGTAACGGCCCGTCATATTTGCATACTAAGTGCTACTCTTAACGGCAACGAGCAAGCTCAAGCACGCCATTATTCACATATATTCAGATATCTGCAGGCAGTATCATTATAACTATTCAATAAGTCGACACTTATGCTAATTTCTGTTATACTCATCATAGTTGTAATCGGGGCTCGATGGGGCTTATATGCGAATAATTGGATTACACCTCATACGCACCTGCAAAGAGATAAGAAATGGAAATTCGAATTAGTATAAGTGGAGGATGAAATGCTAAGGACACGAAGTAGGCGTAAATTAGTAGGGAGTGTCCGACGGAGTAATACCCTGTTGCTTTTACAATTCTTATGTATTATTTAAAAATAATTTTCGTATATATTAATTAATGCTTGATAAAGTATTAAACTCATATATTTTTCAAATATTATTACTATATTTTTTAGCTAATTTATTTGCTAATAAAAAATTTATTGAATTATTTTGAATACATTTTTTTGATTAAAATCAAAATAATAAATTTATTATTAATATTATTTTTTATATTTTTTAATTCATAACAACATTATTAATATATTAATATTTGTTTAGTTAAATATACAAAATAATAATGAATAAAAAAATAATTTATAACAAATTAAATTATAAATTCGATCAAAAGACTTTAGCTATATATCATTAATTTTTGTGCAATATGATATATTTTGTATTATTTTATATTATAAATATATATATATATCCACTTCATATTTTATCCACTTTTTAGCAGATTTTTAAGCCTTCAAAAATATATAAATCTAATATCAAATTTCAATTATTATTCATATTTTTCGTCCTCTAAATTCTCGTGTCTCTGATTAATTTTCTATCTAGGGCGCTCACCCAATTTATGGTCTACATTCGGTGTTAGTTGCCAAAATAAATTGCAATAAAAGGACAGCAGAGCGAAGCCTTAAATAATCGAGCTGAAAGGTCTTTACAAATAGAAACAAAATAAATGTTGCGCCCCCAGTTTTTTGCGTTGATTTGTATTTTGTTTTTTTTTTTTTCGAATCTTTTTCTTTTTCTTTTTTGGTAACTTCTGCAGTTGCAGTTGCAGCTGAGTTTTTCGCTTCAGTCGTGGCTGCAATTTATTTGCTAGTTGCTGGCAAAGAACGGGCCAACAGAATTCGAGTGAGGGCAAAAACAATTGTTACAACATTTAAGGATGCCAGCGACGAGGACGAAAAATGGCAATAAAGAAGCCAAAATCAATGGAAATATTCGCGTTTGGCATAAATTCACTTTGGCCGGGGCATGATAGCCTCTGTGGACCAATACCACGCCTCCCACGCCCCCACACAACATTTGAAAATAAAACTTTGTAACCCAGTTTTTCGGTTCGCCAAAGGATGGGCGCGCCACATGTGGGCAGACATACCATTGCCGCAAATGCTGCCAGCACCGTTTTTGGTGTTCGATATTTTGCTGTTCATGAAACGGCAGGTGTGTGTGTGTGTGTGTATGTGTGTGTGTGTCGTTTGCATTTCGGCACAGCTGCAAATGGCGGAAAATGAGAAGCCAAAGGAAACGACCAGCAACAAAATCGGCGCTCGGAGAACTTTTATTGTTAGCAGCAGCAAAAGACACAAAAAAAAACGAAACAAGAAACATTTTGGAACGCACTTTTTTGCAATGCTACGATTTCAAACGACCCTTCGGACATGTGCGTGTGCGTGTGTGTGTAGGTGTGTAGGTGTGTGTATCTGCAGTTAAATATTTTATGAGCTTTCGTTTGTGTCTCTCTCTCTCTCTCCCTCTCTTTGCTGCTCTTGGGTTCCGTTTCGTGGTCGTCATGTTGCGAAAAAAATTTCAAGCAAAAACAAAACCTGCGCAAAATTTTTCTGTTGCTGTTTGCTCTGCCTCTGTTATTGCTGCTTGTACTTCACCCGCACTCTCCCACACTGCCTCTCCTCTCTCTCTCTCCACTCGCCCTGTCTCTGCGGTGCAGAACTGCTACAAACATGCCCTGCAGCAAATTTATTGAATTCTCGCTCAGCAGCAACAGCAGCAGCAGCAGCCAGAAAAGCAACTTAATTTTCAAGTGAAACTTTGTTAATGTTCGCCATGTGCTCCAAACAGCAACAGCAAAAAAAAGTGGCTCACAGACATTTTCAAGAGCCAGCGGCCAAATACCCGACCCAACCGAGCCAAATAACAATAATAAACAGCACGACGAGTGTTGGCTCTGTCGGCTGATGTTTGCACTGGGCCAAGTTGGTTGAGAATTAGTTTTTTCTATGTTTCTGACTGCTGGACTTCAGCGAGTTGCGAGACTTTTGATTTGGGTGTCGTAGCTGTGTGTTGAATAATCTAAAATAATTTTCATAAATTTAAAAAATAATTTGTCAGAAGTGGGATTCGAACCCACGCCTACAGAGTAGACTGCGACCTGAACGCAGCGCCTTAGACCACTCGGCCATCCTGACCGCTGACTGCCCGCCGACCAATGCGCGACACAATCAGCAGCAACAGAAAATATGTGTGATGACTGAACGAAGTGTGCTGACTGCTGACTCAGTGAAATGATAAGCGCAAAGCTTAAAGCTTTACAAAAGTCTTTAGAGTGAACCAAAACTAAGAACTAATTTTAGATCGCTCAAAATAAAAGTTTTGAAATTTATATTAAAAAATATATTTCTCGTCATTAAAAAAATGCTTAAAATAGTTAAAACTTTCTTAATCACAAAAGCTGTATGCCCCATTTTAAAGACCCAATCAATGTGGGTAAAAATCTAGAACTATGGCAAAAAATTTAAGAATAAAACTACAATAGGAATTGTTAGCGCTGGGGGGATTGGGGCAGCAGGGGCGCTGGCAGTCGGCTCGAGCCGGGTGTATGTAAGTGAGACGGCAAATCAAAGTCAGTCGCGCAACCAAATGGGAAACATTGTTCTAAAACAATGAAAATACATGGTAAAAGAGGAGCCCAGGCCCCAGAGCCAGAGCCCAACTGAGCCCGAGAGCTAACCAACACACAGCATGCAATAAAAGGCAAAAGTGGAATATGTGCCACAACGCTGAACAGATGCCAACGACCAGCACACATATAACGGAGCCCAAACAACCCCAAACCTCCCACCACCCCCTCATAGCTACCCCACTGGAGAGTCCACTTGAAACTTTTGCGCTATTGTGCCCCCAAGCGTCATGTACTGCATTTTTTTTATGCTACGACTACTAACTGCAGCTTCTCTGTAGACTTTTTATGTGTCGGGCTCAGTGAATCTTGGCCAGGCAGCAGCTCTGCCGGCCACGCCCACTATGCAAAGGCCTCGCATAGAGTGATACATATATACGATATATATATATATATATATATATATATATATATATATATATATATATATATATATATATATTATATGGAGCCCATGAAAAGCTGTAAAAAAGTTTTGAAATATAATTGCTGCTGCTATTGTAAACTCCATTAAATTTATAAAGTGGGTAAAGTTTTTTTTTTTGCTTTGTTTATTTTTTATATTTTTCTCTTTTCTCATTTGTTTTTTTTTTTCATTTTTTTTTTTTGCTTTTTTTCGAGCCTTTGGAATATGAGCGTTTTACAAGCATTGATTAATAGTTTTATTGTATTATTTATATAGTGGCTGGCCATTAATTTTGCATTTGAAATAAAAGAGCAGCACTCAATTAAATATGTGGGTCGCGCCACTATAGAATGGCCCACTGAGCGGAGTGCAAAAGCACATGCATGTTTGCATGTGTGTTTGCGCATGTTTGCATGCGCGCATGTAAGCCTAAATAACAATAAGAATTGTGTTTTATGTAAGCCGATTTTTATTGGTCAATTGAAGGCACTTTGGGCGTAAAAAAAAACTAAATATTTTCTGTTTATTTGAGTAGTTAAAGCAACAATTAAATAAGATTATTGAAGCATTTGAATATATATTTAAAATATATATGCATGTTGGAGATATATTAGAACTGGCATAGAGCGTCCTATTGATAATTATAGTAGGGTTATTAACAGTGTGTGGGATATTAGTGAACACTACTAAGTAAGACTATAAGAAAGACTAAAAGATACTATATTATTGTTATTATTGAAAGCCTTTTATGTATGCCTTACATACTAAACATACTCTCTGAGATTTACCTACTTGAATCAAATATGAACAACAATCTATATACGCATATATATATATATATACATATCTGAGTCAGCTTAAGCAACAACAACTTTTCGCAACTATAAACCAAATATCAAAACTATATGCTCGCAGGCTTATCAGCCCGCATAGAGTCTTCTGGCCAAGTGTCTGGCGACTGTGAAAGGTCAATGGTTAGATTAGAACTAATTTATTGATGTGTTCGCATCTGGAACTGTTTCAATTTTTAGAAAAGAAAAAAAACACTGCGAGAGCGCCCATCAATACAACAGTTGCCCAGCAACGGCGAGGCGTCAAAATGTCTCTGAGGCCCAAACCTGAGCGGAATACGTAAGAACTTGGGCGAGGCGAGCCATAAGCGAAATGAAAAGCCCCAGCATGGCGAAATGCGATAGCATTTTCATAATTTTGCCATTTGGAAAATATCTCACGCATTTGCAATTATGTGCGGATTTTTCATTTCATTTCATTTACGTTGCGGCCTCGCGGCTTTCGACCCAACGAGCGACCGCAGTTGGTTACATAGCCAGCAGCAACCTTTTCCTATAAAAGAATTTATATATATGTTTTTTCTTTTTTTTTTGGCATTGTTGCCTGTTGCCTGCTGGCTGTTTGCACTATTTTGCTGCTGTTGTTCTGCTGCACATTTATGCGCAACCACATTTCAAAAGCAATAAATTCTGTACTCTTCCTCAGGAAAAAAAAGCATAGAAATTGGCGAAGAAAACTTTGCTCATTTGCGCGATTTTGATTTTTTGTTTCGCTCTTTTTTTTGTGCTGCCTCAACTAGCGAAAATAAATTAAGGAATTGCACACAAAACAACAAATTCAAAGTATGGCAAACTTTTCATTGCTGGGGTAAGCGCCAACACCCTAGTAAAAACATTCAATATTTTAATAAAAAAGAAACTTTTTAGCAAAACATCGCGCATACTATATAAACTCTAGCTGGAGGCGTAGTTACTGAAAGTCGATGAAAGAATACCCTGTATGAATAGAATTTTAAATTCATTTTAAAGCAATTTAAACATGTTCATATGTAAATATAAAAATAAATGAATTTATAAAAATATATAATTATATCAAATAATTTAGCAAAATATTTATTTAAAAGAATTTAATTTATTTAAATTTAAATAATATAAAAAAATAATAATAAATTTTTGAATATATAATTATATAAAATAATATTAAAAATATGTACATAATTTTATAAAATTAATTTAAAAATGTTCAATTATAAATATAAAAATATAATAATAATAAACTTAAAAAATATATAATTTTATCAAATATTAAACAAAAATTATTTAAATTAATTTAAAAATGTTCATGGTATAATTATATAAAATAATAATGCAAAATAATTTTTTAGTTTAGTTTAATTAATTTTTACTTTTTAAATTTTGTAATAAAAATTACGAAAAATATGAAATATTTTGCAGAATTTTTCATATAAGTAAAACTACCGAATAAAATACCGAGCTGCCCCTATAAGCCCATATACCCATTTGCCCAAACCCTACATACGGGGTATGTCAAAAACTTTATACAATTTCGTTTTTGTGAAATTTATATATATGTATATATAAATATTTCACACGCTTGTTACTACAGAGAGCAAAAAAAAATGTTTTTCTTAGCTCGCTCTTATTTTTTGCTCAGCGTTTTTTTACACCCGAAGTTAACGCCGCCCCCACCACTCCACCCCCTGTGGCAGCTTGTTATTATTTCACCCATTGAGTTGTAGAAGCTGTAGTTGGCAACAATTTGCAGCGTATTCCCACGAAATGAAAATTCCTCTCGAGCCTCGCCATGAAAATTAATTGCGCATTTATTTGAGTGAGTTTTGGTCTTTACCGGAAGACTTCCTTACAACTGGCTGAGTTTTGTTTTACGCTTTGTTATTGCTCAGCGCTTACTTTACGTATTGCTTTACCTTGAGAATGCAATGCCAGCACAGCTGGCTGAAGTACGAGCTTATGTCGGGCAAGAAGACGTCTATATGTATAAGTCTATATGTATGTTTAGATGGAGGGAGAATGTTGTGTATACAAAGTTGACTTAGCATAAAATCTAAACAAATTTAAATATATTTAAAAAATTATTGAAATATATTTGTAGTTGTAGAAGATCAAGCTGTAACCCATTTTATTTAGTTTAAATAAATATTTAAGTTGATATAGGAAATTTAATATTTCAGCTTTGCATTTACTATAGATGGACAAGTATTATTAAAGCCAAGATTGAGACTCGAATCGAATTTATATATTAGTTAATATTATATTATATATTATTATTATACTATTTATATACTTAAAGTATTAATATATATGGTATGGAAAAGTACAGTTAATAGTTATATTCAAAGCATTCAAATTATCAGCTGATGATGCAGTAAACAAATTTCTGGGTAGCATAGGAACAGCTCCAGAATCTTATATTAGAAATGACATTTCAAAATCGAGTGCAACAACAAACTGCGGCCAGAATCATATCAGAGTCGACAAATATATATATACGACCATTATGCGATTATCTCATCAGAGCGTCCGAAAGTTGTCGAGTGTCAAATTTATAAAAATTATTATACGCGACATGCTGCAGTCCGCATAGCGATTACACATCTTTGATATTGGCTGCGGCTACGTAGGAGCTATGCACTTGGGGTTGCCGGCTGGGGCTTATCGCACCTGCGCCAGCGTGCAACTCAGGGCCGGGGTAGCTGGGCCGGGCAGGGCAGGTGATAAGTGCGATTCGGACTGCACATAATTGGTAATTAAATTATGATGTTTGCTATTTTTGGCTGCGCCGTGGCAATTGTCTGATGCTGATATGGTGCACTGCCGGACTTGATTGGGTATAAAAGAGCCAGCTGCAGCACGATTAGAGCAACAGTCTTTAGGTGTTTGGAGCTGAAGCATACCAAAGCCGGAGCAGTAGTAGAGCGAACGCATCCATAATGAAACTGACACTGGTCCTTCTGGCCCTCGTGGGCTGTGTGGCCGCTTTCAGCGTGCCCACCTCGACAAAGGTGAAGATCGCCGATGCCCAATTCTTGCAGAGGCAAAAGTTCCTGTTCGAGATCGTCCACCGCGTGGAGGATCCCCTGATGTTCGAGGAATGGATCAAGATGGGTGACAAACTGGTGGTGGAGAAGGCACAATACAAGGTAAGTTTGGAATCTGCTCGAGCAATGGATGCATCCATTGTTCTAATGCTATGGTCTGCCTACAGGAGTTCGACTTCTATATGGAGAAATTCTACGAGTCCTACAAGCTGGGTGCCTTGCTGCCCAAGGGTGAGTTCTTCGGTGCTCTGGTCAAGACCCACCACAAGCAGGCCTTGGGTCTGTTCAACTTCTTCTACTACGCCAAGGACTGGGCTACCTTCGCCCACAACGTGGCATGGGCTCGCATCCATGTGAACGAGGGCATGTTTGTCTACGCTCTGACCCTGGCCGTCATCCACAAGCCCGAATTCGAAGGCTTCATTCTGCCCCAGATCTATGAGATCTTCCCTCAGTACTTCTTCAACAGCAAGTTCGTGTACGATGCCGAGAAGTTCGACTTTGATGTGTGGAGCAAGCTGATCATGTACGAGAAGGAATACAAGGACATCCTGTACAAGGATGTTAGCGAGTTCCACGACGACTTCTACTTCTACACCAAGGACTGGAAGACCTGGCAGTGGTGGAAGATGATGGGTCTGGGCGAGCACTGGTACGTCGAGGACAAGTTCTTCCTCCGTGAAAACTATGCGCAGTTCAACAAGGATCCCAAGTACACTGAAATCCTGAAGGGCGTCCACAAGTTCTTCATGCCCGTTGACTACACCCGCGACATTGACTTCTTCAACGCTGAGAGCAAGATGAGCTACTTCACCGAGGATTTGGGCTGGAACGCCTACTGGTACTACCTGAACTTGGACTACGCCTTCTTCCTTGATGGCAAGCAGTTCGGTCTGGACAAGGATCGTCGCGGAGAGTGGTGGATCTACAACGTGCAACAGATTCTGGCCCGCTACTACCAGGAGCGTTTGGCTAACGGCTTTGGCGAAATCCCAGAATACTTCTGGTACAAACAGGTCGAGTTCGGCTACGATCCTCAGCTGATCTACTACAACGGCATTGGCTACAGCTACCGCAAGAACTACTTCGAGTACCAGACCTACGGCAAGTTCGACATGCTCTACCAGGTCCAGAGCTTCTTCGACCGCATCTACGATGTGATTGAGACCGGCTACTACAAGACCGCCGATGGCGTCGTCTTCGATCTCCGCAAACCCGAGGCCATCAAATTCATTGGCAACTACCTGCAGGGCAATGTTGACACCTACGACAAGTACTTCTTCAACTACTACTACGTGCTGTCGCACATGTACTTCGCTGATGTTGACTACTTCGACTTCGAAGTGTTCCCCAACGTGTTCCTCAACTTCGAGACCATGCTGCGTGATCCCTTCTTCTACTCCTTCTACAAGAAGTTCGCCGATGTCTTCTACAAATTCAAGTTCTACCTGGCTCCCTACACCAAGAAGGATCTGTCCTTCGAAGGCATTAAGTTCAAGGATGTGAGCGTCAGCAAACTGGAGACCTACTTCGACTTTGTGGACTTCGATGTCACCAATCTGCTCAACGACAAGATGACCTTCGTCGATGGCAAGTTCGTCTGGGACAAGACTCTGCTGGCCCGTCAGGCCCGCCTCAACCACAAGCCCTTCAACTTCGAGTTCATCATCGATTCCGACAAGGTGCAGAAGGGTGTTGTGCGCATCTTCCTGGGACCCAAGTTCGACGAGTACGGTCGCGTCATCCCACTGAAGTACAACAGCCAGAACTTCGTCCAGATCGACAGCTTTGTCTATCCCTTCGTTGCCGGCCAGAACACCATCAAGCGCAGCTCCAAGGAGTTCACCTGGACCGCTGAGGACCGCATCACCTACACCGAGCTCTACAAATACGTCATGCTGGCCAGCGAGGGCACCTACGACTTCCCATTGGATCTGAGCGAGCCCCACAACGCCTTCCCCGATCGCCTGGTGCTGCCACGCGGCTGGGAGGAGGGCATGCCCATGCAGTTCTACTTCTTCGTCTCGCCCTACACCGAGGACTACGAGCAGTTCTCCAACTTCGACTACACGTACGAGTC
Source organism: Drosophila peninsularis (assembly GCA_035047485.1). Lineage (NCBI taxonomy): Eukaryota > Metazoa > Arthropoda > Insecta > Diptera > Drosophilidae > Drosophila > Drosophila peninsularis. The sequence goes on along the minus strand of JAWNPN010000047.1, from coordinate 1,733,638 downwards.
CGGTGTTGGCTCCGGCACCCGCTTCGTTGACAGCAAGCCTTTCGGCTATCCCTTCGATCGCTCCGCCGATGAGTACAGCTACTTTGTGCCCAACGCCTTCTTCAAGGATGTCAAGATCTACTACGTCGACTACTTTGCCAAGTACTTCGAGAAGAAGTACGACAACTACGGTAAATTCGACTACTCCATTGAGTACTAGAAGATGTCATTCGACTTAGCTCATAAGTAACTTCTAATGCAATATCAAAAAATCAAACCAAAAAAAAAAAAAAAAAGAAGAGCTCAAAACTAAGAACAGCGAAATGATGAAGACCAAACTTTGAATAAAAGTAAAACGAAAAAAAAAAACAATTCAAGTGTTATTATTTTTGGAAATAATAGGGAATCGAAAAGAAAAAAAAAAAATTATATAAACCATAAAAAATTAATTTAATAAAAATTAAATTTAATACAAAATAAATTTAATAAAAATTAAATTTAATGAAAATTAATTTGATAAATATTAAATTTATTAAAATTAATTTGATAAATATTAAATTTATTAAAATTGAAATTTAATTTAATTTATTTATTTATTTTTTTTTTAAAGGAAGAAGATGTGAGTAGAGGAAATTTTAAGCTCCAGTTTGGAAGAGCTGTACAAATAGTAGTATTAAAGAAATATTCAAATCTATATCAATCATATGATACTACAAACTCTTAGCTTGAGCTAAGGAGGCAAAGACAAAAGAACAGATAGAAAAAACATTTTAGGGGAATCATAATACATATATATGATTATATAATATATATACGACTTCCAGTCAAAATGAAATTCAGTTCGATGTCGCCTTATTGCACACAACAAGAATTTGGGGTAAAACCCATTTGCGAATGACAAGCAAAACGCGCGACCACTTGATCCTGCGGCGAGCCTCGGCAGTTGCTGTCCCTGTTGCACTCGCATTGTGGGGCTGCATGTAAAGGCAGCGCTGGTTAATGTGTCATTCGTACCGCAAACTTTTGCAACGTCGCTCTGATTGCATTCGAATCGAAATCAACCGCAAAAACTAATAATAAAGTTCAAATGTTAAATGTGGCACAGGGAGAGGCTGATGCAGCAGTACAAGCTGCAGCCTGAACCACGCACCACCCAGCCACCCCAATGGCAATTCGATAACAATGCGGGTGCGTTGAGAGAGAGAGAGAGAGCGAGTCTAGTGATTGCCCATTCCGATTGTAATGTAAATGAAGTTATGCTCTGCGGCTTTGATGTGGCGCCCAATTGCCGCCCACTTCGCAATTGAATCATGCAAGACACAAGTATGCCCCATTGCCAGTGCGTTATCTGAGCCGATGTGGCAACCTGATTCGGTAACGATAATTTACAGTTATGCCAGCCCACTGCCAGCACGCGATTATTGCCGTCTATCGCATCTGCATACGCAGCCAAAATCGCATTCGCATTTTGCAGTTGCAAGCAGCAGCTGATTACAGATTGCACATTTGGATTTCGGGTCTGGGCTGGGTCCTTCTTCGGTTATGAGCCTAATGTTGTTTGTGCGATAGGGAGAGAGAGAGAGAGAGAGAGCGGGCAGAGTGAGTGGTGCAATTGATTACGGCTCATCTATTTGGAAATTACGGCCAGCACAGCGAACGGCATATTGAGTTAACAAGTCAACTGTAGAGAAAATTGAGCTGCAAATTAAAGCGCAGTAATCAGAGGGAAACAGGGAAATAGCTACAATTATTGTACAGCCAGCTTTTGACAGGTAATGCCATAACTTCGGGCCACTCGAGGTGGCAGAAAGAGTTTCATATTCCATCTTAATTGAACTCCCGCGAACTATCCGTCAATATTATATCATATCAACGTTGCTACTCTGTGTCAACATCCATTAAAGTTCAGCCCCTGATGTCGCTCTTTGTTAAAGCCAGCGCTGCGCATCGAATTTCAGCTGAATGACTTTTGTGCAAGGCGACTTCGGCCAAACAATATGAGGAGCATAAATATATACACGTATCTATTACAATTACGTGGAGCGGAGAGCACGCTTGAGGCTGGCTGCCTGGGCACAGCATGCCATATTTTATGGCCCGTTTCATTCGCATTTTCCCCAATGAATGGCGAGCTGTGTGCCCTGGCAACGTGGCTAATCAGAAATAGTTCCCTGGCGCCCGGTCAGACACTCGTCGGTCGACTTAGTCGAGCTTATCCAGCTGGGCATGTCTGCCTCCGTCTCGGCACTTTGTGTCTACAATTTATTTCAGTCATTTTAATTGATACTGTCCCGCTGTCGCTGCTGCTGCTGCTGCTGGCTGAAGTGCAGCTTCTTGTTATTTGTAACAATTAATATCCAATATCTGAGCGCTGCCATCATTAGTTTTTGCCAGCCCTGTGGATATCTCACTCGATGAGAACTGCAAAAACTGATGATATCAATGAACGAACTATAACAAAGGCGGCTCCATCAGCCAGGACTAAGTAGGCAAGGAGTCATCGCGAAACAAAATAAAAACGGGAGAAAACGAAAGACGATTCCTTGTTGTTGTGGCTGATACTGTTGTTGTTGTTGTTGTTGTTGCTGTGTCAGGCATTGATGCTGCATTTGACAGACCATTTATCATCGCACTAATTGTGTATCATTAAAAAAAAGGGCGACGCGGCAGGGCGCAGCAGCGCCGATGTTAATCCAAAGGGAAAAACTCAGGCGCAGCCTGACGCTGACAATGGCAACGCCGTCAGCGGCAACGACAACAGCCATGACAGTGATAGAAATCTGTGGCAAGCAGATTAAACGTGTTCGCAGACAGCAGAAACTGCTTTAGCGACCGAGTGGGCCAAAGCAGTTGGCCATAGAACAGTATTTGTCGCTGGCATACGGCCGTTGTAAAAGTCAGTCATGATTATCGCCACTTAGCCACCCGCTAAGCAGCGCAGCCCCCCCAACAGACACACACACACACAATTGACTGAACATTTAATGCAGGTAGTTAAAAATCCGAAGATATTAAGGTAATATTTGGGATATTTAAGAGTTGGTCTCTGTGATTTAAGGCAGGTAGTTAGAAATCCGAAGAGCAACTAATGATATAAAAATAATTTTTGAGATATTTAAGAGTTGATCTCTGTGAAATTCCTACAGAGAGAGATTCCTACTGTAATACAATCTAATAAATTTAAGGCAGGTAGTTAAAAATCCGAAGAGCAACTAAAGATCTTAAGGTAGTACTTGAGATATTTAAGAGTTCCTCTCTGTGATTTAAGGCAGACAGAGATCAACTCTGTGATTTAAGGCAGGTTAAAAATCCGAAGAGCAACTAAAGATCTTAAGGTTATACTTAAGATATTTAAGAGTGCTTCTCTGTGATTTAAGGCAGGTTGTTAGAAATCCGAAGAGCAACTAATGATATAAAAATAATTTTTGAGATATTTAAGAGTTGATCTCTGTGAAAGTTCCTCTGCTGAGAGAGATTGCTAGTTTAATACAACTTAATTCAAGCTAAGCTACTCCCCCTCTTCTAGCCACTTCAATTAGGTATTATCAGTGCCAAAACAGTCAATCGCAACAGCGCTAAACTATTCTATTGATTGTATTTGTGGTCAGTTTTTGACAAAGCGCCTGCTTTGTGGCAGCAGACATATAAATTGTATCGATAATTTGTAAGCTGTCAAAGCATGTCAACTCTACGACTAGGCGACCCAAGCGGAACGACAGACAGTTGATGACTGCAGCACAGAGACTAATGAGAAACGTGCGTCCATGAGTTGCGATAAATGGCTAACGCAGCGAAATCGCTGATATAGATAGTACTCGTAGTGGGGATATATATATATATATATATATATGTATATATATATATATATATATATATCTATATATAGAACATTTCCTGCCTTGGCGCCATTGTTGCTGCTCGCACGCACAAATACATAATAATAATAATAATAAAAATTCAAAGGCTTTCCATTCGAGCAATGATGATGGATTACGCCTGTCAACTAGCCAGCTATCGCCCTCTCTCTATCTCCCTCTCCCTCTCTCTCTCTCTCTTCCCATTTCATGGCTCTGACTCATTCATTGTGCGCCTGATGAAAATGTTAATGTCGTTGCCAATCACTTTGTTAATCCATCCAGTGCGAGTTAGTTGATTTAGTTGCCGCCCCCCACTCGCGCCCCCAGCTGAGGCTGTGGTAGAAAATCGAAAACAATTAAGCGCAGCTTTCCACGGCATTTCGCGTGTTGATGAATCGCTAAATTACCGGGCGAGCAAATCAGACGACTCAGCCAGCCCCAAGCCAGCCCCAAGCCAGCCAAACCTAGTTGTCACGTAATACATACTAATTAATATTGATATTTTTTTGGAGTTGCTGCCCAGAAACGTTTTTCTGCTCGGTAATGACTTTTTGATAGACAAAGTCAGGCCCAGAAATACACAGAAATCAGCATGAGAGACAAAATTGTTATTGGAATTTGGTTCGTTAACTTTCATAACTGAAGGGCGTTAATTGAAATGCCTGAATTGCCGGAGTTGCTATGCCACGATCAAGTTTTAACGAGCTAAATGAACACAATTGAAGGTGGGACATATACTGCACTGTTAATGCCTGATCGAAGCATAACTCAAGCCGTAACTGAATAATGCTTGTCCATCCATGTCAATTCCCTTAACTGGCCCGGAGAGTGGCAGCTGCGTGTGGAACTTATCTGCGTCCGGCTGTCATAATTAGATTATTATTGTTGGCCAGTGTTGCACAACGTCTGTGGCAAATTAAAAAGCCAAACACGTACGAAACAAAGGAAAGGCGAACAAGAGGAAGCATCGATTCCAACACGCTCGTAAAATGCTGAAGCAAATGTGCGGCGGGATGCGTGTTCGGTATGCCAAATGCATTCGACGGGGATTGCTGGCCAACGGGCCAAATGTGATTCAGGCCAAGTCGTTGCGAGCTGATGTCTAGCTGCTGTGACTATGTCTGCGATTTCTATTTGTTGCTGCCATAAAAGCAAGGGACAAGCGCAATAAAAGCATGAAATGTGCCTGGCACGAACCACGAAGCTGCTGCTGCTGCTGCTGCTGACTGATGCAAAACAATTTCAAAAACTGATAACAGCGAGCGGCTACAAATATTTAATGAAATCAAGAATGCCACACGAACAGCAACAACAAATATGCAATTGTTGCATTATTAATTTGTATTATGCGCAATTGTTGAGCTCGAACGGACACACACACACATGAGGCAGCCGCTCATGCGGAAAACTGGGTAGGAAATGAATGGAAAATGTGTGCTGAGGTGAGCAGCAGAGCTCTGCCGCCAGATAAGCACATGTAACGGTTGTCGGTTGCATGAAATCATAAAAAAGGAGGAAGAAACAGGAATTGTGAAGAGAACGAATAGAAAATGCTCTGCAAGGCTTAAAGCCATATGGTTCATATGGTATATAGTGCAGTGGGCAGAACAGCTTGATGACATATATATGATTAATTTATTGATTAATTTAATAAATTAATAACTTCAAGAAATTACAAAATTTAGTAAATTTAAAGATACAAAAATAATTTAAATAATTAATATAATATATAAAATTATATAAAATAATATTAATTAAAAATAAAATTTTTATTTATTTATATGTAAGATATATATAGAAATCAACTCTAAGCAATGGAATTTTATACTCAAACTATAAAAATGTCATACTCAAACTATCCAATATGAATAGGTCAAGAATAAATAAAGAAAAGTAGTTAGTCTTGAGATGTGATTATCATATATCATATATCTTATATCATATATCAATTATCATATATCATATATCGTATATCAATTATCATATATCATATATCATATATCATATATCATATATCATATATCATATATCATATATCATATATCATATATCATATATCATATATCATATATCATATATCATATATCATATATCATATATCATATATCATATATATATATCATATATCTTATATCATATATCATATATATTATATCATATATCATATATCATATATCATATATCATATATCATATATCTTATATCATATATCATATATCATATATCATATATCGTATATCAATTATCATATATCATATATCATATATCATATATCATATATATATATATATATATATGATATAGATAAAATATGAAAGATATATAGATAACCTAATAGAAATCAACTCTAAGAACTGGAATATCATACTCAAACTATAAAGAAACGATAGAAAATACAAATACAAATGAATCAGGCAAGAATAAGTCAAGAAAAGTCGTTATATATCATATTTCATATTTGACTCTATATATTATGTTATCATATTTGCCTATATAATATTCAATTATCCTCCCATAACATATTCCACTACAAAACATTCATGCCTCACGCAAGGGTATGGCGTAACGGCGTCACAGCAGCAGCAGCCACTGCCGAGTGAGTGCGGAAAAGCCAACCAATTTTCCCAGCCACAGCGCAAGTTGGTCGTCAGTGCGGGCAAAGGTGAAAGAAATGCGGTAATAAAAACAACAATTGAACACAGTTATGATTGAAGTGGAAGTAAAACACAAACGGCACAAAGGAGACACGGAGAACAGCAGACGAGCAGCAGCACAAAGTGCCAGCCGTCGTCGTCGTCAATGCGGAACTATGCACCAGGGGGTTGGCTGAGCGCCCCTGTGACTGGGATAAAACTCCACCAGCAGCAGCCGCACCACCAGCACCACCACCACAAGGATAACCAATAGCATCCCTAAACGAGACCTGCTGACGTTGGTTTTGTAATTTGTATCGATCGATTTTGATGTTTTGTTACTTCAGTGAGAGCCCATCGCATACACGTTAAGAAAACTTAAGCCTGTGCGGCGCATAGGGTATAGACAGGTCAGAAACATAGGCAATGCAGCTGGAGTGTTGGGTATCTAAGACATTAAAGAGAGAGGAGAATGCTTTCTATTCCTATTCCCAGCTAAATCTCAACTACAACCAACAAATTTCGCTCAGTGCACGCACAGTTACACTCACAGCTAACTGTAACTTTTCGACAATTATGAGAATGCCTCTACGTGTGTGTGTGTGTCGCTACTACATGTGTGTGCGTGTGTATTTCTGATCAAACCACAAAACTAACTTTTTGCCTTTGAGAGACGCAGCGCCAACATGCGGGAGCCCAGCTAAGACAGCGTTGTCGCTGCGCGTTTTGTCAGCCATTGTTGTTATTGTGTTGCAGCCGGCTTACAGTGCGCACGAAAATTATGCGTATACCCAAGCTTTGCCCAGGGCGGCGTGCGTGTGGGTGCGCCTAAATGCAGGCTGCGGCGGACTTGAAAACTCGAGTTCGGTTTCTGTTTGCATTTGCAACTAGTTGGCGAGGCAGGCAGCCAAATTGCGGTTTACTATTTCAATAGGGGACATACAGAGAGAGAGAGAGAGAGAGAGAGAGAGAGAGAGGGAGAGGAGACATACGCGCTCAGGCATGCGGTGAAAATAATTGTTATTGCTACTTGAACAGTGGATGCAAACGCGCCGATGATGAGCAAAGGACCGCATCCTCCAAACATTATAACGTTTTGCGGTAATGTGATTAACATTCGCCAAAGCTCCCTAATGACCACCTTGTCGACTTAACTGAATCGACGATGCTGGACGTGGCCAGGCAAAGAGGCAGTCTATGAAGCTGCTGCCGCTGCTGCTGCTGCTGCTGCTGCAACTATTGTGGCGCACAGTATGCCTGAGGCAAAGCAATAAGCAAAGTTATTAAACTTATATACAAACCCATTTACATATGTATATATATATATATATATATATATATATAAACACTCTATATATATGTGTAAGCTATGTATGTATGCATTGATTGACGTTTGCGGCGGCTCGCAATCGGCAGCAGGATGTTTGTGCAACGCCTCGTATGCGTAATGTGTTTGCATGCGCATTTTCATTAAAAATAATTTCAGTGCAGCACTCGAGAGTGTGTGAGTGTGTGTGTTTGGGTGTGTGGGTAATGCTCGAGTAATTGCAAATTAAAAATTGCTTATTAAAGCAGAAAACACCCGCAGCAGCATTTGCCCCCGAAGCTGAGCTCGTAAATAGCCAGCAATTGGCTTTGTCTGGCCTTGTCCTTGTGTGTGTGCCGTATAATTTGCCCGACTGCGGTTCCGGGGTTCGAGTTCGTGTCCGTGTCCGGAGTCAGCTTGTCTGCAGACGTATAAAATGGCATAGCATTTTCCTGCCTAATAGCCATTAATTAAAGTTGTAACAATGGCATTTCTTATTGGCCAACATATTGAGGACTTGGCCAAATAAACCACTCAAACCACCCACCCTCAGCCCTCGCCCATTGTGTTTCTAATTTAATTTCTTACTCAATTTCATGCTGGACTCGCAATTGATTGTGCATTTCACATTTCTGGCATATTTACACACATACCTGCAACGATAAGAGCAAAGCATAAATTTGATTACAATCACAATTGTTAATAGATTGGAGGGCCCGAACTCCGACCTGCGGGTGATTACAAATTAACAAAACGTTGCCAATGCCAGCTGCAATTATAATTGATATTTGAAATTGATTTAGCAGCGGGCGCTCCGAAATCTGATTAAAACCAAATATTTTTAAGCCATTAATTTGAATAGTTTAACTAAATGCAATTATTGATTTAAGTTTGATTGAGTGTGAATTTCAAATACTCAAATATTTATATGTGCAAAATATTATATATATATTTTATTTTCATTAAATATTATTTGCTCTGGGCAAAAAAAAAACTCTGACTGGGCTTGATTTGATTAATTAATGTAGATGAATTATAAAATATTATTAAATATTTAAAAAAACTTATTTTAAATAAAATGCAAAATATATATATATTTTATTTTCATTAAATATTGTTTGCTCTGGGGCAAAAAAAAAAAAAAAAAAAACATTGACTTTTGGTTTGATTAGATTAATGTAATGAATTATAAAATATTTTTAAATATTTTAAAAATTTAATTTTAACAAATTGAAAAACTATAATTCTCCTTTATATTGTCTATGCCATATTCTATTCATATATTTATTTTTACTTTATATTTTTATATAATTTTTAATAAAAGCTACTCAGATTTTACTAACGCCAGCGAAGATAACTCGTTTCCAATTAGTTTCATGTTTTCATTGCGTATGCAAAAATTCTATTTTTGTTTGACAATTTTCAAAGTGGGTCAACGCAATAAGAGTTTTAAAATTGCAAAGTTGCCTCTAAGCCGCGCGCTGGCAAAAAAAAAAAATAAATAAAAATAAAAACAAGTGAATAAAGGTTTCTCAAATAAAAGCAAAAAATCCTAGCTTGCATATACCAGGCACAACTCGGGATAACTGCAACTCATATGTTGCGATCCTGATGAGTAACTGCTGCCACAGCACACACACACACTCACGCATACACACACTGACTCACTCTGCCCAGCTGTGCTCCAAGTGCCTTTAACATTTTCTGCACATCAGAAAGCCACAGAGCCAGGCAGCCAGGCAGCCAGGCAGCCAGTCAGGCAGGCAGCTAGTTAGCCAGGCTAACGAGCAGTCGAGGGTCAACATTAATATTTGAACAACGTACGTTGGCCACGCTCGACTCATTTTTTTTCTCCACTTTTTAAGCCAGGCCCACAGCTCTTTGGCCGTTTGTCTGTTTGCCAGTTGCTGGCTGCTGTTGTTGATTATTCAAGGATCAGCCAAACAAAGCACATGGCATGGCATCTGTGTGGCGTATAAATTTTGCTATGCGGCAGCTCACTACTCCCCCCCTATTCCAACCCCTCTCTCTCTCTCTCTCTCTCTCCGAAGAACTGCCAAATCAGCAAAAATTTTGTAGTGCAAAACAAAAAGAATGAGAAAGAAAAGCAAAACACATTCGCGCGCGCCCCTCTCATGCAGCAGCTGGGCGTGGCAAAAATATGCGGCGTACGTGTTAAGTGGCAAACGTTTTTCAGCAAGCAGCTTCGCTGCTCAGTCACTGAATCCCGCCAGTCCATCAGTCTGCCCGTGCGCCCCTCCGTCCGTCCGTCCGGCAGTTCGTCAGTGAGTCAAGTCAAGTCAAGTCACGGGGTTTTTGCCACGCATTTGTAAACTTTATAAATCAGTTCGTGTCGAAGCTGAAGCCGTAGCTCAGCCAGCAGCATCAACAGCAGCAACTTCTCTCTTGAATTTGGGATTTCCAAGTGCCAGCAGCATCCGCAACGATGCGTTGCCAAAAAAAAAAACGAGCAAAAATATATTTTTCAAGGAAATTTTTAAATTGCATACTTTGCGGCGTGGCACGCTGATTTGATGGCCAGCATCTGCCGCTGCATTAAATTTTGGTTCCTCGCCTGATTGAAACGCGCAAGCAGCAGCTGAAAACTAACAGCGAAAATATTGGCAGAAAATAAACGAGTTTTCATAAATTATATTCAGTTTGTTAGTGCGGTAATATGTCCGGAAGGAACTTAAGCTTGGCATAGGGACTTAAACTAACCTAAAGAAAAGATAACTAAAATATAAAATATATATAAAAAAATATATATATAAATAAATAAATATATAAAAAATGTTAAATTAAACAAAAATAAAATGTTTGGTTAAAAAATTAATTTTTAAAAATATAAAAAAAATAAATTTCATTGGCAAAAATTAAAATTAATTAAAAAACTTATAGGAGCTAAACTAAAACAAAGCAAAATCTCCGTTAATTGAATGCATTTTCAATGAAACTTTGCTCTAAGACGCCTCTGACACATGCATCGATTTTTGTTGTCTTTTCATAGCTGCTGATTTTGGCCACAATCCCACAACTCACACCTCTGCGGCGCAGTTCGTTAGCCATTTTGTGTTTTGGCCATTAGAAAAAGTTTTTGCCACGCTCACTTCTCACACTCTGTTGCACTTGGCTTCATCTTTATGCGCTCTGAGTGTGTGTGTGGCTGTGCTTATCGTTGGCTGATTTTTGCTTTGCCTTCTGCTATATACATTCAGTTATTCTTTTTGCCAGCTTGGCGCTCTGCCGTGCTGCTGGCACAGCAAAAATATTGTAAATATTTTGCAACTTATTGTGCGCAAGTTTCTTGTTTATTTCTTGCTCGTTCTGCGACTGTGACTGCTGCACGTTTAATATTTATTTCATGTTTTAATATTTGACACGATTGCACAACAGTTGCGCCAGCCTCTGTGGCGCCCCGCCCCGTTGTACACAGTTTTTTCAGCGCTTTGGAAACTTTTTGCTCGCCATTTGATATTGAATAAGTTGCCAGGACTTGACAATGGCACAGAAGCAACAACAACAAGCCTGAAAAGTTGGCTGCCAGTCAAGCGAACGACACTTATTGCTTAAGGTTGATCATTTACAAATGCTGCTGGAAAATTAGTTCGTTGAATTAGCAATTAAAGAGGCAGAGAAACATCAATAAAGCTTACTTAATTGCTTGAGAAATTAAAAAAAAATTATAAAAAAATATTCAGAGCAAAGAGACAAGTCAAAGTGCATGGGCTGAGTTTGAAGTAAGTTCTAGCCAGGCTTATAAACAGAGAAGGTTTAAATGAGAGTGTCATGATTAATTTATACTAATCTAAATTTATAAAATCTAAATAAAATAAAAAAATAAATTTATAAAATCTAACTAGTTCTACAGAAACAACTTCTAGCTCACCTCCAACATAATATTTGCCTATAATATTTGATTGCACTAAACAAACTCAAAGTAACCCAGCCTCCGTCTCCCTCTATATTCCGCCTTCAGGCACATCTGCTAGATATCTCACACACACACACCTTTAAATCCCATTTCAACACAAAGTCTTTGGCTTGATTATGCAATTTCCAGGCAAAGAGCGAGAATCTGTCAATAAAATGCACATTTTTATCCATCAATCAAACATTTTGCTTTTATTTTGCCAGCGCTTTCAAGTTTTCCACTATAAAGATTTCGATTTTGTTTTTTTTTTTTTTTCATTTGCTTAGATTTAACATTTTTATTATTGCTGCTCATTTCCGTGCCGCTTGACAGCCTCATAGCTGCCGCTGCTGCTACCTCTGCTAGCTCCGCCCAGCGTCTGCCTCTTACTCGAGTTGACTTCAGCTTAGATGTCGGATTTAAGTGTTATTGTGGGCAATTTGATACTTTCGATTGAGCAACAACATTTGCTTGTGCGTTCAACTGAAGCGTGCAACGTACCTCACTTCCCCCCCTCACACACACACACACACACGCTGTAAAAGCACGCAAAATGGCTGCCACACAAATACCCTGGCACACACATAAATTGTATTTATATAAGTGTTCGTGTGCTGCGGTCGCCATGCTCAAAGTTTTTGCAGACGCCTCGAAAACAAGTTGGAATATAAATGATGTTGTGTGAATTCAGCAGCCAGTTGAAGTGGCAGCCAGCGCCTGGACGCCCCTGGACCAGCCCCGCTAAATACAAGCGAGAGAGAGAGAGAGAGATGTCTTATGTGCGTGTCTGTCGGGTTATTTGTTTGTGTGTGTTCGTGCGCCAGCTAAGCTGCAGCATATAAAATATCCAATATACATCGTTAGGCAACTTGAACCAATAAAAAATAATGCCCACAATCGCAACGCCATTTATAGAGGGAGCATGAAAGCGGAAACAGAAAAGAAAAAAAAAACACGAATACAAAATAGCAGAAAAATCCCAGCCTTACTTAAGTTAGCATAACAAAAATACTTGTCAGCTACAGTTGGCAATTTTACAGCCACAACTTGAGAGTGGATCAAATTCTTGAAATAACTTTACGGATTCGCTTTCAATGCGATATGATGAGCCTGCCTCAGACATTTCTATTTTATTTGCCAGCTTTCCTTTATGGTAAACAAATAATTTTCAGTTTTAAATGAGTTGAAGGTTTTGCCATAAATTTTATATTATTTTTATGTATATTGTATTCTTATGGCAAGAGCCGGAGAATAGTAAAGGAGTCAAGTAACGTCGAAGACCTTGGCAGAAGAATCCGGCTGAAACTTATACTATAGCTTCATAGAATGAGCTTTTTAGTGAGATCTTTCAATCAGTTTCCCTTCAATGCAATTTATTTCGATTTCACATGGAGAAAGTAAGGTAAAGGAATACTCTCTCTTCCCTTTGCCACAAAGCTTGCCTCAAAAGCAAATCGAAAATTGTGCAATTGTGCATGCGAACAAAGAGCAACCCCCAAAACCTGCTCACTCAATAATCTTGGAGCTGGCATAGAGGCCGAGGGTCCTTGGCAGCCCAATCTAATCAGCATGGACAATGATATATGGCATAGTGGCTAACCTTTATGCTTATTCAATATAAAAAAGAAAGAGTTGAGCCCCTTTGGCAGCCATTAAATAAATTAAAAGGCAAACACAGCATCGAGCAGGAATTGAGTTGCCATTGATTCAACTTTCACCTGCCAAGGACACAGATCGACGCCAGAGCAGACAAAGTAGCCAGAGGCCAGCACACACACACACACAGACACCTATAGCCAGGTATTGAAGTGTATGCAAATCTTTACGGGCAACGCACCTGCAGTGTCCAATCGGAAGTTTTATGGTACGTTTTAGAATTTCATTAGAAGCTTTACGCTTCGATGCCGCTGCAGACACACGGTCACAATTTGGTTTGTTTGGGGTTTGCTGGGGTCCAGTGTCTGGTCAGAGAGGCCGGTCATCCATCAAGCTGGGTCAGCGGGCTGTGGGTATGCATTAGCCATAACTCTCATTATGCCGCACACACAAGCTGAGCACGTGGCCAGTCTGGCGACCCATTCAATCACGCTATCGCGCCCCAACGTTTGCGCCACCGACAAATTGCAAATACGTACGGGGATTTTCAATGCGAATGCCACACACTAGCAGCAGGAGCAGCGCCTCCTTACACATCCCCCCCTTAAACAGCAGCCACAACTTCTGCTTTCGTGTCTGCACAGCACTCATTGGGAATTGGATTGCAGGCGCCTTGGCCAGGCGCAACATCATTCGCTGCGCTGCAAAATGGATAAGTGAACTGGGACTCTGGGAGCAGCAGCAAAGTTCTCGCTAGCTCGCTCGCTCGTTCTCCGACTGTTGCATTCCGTGATGAATGCGCAAAGGCTGCGCCCGTTGCCCAGGTGGCCCACGAGTCGCAGTCAGAGTTCGAAGTTAGGGTTAGAGTCAGATTAGCTTTGCTTTTTCACAGCACACCGCTGCCGCTGCCGCTGTTGGCCCAAAAACTTTTCCGAGTGCTGCAAATTTGCGCTGCAGCTCGTCATAGTCGAGCTGAGTGTGGCATGTGCGGGCCGCACACAAATCGCTAATCAAGTTTTGCAATTTTTCAAAAATGCATTTGACTCCACGAGCATGCAGCTCAACGCCCCCGCTAATCTCATTCCTCGACACTCTGTCGCGCCGTGCAAAGTGGGTTAGCGTGTAAAACTATTAAAGTTACTCAGCAGTTTGCCGTTTGACAAACCCGGCCGAGTCTCCACCTCCCCCTCCCCCTCTCCCCCTCCCACTGGCTTAATTAAGTTTTTTGTATGTAATCAGAATCAGCGAGCGAAACTTTTGCCATTTAATTGAAGCGTCAGGCATTTATTAGTCGAATCAAACAATGAGCCCTGATTAAATATGAGCCAAACTAACTGCTGAGTAGCTCATTATTATTTGCCGCCGCGCACTTGCAACATTTAATCAAATCGCCAAGTTCCCCAGTCATTTTGGCGATTAGCGACTGTCGTCAGCCGCTTGAGGAAGTGGATTTTCGAAAGCTCAGTCAAGGCGACTATTGATAACTATGGACGAAAGTTTGCTGACATTAAAAGTGCTACAAGAAAGTGAGTTTGATAACAGGCTGAAGGATTATTATTAGTTCAAGCAATCAAGCCAGTTGCTCAACAGACTTTAAGTACGCAGATCTTAGGAGAGCTAAATAATCTAAACGTTAATTTGATAGGTCTTGATAGACTCAAGGAGCAAGATATTTCATATTTTAATTATGAAACTATAAGAGCTAGATTTTTGCAGTAAACTAGAAATATGTCTATCACTGAAGTTGTTAGAGCTAGATACTTGATCCTTTACATTAAACATATGGATCTCAGTAACTATAAGAGCTATTTGCTGTCTTCCTTAAGTATAAGAATCTGGATAACGGAAACTCTGAGAGCTAGGCTGTTCATTATGATTATAATTACTTAAAGTTTAAGACAATATCTATAGAACTCAAATAAAAATATGTCTGTATGAGAAACTATCAGAGATTCACATTAAATGTCTTAACATATCGATCTCAGCAACAATTTTATTTATATTTATATTAATCTAATAAACCTATTTTATTATTAATATGACTTATTATTAATATGACTTATTTTATGCCTGCAGAGTATAGTAATTTTAGAGATTAATATAAATATAATTACTATACTCCGCATAAGGCATAAAATAAATCATATTATTTTTAAGCAACTTCAACTATTTTTCATTAATTTTTTAATGACTCTAATTAAATTAATATATTTGTATATTTATTTATATAATTTATATAAATTTGTGTATAATTTTATATCAACATATATAGATATTAACGATATCTCCCTATATGCCACATGCCACACTCGCACTTCAGATAAGCACAAATTGTGTTTACATCAACCACATCCACATGCGCCTAAAAGTCTGCAACATTTTTGTGTGCTGGGAATATCGCTGCGGCGCGGCGGTGCGGCTGTCTCCGCGTCTACCTGACTCGCATTTATGTTGCTTGGCGCGCTCTTAGGCCCGCTCAGCCCCACTTTGGCTCACTTATTCGCTGCGTGCTTCAAGTGCTTAAATGTGTGTTTGGTTTTTGCGCAACGCATCACCTCGCACGGCAGCAGCAGCTGAAGTGTTGCCCCCTGCCACGCCCCTCTGCTCGTGCTACTGCATGGGCCTGCTTTGTTTTCATAAAAAAAAAGAACGACAAAATTTTCCACCAAAATGAGCAGCATGTGTTGTGCATGGCATATATTTTTTTTGTTTGTTAACAATTTCATATGTATATATATATTTTTTATTTCGTTTTATTTTGTTGTTGTTTTTGTTGCTGTTCGCTGGCACGGCTACTTGACTTTTGTTGCCGGTAAAGTTTGAACTTCTCTCTACTTGTTTTTTTATACATTTTGTTGTATTTTTTGTGTATTTGTTGTTGGCCTTTCTTCTTTCGCTCTGTTGGCCTTTTACGAAACCAGCCAAAAGTCGTTGAACGCAGAGCACAGAGTTGGCCAAAATGGAGCAGGCCCGTCGACATTTATGCGACGCAGCGACTCCGACAACATGGCAAAACATGGACAAATACTGGGCGTGAACTAGCAGATATCCTGTGAACTAGTTGTCCTGCAGTTGCGAAGGACAACTAATGCATAACTATTGACTTTAGGTGGACAAAGTCAAGAAACATATAAATATCTTAATTGAAACTATTTTCTATATATGTATATCTGGCTCAGTTATGTGCCAGTCATATCTTATACATCATATAGGGTATATATAGCTATACTCAGCAGAGACAGCAGTGCCAAGTGGCAGGACGAGCGCGTCAGGACAAGGCAGAGGCAGCTGTCAAATATTAGTTCTTGTTAGTGGTTGTGGGGCCACTTGCTGCCTTCCTTCAGCTCTATTGGTCCTCTCTCTCTCTCTCTCTCTGTGTGTGTGTGTGTGTTGTGACCAACATTGTTGGTCAACACACTGCCCCCCGCCCTGTGGCGCTCTGACCCTGCCTCCTGTTCATTCATGCCGTTATGTGCCCCCACTCAGTCGGCCCTGTTGTAATTTTTTCTCCTTTTATTTCTTTTTTTTTTGTAGTCTTGCCCGCACTTGTTATAATTGTGTTTGCGTTTTTCAGTTTCTTGTCCGCTCGCAGTGCCCCCCTCCGCCCCTTTTTCATCGCT
The DNA here is from genome assembly GCA_035047485.1 of Drosophila peninsularis. Taxonomy (NCBI): domain Eukaryota; kingdom Metazoa; phylum Arthropoda; class Insecta; order Diptera; family Drosophilidae; genus Drosophila; species Drosophila peninsularis. The sequence continues at coordinate 1,716,734 of JAWNPN010000047.1, read as the reverse complement.
CTCATCACTTGTTCGCAATGTTATAAAATTTTTGCTTGTTCAGCGACATTCTTCTCTCTACTTTACATTCTCTCTCTCTCTCTGTGGCGCCCCACTCTTGACTCTGTGCTTGCTTGTCCTGTAGCTCTCTGCCGCTGAACATCTTTGGCATTTGGCTTGCGGTACTTACCGCTGGCCCCTGCCAACCCAATATTCACTTTACTAGATTGAACAACGTGGCATGTTTGCTGTAGTTAGATGGACACATTATGATAGGCCCCGACTGCTCGCTTGACACTGCCAATAACTGACTCCATGTATAGAGAACTTAAACTTTAAACAGCTAACGATTCTGCATGAAGTCAATGGGAGCTCAAATGTCGAAGGTTGAGTTCATATAGATATGTGACCTTTGTAATACTTGAGACTGGGGTAATTCTGTAAATCTATAGCAGAGGAGTTCAGTCTAAGCTCAATTTGTCTGGGTTGAAAACTAAAGTAAGAAAAAGGGAGTCAATATGACAAGGCTTGAATAGAAAATATCTTCTATAAGACAATCTCGTTCAAATTTTATATGACAGCAGCCCATTGGATAAGGTTCAAGTAACGATAGAAAAAACTTATGAAATTATTATTATAGGAATATATTATAAATTATAATTAATTTAATAATAATTTATAATAATAATTATTGACAAAAGGTTTACGAATTTATTTTAATATTTAAAACAGTCTACAGATTCCATAACGAACTATAAGATTTAGTTTTTATCACGCAGTTTCATAATACACCCAGAGACAAGCATATGCCTAAACCTTTTCCCATTTATGACCACAGTTTCCGCTTCGCTGACTCACAACATCGAAACTTCATTCTTAACGCATCTCGAAACATATTCAAGCACACATAATGTATAAACTTCGGCCATGCTGACCACTAAACCCCCTCATATGCGTAATACTTATTTGAATTCAACTTGCGGATCACAAAACTTCTTTATGCTCATGCACAAATAACTTAATGAACCATTCAGCTTGAGATGAGGCTCGGCGACTGGCTGGACGGCCACGAGACCAAGCCCACATCAAACAGTTGTTGTTGTTTTAACCCTTTTTTAAGTGAATAACCAGAGGAACAACATAAACAGCCCTTGTCATGGGCGCTTTAATCAGCAAATGGAAAAATATATGCCGCGTAACGGGCAGGACAGAGCGAAAAATCTACCAAAATAAATGCCGCATAATTTCGAAATGAATGCAAAGCCCAAAGCAGAAAAAAGGCTGAAAAGGGAACGATCTGTGGGCGTAGCATCGCAGGTCCCATTGCTGCCCCAAACTGAAGCCAGCCAACTAGTGGGCGGCAGCCGCTGCTTATCAGCCATGACACTCGCCTTGCCAAATATTTTTCGTCCCTTGTGCGCTCGTCGTCGCTTAAAAATCTAATTTGAAATAAATGAACTAAATATGCTTAACACGCGCGCACTTGCCAGCCACCACGAGCCAGCCGCTCGCTGCAATTGTTGTCCTTGGGCAGCTCTAACAGTGCTCCACACCGTGCCCCCCTCACCTTTCATCTGTTTTGTTGACTCGCGTCGGCGTCTGCACACTCGCATATGAAATAACTTTTGGTTGGGATTTTACTTTTTGCGCATTTTCCAGCAGTGAAACAATTGTTGACGCACACTCACAACCCCCACAACAAACACACGCACACACACATACGATCCATACAAATGGCTCAAAGTATTTCGGAATTGTATGGCCAAGGCTGATGAGGATTTTGGGCGTGCGCGTGTCTCGCCTCCAAGTGGCCAACGTTAAGAGCAGCCAGGCGGGACGTGCGCCAGGCAGCCAAGGGAGCTATGCCCGGGGGGTGGGCAGGCTGCGGGCACGCCCACCCGACTGGTGGGCCGTATAAGCGCATTTGCATGGAATTTTAATAAGGCAAATATATATATATGTATATTTTCTGTATTTTTTTAAGGAAACTCTTTGCCAAAGGACATTCTTATTCCGCGAGCAAGCATGTCATGCATCTGAGGTGGCTTATTAAAAATAGGAAAATTCGTGTTATTCAGCTGAAGTTATATAGAATATATATAAAATAATTTACTATCAATTTTTATGGTAAAACTCTAAAATTACCTCACGAGCCCCAAATAAAATAAAATTAAATATCCCAAAAAAAATTTTCAAAAATTTCCCTTATTAAAAATTGATTTTAAAAAATATAGAAAAAATAAATTATAAATTCTAATAATTATTCAAGATTTTTCTATATTTTATTTTTATCAAAAACAAATTTTTCTCATTTATCTATAGAGCATTTTATAGTCAAACTCTGAGATTTGATTTTATAATTTTTTTATTTTTCTATTTTCAGCTCTGAGTTTTTTGTTTATTTCATGCTCAGTCGTCTTGCGTACATATGATGTGACTGGGAATAACAATAATACGAGCAGCAGAGAGATGAATACTGATTACAGGCCGTGGCATAGAGAATCAAAGAAATTTAGTCGTTCATGCTGAAAGATAAGTACCTCAAAATTGGTCCACAGCGGCAGCCGGAGAGCCAACTAGCACTTAAGGTAATTACAATTATAATCATGAAAAGAAATTAACATAAAGCTTGGCAGTGCTATATGGCCAAAGACCCCAGACTATTTCAGGCACACACAAAGTCTTTCGTAGTGCTCGTAAATGGAGTGCAAGTGCGACTTTACAAGATAATAAAACTAAGCTGGATGCCACGCAGAGTTGACAAAATGAAGTCGAGAGAGCTAACTCGATGGAGCTGCACGAACTGAAGCAGCTAGTAAATCAGCAGCGTTTAAAGAGCGGCACGCACCATAACACTTGATGCTAATTTATGGCACATTTATAGCAAGCACACACACACACACACACACACACACACACACACACACACACACACACACGATAAAGTCAGCCCAAAAATATGCAAGGCTTTAAGGTATTTGCGTCATATTTTTGTGTGCAGAAACAAAAGCCGTTGAACAAAAGACAAAAACAAAAGTGGGAAAAAAGCGAACGAAACTCAACTGATTAAAAAAAATGGAAAACATCGTCAGCGTCAACTGAACAAATATTCGCCCATTGTACTTGACTATTGTACTTCTGTGTGTGTGAGAGAGTGGGGGAAATTGGGGGTTTATGTGGATAGTGGGCCGGCACAAAGCGCTGACAATGGCCGCTGGCCAAAGGCTTTTTTTGAGCTGGCAAAAATATTTTTGGCCAGTGCATCACGAATGTCAAATGTATTTCATTGTTATTGCTGTTGTTCTTGTTGTTGTCGTTACAATCTGCAAAAACATGCAACAAAACGCGACACAAAACACTGAGCTGAGCTGCTACTAGGGGTTATCTATAGTTATTTGCTGCGCAAAGAGCGCATGTATCTTGTGCACGGCCTTTGTTCCATTTCCGGCCAGGCTGGTCAACAGTCACGGGAGCGCTCAACTACAAAACAGCAAGCGTCCTGGGCTCTCCACAAAAGCTCACAAAAAAAAAAAAAAAAACAAAAAAACAAAGGTTACACAGCTTTTGGCATATATGTGCGCATATTATCTATGTGCTGCTCTCTCTCTGTCTGTGTGTGTGTGTGTGAGTGCGGCAACTGAATCACCTTGCTTAGTGACCGCTACTAAGCTCGCACTTATGTCCAATTCTGTGGTTTCCACTGACATCGCAAGCACTTTTCATGTCATCCGAGAATTTGTTGCTCGCAAGAGTAAAGCAGATAAATAGATATAGAAGTCTAAATACTCTTTATAGTTGGGATGACTTTGCTAATGATAAGTTGCTGGTCTTTAGAAGCTGATATTCGTGTATAAATAAATTAAATAAATAAATAAAGGACCTAAATTCTTGAATAGCTTAGAAAACTGCTAAAAAGCACTTATAAAAATATAAAAATTAATTAATTAAAAAATTATATAAGAGTTTAAATATCCATAAAATCAATATAAAATATATAAAAAATTTATACCAATATTTAAATAAATAAATAAATTATACAAGCTTAAAAATACCTAGAAAATTAATATAAAATATTTTAAATATTCATAGATATATACAAACATATAAATAAATAAATTTTAAAAGCTTACAAAGCACCTTGATTATCAATAAAAATATTTTTAGATATTTTTAAAAATAAAATTAGTAAATAAAAAATAATATAATAATATATAATAATATTATTTTAAATATTTATACATCTATTTAAATAAATTATAAAAGCCTACAAAAACACATAAAATATTTGCATATTCACATAAATATATTTTCCTATTATTACAACTTAAATTATGTACAAGTTAAATCAATTTATTCATAGTTTATGATTCTTCATACGAAATTAAATTCTTATAGCTAATAAAGCTTGGCCAAAAGCAAATAGACTCTTGCGACCTTCAGCTTCAACAGCATAAATGCTAAGCCTATCATATCGATTTCATATAAACACCTATAAATATATATTTATGTTTATGTCTTCCTCTTCTATTCTTAATTGTCGAAAAAAACATATAAATGCATTATGCTCCAATGCAGATGTATCAAGCTTTTTGACAAAATCAAAATACATTCTGCTAGAGCTTAGCACTAACGACGATAAGCGTTACAGTCAGTCACACACGCACAGTCAGACATGCACTTAATAGTTTTCCATTCATATTTATCCAGCCCCTCCGACCCCTGCAACCATCCACACTCTACACTCGCTCGCACATTTGTCTTTTGCCCAGGCAGCTTTTGTCTGCAATATTTCAAAATAATTTCTGCCAACTCTCTGTTCTATGTGCCATAAATTGCACAAAACGGAAATGCTAGTCGAGCCAGCAGCCAGCCACAAAAGCAACAAATAGTACAACTCGAAAAACACAAACAGCAACAACAGCAGCTGGAAGAACATGGTCAGTGCGAGTGTTTAGAGTGGACATAAAGCAGTTGCTACATCACCCATTATAATTCCCTATCTCTCGGCACTCTCTCTAGGCACTACTCATAATTCTCAACTTTATTGACGACGACCATCAGTGGCTGAGTTGTGGCTGCCCAGCTGTTGAGGATATCGCTCTTCTATTACGAGTGGCTTTATGTTTGCAGAGCTGCAATTGTTTTCTCTCTCACTGAAAGTTGATGTGTGCGGCAATAGCCGGAATGAGCTAAGGAATGTGTTAATCTAGGCTGCTGGCTTGATAGAGCCTGTAAAATATATGATAAATATGTTTAAGAAAAAAAATAATATTTTTTAAATACCTAATTTCTTTTATTTAAATCAAATTAAATATAAATAAATGTAAAAATCTGTTTTTAATGTCCCAGTCGAGCACAAATACTCATTCGCATGCAATACACAAAATATAAATTGTTGACACACTCGTAAATATTTAACTTGTCTCGAAAATGTAGAAAAACCGAAAGCGTTGAAGCATTTTCAACATATTTTTCTTTTAATGGCTAAATAAACAATGCAAACATTGACACATTTACATTTATCTTATTTGAAATGCAGCACACACTAAATGCATTAAACAGGAAGCAAATCGTCAACTCATTTGAACAGCTGTGCACTTCCCTCTCCCTCTCTCCCTTTTTATCAACACTTAAATATCCAAGTTATTTTTTGTATCTCAATTAAAACATTTACTTGTTTTCAATAGTTCATCAATCATCTGGGCAGCCAGGGCACATGGGTCAGAGGTCATGGGTGGACCAAAGCCACAGCAAAACATAAAACAAATGCCAAGTGCCAAATGCCAAATTCGAAAACAGCAAAATTCAAGGAAATGGAATTTAGTTTGCTGCAACATTTTTGAGGTTGGCGCACAGACAAAAGGCATTGAACCAAAGCCACATCTATGCAGTCATCAATTATAGGTACATCACACACACAGACACACAAATCTCTATAAATGAGCAGGTACGTACAGCAGTGTGTGGCGTGGCAAGGAATTTATGTGCTAAACTGGCATGCAGAAAGAAAATCTTATTGATTTCTATTTTCCCATCTTTTGTCTTGGCAGCTTTTACAGAAATTGTTGTTGGCCCCAACTTTTCTTTGATTTGTCAGGCCAAAGCGGTTTACTAACTTGATTTTTAAATAGATTTTATAAAAAGAACTATGAACTGAGTGCATTTTTCAATTCATTTACTTCTTCTTCTGTCTATGCATGCTCTATCTCTATGTGTATATCTTTTACTATATGCATATTATTCTTCATCGGTATCTGATTCTGTATATCTCTATCTCTATCTCTATCTCTGTCTCTAGTTTTCCGTTGTGAGCTCAAATAATTCTCTCAGCAGGTGAATTGTGCTGAATGCTTTGATATACGAAGCTTACTCTGGCAAACATTGTACAATTGAATATTTTTTCCACATTTAACTATAAATGTTCAACAGCTGATCAAACACTGAAAATGGTTGTATATGCATATATATATACATATATATCTATATGTATGTGCACTTGCATACTTGTATTCAAATATCTGGCAATTAAATGCAAGTGTTTGGCATGGAAATGGACTCTTATCGACTGTCGTTAGGCAACAAACCTAAACTGTTTGGATTTGCACTTTGAACTTCGATGCAGCAAAATGAGAATAAAAACTTTTAAATGTATATTTCGGTAAGGCTGGCAACATTCTGTATTTGCAATTCATTTATCATGGAAATAGTTGTTTGAAGATAAAAACTGTTTTCCTAGTTATTGTGATTGCAGATGGAATCGGGGGATTTTGGGTTATAAGTTGACTATGGAGATTTTAATGGCCTAAGTAGCACTTAGCTTAACATTTCATATATCTTCTAAGGATATGATAATGGTACGGTTAATATATCTAAGATCTGTGAATACATTTATCAGCTATTCACTCAGCAGCTTGGAAAACTAAGTCCAGCTAAATTTAAAGGTATATTTGACTTACTTAGCTATACTATTACATACTTTGTTTACTTTATATGTTTTATAGAAAAACCTCTTCTAAACTTGTCTCTTTTTACATATAACCACAGCTTGAATAAATTCCCAAAAAATATTATATGTAATACTGTTCCAAATATGATTGGTCGTTGCAGCTGCTGTCGCTTGAGTTGAATGTCATGCAAAAACTCAATAAATTTTGCGCAAACGATTTATCATGAGGTTGATTACGAAAATGCAGACACACACACATACATACACATATATATAGATGGCCAAACACAATTGCATGCATAAAATAATATAGGAATATTATAATAGACATGGCATACAAAAGCGCCATTGCCATTTTTCACATGTCAGGGCATTGATTTGCAGTTGTTACACAAAATGGCGCCGGCAGGAGAACCGTTAGTAACCCACTAATGGATTGTTGCCAGTCATTGTGTGTCTGCTTATGTACGTGCGCGTGTGTATGTGTGTGTGTGTGTGTATAATGGATGCTTTTGGGATCGTTGATGGGTTTAAGAGCGAACGTCACCTTTCCACCTAGCGCCAGGGTATCAAAGGTTACAACTGAATTAACATAAATTGTGGCGTGAAAATTGACAACAGTGCACTTTGGATTTAGATTTGTATATACATATATATATATATGTATATTGGCCAAAGGTTGCGTGGGGTAAGGCAAGGCGAAGTTCATAAGCCTTTTGCGAGCACCTCAAATTGAGCCATTAACGGTCGCCGGCTTTGATTTACGTCTGGCTTAAGGGGGGCGTGGCAGCCTGGACATGGCTGCACTGTGATAACAATTTGAATTTAAATTAATTTATTAATATTTTATAATCGACTTGCGTTACGCTTCACAGACGTGATTTGCATATCAACTTGTGCAGAAATTGATGAGCACTTATTTCAACAGTCTCCAGCTGCTCTCTGTCTATCTCCCTCTCCCTCTCCCTCTCTCTCTCTCGCTCTCGCTCTGTTATTAACTTCATATTGTCAGAGTTTGCAACGTTTCTTGAATTTAATTTACTGGCAAGCAAATGCACTTAGCCTTCTCACTGCTACTAAATTAATTAACTTTATTGTCCGCCTGCATTGCCAGGATATCGGATTGGCTCACAGCATAATTTGATTAAAGAGCTAACGGCATTTCATACACTTCACTATCAATGCGATAAGAGCATTTATCATATTTCCCTTTACACATTTTCTCAAATAAAATATGGAATTTATTATGCAACAGTCTTAAGCTAATGGATAGCAAAATAGCAATAAGTTTATTGAGGTATTTAACAGGGCTCATGAGAGATTTTCGTGTGTCCAGGTCAAAGGAAAATTTTTGTTTGATAAATATTTTTGTGTGAAGCGCAAATATTTAGGCAATTTCGTTTGATGAGTGAAGTGCAGTGGGGTAATGAGCGGAGTTCTAAATAGTTTAAATTTTAAGTTATTAACTTAAAATATATAAGAGAGTTGATGGTGCAAGGCTCGCAGCAAGCCTGAAGAAGCCTTGGCTGAGTTGCTAGCATTCAGTCAGATAGGAAGCGACTTTCAGGAGTTGTCCTTAAGAAAGACTTTGCCACAAGATAAAACTACAAGAAGGCTAATCTACTTGACTTTTCCAAAATATATATTGCTTCACACAATCTATAACAATATTCATACTACCCTCTATTACCTCCACAGAGCTCAGGCTCTTTAAGACACACTTTCCATCAAGATAACGATATAATAAGTTCAGCTTAATCAACTATTCTGCAACACGAATATCGCCCTGCACAATCTATAGCAATAATCTTACTACCCTCTACAATCTCCACAGACTTCACGCCTCACAGAGCAATCTCCTCCGCACTACTTCACATTTTATCTGCAAACCAAATATCATCAGATTGCGCAACAAGCATTAAGCAAATCACTATCAACTGCATTCCGCTAGGTGCCACATTCTTCTGTTCAGTTCAAGTGTAAACGGATTTGGCTTATCGAAAGCATCCGATTTCAAATAATTCTCTCAGCAATCAAGGCTGCGCTCTTTAAAGCAATGTAATGCTAAGCAAAACGAAATCAAAATCAAAATGAAAATGGAAATGGGAAAAAGTGTTTTGGGAAAGCACAAGAGGCGAATACGCAAACATAAATCAATTCATCATCAATTCGATGTTTTGTTTTTTTTTTCCTCTCATTTTCCATTTTTTTTCCAAACGTATCGACAATTCCTTGCGCTGTTGTTTGCAAAGCGAATGCCAAGTGAACTTGGAGCATTTTTCAATTTTCCGTATTCGACAATTCTCTTTTTCTTCTCTTGACTATGCAGCAATAAACGTAATTCGTGAAAATCAAGCGGGAAATGTACAGCAGCGAAAAAAGATGAAGAAAATATATAGAGTAAATCGAAATGGATGCAGGTGAACAGAGAGGATCCTGGCATGGCAGGTGGCCGAATGATAAATGCACAAAAATTTACCAACATCAAAATCAGCAAGAGCTCCACTGCCGCGAATTGGAGGGCTCCCTGCCTGCTTGCATCGTACGTACGCGCCTCACTCTGCCAGTGCATTTTTATTTAATTTTTTTCTGTATTTCATTTTTTTTGTCTTCGTTTTCACTGCTTTGCTTTGCACCTTTTGTTATTATTTGGTGCGACAGGAGTCGCGGCAAGGACACGCGTAGCTCAGCAATTTTTTACATTCGCGATGCTGGTGCTGCTGCAATTCCGCTGTGTCTTCTTTGCCTGGAGAGAAGCATTCTTGGAGAGTTTTTAATTTATTTTACTTTCCGCCGTGTCTTGTTCACTCGTTTCGGTCAGGTTTTCCTCTACTTTCTCCCCATTTTTTTTTACCTCTCTTTTTGTTGTCTGTAAAGCGTCAATTCGTAATGCAATTTATGTGCATACAAATGAGATATCTGCACGAAACTTTTTACTTCAAATTCATGTTGGGTTTATTCAAATATGGGCGCTATTTCTCATAGTGCATATAAGGTTTTTCATTAGTAGCAATTCTACCGTGTTAGCGCCATATGCGCGCAGTGGCTTGCTGCTATTTACATCCAATTAAATGCCTGTGTGAAAATGCCATAAAATTACGGCGCAAATGCGTTTATTCCCGGTGAAAATGTGCATTGTTCCATTAACACATGCTTGATGTTAAATGTGAATTGAAAAGCGTTTTCAGAGCGTAATTCTTTGAGTTTTTTGGTATTTACTTATTTAATAATCTAGGAAATATGTTTATATAGTCTAATATATATTTATATTATATTTACGTTCATTATTAGTAATATATAAAAACTGTTTAAGATTTTAAAAACTGTTTTTTTTAATTTTCAAGAATTTTATGCTGTTTTTTCTAATTTATGGAAAGAGGACCATGTTGCTTCATCCTTCCTTTGCAGAATTTTTGAAAATATTAAAAATAAATCTAAAATTATTTCTTTCAAAATATTTTTTTTAGGTGTTTTAATTTAATTTATATAAAAAGAACTATGTTTCTATGGCCTATATATTGTAAAGAATTTCAAGAATTAATAGTTAGATTAAAATAAAAATTAAAACAATTTCTAAAAATAATTTTAATATTTTAAAACTATTTAATATAAAAAGAATTGACATTTTTTAGGCCACAAATTTTGTATGAAACACAATTAATAATTTAATTAAATTTTATACATATTTTCAATAAGCTTAATCATTCACACTCAAGTTTTCCATGGTTTTCCACGCTAAATATAATAATTATAACTCATAAGGCGTGTTTATTCATTATCTAACTCCAGACACCATGATAAATTGCTAAGCATAGAGATCTGAAGATTGATTGCAATCAATGTGATGAGAGATGCATTGCACTTATGGAATTCCTCGTTACAATTTGTAATTTGCAATGCTAATTCGGTAACAACAAAGTTAGTTGGAACTTATGCAAATGTCAATTACGCAGCAACGTGCCGCGGATGTTTAATTGAAAATGTCATAAAGTGCCAGGCGGCAGAAAGCGAGTTTTATTTTTTTTTCTGAAGAAAAGCCGGCGAATCAAAGTTGATTGCCTTATGTTCTGAGTACTTAAAAGCCAGTTTGCAATCTACAACAACAACAAAAACAACAACAAGAATATAATATTCTTTTTACGCGCTGTTATTAGAGACACACGAGCTTATCGCTGTGTTTGCCCAACGTCTCAAATGAACTGGGGAATTCACGTTCTGGACACCGCCGACCAGAAGAGGGGGTAATCCCGTCTGATAATCGCTGCGGTTTCCCCAGCAACAAATGCGCTTCTGATGATCTGTGTATAAAAGCTGACGGCACTGGACTAAACAGCATCAGTTCAGCTTCACCTCCACAAGCTACAATCCAATTAACTAAATAAAGAAAATGAAATTCCTGTCGGTTGCCTTTCTGCTCGGTCTGCTGGCGCTGGCTAGTGGTAAGTACTAAGAACTTCAATGGAAATGAAATGAATGAAGAGAAAAGCTAATTATTTTTACTTTTTACTTGCAACAGCCACGCCCCTTAATCCTGGCAATGTGATCATCAATGGCGATTGCCGAGTCTGCAATGTGCGTGGCGGCAAATGAGGAGCTGGCTAAAGGCGTTGCAACTATAACTATAATATGGGCTATATGGATTACTGCATTGAAATGTTCATAACGAGGAATATATGTGAAAAATAAATAAATATTTGTTATCAAAAAAAAATCTAAATAATATATATAATCAATCGATTAAAAATGAAAATGTAATTGAATATATTTGAGCTGTTTTACTTGCACTCAGGTTCACTGATAAGAAATATATGTATTATTTATATACTCTTTGACAATATGAAAGGGGTATATTAGTTATTGAACACGCCTCTGACATTGCACTCAGCTATAGTTTGCCAATAGCAATTTGCTATAGTGGCTATTTCATTCCTCTTCATCACTGATAACAAATATTTTATTTATACTCTTTCACAATATTATGGGGTATACTAGTTATAAGACACTCTCTTCTCATATTTCATTCAGCTACTCTTTGCTTATAGAATATCAAATCATCTGATAACAAATATTTTCAAATATTATATATATACTCTATATTTATATATAAAAAGGGGCATATTCGTTACACGTCACTTTCTTCCATCTTCCGCAATTTATTCAAATTTTTAACAGTCCATTGAGTTCAGTTTATTCAATTGAATCCTTCCGTTTTCCTACCAAATTTGACCCCAATAAAAATATCCATTGCCATAAATACGAAGTGGAAATTTACATTTCAAGGCACTTTCCCACACACACACACACACGCATACCGTGCAAAGCTGCGCTCTTTATAAATGCATTAAGCTCTTCGCCATAAAATTAATATGAACAAGTTTAATTGGAAATGCAGTGTCAGGGCATTATTGACAAGACAATATTCGCGATATAAGCTTAATGCCAACATATTTTCAGGGCCGACCGCTCGACCGGTCCCGCAATATTCCCGCATTGATTTGTCGCTGCGTTTTCCACACTGGCGAAAATGCCCCGCCAATAATTTCATATCAAACAGCCTGCGGCTTTTCCACATAGTTCGTGGCGGCTGTTGTAATTGTGTTTTATTGTCTGGATTAAGCAGCATAATGCGCACTTATTATGCACATAACTGTAATGTCAATACAGAGTTACCCCTGCCACGCCCACGGCCCCAGCCCGCCTGCCAGAAGTGTCGCTGTCATTTATGGAGCTCACGGCTCTCTGCCTCCCCCCATCTTATATATAATTAATTTGAGCTGATTTATTAGCCTTTTTTCGAGTGGTGCGACGCCCACTCTGAGATGCGCGTAATTAATACGATATGTTTTAAATATTCCGTTTTAAATAATATTAATTATATAAATGAAATTATAATTTCATTATTCCCGGCTTGTCAATTTGCCCGCTGAAATGAAACTTATTTAAGTGCAGATAAATCTTAATTTGTTTTCTGCGGCGACGACGCGTCCACTCCCTGATTAAAAATGTATAATAAAATCAAGTGCTGAGGTAAGCGTCATATTCCAATGCTTTGCGGCGTCATAAGCCAGAAGCCAACATGATGAAATGAAAATATTCAATTGCATTTTATATAGCAAGTCAAGTGCTGGCGCAGAGTATTATAGATTTGCCATGAGTTGCCCTAACGAGACAGCTCGCTGGCTATAAACTTTTTATACTGATGACAGCAGTTATATAGCCTTGTTCTAGGTATTGTTAGTGTCTGTCGATACAAACTAGTTTGCGTAACTTTTCTCATATAACTTGGTCTAGACTCATTTTGCTAGGCGCGCATTTAATTAATTAAAGAAAATATATATAAGTAGATATACTTTAAACCTTTCAAAGGACCTTCAATAGTTTTTTTTTTCAGCATAATATAAAAGATATTTACCTGAAAAAGAAGAAGAATAATTTAGTAAATATGTTTCAGTTAATAAACATATTAATTAATAAATACTTCAAATTAAATAAACAAATAAAAATAAAAAATAACAAATAAATAAATATTTTTTATTAAGATGTATAATATAATAATAATCAGTCTCAAGCACCCTTTACATGAGAATAGACTTTCTAAATATCCCATAAAATTGCATTAATATATCTCATCTCATCTCATCTCATTTATTTGACAACTCATATCAGCTGCTGTCCAGCCACCATTCCGAAGCACATATGAGACCAAGTTGAAAATGCTGATTTATGGCCCACAGCATGAAGCTTCAAATGCATTTCAATTGACCAACATAAACAGGCAAATTCTCTTTTCACTTTGCCACAAACAGAACCGCAAGGGGCTTGCCAACGACACAAAAATAAGGGAAAATGGAACTGAGCTTTGCTCTATCCATCTATTTCAGCAATTGCAAAAGCCAACAACGAAAATCCTAAAATTTCAATAGCAAAAGAAGCCCAATGCGCATAATTTTAGTGCGGATGCCGGGCAAGGGGCAGCCAGGAACTGAAGTTTCAGGATTGCATTTCGTATTAGGATAGGGCCGACAACAGCAAGCAAAAAAGGAAAATAGCAAGAGGTGGCTGCAAACAAAATGGCGGCGGCACAGCAGGCGCTGCCAGGCCAGAAATGTGCCAAAATGTCAGAAACTCAGAGGGAAATCGGCGAAAAAGACAGAGACATAGAGCGAGAGAGAGAGAGCAGGCGGACAGTGGAGTGGGAGAGCATGAAGTAAAGCATAAATTTCATTTTAGCCACGTCGCTTATCCATTCCTTTGCTGCATTTCACGTTGTGCTTTATCGCGTAATCTCGACAGCGCGCTGGCAACTGCTGCCCATTTTTTATGGCCTGATGATGATGTTAATGATGAGCGTGCTGATGCTGATGCTGATGCTGATGCAGCAGCAGCAGCAACTGACTTTGATGGTGCACGCAATTTGCGCTGCAATTGTTTATGTGCTGATCAACGTCAAAGGCCGTGCTTTTTAGCCGGCCAACGCGTATTTTGTAAGCAATTTTCGGTTGCACTAATTACGGTTATGCCAAAATGTTTTAAATGCGGCCTTCGCCGCAGTCAAAGGATGCGGAAATGCTGCCAAAGGCAGCCAGACAAAAGCACTTTGCTAGCACACTCTCTCCTCCTCCGTCTCTCGCTCTGTCTCCCTCTAACTAGCGCGCCCAGTCATTTTTAAATGGCGTCCCGTCGCCATTTTGTATTTAGAAATACAATGGCGCACGCGAAAGCGTTTTGCGGCAGCTTTGACGTTGACGCAGCAGAAGCGCTGAGTCCTGCATATGCCGCAGCCGTTGCCGTTCCTGTTGCCCTATTCTCCATTGCCACGTTGTCTGTTTTGTGCACTTCCGCACACTAACACACACACACACATACGCACGCTGTGTATACTGCGCCATAAAGTATGCAATAACATTTTATTGTAACAACTCGTTAAACGTAACAAAACAAAGCAAAAGAAACGAAAACGAAACGAGAGGAAAGAGAGGAGAGGAAAGGAAAGGGAAGTTAGGGCCAGCCAGCCAGCCAGCAGCAAAGTGAGCAAAAAGGACCCGCCGACAGGCAGTCAAGGCAGCAAGCCACTCGTACAAAAAAAACCCTAACCCCAGGCCCAAGCTCAATCTCGAGCCCTTCCTTTCAACTTGCCTGTCCCTGTTTAGCATAAAATTTACTGCACCACGAACATTTGACGTTTACGTTGCCGTATGCCCCGTAAATCCTACTAATCAAATTTATTACCCACACACACACAGACACACTCACGCTCACTCACACACTTAGCAAGCGACCACAAGCGCATTTCTCCTGCTGGGCAAGCTCTGCCCAGCCTGAGCCGTACCGCTCGGTACTGCCAACGGGCGACTTGGCCAAGCCGGACAGCTGGACAAGCCGGACAGCTGAACAGCTGGCCACTTCAAATGCTTGGCAATATGCATATTAAATTTAATTAGAGCGACGGTAAACATAAATTCAGGCACTGGAGTACAACGCTTGACGTACAGCAATGCAATGGACAAAGCAACAGCAACAACTACGCCAAGGTATTAAGAGAGACCAACAGCAGCAGCAGCAGCAGCGTCTGGCACCTTTTCATTTTACCAGGCAGCTGCTAGCGTCCTGCAGCCTTCCGCCACGGTTTTTCGTGAGCCAAAAGCAATTTCGTCCTTTGGCTGAAGTGTTCAACTGGACTTGAAATGGGTTATTTTAGGTTAAAAAGTTATGAGTGTCTATCAAAAATACAAGAAGCATATTTGAAGCCTACTTTACGAGCGGACTGCCCGAAATTATGATTATTATTTAATAAATATGTTCATTTAATGAGATCAGCAGCGTGCTTAGCTGTCAAAGCGGCTGAGTCTCATTTGACTCAGGAACTCACCTCTATATATTTAATATGAACATATTATCCCATATCCCACCCTATTCAATTTTTCTCCACCTAATCTCATCTATCTGCTTTTATACAAAAAATTTCCTAATTGCCATAGAAAACTCCATTAAAATTTGCAAGAAAAACTTTAGCTAATTTGATTTGAAATAATTTGTATAACTTTTTAATTTACTTGAAGTCCTCGAGCGGCCCTCGTTATAATGACCAGCAGCTGTGGAGTGTTATGACACCTAACCTACCTTGCCTCAGCTTATTCCACGATACAATAAACAATCAAATTAAATGTGCACTTGCTGTTGCGCTCTCCCTCTGCCCCTCTCTGTCTCTCCTGCTCTTCTGATTCTACTCTCCCACACAGTCCGACAAATGATGTTAATGAAATTAATGCCAAGTTATAGTCAACTTTTGAGCAGTCGACTTACCTTGCGGATTATGTTTAACTTTTGTTGGAGAATCGAAACTTTTACTACCCCTCGGGCAACGGCGACTTGAGAGCTTGGGCTTTACGCTCTTTTATGAACTCTTTGGAGAAGAAGTCACTTCACCAGGGCCACTAAAAATGTGACTAAATGGTTACTCTGCACACACACACACACACGGATACAAAAAGGCAGTTCACTGGCGCATAAAGTAATTTTTTAATCCAAAGCATCAGAGCTTTGTTTGACAAGGGTAGTCGAGGGCATGGCATGGACCTTTTGTTGGCCAGCGAATCGAAATGGAACAAGAATACGACGGCGACCTTTCATAACCTTTAAATGAGCACGCAGTTTGGCATTCAGTCTAAATAACAATTTAATTATGAATATTCACAGTGTGTGTGCGTGAGTGTGTGTGTGTGTGTTCGTCGACAATGCGCCAGTCAAATTCAAGGACAAATTATGGCATCAACTTTATGCTAGCCCGGCCCAGCCATGTGGCGTATCCTGACTGCGCCTGTGGGATAAGCTAAGAGCTCATTAATGTCACATTCATGGCAAGCCCGTAAAAAGCATAAAGTGAGCCCTAAATTCTATCAGAGCACAGCCAGCAGCAGCAGCAGCCCAGGGACCCAAAACACTCACATACCATTTTAATAGAGTGCACAATACACACACACACACATAGAGAGAGAGAGTGTGTGTGCTGGCCATGTTTGAGGTAATTAACAAAAATCCCCAAAAGCGGCAGTAAAATAATCAAAATTAGCCAAATATGCATTTGCCGCTGGGATCGTGCTTTGAGGCTTCGCATTATTTTATATTTTCGCCGCCCACACAATTTCGGTTACAATTTATTTTAGTGCCACATTTTATCATTCTTTGATAAGGTTTGCAAATATAAAATATATATACATAGAGCGAGAGAGAGATAGAGATAAAGATAGAGAGAGCAGTAGGCCTTACTCCCACAGGAGTTTTCTCTAGTCCAATATTTGCTGAATTAGCGAGGTTTTGAATACGAAATGTGATTTAAATTGAGTTTGGATAAAGCCGTTTGTGGCTTAATTTTGAACATATATTTGATAAGCTATAAGATATAACTATTTCAGTTGAAACTAATAATAGATAATGGATGTAGAGATATTTAACTGAATTGTTTGAAGAGAATATTATATATAAATATAATATAAATATTTTACAGAAAAACATAGATAAAAGAGAGTACAAATGGGTTTGAACCCTTAAATGCTTGATCTATTGAGCTCCAAATATCATATTAGACTCGTTGAAGAATGTTGTGATTTTAAAAAGAAATATCTGGCTATAGGCAAACAAATATACAAATAAATTTTTCAAAATTCTTCTTTTCTTTATTAAATATATTAATTACTTATTTTATTAATTTATTTTATGTAATAAATTTTTTTTTCTATATTTATTATTTATTTTATATATTTGTTATTTATTTTTAAATTTATTATTTATTATATTTTATATAATTTTTATTTTATATATTTATTTTATATTTTATGTTTTATTTTTAATTATTAATTTATTTATTTTTATATTTATATTATTAATTTTTTTATTGTTTTTTCCTCCAAATACATATAAAAAATCAAAGATATATTTGAATAAAAACAATAAAAATGATTAGAGAATTCAAGCAACATCAAAAAAATTTAACAAATTTGTATTGAACAATATATACTAAATCTAATTAACCGCAATCTGTTTGTTATCGTTTCACTCACTCCTTTTTAATGCTTCACATGCTTCACACCCTCCCTCCCATTAGCTATTCTCAACATAGAATTTACAGGTTGGAAAGGCGGCAATTTGAACCGTTTTGTCATAATTAAGCTGCATTCGTATGCGACAATGGCCAGCATTGCGCTTGTAATTATTGTCAACAAAAACACGATTTTATCTAAATCAATTTAATGAATGCCCACGACCAATGCCGAAATGCAGGCGCTACGAAACACATCCCGCATGTGCTGCAGCCAGCTAAAAATATACACAAACTCCCCTCAAAAGCAAACATCAGCACACAGAAGGCGACAGACAGAGAGAGAGAGAGAGATATAGAGAGATGCAGAGAATCGTGGCAGACAGACCGAGATACAGTAGGAGATAAGAGAAACAGAAACTCAAATTAAATTAAAATCTTTCAGTTTCAATTACGAGTTTTTGTACCACTTCAATTCCAACGTACAAAACACAAATTGCATTCAAAATGCATTAAAAGCAATTTGCACGAAAATTTGCATAAAAGTAAACGCTGACGAGCGAGACAGCTGCCGAGAGAGCAAGAGACAGCGAGACAGCTAGAGGGAAACAAACCGAATTGGGAAATGGAATCGGTGGAAAGCAACGAAATTATACGCTATCAATTATAATGGCAATGACAAAAAGCAAAGGCAGCACACAAGGTGAAGATGAAGAGTTGCAGATGCGGCCCGAGGGTATCAAGAGGAGCGAGCGTGCCCGTCAACGGGGCCTTGGGGAGTGGCCCCAGAGAGGGAGATGGCTGCAACTCAGACAAATTGCATGTTGCATTGAAAATGCGCGCATGTGTTTGCGAAAATACAAACAAATTGGAAGAGTGCGAAAAGGGCAAGGCAACTGACGGGATACCCTGTAAAAGAAGAGCCAAATCAACTGGGATAATATGTTTTAACATATGTAAATCAACATTTATGTTATGACTTTAACATTTGTATGTTAAGTGCTTATGTTAAAGAGATCACAATACGAAAACATATAACATATGTAGCATAACATAAATCTAGGGAGGACTTGATACTGTAATCCGTACCTAAGTATACCTAAGTTTAAAGAGACCTATGTCGATCTTGCCTTGAACCAGCCTTCCCTTACAGGGCATTGCAGATTGCATATGCAAAAGCAAACAAATATAAACATATAGAGCGAGTATGGGTTAGATCATTTGCCTTTCGGCTTATGCAGTATAAATACACAGAGATACAGCTATGGCTACGGCTACAGATGAGTATGCATATGTGTATCTATAGCAGAGGGCAACTGTGTGTTGGTCCCATCATCCATATCCAATGGGCCTTGTGCCCGAACAAAAGCGGCGCTGTTGGTGGTGCGACACGGACACGCTTCAAAGGTGCAAGCGATTGCACTCAAGGCGTCAACCGGGCGCAAATACCAACGTGCCCGCACCCTGCACCCAGCACTGAAAAGGGCAGACAGCAGATTGCAGTTGCAGTCAGCCGGCGCCGGGCGTTACATCAACACAGCCAACAGTCGTCTCCCCATTTGCTGGGCAAACAACAACTGACAACGGCGACGTTGAAGGTGTTTGGATTTTCAGTAACGTGTGTTGTACGGACGCCGCCACCCACCACCACCACCACCACCACTGCTGGGACAGTGGCTTCATAGAGCATTGAATTATTGCCTGCTGCATGCAACAAATCAGCTACAAAACTTCCCATTGCAATTGCCGCAAAGCGCTTACAATGCACCAAATGCTACTGTAAGAGTGTTAGGAATTTAAGATTTAAATTGAATTAAAATAATTTTGAGAGCCATTCAAGCGATTCATAAGCTTCTTTGTGCAGTCAAAAGTTAGAAAGTTTACAGAGTATCATATGCACTTTTATCTATCAATTATTTATTGACTATTAAAGATAATCGCATCTAGCTTATGCTGCATGGCTTATTAAAGTTTAGAGTGCATCAGAGAAATTAAAAATTATATTACCAATTAGCAGGAGATTAGGTAAATAACTTTGTTATGGATATAATTGGAAATAAAATTAATTATTTGAAAATAAAAATTTGTTTACTTATTTTACAAATTTTAAAATATTTATATATTTTTTAAATATATACAAATTTTATTTATATTTATATATATATAAATATATATATATATATATATATATATATATAAAAAATGTATATAAAAAATTGTTGATTTTTAAATACAATGTTTTGTATATAAATAAATTTTAGATATATCAAAATTTTAAATTTTTTCTATATAATAAACTTTTTTTTTTAGTTTATATATTTATAAAATTCGAAATACAAAATTTATATATTTATAAAATTTTCATCTATATAAATATTTATATAGAAATTCACATTAAATAAATCTTTTGGGTTTCTCTATTCTCTAAATATTTCCGTGTTATTTTCTTTTTTGAAAGTTCTTAAACAACTTCACATTGGGCTTGCGGGCACAATAATCGGTTAATTGGAGCGTGAAATTAGCAATTTTATTGACTCACTGTGGAAAATTTATTGTTTCAGTCGGAGCACGCAACATGAGCTGTTTGCTTTAGTTAAGAATCGAGGCGGCCAACGCAGAAGTAAGTGAAAAGTTTTCCGCTTCAACTTTTGGCATGGCTTAAACTTTAGCCAGCGAGAGAGCGAGCACGAGAGCACGTAAATTGGAATAGTTGGCAGAATGTGGAAATGCACTTCGATTGATTATTAAATCGGCTCTGAGGCATTCATGCATAATTTGCGAAATTTCCCATAGTCAACTCAGAGAAATGATAGACAGAAAAATTTTTATTTTGCGATTCACCCACATAAATCTAAATGCAGTTCTTTTGCTTCATTTTTTCATTATTTTAAAAGCGGATTACAAAACATTTTCTATGACGTGGCTCAGTGCTGGGCTTTTGGGGTGGGGCTCCCTATGCGATTGCCCGTCGGGCCTGTCGCTTCTAAAAAACATCAAAATACCTCCCAGCGATATTGAATTAAATAATAAAGCGAAAGCCACCCCCAAACAAATCAAGTCAAACCATGTGGGCGAAGCATGTGGAGAACGAGAGGGAAAATGTTTATGTGAGAAGTGTACTCCATGCTCCACCCTCGCACCCACCCACCCCCACTCACAGAAAAAATGCAACTCAGCAACAAAATACAACTTTTTGTTGCTAAGTATTATGTATTTCATTTTGGCATTGCCGCAAACACTCCAAATGCATTTGCGCCATACCATGCGGAGCTCGAATTGAAGCTGAGTGTGTGGCATGGAACAGCTCGGCAGGAAGGAAGCGTAGATTTTTAATGTACGCGAGCTGCTTGAGAGTTGAGGTTGCCGTTTGCCAATGCGAATTTAGACACATGTTTCTCGCAGCAGCAGCAACGCAGCAGCAGCAGCAGCAGGCGAACGTGGGGCGTGTTCCACATATCAAACGTCAACATTGCCAGCGAGCGCTCGCTCCGCTGTGTACTATTCATGTAAACTAGTTTCATACCAATTCAGCTTCCTTGTTTTCCTTACCATATCTGTGTCTTGTCTACAAATTAAAACAAACTGCAGCAAAAATAAAACCCAGCAGAAAAGATGAAAATAATAAAAATGTTTGCACTCTAAATAAAGCGCGCTGTGTGCAGATTTTTAAGATGAAATAGCGCAGGTTTAATATGGGTTGGAATGCTTAGCAAAGAAGCTAGAATTTAAGTTTAAGTGCAGCAGATTTTTGAGTCTAAGTTAAAAGTATAGCAAAACTCTTTAGCTCTCTAGCTTAGGTATAAATATAATATAAGAATTATATATAGATAACTATATATACATGTAAAAATAAATATTTATTGAAAAGACCTGCATAGTCTGTCTTGAGAATGAACAAATCAATGCTATAGTACTGAACCTCTCTAAACAGCTGGCTGTTCAACTCTGCCCTCTATAGAAATGAGAGTTTCGAGAGCAAGAAATCAGGTTTAATCAACTCTACGACATTAAATACTATCAAATTGATATAACATCAGATAATAAATATTTCAATAAGTTCTAACATTGATCCTATAAAATTTTTTAAATTATAAAAATTATAAGATTTATTAATGCTGTGTAAAGTTCTCAAAGAAATTAAATAACTACAGCAGAAAATATTTTGATTGATCAATAACTGCAATACAAATTCAATTCAAATTTTGCTAATAAGCTGCCGAGACATCATTTCTCTTTATTTTCTGATAAATCCCCTTTCAAATACCTTTGCTGCTCAAAACAGAGTATTCTAAAATGAAACCCAGCTTCCTCAGCACCACTTTTTTTTGTCACTTTAGGCAGCCCTGCATTCTGTTGGCTTCATTTTGGCAACGTAAATCAGGGACGCAGTGCAGCAGAATATTTTGGTAGTGCAGGAGCCAAGTGAGAACTTAATCCCAGTGTTGAAGGAATGCTATGACAAATAGTCTGTCTGCCTGCCAAGTTGTGAAGCCTGACTGCCTGGCTGGGTGGCTGGTGAATTTCCGAACATATGTAGCAATTGTTGGGGGCACAGGCTGAAGGAGCGCTGCTATCTGGGCAGACAAAAGCCGGCACACGTACATATGTACGTAGCGCGATTTTGTCACTACGGCGCAGACACGTCGGATGCATTTGCAACGTCTTAGTGCACGCACGGCGCTTTGTATCTCTTTTAAATGGGCTCAGCTGAGGCTGAGATCTACTATTTGGGCGGAGTGCCGCAGCCCCATTTACATGTGCCCAGCCCCAAACTGCAGGCGTTGAGCTCTGGCTCTAGCTGTTACCGGATACAAATGCATACACAAATGTTTGTGTGTGTGTATGTGTGTGTGTGGCATGCAACGCCCCAAAACACTTTTGTGGCGCCGCTCGCAACACACCAGCTCAGCTCAGCCAGCCAGCCAGGCAGCCAAGCAGCCAGGCAGCAGCGTGTACGAGTATGTTTACACTCAAACATCTCGTTTCATAGCAATGCGGTTGCAGCTCTCGCTTGCAGCTCGTTCCGCCCTCATGCATCAAGATTGCGGGCACTCATCGTTAAAGTTTTTAGTAAAGTGTAATTAGTCTTTTATATGGCGTGTTAGATACACTTTTTATAACTCGAAATCCTTTGCCACTAATTTAAATGGTTTGAGGAAAATTCAAGCGCATTCGACATGAATATAATTAAAACTTATAACATGGGTCGGGGTCTAACCTAAATTATTTATCTATCAGTGAGCCCGTCTAGAGAGCCATAAAAACAAACATCAAATCGAATTACACTGGCCATAAACCCATCAAATTCTATATTGATTACAAATCTCTTCATCTCATGCTGGACTTGTTTGTGTTCGGTGTATCCATTTCACTAGAAATTCTCATACTCATTTGATTTTTTCACTTTGCTAGCTAATTTAAGAACGCTTGTGACTACAAATAGAGCTCTAATTGAATTCAATTACGTAGCGTAGAATTTTTCTGTGTCAAGTTTCAGAGACAAGCGCCAAAGTCCATGCAGAAATATATATGTATTTTAATTTAATTTAATATAAATAATGTGAAATGGTAAAGATATTCGAAAAAGAGCAGGTAATAAATAGATCAAGATTTATACACTCTGTAATATGTTATTTTTCTAAATATCCAGAGTCAAGTCAGGCTAATCCCTACTCAAATTACATTTTATGAAATGAAAAGTACTTTCGTCGGGCGTATCCGACTAGAACTCACAAGAAATTTGTCTTCGCATTGAAACTACGCTTAAGAAGCCAAGCCAAAAAAATACTAAAATAAGACGAAAGTACTTTAAATGGGAGTATCCGACTAAGAGGTATTTTAAATAAATATATAAAAAAAAATAAATAATAATTAAGGAAGGAAATAAAAATAAATATAAAATAATATAATAATTAAAAAATTATAAAAATAAATATGCAATAAAATAAAATAAAATAAAAAAATATCATAATATTAATGATAATAAATATTATTTTCATATATATTATTTTATAAAATTTTTTAAATGAATATATAACAACAAATAAATAATAATTAAAAATAATAAAAATAAATATAAAATAAAATAATAATTAAAAAATAATAAAAATAAATATTAAATAAAATACAATAAAATAAAAAAAATAAAAAATATCATAGTATTAATGATAATAAATATTATTTTCATATATATTATATTAGAAATTTTTTAAATTTTTTTAATGAATATATAACAAAAAATAAATAATAATTAAAAATAATAAAAATAAATATAAAATAAAATAATAATTAAAAAATAATAAAAATAAAATTAAAATTAAATAAAATAAAGAAAATAAAAATATAATAGTATTAATGATAATAAATGTTATTTTCATATATATTATTTTATAAAATTTTATTATTTATGTAATAAAATAATTTTATTATTTTAAAATAATTTTTACACTTATATAAAATAGTCTTCTGCTTTCTTGCTTGCGCTTAACTGGAAAGCTAATGTATTATACAACTAAAATCTATATTATGCAATTTCTGAGAAACTCTCATACCTGCTAATAGCATTTATTACATATATACCAAATACACCCACGCTATCTACTGCTATGCCAGCCACAGAGCCACGCTTCACTCCTTGGCTCTCCCTATAGCAATTTGTGACTTGCCTTCAATTGGAAATGCATTCAATGCGCACATCAATATGCATTTTTTTTCGCACTGCCGGATGATTTCTATAATCGTCACATATGTTAGAAGTTGAAACTGTCAGAAGACGCTGCCACGCTGCACTGAGCACTGAGCAAAGACAAAGGCTGACGGAAGACGTGCCGTAGCCGTAGCCGTAGCAGCTATCAGACGCGTTCGCACAATGCAGCTCAGAAGTCAAATGGCAATGGCAACGACAACAAATGCGCTTAAGAAAACTGTCAATAAACTTTAATTTTCGCTTCATTGCACTTGTGCCAGACTTGGCTATCTACAAGATACGACCACAGACACATATATATATATATATCTGTATATACACATAGAAGCTTCTATCAAAATGCACCCACAATGCATATGCGCAGCATAAAACTTTGCTGGTAATTATTTATACAGCACACAGACATGCAGACATGCAGACACCCGCATAGAATTCCCACATGGGATGCGCCATAAATTGAAATACACTGTGACGGACTGGCGTTGGCTCTGCAGCTGGGGGCTGGCTGCGTCTGGGATGTGAAGCTGGTGTGAAAAATGGAAAGCATCCATAATCTAATTTAATCATTATCACAGTTGTCTGCGCTAAGTGACGTCATGCGGCATGCTACAAAAAAGTGGGCGACGGAGCAACGCAGAAGAACAAGAAAGAAAACCTGTCAACAAAATAGGAAAAGTGTATTATTGTGTAAGAAAAATCGCCGGGTACTTGACTCTCCAGGCTGCAGCTATTTCATGCTAGTTGCATGCAACTTTTGTTTTTGTCAGCCACACAGCATTGGCAATGCTTAACTGTTGTCGCTGCTCTCGCCGCTCGCTGTTATTGTTTCTGTTGTTGCCGCTGTCATTGTCGCTGTCCTTGTGCTTATTGTGGCAGGATGCACACAGCAGCTCGCTCGGCTTTCCTGTGTCTGAAGTTAAGTGCAACTCTAACATTGTGCAGCAGGGCAGGGCAGGGCATGCCATTGTTGGTGCTGACTGCTTGAAAGACTTAATTCAGCGCTCGCTTACACACACAATGTGGGCCACAGCCAATTGTGGGCGGCTGATGGTTGGGGGTGGCTTGGGCCCGAACCCTCGCCAAAAGGGAGAGAAATAACAACAAAAAGAGACAAGCACCCCAGTTCAACTAACCGACTCTATTACGCATCGCTGTTGTTGCCACATTTAACGCAAATGGCGACAACAGTCACTGCAAAAAAGCAGTCGCCTTGCTGCCAGTGGAGTCAACTTTTCATGACGTCCAAAAAGGTTAAGCTGCCACAAAAAGCTCCTTCGCTACGTGCACTGAAATGAAAGATCCCGCCGAAACTTTAACTTGATAAGCTCTTGAAATAAATTGCAGCGGGCGGCGAAGTTGCGTTCTTGCACCTGGCAATGTGGACCATTGCGATTTAGGGGGATTTAACATTTCATCTATGACACGCGATGCAACAGCCAAAACTCAACAGCTTCGAATACAGAGCGAGAACTGCTGATCTTATTTACAATGTCAGCTGTCGGACTTGTGTAGACTTATAGCTAAACTGAAGAAGATCTAATTCTTATCTAAACATAAATCGATTTACTGACTAGCGCTCACCCAAGCACTTAACCTTCTTCAAACATCTTCAGTCACACTTGGTACATACCTGCAAAGAGAACATGAAAATAAAGCATTAGAAAAGGTCGAGGCACACTTAATATACAATTAAACAAGCAATGCCTGGAATAATTCCCAAATATAACAAACACAGATCATTACGGCCGACGGGTATAGAAAATCACTGCGATAGGCCAATTAAAAGATGCCGAGCGTCAAGGCACACGCCCCTTTTGCCCTCAAAGTGAGCTCGCTGCTCAGGCACCGGTGCGAGTGCGTAAACCCTATAATTTACCACACAACGGGGGGCCAGCACAATAAAAGGAGCCACAACAATCGCCGGCTAGGTAAATGGTAACATCAATTGCGAGCCGTAATTACGGGCAAGTAAAAGAGGTAAGAAGAAATCAATTATGCACATTGGCTGAATGGGCTGTTTACATAAATTGAATGCTCGACGGCCCAGCTGAAGATACGTATGAACGACCGCAACGTTGACCTCGACCCGTGCAGCTAGGGACTGGCCCTATAACGCATACGCCAACGCCTACGCCTACGCCTACGCCTAGAACGCTGAGCTGTCTAGCAATTTACGCATCATTAAGCCAGACAAATTAAAAGAGGAGCACAGTACACACACGCTATAATAAAACAGTAATAACATGAGTAAACGAAAAATGCGACAAGAATGTGGAATGCCTGACTTTGAATACTCTAACCATGCACAGGAATGTGATATATGATCTTTAACAGAGCGAAAATGTTGTTGAATGAAATATTTTATAAAATTGAATTTATATTTCTTGAGCAAAGAATATGGAGTGCCTGACTGTAATACCCTAACCATGCGAAGGAATGTGATATATGATCTTTAAATATTTTATAATATTAAATTTATATTTCTTGAGCAATCTAAATAAATAAATCAAAAGAAAACAAGAATGGGGAAAGCCCGACTATAAAAACCCTTACCATGTTGAGCATTAAGAGATGGAGATATTGTTAAAAAATTTATTTTATATAATATATATATAATATTTATGTTTTTAGCTATCTCTCATTTCTGGCAGTTACAATATTTGTCTCAAAGTTCATATACACTCACTCGCAGGGTGTCTGCTGTAATTAGAGCTATTAGAATAGCAAAATGTCAGCAATTTATACAGAGTCAATGGAATACATAATGACCAGACAGCCTGAATGCAATAAAACTAATCGAAAAAGTCTTTAGTGACGCAATAAAAAATTTTATTTTATTTCGAGAGAAAATGCAAAAAATATATGAGAAAACTAATAGAACAGCTAATAACAATATCGAAAAAGACTTAAGGATTGTAGAAAAAATTATATTTAAGAAATATATTTTATATAAAAATAATATAATAATAAAAAATATATGTACTATATCTATATTCAAAGAATCTCTAAATATTATATTTACTTAATAATATTTTATATGCTTTAGTATTAAATTTTTAAATGAGCGCTTAATAAAAATTTGTATTTAATTAAAAAAAAAATAATAATAAAAATTAAATAGGAATATATAAATAAATATCAGATAATTATGTAAAGCGGATATTTTGTAGCCTTAGCAAGCTGAATGCACGATTAATGTAATCGCCTTTGCTCACACTCATATATCACACACACACACACACGCACACACACACACACGCTTGCTGCATGTTTACATGCCTAATTATGATTTATTTGCACAAGCTTTTTCTGAACTGCATCTGGCAAGTGTAGCGCAGGCAGCCAGCCAGGCGGCTGGGAAATGAATGGAAAACATGGGCATGGGTGGGTGGCTCCAAGAGGCATGTCTTTCGGCCCAAAAGAGGCCGCGTTGCCTCTTTGCCTAGCGCGCGACAAAGGCTAATGTCCCATGGTCGGCTTTATGTTTATCTAAGTTAATTACAACAAAACATTTTTAGGGTCGGCGAGCGCGCAGCTGCGTGCAGCTGAAAAGGCTGTTGTTTTCAAGGGTCCATCGCAACCACTTTATGGGCTGGCAATGTGTGTGTGTGTGTGCGTGTGTCTGTTAGTGTTTACGCATGTTCGGGCGCGGACAGTTCCGCTGATTAATTGCCATTAAGCACACAAGCCAAGCCGACATTATTCAGCCACTGTCCCACACGTTACATAAACATGCGTATGTAAAGTTAAGCGAGGCATACATACATAAGTGATGTATGTATGTATATATATACACTTTTTCACATGTATAAAAGTCAATTAAGTATTAGTAAATGAAGCTAGAGAAATTTAGCTGAGGCACTACTTCCACTAGATCGCTTGATAAACGCCAATTGGGCAGGTCACTGACATACCCCACCATATATATATGCCCGATATATATACAGCTGATAAGAGTTACATTTCACATATAATAAGCTGTCAGCTGCCGTCTCACACACATTTATCATAATCGATCAAATTAAGAATCGATGCACGAAGGTAATACCAATGAACCCCAAAAATCAAAATCAAAGTCAAAATCCAGCAGCTGCCAAAGCCAATAAGAAAACAAAACGAAATAAGCAGACATGTGGCAGGGCGCAAGTCGTGGAAAAATAAGTAAGCTCAAATTGATTTAATTGAATATCGAGCAGGCGTTTGTCTGTGCATTGACTGCAAGTAAGACACGCAGCAGACAACGACCACCCCATTATCAGGGTCTAATTTGCGCCCTCTGACCTCCAATCCGTCGCTGGTTTTGGTGTGGCGCAACCGGCGCCGTCGACAAGCTGTCTGTCGGCGCCTTCTTCAGTGTTTGGCCTGCATTCGAGACTCGAGATATTAAAAGGCCACATTCAAATGCAACTTGAGGCAACGCCTGAATAATTTCCGACTCTCTCGATGCGGATTGATTGCAGACTGACGGACTGGCTGGCTGGCTGACTGACTGGCCTGGCCTGGCCTGTGCCAGACGTACGGCCAGTTTCTCGCCCGGTTTGGCTTCAATTGTTTGCTAGTTTGTTAGTTGGCTGAGCGATAAGTATCTGCAGCTACCGTAGGAGCTGCCAGTGAAGGTCTGGACCTCGCGCATCGCCAGCCGTCCGCCCTCTACCGCTCCGCTTCCTCAATGAATAAAGAAACAAACAAACAAGAATTTTGTACGCTTGACTGCATGTTTGCATGAATGAATGAATGAATGTTTGTTTGTATGTGTGAATGAGTGTGCGAGTGAATGACTGGCTGTTGGTGCAAATGGCTGAATGAATTGTCGGTGGGTTGTATAAATCAACTTGGCGTTTATCTCAAAGCAAATAAGTCAACAGTGAAGACGGATAGCAAATGCAACTGTATGTGTATTTCATTGTCGATGGCCTCTGCGGCGTCTTGCTGTAGCAGTGGGTGGAGCGGGGCGTTGGGGGGCGCACAGCACATAGCGGACGTTTGCGAATTGGTCTGTGTGTCTGGTATGATTGTGTCTGGGCTGCTGCTGCTGCTGCTGCTCTATGCTGTCCGCTGGCGATGACGTGTGCGATTTAGTTGCGCTCTCGTTGCCAGCTGGTTTAGTGCCCCCCACACAACCGATGGCTGATTGCGTTAGAGACGGACTGGAGCCAAA
This sequence comes from Drosophila peninsularis, assembly GCA_035047485.1. Classification (NCBI taxonomy): domain Eukaryota; kingdom Metazoa; phylum Arthropoda; class Insecta; order Diptera; family Drosophilidae; genus Drosophila; species Drosophila peninsularis. Next base: position 1,686,910 of record JAWNPN010000047.1, on the reverse strand, counting down.
CTTGCTAACAATAACTAATTCTATACACATGCTTAACAACTGTGAATGAGCATGGGCAAGCTAAACTGGCGAATACCCTACAGAAATGTTAAACATATATTCAGACAATGGGATATTAATTTATATAAATATATAGACAATGGGATTTTAGTTTAAACATTTCATTGTTTGCTTATTGAACAGAAAAAAAGCAGATAAACAATATAACAAAATATTTACTTGATTACGGGCCAATACCTCTTGAACTTGGCATGGGTCTAGCTCGAGTATTCTTCGACCGATTTCAAATCTACTTTTTGATACGCCAGATGCAATACTAAGGATCGAGATTTTTGCTGATAATACTATATCAAATGAATATCTTTAAATTAGTATTGGTAGCTATTGTATTCTTCGAACGATTTCAAATGTACTTTTTTGATATGTAAGAAGCAATATTAAGGATCGAGATTTTGGCAGATAATATTATATCAAATGAATATCTTTAAATTAGTATTGGTAGCTATTGGATAGCTCGAGTATTCTTCGACCGATTTCAAATCTACTTTTTGATACGCCAGAAACAATACTAAGGATCAGCATTTTGGCTGATAATATTATATCAAATGAATATCTTTAAATTAGTATTGGTAGCTATTGAATATATATTAACAGAGGTCAGCTTACTTTATACACTTCAAAGATATCAATACTAATTTAAAAACAATGTTTACACTCCCAATTTGTATACTTTTCCTAAACTTTATTCTCATTTTATTTTCAACTCAGACATATGCTTCAGGACTTAATGAATTAACAGCTTCAACTATGATTGTGATATAAATTCTTAAAAATAAAACATGCAGATATATATATAATATATTCCTAAAAAACACTCATTCATTCATTCAGCAAACATTCACAGCTCGAACATACTAACCAAATTTAATTCCCAATATGCACCTGCCTAAGTACACGCCCATCAACTAATGGCATGATCGAAATTCTCGTATGCAAATGTAACTTGAGGTAGCCAACAAAATTTCGCATTTGGGCTTAGCCGATATTTGCTTAATAATAGCTGTAAAATGAGTCAACAACGCACAGACCCAGCCGGATGTATGTATCTGCAATTATTTGCTACAATTTGACAGCTTATGTTGTATAATTGAAATGTGATGATTCAGGTGCACACGGCTGACTGCGCCGTCAGCTGTTGCCGTATTATCTCGGCAGAGTGGCATTACGTTATGCATATAGGTTCGGGTTGGAGCGAGACCGCAAAAGTCGCAGCAGCAGCACAGACGATTGTATCTGGCAGATACATTTTAGTGGCAGCCATTGGGCACGTATTACCAAACCCGAAATGCAACAATAATTCATCAATTAAACTGAGCCTTTCTAGAATTACCAAATGTGCCGTACGGCAGCAGGCAGCAGGCGCTGCCAAGTTTTCGAGGTCAGTTGAGAGGCTTTTAGCTGCTATTTTGCAGTTGCTGACTGCACCGCTCCTCGAACCACTACAAGTATCTTCTGGCAGCTGCAACTGTGCAAATGTGCGGCTTTGGCAATTTAGCAGCAAACTAATCGATGGCTCAACATTTACCCAGACACAAAGCGAGCAAAGCCCACCAATACTGCTAACAACATACTGCATAGTGCATGCTGCTGCCGCTGCCGCTGCATGCATGCATGTCATAAATGATGCACATTGCAGCTCACAGTGTGTGCACTCTCTGCTCAGCTCGCCCAGCTAACTGCTATCGCCTTCGGCTACGGTTACTGCTACTACTTCCACGCTCTGCTCTCTGCTCTCTGGCTACAGCAGTCGGCAGACAGCTGACAGCAGACGGCAGCTTACTTTGCGGCCTGTGTTCGTTTGTGCCGCTCTTAATGCGCTTTTGCATTTGCATTTGCATTAAAAGCGGAACCACAAGCTAGAGTGTAAGGCCTAAAATGATGTACAGTGGGTGACAATGGGTGATTATCTGATGAAATCTTTGGCACTTTCTGTTGCAACAGAATGGGTGTTATACTATATAAATGGTATATTTTACATATATTTTTTAAATATATAATAAATATAATAATTTAAATTTAATACAAATTTTTTTGAAAAATAAACTTAAATAATAATAATTTCAAAAAATTTTAAAAGTGAATATTGGAAAATATAAACATAAGAAATATTTGCAAATTTCCGCAATAAACAATTTAATGTTTATAGTAAAATATACACAATTTCTTGTTGAGGGAAAAGAATGTATAAATATAATATTATATAAATATTATGTGTACTGATTCCGCAATTTTAATTTAAACTGATTTTTCGTCTTCTACAAATATATTTAACTTCTAAAGAAACTTCTTTAACTATCCATAATATTAAAAAATGTAAAAAAAAAAAAAAAAAAAAAAAAAAAAAAAAAAAAAAAAAAATAGAAAATAAATAAATTCAAAAGAAATTGAATGAAATAATTATTTAATATAGGCCGAAATAATTATTTTTAAATGTAATAGACTTTACATATTTAAATAAATAAATAAAATAGCACCTACTACTAAGATATTAATTTTCTTATCAAATCTCTGCCTTTACTATATATTCAATTTAGCAATATTTTATCTACCCTGTCCCACTGTACATGAAAGAATCTGAAATTTGTGCGGACTCACACACACACACACATGGAGGCGCTTCGCTCTGCACCACATTGCTTATTTAATGAGATTAACGTCCAAAGACAAACGTCATGTGCATGTTAACAGTAGCACATGGATGGTCCTTGGCCACAGCAAAGTATCTTTTGGATGTGAGCCGTTGCCGTAGCTGTAGCCGTTGCCATAGCCGTTGCCGTTGCCGTTGCGGTTCGCCGTGGTCAAGTCTGGCTGAGCTTGGACAGTTGGCAGCTGCCAGCGCTGCTGCTGCTTCGGCTGCCGCTGCTGCTACTGTCGTTGTTGTCAATTGTGCAGCTATAAAAGGCAGAAGGCGGCACATTAAAATTCTAAAATGCCTTTGCCTGCCTACCGCACCATAAACGGCAGGGTCCATAGCAGGCGCATTTGCTGGAGCGTCCATACGGCACAGCGCAGACAGACAAAATGTCAGCGCTTTTTTTTTTTTTGGGCATTGAAACAACGATGGGCAACTTCAAAGTGGCCGAAGGCCATAACGATGCCCACGATAATGGTGTTTGGCCCTGTCCAGGCGACGGCATTGCTCTGCAGCTGCAGCGTCAAAGAAAAACACAACAACAACGGCAGCCTTGACCGCCCCCAAAGAGGTGAAAAGTGAAAAGATGTCACCAGCGTTGGCTGTCAAATATATGAAAAGCATTCATCCATAAAACTTAACGAGCTGTAAATTATGAAAGCACTCGCTGCTGCCTGCTGTACAAGCAAAGCAATTCCTTCAAGCTCTTAACGTTTTTTTGTTCAGCCGTTAACGGTTCGAGCTAAAAGTGAACAAACGACTTTATTTTCGCAGTTCTGCCAAAACAAATCTAATGGGGCATTTCTCTTTTAATCTCAAGCGATTCCGTACATAAATGAATGAACTATAAAAAAAACGCGAGTAAAAACTGCGAAATAGAATTTAATTTTCTGGCTGGCAATCAATTAGATAAAGCAGAAAAATATGCAGAAAAAATGTGTATATTAATTAAAACAATTTATATATAAATAGTTCAATTTTATGGAATTAAAAGAGGATATATATATAATCATCTTATAATTATATTATAAAGTTATAACAGGTTTAGTTTTGCTCAAAAACAATTTTGAATGACAGAATTATTAATGAATGAATAAGACTTTTCATAATATTTTTTATGAATAAATCTCATTATATTAAAAAGTTATTAACAGAATTTTCGTTAAAATTTTTATATGGGAAATTTGGTTAAGGAAATAATAAGATTTTAAAAAATATTTTTGTTTAATAAATTGGTTTACCTATGTAATTAAAACTCAGAATTAGCTTTTGTTACAAATAAATTGTCAAAATTTATTAGAGAATTAATAGAATTTCTTTTTTTAATAGATTAAAAATCATTTTTGAAAAATTAAGATTTTAAAAATATATATAAATATATTTAAATAGAAAAACATTATTAGAGAATAAAAGAGGTTTTTGGAAAAATAAATAAAAATATTTAATGAACATCTTTTTAATTGCTTAATTAAGCAAACAAAGTGTAAATTTATGAAAATCATTCAAAGAAAAGTTAAAACATTGTTGATTCAATAAAGAACAGTTTAAAGCAATTTATTGAGTTGCCAACTCAATTAATAGCTGAAAGGCATTAAATGTATCAAAAGCCTTAATTTACTTAAAGTAATTCCAGCTTAAAACACTTAATATAATAACAATACAAAACAACTTAAATTGAATTGCAACAGGGCAAATGAGTTGAGTTGAGTTGAGGATGTTGTGCTGCATCAATATGGTTTTATGCTGGGGCGCAGTCGACCCAGTTCTGGCCGCAAACAAACAAACTCAATTACTAGAACAACTATTCTTTTATAATGCCACCCACTAAGCTTTAAGCAGTGCAAATGGCATCCTCTCATTTCCGACGAGCAAATTGTAAAACGTTTTCATGAAGTGCTTGCCCAGGGACTAAGAGCATTTCATTAACAGCGGTCCAGGACATAAGCCCGCAAATTAATGTAATGACACATCCATACGGCGCCCCAACACCCACCCACCCACACACACACACAGACAGACCGACAGACAGACAGACAAAGCATAGTCTTGGTAATACATACTCTGCTCTGACAAACACTTGGACCGTACAACATTCTAAGCGGCTTAGGTCAAAACTCGTAAATGACTTTTAAATCTAATCTGCTTTAAAGTGAGATGCTACCGGGAGGCAGCGACAGCATTTCACAACTGTTTACGGCATCAACTGAAGTCCCTTTCAGAAATCATCAGTCACACACACAGATAGAGAGAGAGATAGATACACACAGACACACACTTGAGGCGGCCATATTGAAAAGCTTAGATGATTTGCCGATTGTCAGTGCGACATGCGTACCAATAATTCATCAAAACAGAAGGCGCCTTCTGGGCCCGAGTGAAAGATTTCGCAACGCGTTAACGTTACCATGTTCCGGGACACATTTTGAAGGCCTTCGACGTGGCGGCAAATTGCGTTGCCAACGTGGCCCCCGTCCACTGTCCTCTACGCCTTACCCATTGACAATGGCAGGGCTTTTGGCGCGGTTGCACGTCGTCGCCGCAAAAACAACGCCTAACTGACAATGATGAATAAAAGGCGATAAATCTGGGCAGCAAAAAAACAACGCACACACACGCACACCCAAAATCACGAACGCTAAACTAGTTCTAGAAATGGTTAGATGGAAGATACTGTGTAAGGGTAATATATATTTAATATATTTAAAAGGCAAAACATTTTAAAAACATTATTAAGATTTTTTAGATATATTTAAGTAGAAAAACTTTATCAAAGAATAAAAGAGATTTTTTGTAAAATAAATAAAAATATTTAATAGATGGAAGATACAGATTTCTGTATTGTGAAGGTAAGATCTGAGAACTGACTTGAGATAAGTTATTATAAGATATATAAAAATATATACAAAATATTTCATCTGCATGAACTTTGAACAAAATCCGAAAGCCAATCAAACTCAATTTCGCACATTTTTCAATTACAGGGTATTACCCAAGAAAGAAAAGGCTCAGAGGAGAGACAAAAAAAAAACTGAAAAACGAAGACTAAAGAAAACTGTGCGACGGATTTGCGCCACAAGGTACAACCGAGGGGGCTCGCCGCGACGGAAGTTGGCAAGACGGAAGACATTTGTTTCAAGCCCAGCTAGCGATATGTTGTGGTATAGCACTTGGTTAAGGAGCCAGGGGGAAACGGGCGCCGGTGGGTAGCAGCGAAGATGGCTTGGCGCTGATTTTTACAAAGTGAGCGGCGTGGCATGCGTGGGCTGCGGCTGATGGTTGCGTTCAAAATGACGACTTTGACATCGAGGGTTGGCCCAACAGTTATTGGAGTAAAGTCTTCATTGTAATGGGTTATGATGAATGATGTTGCAGCTGATGTATCAATTATGTGGTTGGAGAGGGAGAGTGAGAGAGTTCTTAGGGTTAAAAAAAAATTGTTTAAATATATATGTTTATATAACATAAGATATACTAAGAAAACACATATAGAACTTCAGTTAGGAACTTTTATTATTATTTATAAATTTGTTTAAATTTTTTCTTTCACTTAAAACAGGTCAGATCATTTCTCAGTCTGTCTTAAACTCGTTCCTCAAAGCCTGCAGCCACGTTTCCAGACTCTTAGCCACACTTTAAGCACACCCCTTGCAGCCACAACTGAAAATTGCAATAAGCCTCAGATAATCAGCAAAAGATTTTGTTCAATGTCCAACAATACACAAATCAAGGAGCTGTAAAAGGAAGAGCTGAAGACGTGGGCGCCATTGGTGCAGATCATTAGCAGCGACAGACAAGGCAGCGGACAGCCATCAGAGAAGGTGGGTAGAGCTTTAGACTGCTGACACTTGGCAGCTGCCAGCTGGCAGTTGGCTTAAAGTAAAAGTGGCCAAAAGTGGAAACTCTTGTTGCCATTGGCTAAGACAAAGGCTGATTTATGTTTTATGGTCAAGCAAGAGAAAAGTTCGAGCTGTCGCCAAGTGTTTATTATTTTAATGCGAGCTCTGTAAACGCCTCGAACCAAGCAGCACCATTAACTAGCCAGCAGAACCTAACTAGGCCAAATGATACGCGTTTGGGCCATAAACAGCAGCGAGCAGCGAGCAGCGTGGGCTAAACACGAGCGCTTGACTGCAGCAATTGAAAGCGATTCCAATGATGGCTGATGCCAGACCGCAACGCAGCCATATTAATGGGCTCAATTGACTGTCCAATAAAATAGATGACCAAATGTGTGTATAATATTGCTGCATTTCTGTGGAATTTATACGCTTCAATTTGTTCCAGCATTACAAATGACCCAGAGCAGCAAAGCAGCTCGTATGTTGACTAAGAATTTAAGGTGCTTCAACGGATAGATTAAAGTCATCCAAATTTGCAAATATCTCAATTCAACAATTCTCAATTACAGCTCGAACTGAAGTCTGGTGCTCAACAAAGTCAATTCTGAGGACATTTTGGAATATAATAACAAGCAGATATATGCATATATATATATATACAATGTCATAATGCGTAATCCGATTAACTGAAACATCGTTGTGAATTCCAATGCAATTATATCATATTGCTAATTGCATGTTTATAATTTTCAGACCAATTACTTATAGATGCGCTTATAGACAAAGCAGCAGCAGCAGCAGCAGCAGCCTGGCTACATTTTGCCTGCTGGCAAAAGCAGAATTTATGGGTAGTTTACATCATATTATAAATTGGCTGTGCGACAAACTTACATTCATTAAGTTGGCAGTTGATGCCAGCTAGTTGAGCGCACAGACAGACACACACATGCAAATCTGCACCTGCAGCATCAACAATAACATTAAGAGCGACAATTATGACAACTGTTGAGCAACTCATTTTCCTGTTAATTAATTTAATTAGAACATTTTACCCCACATCACAGAATATATATATATATATATGGAAAAAAAGTTGAGCAAACGTGCAGAGAAACCACTTAACCCTCGGCTAAAATGAAGTATTCACTGGGGGCAGGCGAAAGACAACGCCATTCAGCAAACAAAAAATATGTGTGCATCAGAAAAAAAAGCTATGACAAGCAGCACATACCCTAGCTAATATATGACACTAAATATATTTTAATAAAAAAAATTTATTGCTAGTTTTTGCTATAATTTGCTGAGAAATTCTTATATATAATTCTTCATTAACAATTCCCTGTCTTAGCTCGAGTCTGCCCTAAACTTTCTTCCACACTGCGTCACATATTCCGCAGCATAATTAGAATACCCTCTGTTTCCAGTGTATAACGACGTTGAAGTCAAACTTTTTTAATTGCATTCAATGTAGCTGCCAACGTTGAGGAGCTGAACTTTTACGCGGGCGAGATAGTTGAGCTCGATGATGACGTTGCCAACTTCTGTGCTGCTTCTGCATTCCATGCTGTCATTTAATGACGTTTTCATCAAGATCGCCCACACACACAGCCACGCTCATTATCATTATAATTGTCATGCTGATTTCTCGCGCCCTCCTTCGCCCAAACTATTTGCCAACATGTCTTCATATAGAGTTCTGTTCCGCTGTTTGCAAACTTTTACCCCCAAAACTTCTTTCGTTTTGTGTGATTTGTGTGCGAGTGTATGTGTGTGTGAGCTTCATCACAATGGCCTGCTGCTGCTCGCCCAGCCACCATCGGAGTTTGGAATCTGCTCTACACGTGGCATTGGCAGCAAGCATGCCTCGAGCGTGACTTCATTTTTAATGAGCGTCTAGCCTATGCACTGCCTGCCGCAGTGTAAGTAATAAAGCGCTGCGGAATTTGTTAGTTGATGTACGAATGACATGCATAATTACATCTCAATGGTTAATAGCTCTCGAGTGCCACACGCCAGCGCCTCGACTCACGCACTTAAACACTTTAAATTTCAGTGAAATACAAATAGTGGGAAACAAATTTAAGGGGCAAGATATTTATTTGACTTGTCTTCAGAGTCAATAAAGCCTATTTGAATAGTACTTAAGACTGTCGAATTTTGGATTTTATGGGGGGAGTGTGGGATATAAAGAGATGAAATTAATAAGATATTTAATCAATAGCAGGTAAATTAAGAGACTTTTTAGCTGAGATAAACGGAAGTTGGGGAAGGAAAGAAACTGACAATATTAATAAATACAGAAGAACTATTTCTAAAAAAATTAAAATAAAAAAATAAGTAAAAAAATGAAAAAAAAAATTATAAATAAAAATAAAAATCAATAAACCAATAAAAAATAATAAGAAAATACAAAAATTAATAAACAAATAAACAACTTATAAATAAAAACAAATTAATTAAAACAAAAATAATTAAAAAATATATAATAAAAAATAAATGGTATAAAAATAAATAATAAAAAAATATATAATAAAAAATAAATAGTATAAAAATAAAAAGTATAAAAATAAATAATAAAAAAATAAATAATACCAAATAATTAAAATATTTGACTATAATATAAAAAGAATAACTGAATCACACAGCACCTTAAAACGCGCTTCAAGTGCACCCCAAAATCACATGAAAATATCACAAATTCCCACAGTAAATAAGTCTAAACAGCACTTTGCGTAAATCATAATCAAATTTGATGAAAATTTCATAAATTGAATCAATAAAAACTTAATTTAGCCATTTTATTTAAATCTTCTAAACACCTCAAACAACTCAACCCACGCAATGTTTAATGTGGCCAATTGGCAAACAGCCGAAGCCGAAAGCCACACGCAGCAACAACAAAAGGCATAACTTGCAGTCTGGCAATTAATTTTTCAAATTAGCCCGCTAAACCAACTTTGGCGGGGCGAGACAATAACTTCTGATGCCGCGCAGATTCCGGGGCACACAAAAAATAAAATAAAAAACGAGAAGCAAGAAGCAAAACTAATCAGGCACAGAGTGCGGCGCACGTGAAAGGCCAAAAACAAAATGTACAATTATTAAACTTTTAATCAATTTATCAATATTAACTTTTTACTTGTGCGCGCGATGAAAAATAAAAAACTTTGCTAGTGCACACAACTTTTTTTTATAAGCCAACTATATATATATATATGTGTGTGTGTAAGCTGGCTCTTTAACTTTTTCACTAGAGTTTGAGCGCGTGGCAGCAAAGTATAAAAAAAATTGTAGAAAATTCGCTTCAATTTTTGTCGTTACGCCATTTCAATTACTGGCCGGGCGCCAAGCCGGAGGACGATCAGCAGGCGAAATTTATAGAGACAAAGCGCGGTTGGGGCTGGGGCGGGAAGACGGCGAGGCCAGAACAAAGAGAATAAGTAAAATGGCAAATGTGTGTGTGTGTGTGTGAGTCGAACGACATCGATGGCAACATGCAACTCATTTGTCCAGCAAGGAGTAAGAGGCTGCTGGCAGCTAGCACAGCGGGCAGTCGCTGCACTTGTCGTATTACTAATTTCCCTGGTGACCATGGCCACGAGCCGTTGGCCAGAGACAGAGCCAGAGCCAGAGTCAGAGCCAGAGACAGGACAACCCATTGCAGAGCCATTGAACTCCGCCGTCAGGCAGCGGCATCTTTGGCATCATCGTTAAACGTTCAATCTGCCGGGCTGTTGGCTGCTGCTGCTGCTGTTGCTGCTGCATCAGCAACATTGCAGTTGCAGCAACAACAGTTGCAGTTGTGCAGCTGTGAGCAACTTTTTGATTAACGCTATTATGAGCTGATTGTTCAGTTGACCCAGGTTAATGCTCCAGTGCCCGCCTGACTGTCCCTCTGTCTGCCCGGCTGCCCTGCCCGTCTGCTTACACAGCCAACTTTGAGTGTCCTTTGGCTGCGTCGAGGACCAAATTGCACTCATGTGTGTAATTTATTTTCTCGGCATAAAAACTTCCTAACCGGAAAATGAGCACTCAATTAAGAAAGCCGTTTAATCCATGAAGCTGCTTCAATTGCACACGAGTGCAAAATACCCAAAGCCTCTACACTTTTTGTGTCCCTACTCTGCCTCTCTCTCTCACGCTCTCTCTCTCTCTCTTTGTGCACTCGTAATTGATAGGGCCGGCTCGGTCTTTCGATTTATTTAAAGCACATGCCTGTGATTTCAAATTCCCAACACCAATTATATACGAAATGCCTCAAATTATTTAAATCTTTTAAATACAATGAGGACGAGTGTCCTTTATATCAAAGGAGAAAACTCTGAAGCATTTGCTCTACCTTAAAAAGGCGCAAATTGTGATAGAGACTGATTATATTGTATATCATAGGTAGTTAGGGTGCAAAGGTGTGTACTGCCTGACTGGAAGATACTCTGGGCCTTAAGAAAACTTGATACTTCAATCATTCTCAGCTAATTTCATAGAGAAATTCCAACTCTCAATGGGTTTAGGGCATAGGAATATGTCTTATGGAGTTAATTATTATAAACGCAATATTCTGAAAAATATTAAAACTATATTTCCAACTACTACTACTACTTTTATGAGTAGCTCAACCTCAGCCTCTCTTCAATCCGCTCAACTCCTTCATCCCCTCAACACTATCCACTTCACTTATCATCGCTCATCTCACCTGTTCTCCACCCAGTAATACCCTAACTAGACGACAATATGTAAATGTATTTGAGCACGCATTCGCTGGCTGCTATCAATGATCTTTCGAGCAATTTAACTTTGAGCTGCGAGTGCGGCACAGTGGTTCGCATTGGCTGGAAATTACGTGAACTTCCGCTGCAGCCAATTAGGCGAACAAAACGTTTGGCCAGCGTCTGTCCCTTCCTGTGCCGCCTGGATGTTGGCCATGAGACGCGACTGCCGCATTTTTTCAGCCGGCATTCAGGCGAAAGACGCCTAAAAATAGTTGGGCGTCGTTAAGACTGTCTGCAACGTGTCGGCACTGCAAACATAACTGTTAATTGCCATTTCTGTGCTATAAGAAAAGCCCGATATATGTGTGTATATATACGCATATATGTGTGTATATGTATGGCCACATACATGCTTCACTCTGCTACTCATTTTCATTTTTCGCCGCATGCGCCTCATTACAATTTAATTCACAATGTAATTGCAGTTGAGCGAGAGAGAAGAGCCCGAGTACAAGTTTTGTGTGTTGTCGACACTTGACACGCGTCTCACATAATTTCCACACACACACACACACACACACACACACACGCAGAGACGTCTTATGTGGCACACATACAATTTTAGTTACTTATAAGCACTTGCCCCACTCCCTCTTCCGCTCTCGGAAGATTTGCATATGCATTTTGGGTAGTCGAAACGCTGTCGCCCGCCGTCGTTGCTGTCGGAAATGCGACAACTAAAAATATTACGTCTGACATCGGTTCTTTTGCTGTTTATTTCCTCTACTCAGAATTTCGTTGCCTCTCTGCTCTGCACTGCTCTTCGCCCTCGTTGCCATTTGCATATTACTTTTATTCAAATTATATTAAGTAGGCACAGACGACAGTTATGGCATGGAATCTTGACAAAAGTCAGAATTCATAATTTCTTAAGCGCTGTGCTTTCAACTACTTTGGCATTTTGTAAAGCCAACTGGCGAGTGGGGGGAGTGGGGGCAGTGGGCGGCACACTCCATATATGGCATTTATAGTGCTTACATGTCCTGCATGCCTGATGGCATGTCAAAAGTGAATAGAATATATACCTTTTTGCTGAACATTCATTATTTTGACTGTGCCTTTAGTCTACAAAATCTACGTTCGCCTTGACTACGCTATTGCTGCTCACTTCCACTTAGTTTCGACAACTCTTGGAATGGAGAGAGACAGGAAAGAAGTGTCTAAGTTAAGTCAACAGAGATAAGCATAGCAGAAATTAAGCTACAGAAACATTTCAAGTAAGCTAACAGATAATAATGTGTAAATTACTCAACACTGTTTCGATCTTATGTTCGAATAATACTTCTTAAACAACATTCCGATAATCAATAAGCTCACACTCTTTTCAATTTCAATTTCAATTTCCATTTATATAATTTTTATTTTCTTTTTTTATTAATTTTTTTTTAAATATTTTTTATATTTAAAAAAAAATTTTTTTAATATTTGTTTTAAATTTTTTTTTAAATTTATTTTTATTAATTTAAAAAAAAAATCCTTCTTAATTTTTTTTATAATTTTTTTTTTTTATAATTTATTTTTTTTAATTTAATTTTTTTTTTTTAAATTTATTTTTTTATAATTTATTATTTTTATAATTTTTTAAAAAATTGAAATAGTTTTTAATTTGTTTTAATCTTGCCTAAATCAAAATAATTATATCAAACCTCCACAATAACAAAACTTTCATATTTTCTTTAATCTTCTCTCTCTCAGTGTTTTACCTAATCAGATCTCCCGCTCTCTCTTTACAAGCTTCATATACACCCAAGTCCCTGCCTCATTAGCTCGTTGTCCTTAAACTTAAACTTTGCGCATTATGCAACACTGTGCCGCCCCCAGTCACAGTGTTGCCCTAATCGAAATTGTTAGCATTTTTGGCACGTACCAAAGAAAAAATCAGCATAAAAAGCTCTTAACAAAATGTCTTCAAAATGAAGTAGCCCAAAGAGATTGGACTGCAGCAGTGCTGTGGGTGGTTTAGCTGCTGCTGCTGCTGTGTGTGTGTGTGGGGTAAATGCATCGCCAAAGTGCCACAAAACGATCAACGCTAACCGCCCACTTGATAGACGTAATTTCGGGACAAGTAAGTAAGCTCCACGTCCAAGTGCTGTGCATTTAAATGTTCGTTTTGTTGTTGCCTGCAGAAAGCTTCGCCTAATGACAACCACTTGCGGCTGTCAAATGCAACTCTGGGGCGTGCCACGCAGCGCTGTAATATTTTATGCGTGTGCGGTTGCCGCAGCAGCAGCAGGAGGAGGATGTTGCTTGTTGCAGCTGCAAGCTTTTTGTTTTTGCCCAACAATGGCATATGAATGCATTACCCGCACACACACACACAGCCCCTTCTCGGCCGCCCAGGCAGCACTTTCAGTTTACTTGGTCACAAATGTCCTCGCCGTCGTCGTCTTTGCCTTTTCCGTGGCTCTGGCGACTGCTGCTTCTGCTCATTTGGCAGCGCTGGCGTTAGTGGCGACACGCTCTCTCAGCTAGTCCCATTCCCATTCTCCTGCTGCCACTCGGCGCATTCATAATTTCCACATTAACCTTATTTTCCAGTTATGCATGAGTGCGAAAAAATTGTCACCAGCCCGAGATGGTTTTTACGACTCGCCTCCTGATGGATTTTAAATGAACTTTAACACATGCCATGCGCCCTGCGACACGCCCCAGGCCCGGGGCCCAGCCAAGCTGCCCCAAAAAATGGGCGTTGGCTAAGTAATTGGTTTTGGCCGGGGCAGTCCTCACAGAGATTACCTTGAGCTGGCGCTGATAAAGAAAAGCAGCAGCAGCAGCATGTTTCCACTAAGCAAATGAGGCTAATCAGCAAAGTTGCAAATTCTGGGGCACCCTAATGAGATATTGTGCAAGCAGCGCTGCTGCAAGGGGCAGAGACTTATAAAAATCTAGTTTAAGCTAAAACTACAAATTCGAATCAATTTGTAGCGAGTTGCAAGCAGCAGAGTGAAAAGGAAATATTTTAAGAAAAATTTGTACTAGAAAATATAAATAAGACATAGTTTTTTATACTCAAACAGCACTTAGCTTTTAAGTATACGAATGTACTATGCTTCGAACAATGCAACTTTGATCAAAATGGGCATCCTTGAGAGCATAATGAATGTATACCCTAGAAATCAAGTCAAGCTCATAGTCATGTAGACTAAGAATAAACTGTAGAAATCGCAATCTTCTTTATTTTCTCTGATCTCTGATCTCTGAGCTCTGATCTCTGATCTCTGATCTCTGATCTCCGATCTCCGATCTCTGACCTCTGATCTCTGATCTCTGATCTCTGATCTCTGATCTCTGACCTCTGATCTCTGATCTCTGATCTCTGATCTCTGATCTCTGATCTCTGATCTCTGATCTCTGATCTCTGATCTCTGATCTCTGATCTCTGATCTCTGATCTCTGATCTCTGATCTCCGATCTCTGACCTCTGATCTCTGATCTCTGATCTCTGATCTCTGATCTCTGATCTCTGATCTCTGATCTCTGATCTCTGATCTCTGATCTCCGATCTCCGATCTCTGATCTCTGATCTCTGATCTCTGATCTCTGATCTCTGATCTCTGATCTCTGATCTCTGATCTCTGATCTCTGATCTCTGATCTCTGATCTCTGATCTCTGATCTTTGATCTCTGATCTCTGATCTAGTTTATGCAGACCAATTGGAATTAGATATTGATTTATCGATAGTCGATTATAGTTATCTGAGCACCAACGATAGTTTTTTAAGTACCATCACTAACCAAGCAACACATATATGCTTAGGGATACCATATAATGTTGCCGATAGTTACTAAGAATCATCGATAGTGAATGATAGTTATTAAAGAACCATCGAGACAGATACTATAGAGATATATGTATCTAAAGTTTATTCTCCTACCATTACCCAAACACAGCGCATCTTCACGTACATCATTCTCCAGCATTTTCCACATTTTGGTGGGCCAAACAAATACTTTCACCACAAAAGCTCTCCCAATGTCCGTGCACCAAATGTCGCCCATTGTCTGGCAAACATTTTCTTATCTAAAAACTAGAGCCTGGCACACATACATACATCGGCGCCCAGCTAACTGAAACTGAAATGCATTTTCTAGCGCTCATTTCTTTTTTTTTTCTGTTGGCCATTTGTTGTCCCGTTATACATTCATTCATTTCTAGTATCTTTTGCATATTCTTTATGTTCATTTCTTTAGCAGTGACACATTCATTTGAATTACTTCCTGCCAGCAATGAGTGCCACCCCCGAACAGTGGCCAAAAAAGAGAACTCTTTATATATAAATAGAAGCTTGAATCCATTTCGTTTGCTCATTTATAAGCAGCACATGTGCGCCTGATGTGATATGTCTAGAAAGGCTCAGTTGCTATTATCCCCGAGTCAGCCCGAAAGTGCAGCAGCACCAGCGGGCGCTGCCTTGCCTTGCCTTGCCTTGTGGGCGTGGCAGTGTTCACATTTAGTGTGTGCCAAATGCACATTTAATAACGTAATTTCTGAAGCGTGCAAAAGATATTTTTGGAATTTAGTTTCTTTCTTCAGCAACTTTCTGCTTCATCTTGCAGGCTACAAACAAAGTCACACATATATATATATAGATATATCTACATAATATATATGTATATGCAGTGTCGGTGTGAGTGTCGCCTCGACGTGAGGATGTCGCACAACTTTTTAGCCAAATTTGCATATGCAACTGACGATGATGACGTAGCCTGAAGCAGCAGGAATTACCGACTGGATGGCACTAGAAATAGCTGCTGGCACTAGTCCTGCGACTGTCTGACTGCCCGTCTCCCAGTCACTAACTCTGTCTGCCCGTCTACTTGGGTGTGTCTCTGTGTGTGTGTGTGTGTGTGTGTGTGTGTGTGTGTGTGTGTGTGTGTGTGTATAAAAAGCTACGCCACTTTTATGCAAATAATGTCTTCCAGGAATTTTTGTTATTTATAGTTAAGATACCAAACGTGTGGATGCCTCATATCTAAAAGTGTGCATTAGTAGCTATATGTGTGTATGTCTGCGTGTGTGTGTGTGTGTGTATTTGATAGTGTGCGTTGCACTTCCTAACAAGTTATAGCTTCATTGCTCCAGCCAAGTTTTTCACCTTAGCAAGCTGGGCGAGTGAGAGGTGCGATAGCACCAGTTCAACTATCTAAGGTTAGTTTCCGTATCTTATATATACAATACATGTACACCACTGTGTCTGTGTTTCTCTCGCAGTCAAATTACATTTTGGAGCTCATAAAAAATAGCTATTAAAGTTTTTGGCAGTTGATTTTGATATGTGCCAACGCATCCCTTTCATCCACATGCTCATAATTTAAATTGACATTTCTATTAGCTTTTGCCAACTCCCCTTTTAATACTCAAATAGAGAGTACTACATATAGAAAAGCTCATCAGCTTTTCAACCAAATTAATACAAATTTCTGTGCCTCCATTCAATATTGACTATTTGCCTTTACAATTTCCAAATAGTTTTCACTGCCAGATTCTCAATTTCAAGAGTAAATAGCAGGCAGATATATAGATATATGTATATATATATATTGATTCATTGATTCACTTACCTAATTCCACATATAGTTTTGGTCGTATATTCTCCTGCCAGGCACTTTGATTACCAATCACGAAGAGTGTCAGTAGTAGGAAGACTTGCATCCATCCAGAGTTTGGGGCGAGTGTTTTTGCACTTTGCAGATGCATTTTGTGGCTTTTGTTATTGTTTTGCTGTTTTGTTTTATTAACCGAGTTGTGGAAATTTAACATTTTGTATTTTGCATAAATTTACTTAATTTTCCTTGCTGTAAATATTTTATTTGTTGCGGTCAGCACGAAAGGTGAGTGTGTGTGTGTGTCTGGGGTTTGTATGAAATTTATTTTATTTACTGAGTGCGTGTTCATAGGTTTTCTATTAAACTGATTTCATTTACTGATTCTGATTTACTCACTATTTAAATACTATTTATGTATGGCAAATATAATTTTGTATCTTTATATTTTGCTCTGCTTTTTTATTTAACAAATTTCTTAACAAAGTTAATAAAAACTGAGCGTTTTTTATTTTTAATTTTTTATATATATTTATTATTATGATTTTGTTTTTATATCTTCTGGAACAACTGTTTGTAAAGTTTTTTAGTCATTCTGCAAAGAGATAAGTTGAAGGATTATATTTAGTAAGTTTTTAGTAAAATAAAATTTAAATATATATATTTATAATTATATTTTATTGACAATATTTAGCAATAAAATATATTTCAGATTTTATATACAATATTTATTAAAAATTAATTTAAATAAAATTGTATAAATATAATATGTATTTATAATACATATCGATTTTTTTTTTTTAATATTTGCCTACTAAATATTTTATATAAAATTCATATAAAATATTTTTTAAAAATGTATATGTATTATAGAAAATTATTTTATTTTTTTGTATATTTATAATATTATTGTTAAAATTTTAAATTTAAAAACAAAATGTGTGCAATAACTTATTGTAATAAATTTGTTTTAAATATATGTATTCGATATAAATAAAAAAAAATATATATTTAATTATCTTTATCACGAAAAAATATCAAAATAAATATATTATATATTATATGAATATGTACAAAATTCTTTACTATTTTTCTAACAGAAGTTTGTTCAGCTCGTGATTCTGAAGCACTTTTCTAGCAGTTACAAAAATCAAAATAAAATTCATTCCAGCTTCGCTTATGCCATTTTTCTGTTAAATTTTGCATGCCTACTTTCAGGCACTTTATGCAAAACTAACAATCAGCCAAAGCAACAGCAGCTGAATGTGGCAAGTGCCGCTCCAAGTGGACACTCGACTTTAACACTTGCGCCCCACTTGCGAGGCCTCACCAACCTCATCAGACTTGCAGCAGGCACACACACACACACGCGTATTGTTGACATCATAATTAGAACGTAACCGACACACACACACACACACACACACATACATGCAAACGCACGCATTCTCACAGTTGACTTAAAAACAAATTGCGCTGCACTTTTGCGCCGCACTGCTCAGATTTATGACACCGCCTCGCCCCCATTTTCCCCTCGTCCATTTGGCCTCAACTGTTCCGACACCTTACGACATCCCACAGTTTCAGCACCCCTTTCACGAGTCGCTCATGTGCCACATTTCAGCATTTCGTGCTACATTTTAATTCGCTGGTTGCGGGCGAATGTTGAAAAACTCATTAACTGTGCACGCTACTTGGCACCTTTTTTGCAAGTTTTTCATTTTGGCTTACAATTTGTTCTCACTTGCCTCATTCGCTCGCTTTGTGCGCCAGCTTTTTCTACTTTTCTTATTAGACATTATGCTCTCTCGCTCTCTCTCTCTCTCTCTCTCTCTCTCTCCCTCTCTCGCTCTTTCTCTTAGTCTCGTTGGCATCACAGTTTTGTATTTCACTTCTTTTTTTTCAGCAGGTCGGGCCCCCATTTGTGGGCGAAGGTCGACAACTTATCTGCATGGCAGACATTTCTAGGCATTCGCACTGCCCCAAACGGGCGTCTGTGCGAGCCTGTGCGTGGGCTTTTGTGGGTGTGCACATACATGATTGCACAATAAGCCGATTTGAGAATGGTCTCCTTCTTAAATCGAGCATAAATATTATGCCAAGCGCACGGAGCAAACGCAAAATGCAATAAAATTAATTAAAATATAATCAAGAGCCAAACCGCAAACGACATTAATTAACTTTATGAGAGGGTAAAGAATTATTCAGCATTTTATAAAATATAAATAATAAATAATATACTAAAAGTCTGCCTTAATATATTATATTTATTATGACAAAAATTTAATAAAAATATTTTTTTATTATTTTCTGCAGTTTTAAAATTGTTTTAAAAATAAATAAAAAATTGCATAAAATATGTGCTCCATTTTCTGTAATAAATAGCTTGGTTCTTACGGCCCATAACACTTTTGCTTAAAATTGTTATTAATTAAAAGAATTTTTTATGCGCTTTATACATATTTTTTTACATTTTTTCACTCCCTCCGCCCCCTTATGTGCGACGACACATGCACTTGTTTGCACATTGCCTTCTGCAGCAAAGCTGGAAAAAATCTCTCTCTCAGCTGAAAAAATAACACTTTGGCAAACAATTCGGAGACGACATTAAAAATGGCGAGAGCCAGGCATTTAAAATGCAACTGCAAACAAACAAGCCAACCGGATGGAGTGCAACAACGATGCGGCACTGCACCACACGCTGCAATTGCCTTTTTGGGCTGCGCTCCCTGCAATTTGGATATCGTCTGGGTGTGTGTGTGTGAACTTAGGGCCAGTTCAGCAAATGGTAACCCAAAATAAATGCAGCAGGAATATGTCAAGTGCGGTAATGCCAACAACAACAACAACAACAACGATGCACGGAGCCCCACTGAGGCTCAGCTCATTGTGTGTCCTCAGACCGAGTCTGAGCCTGATGCATTGCGCATATTACTCAAAAATAATGAAAAAGAGCTGCAAACGTTGCTGACGGCAGTTTGTGATTTTAGGTTATTCATTTCTTTCTTTTTTTTTATTTTTTTTCTTTTGCAACCACAACACACGCACGCACACACAGTCGCCCACTGTTAACACTCATCAACGGCGCCATTTGTTTTGCGGCCGCCATTTTGTTGCAGCTGGCAAAATGGCCGCACAGCCGTTACGGCTATTTCGAGAGCTCACTGCAGAAATCAGCTCTTAATACACAAATAAATGCCGCATTTCCATATATGTGCACACATATGTACGTATGTATATATATATATATATATATATATATAATGTTGTCTGTTTATATCGTTTGTTCACTGTCTGTCGGCAAAACGAAAATATTTATGTTGCAAATCTTTGCGGCTCGACGTTATTTTTATTTTTGTATTTGGTTCTCGTTTCTCAGTGTTTCGTGACTTGTTTGTCTTGTCTGCATATCCTGCAGCGATTTCATTTTTTTTTTCTCGTCCTGGCTCCTCGCATTGTTTTGGCTGCAGCAGTCAACGTCGGCGAAGAGCGACTTTCATGTACATATAGAAAATATATATCCTTGTAAATGGGATTTGTTGCCTGGGCCGTCGCGTAAACTTCTCATTTATTAGCTTTCGCTCGTGTGTGTGTGTGTGTGTGTGTGTGTGTGTGTGTGTGTGTGTGTGTGTGTGTGTGTGTGTGTGTGTGTGTGTGTGTGTGTGTGTGTGTGTGTGTGTGTGTGTGTGTGTGTGTGTGTGTGTGTGTGTAAAAATATTTTGCAATTTTTATAAGCACATATGTGTGTGTGTGTGGGTTTTCCTGGCACCAGAACAAACAGATTTATTCGTTTAGAAAACTTTGTTTCCTTATCTGCGTTCGTGTCTCTGTTTGTGTTTTATGTCTCATTTTAGGCGGAGCTGAGAGCTGGGTCGTGCACGGGCTCTGGTACTTGAGTAAATAATCATAATGGAATTTTTAAGGCTTATGACAATTTAACATGTAACCTGGTCACATGTGTGTGGGTGCGAGTGTGTGCGTGTGTTTGGGTTCCGTTTCGCTCGGCTGCCTAAGGGTTAACAATGAGTTATGCGGTTTTATCAAAACATTTTATATGAACTGCAAATCTTAATTGGAATTTATGTACGAAATAAAGTACACTTCATTTTTTCTTTATCCTAAATTACTAAATGGATAAAATATGCTTTTAATCTGCTATTACGGAGCAGTTAAGGAAAGGAAAATGGGGCAAAGACATTAAAGACATTTATCTTAAAATAAATTCAAGAAATGTAAATTTTATATATGATTAAGAATATATATATAAAAATAAGAAATAAATAAATAAAATATATTTATTTTTTTCCCATGATTTTAAGCACAGAGAAAAATGTTAGTATGAAATAATATTTTTAAATAATTAAAATATTAAAAAATAAAAAATAAGTTTGGATTTGAAGAATTGGGTTTAAAAAAAAATTAATTAATTAAAAATATTTGTATTTTTTTCTAAATTAAAGGAATGGAGAAAAAAATGTTTTAAATAATTATTTATATTTTTTATATGATTAAATATATATTTTTTTAAATAAAAT
Organism: Drosophila peninsularis; assembly: GCA_035047485.1. NCBI lineage: Eukaryota > Metazoa > Arthropoda > Insecta > Diptera > Drosophilidae > Drosophila > Drosophila peninsularis. The sequence goes on along the minus strand of JAWNPN010000047.1, from coordinate 1,665,531 downwards.
TAAAAAAGAAATAAATAACAATATTTCTCAATAATAAATTGTAGTTCTATGATGCAAAATACATCAATCAAGCAATTCAATTCTCAATTTCAAGTTCATAGACACTCCAGCAAAGCCCCTTCAATTTACAGGGTATCGACCAGTCAAACAGGCAACGCAAACACATGTTAGTTTGCTTTGTTTTCGCCCGAATTTAAAACTAAAGCAAACTAAGATGTAGCGAGTGGGGTAAACAGATTTCCATTGTGCAGGAAAGCAATTGCAAAACCATTTCTAGTATCTGGCTGCTGTGCGAGCAGCGCTATAGCCATTTGCAGCAGATTCTCGACCACTTACTGAAGTACTTCTATCCAATTTCGGTTATGCTGTAGTCAGCAGCCAAGGCGAGTTGGTTGCTTTTTTGCTGCATGAAACTATAAGTACAAGTGGTGCTTGAAGAACTTCTTCTGCCACACACAATCCCTTTTTTTTTTTGCTCTTTTTTTTTTGTCGAGGGGAAACAGTTGCTGGCGTCTGTGGCTTGGTGTTCAATTTACATGTTCATAAAGTGTAAATTGGAAATTTGAGCTTTTGTAAGTTGCGCTGCGGAATTATTAATGAATTGAGAATCAGCAGCAAACTTTGCCATCATAACAAGGGCGAGGAACGAGTGCAGCAAAGGCCTAACAAGCAAATGCATAGAGCAAAGTGAAGAAAGAGCAGCAGTTGGCATTGGCGCAGTTGCAATGCGGAAGTTGAAAATTTATTTACATAACCACAAAAGAAGGAAGAAATACAAGTAGCTGGGAACAACATTAACTGAAAACCAGCAACAGCGAGAGGAGCAGTAGCAGTGGCAATGGCAATGGCAGCAGCCACTGCAAATGGGAATGACAACGAAAGCACAACAATAAATAGCATTATGCTAATCCAGGCCAAACAAAATGGCGAAAGCAAAGAAAAGACCAACCTACCGCACTGGGGCCCCGCCCACCAATAGACTTTGCCGCGTCCTTGTTGCGGGCAGCATTAGCAGCGCACTGGCTGCCAGGCAGCAGCTGCCATTTGCCACCACGGCCAACAGGAATAATAATTATGAAGGAAAACACCAACAAGCGAGAGTGAGCGAGATAGCGAGAGAGAACGCCAACAACTACAACCACAACGACAACAAACGATGCCAAATAAAAATAAATAAAGCCCCAACTAACTAACTATTATTTACTAAAATAAGTCACAACAAAAAAATAAATAACACCAAAAAAAGAATGCAAAAAAAAACAAAATTTAAGCGAACAAAGTTTGCTCAGCGTTGAGAGCGCTGAGAAGTGAGAGAATTGGGGATGCCTGAGTTGGGCTTGGGGCAAGGACTTCGCTGCAGTGCGAACGTGACATGGCATAAGAAATATGTAAATCCCCGAACGTTAGTCAGGTTTAAATCTTAAGCCATCGCTTGGTCGGAGCGTACACAAATCGAGAGTTGAAAAGTATTGCAGATAAATGAGCCAACTGAGCAAATACCAGTTCATTCATTATCTTTTACTCTTTTTCATGGCTCGCTTAAGTAAGAGAATAAACGCAAATTCGCAGAGTGGAAAAAAATAGTTTACAAAAACTAGCAGCAGGCGTAATTAGCCATTGAGAACTTGGACTTTTGTTTAGGCATTTAAGTGCAGTTGAGTTGAAGGTAAGCGGTATATTCTGAGGACATTTTAAAGATCTTTATGGAATTTTCATAATAGCCGACAATATAAAAACAATTGTACATTTTTAAAAATATAAATTAAACAAAAACATTGCTGAATATTTTTTTTTAATTTTTAATAAAAGTATTATTTTATTTTTAGTATATAATATTTTTTTTATTAACAAATTTATTTTCTGTTTTTTAATGCAAATATTTTTTTATTTTTTGTTTAGGTAGATTAAACGAACTATTTTTCCACTTCACGCGATTAGATATTCACTTAGATTTTGTAAGTGATATAAGACTCTGTCTTTCAGCAAACTTGTTTTTTTTATTATTTTTTTTTTTGTTTGGCTATGAAAACTGTTTGAAGTTAAATATCTTGTCTTAGCATATGTCTACGCTGCGTTCGCACATCGTCGTATGTTTTGGGTGTTTTTTGGGACAACGCCCAGGCCACGTTGGCTGCGCTGTTGCGCCCGGCCGCCCCTTGCATATTTAGTACGTGTTATGCCTCATCCAGAGAGCTTAACGCTTAGTCCAAAGTGGCATTTTGATTCCATGATTTATGGGTTGCTGAGAGAAACCCTCGCAGCAGTGGCGCACAGCCTCGACCCCGGCTTTTGTTTGGCTCTTTTGCATTTGATAATCCTTTAAATTTGCGTATGGTCGTCTCCGGGCCCTAAGCGTGACAACTGACGGACATTTGACTTTGTTTAGCCAGCATTAAAAAACTCATAAATTATGTGCCACGCACCCGAAAATTGTAATTATACTGAAACAATTTAAAGTCGGCTGTTTGAAGTAAAAATAAACTATGGAAATGAGTTTTTTTCATATCAGAATTTAAAGTGGTTGAAAGAGAGTTTTTCGAATCACAGCCTAGAAGCTTTCCACTAAATATTTGATCATGAACTCATCTCAGCTTCTTAAGTTCCAGCCACAGAGTGGGCTTCTTTTGTTTACTGCTTGATGTATTGATTACAAGTTTTATTTCCATTTTATCATAAATTGTGAAGAGTTTTCAATGGAATTCTCATCTACTTAATATGCAAACTCTTTGAGCTCTAGTCATTGACACAAGACACAATGGGTAAGCCCACGCCTATTCCAAGTTATTCTTCCCGTTTGTTTACACAAATGCGCCCGAGTATCATTTAACAAAAGGTGACAGTTACAAAGCACACGCCGATGCCAACGATCAATCAATGAAGCTCTGAACCTTATCAGCGAACACGTTACCATTTAGACAAGACTGTCAAATGTGGCCAAGTTATTAATGAGTGTCTAAAGATGGCTTAGCTCAGGAAGTATCGTGCAGATTAAAAAGCAAATAAATACACAAATTAGTTACCACTTAGCCCGCCGACTAACATGAGCTTTAGCAGGAGGTATGCTGTGGAACACTTAAAAATGCCACACGCGTTCTGATTCCTTTACGACCCACTATAAATCAGCGGGAAATGGATACTTAGACATGCACGAGTACGCACACACACAGACTGCGGATGGCACTATAATACATCAATCAAGCCATCAATTAAATCGAACCCAATCATATTTCAAATCAGGATGAGTAAGTGAAGGGAAGCCACGCAGACGACTTCGAGAGCCACAAAAACTGAACAAACAAACTAAACGAGCCGCATAAAAGTAACCAAAGAGCAAACAATTTGTGTGGGTCATGGACGGGGAGAGAATTTTTGTGACTTTGGCTGGGACAACACACTCGCAAGACGTGGCCTAAGTGTGTCTGTGCCACTGAGTGTGGGGTAGTTAGGTAACATTGTCACATCATAAATGTCACGGACACATTTTGTGCGTTTTAATGCGACCGTAAAAATGTTTTGAAGAGTGTAAACAACAAACAGAATGAAACGAGATCGAAATACACATACGACGAGCTGAATGTGGAGCATCATAATTTTTGTATTTCTATTTTGAGCTGGGTCAACGCATCCCAAGCCTGTGATAGCTGAAAGATGCTGTGCACGAGGGGGACAATCGCAGCGTCACGCTGACCATAAAATGACGCATGAGACGTGTGGCACGCAAAAAGTATATAAAATAAAGTAGAAAATAAGTGAAGAGTGGCAGATGAAGGTGTGGATAGAGAGCGAGGTGGGTGGGTGGGTGGTTGGATGGGTGTGTGTGTGTGTGCCACCGGGTGGCGCAACGCAGTCGCAGTGGCAGTCAACAGCACAGAAAGGTCATAAATCACTTAATCACATAATTAGAATGTATAAAAATTGATTTACGAGATTTTCAATGGCCAATCCTATTGTTGTTGTTGCAATGTCGCGTGTTTACGATTATTTACTTACCTCCGCGCGCGATAGCGACTGGTCCAAGCGGCACACGAACGAACACATGTCCGTGATTGCATAATAGCGGTTGAAATTTTCGGAATGGGCCTGGATAAACCATGCAAATAATGCAAATTAAATAGGGGAGGCGTGTGTGTGTATTGAAGTGGGCGTTAAAACAACGGACTGTGGAAATTTATGCACGCATATTGACATTTGTAATTAAATTAACGAAGCTGAGCTCAAATAACATAAATATTAAAGTCACAAATTCTTCGAGTGGACTCAAATTGAAATTCAATGGAATTTCAAATGATTCAACTACTTTTTGCGCAAATATTTGATGAGTAAATATAATTGGTAATAAATTTTAAATAATTCATAGTTTTTAAGGCAATTTTTAATTTAATTGAAATGTTAAAAAAAAAGTTTCAAGTTTTTTTTAGTTTATGTGAACTCCTTTAGAATTCTTAACGGAAACTTGTAAAAGTTTTCGTCAATGTGAGTTCAAGGTGAAATCTAATTTGATATTTATACCCACAACTATACTAATTCGATTAGGACAAAAAATCGGAAACAAATTAAGAGTGCTTTAGTTGACAATGCACGACTGGCAGATACCTTAACCCATGCATACAGATGCTCTACAACCTTTGTGAGATCACTGCGTTCTTATTAGACGGGCAGAAGAACTTGGCTAGATCGACTCAGCGTGCCGTGCTGTCAAGCTCCTCCTCCTTCTGCCTGTATTAACAAAACTATTATAATATTGCTTCCCCGATGAGCAGATAGATCCAGTGGGCAGACAGATCCCTCATGACAAACAGAGTCCCATTAACAGTATAAAAAGAAGTTTTATAAAAATATAAAAAATAATCTAATATAAAAATACTTATTAAAAAATACTATATATATAAAAATAATACTTCAAAAAAATATATAAAATATTCGAATTGCATATATTGATTCAATCAATCTTCGACCTAATCCCATATGATCTTTACAATCAAATAATATCCACTTAATGAAATTAACTACGTCTTGCAGTTCTCACAGAACTGTCAATTGCTTCGCATGTTCTTTTCTTCACTGAATTTGATTATATATTAAGAATAATGAAAATTTTGCACAACCAATCAAATTGATGTGCCCTTAGCTTCGGCTGGCACGTGCTCACATATGTAATTGCCAGCCAGACGTTGATTCCGAGGGCAAGAACCCAGACTATGAATTCGCACAACTTTGGGCTGTCAAAAGTCAAAGTAAGCCGACGGCGTGTGACAGTTTTTGCCTAAAAGCAGACAACAGACACAAATTGTACGTGAGAGAGTTGCTTGCCACTTCACCCTGCTGCAGACTCTCGCACTCTCCCTCTCTATCGCTCTCTCTTTTCTTTCTCTCCATCTCTGCTCAGACTGCTCAACCCAGAGCAACCCTTGGCTTGTATCATTGTGTCCTGCCATCCCTTTATTAACATTGACGTGAGGGCTTAACTAAAAACAGTTACCATCGATATTGTTTTTCTCTTTTTCTTCTTTCCAATTTCCTTTTGTATGATGAGAGATCATTTCTGGGTTGGGTCCGGTTGATCACTGGCGTCGGGTCGTTTGTGTCACTGCTGATGTATGGAAATGTTCCTGCTTTGTCCAATTTTCATGAAGCGCATTTTTCTTTAATTTGTTTCCACTTTACCGACGACTCGCAGCCAAAAGGCGAACCCAAGTCTAAGTCACGTACCCTTCCAGCACGCATGCTGACATTGCCTCGCCTTCAGTTCACCCCTCTCGCAGCTCTCCCTCCCTTTTAACACTCTTTTTTTATTGCATCATAAATTTAATATTTTTATGTAATGTTTGTATAACGGTACGCTTTTACTACCCTACCCTACCCTGCCCTGCCCAGCCCAGCCCAGACCAGTCGCCCAAACGTCCATAGCATGTACGAGATTCGTGCGTCCTGTGTGTCCTTGTGTCAGCGCCGAGCTCCGAGGAGTCCCAACCCACTTTTGGGCTCCTCTTTGACTTTGTTTGCTGCGCTCACGACGCTGGCAAATTTTTGCTTCTTGGAAGTGTCGCCGCCGCGTGCCAAGGGGATTAGTTTTTTTCCTTCAGCAAAAATCTGGCAGCGCGTGTATATATGTCGCCGAGATGGGCAAAATGTCAACAGAAGAGGGGCGCGGTTTGGCTTGAGGGTTAGCTAAATTTCTGTTGTCATTTCTAGAATGCTTGCGTTCTGGTTTTCCTAGCTGCAGACATCGAGAGATTTGTATTTGGCTGTGATATACATATGTGAATCTCAAGAATTATTCGAGCTATTACCTGACACAAAAGCAAAAATGTTAAGTTCCGTTATAAATGCAAAGATTCAATACACGTGTTGTCAATCAGACTGATTCCAATGACAAATTATTGCATGAATAACCTGATTGATTGATTGGAATATGGAAACGTGTTCAATATAATTGAACTGCTCGAACTCGTGTATGGAAAGCTAAGAGTTCTTCTAAGTCCGATGAATAAAGTAGACTTAACTCTGAATATTGATAAGAGTTAAGAGGAGAATATGCCCTAAGCACGAGAGATCAATCAGAAAAGAATTTATATATTTAAATATATAATTTAAAATAATAAAAATGTATATGAATACATATTATATATTATATATGTACCCTTACCCACATCACTCTTCCATTAAATGATATCATATTCTAATTATACTCTTACCCACACACACTTTCAATTATTCTCACATAACTGATTAGATTGAGTTTTACCTGCAAAGACAAAGGAGAAGGGAAAATTGAATAAATAACGATCAAACAGAAAAGTTTTCTTATTGCGTTTATATAAATAGGAAATTGAAGCCCGCCTCGCAGCTGCCTCGCTCAACGTCTGTTTACAAATTCAATGCGACAGCAGCTATTTAATTTGATTTCGAATACTTTAAAGCCTACTCGTATTGCAATTTGGCTAATGGCTCACGCAAGACCTTTAAAAAGAAATTACCCATCATATTTACTTAGGATCTAAGGGTAACCAAATCCACTCACACACACAAAGCACCGCCACAGACACAACTTGCATACGAAATTACAAATTCCCACGGCAAATCCATCAGCAGATAGCGTGGTAAATGGTAAATGTTCCTAGCAGTCGCTAACACACTCATCAATGCTGGCTGAGCTGCCTGGAACTGAGAGCCGTGGCACTGTCTGAAGCATTCGTAACCGAACCTAACTCAACTCCCTGCCATTAGCGATAAAAAATTGATTCCCAGTCCAAGCAGCGGGGCAACCAAGTGCGAGCAGATCAATAAATCACGTGCCACTGCCAAAGAGTTCAATAAAAAGCTGAGTTACCAAAAAAAAAAATGTAGGCGTTTGACAAGTGGGCATAGTCGACTTAATGATACCCTTGAGTGGGTGTGTAAGGATGTGGGTGTAAGTGCAGTCTTTCAAGTGGTTCTTAAGATGAAAGAGAATGAAAGAAAATGAAGAAAATTTGAAATTTTGTAATTGATAGTTGAAGATTTTCAGAGAGTCGTCAAGAGCTATCAAAAGTTTTTGGATTAAGCTGAGTTAAATGATGCGAAGTAACCTCTCTGCTATATTAGTTGAATGGCTTAGGGAATCCTACAAATATACAAATGATAGAAAAAATTATATTTATGTAAATATCTGCCCACCTCTGCTAAAGATGCTTACCCTACACAAACCATATCAGTCTATACAGGGTATACAAAAGAGGAATAAAAAGAAGAAGCCAAGTGCCGACTGCCTAAATGTTCAGTCTAATAGCAGCGCATTGCAGATAGTCAATATTGAAAATAATAAAACAGATAAATATATCTGCATGTGGAATATATATTAAAGAATTTCAATAAACAATTCATTTAAATGCGAACAAACAAAGCGGAGAATAAATGCGCGTTATCTGTGGAGTAGATGACAACGTCAATGCCAAATGGAACTCAGTTTCCAAATCGAAACGAGCCATGCACAAGGCCTGCAAACCGGTTTCAAATGGCAGGGCTGGGCAGGACGGCGCTGGGCAGGGTTGGGCAGGGCGAATGCAGCTTATCAGCGGCGTCCGTCCATGTAGAACGCTGACCGCGCGTGTGCTTGGGCCGGCAACAAAAGCCTCTTAGTATGCAAATCGAGAGTCGGCCGGTCGTTAAGTGAATCATGTGAATGATGCACAACGTGCGAGAGGGAGAGACCAACCGCCGACGCATCTCAAGATGCAACCGAGGCAACTGGCGCTGGCCGAGCTACCGATAATTTATGCTGTAATAATTAAGCACCAGCCAGCAGACCAAACCAAACCAAACCCCAGCCAAACCAAACTGACAGCCAAATGTCGCTGGGGAACGGAAATGCGGCCAGTCGCCAAAGAGGCATAGAGAGGCGGACACTCACACACACGCACATAAATGACGCACTCACACACACACACACATATGACAATTTACGGGCTGGAAGACGGCATGCGGTGCAGCACCAAAGGGAGCTGAGGGCACATCACTCGACCACAATGACAGCACAGACTTGGAAATTGGCAAGCAGTTTGCCAACGGGTCGACATTTGTAACCAGTACGGAACCACATACCCATAGCAGTGGATGTGGCACGATTTTAAGTGTTTCTCGGCTTCGATTTGAAATTGACTCGCAAGCGGAATTGTTAATTAACCCAAAAAGCACAAACCCAAACAGCATTATGCAATTAAACATAAGCATGAGATGATGTTTCTAAGCTCATCTATATCTATATATGTCTGCATATCTATTACAATCCATTCAACAAATCTAACTGTGCCCAAATACAGAAATTCTATGAAAATGTTAAGCCTTACCCATGAAAATGTTAAGCCTTAACCATGAAAATGTTAAGCCTTACCCATGAAAATGTTAAACTTTACCCATGAAAATGTTAAGCCTTACCCATGAAAATGTTAAGCCTTACCCATGAAAATGTTAAGCCTTAACCATGAAAATGTTAAACTTAACCCATGAAAATGTTAAGCCTTAACCATGAAAATGTTAAACTTAACCCATGAAAATGTTAAGCCTTAATCATGAAAATGTTACGCCTTACCCATGAAAATGTTAAACTTTACCCATGAAAATGTTAACTCTCTCTCAAATTACTTTCGTCCAAATCGTATTTCATATTAAATACCCACACATGAGCAATTAGGCAACAAACTGCGAATATTGTTTGCCGAAAAGCCAAACAATTTGTGGACTGCCAAGTTGCAGCTGATGGAAAATTTGTTGGGCAAAAAAACTTTTCTATCCCAACTCGTCGCGTTGACAGCTGAACCAGGCTGACTGATGATGTACCGAATCAAAGACTTGCAGTTCCTACTGTGTGCGTGTGTGTGGGAAGCGTTTACGCTGAAAAGTTGACTGGACTTGGAATGTACTTAGTAGTTACAGTTGTAATTGAAATTTAGCAACAAAACATTGCCTGTAGCTGGAATTGAATTGAGTTGAGTGACTGCGTCAGTCGCTCTGCTCCAGTCTTTGATTGATGAAGACATTTTCCGCTCACAGTTTCGCACCGCCCACGAGCTGAGGCGACTGGACACTAGAGTTCATTGCGGCTGACCATGTGTCTCTACCCCAATGGAGTTGTCAACTCAGTTGTGCCCCACAAGCCCAAGCACAACAACAGCAAATGGCTGCTGTCCACAGCTCATTACGGTGCGGACTCCGGCCGCAGTTCAAATGAATTTAATTGAAATTTCAAACTTGTCAAGAGTAGCCGCTGTGCCATCCGCAGCGAAATGAGACAAAACGAAGACGCATGGCCCGGCAGCCGGGTGCTCCGACCAGAGGCCAGAGACTTGGCTATCTCGTATAAGTCAAGTGCTGTGGAAATGTGGAAAATAGACTAAATAAGTTTCCGTCCGGCATTGCACTTTTGACGTTGCAACATCTGGAGTAGCATCGAGCGACGTCGTCGCCGTCCACCCAGGGCCGCAAAAACAGAAGTGTCATCCAATCGTACGTAACTTTTTAAAAGAAAACTTTTCGCAACTCCTCCACACAAAATTTTTGGACTTTGTATATTCCATTTTGAGTTATTTAATGCGGGCCAAATGCATTTCACTCACTTTGCCCAAAGTCTGGCCAAAATGAGACAAACAAGAAAGAAGTCAAAGTAAGTCTCTAACAGTTACGCCCGAGTGTGGGCGAGTCAAGTGCCTGGCGTGGCTTTAAGCATTGCGAAGACGAAGTATAGAAAGAGCAGGCAAATATATATAAGCTGAGTCTGAAGTAATCATAAAATAGAGTTGCTTTCGAATAAATACTCTATTTAAAATATAGTACTATAGAGAACAATTTCCCTGCAAGCGAAACAGCAAACAGGAAAACCCAAAATAAAATTGATAAAAGAAAAAGAGATTAAAACCCTCAAATAAAATGGAAACAAAAGTAAAAGAAATGTCAGTAAGCCGCAACAAAAAATGAAGAATACAAAAAATATAATCTTGACCACAAGGGAGTGTCGTGGAGAGAGAATATATAGTGATAAGAGAACGAATTACAAACGATAAGTAAGAGAAAGGAATAAGCGAAATGATTAGGGATTACAGATTAAAATGCATTGAGCATAAGCAGAGATTAAGATATGTGAGTTCTCGAGTGATGTGAAGAGCGAAATATATGGGAAACTTAATTAAAATAATTGTTTATACCCTATAAACTATATACTCAAAATTTGCATACTTGTACATACTGTAAAGTGTTAATGTTAATTGTATGTAGAGTTGTGTCTGTTAAATTGTTATGTTAAATTTTATAGATCAACTCTGTAATGTTAGTCTTTAGGCTTAGATATTATGGCTCTAGGTTTGACCTTTGCAGTAGAGATCAAAGAGAGAGAGAGAGATTGAGATGTTGATAGTGATAAGATAGTGATAATATATTAAATATATAAGCTTTGCCAGCTAAACTAAGAATTCGTTTCGCTCACACTCAAGGCAGCCACGCCCTGTGGCAAGCCAGCTTATATGATAAGTTGACAAGTGTGTCTAAGAAAATTGGCAAAACAATTTATTTTTATTAGTTTTGCTGGCTGCCTGGCTGCAGCAGGCGCACACAATTTGCTCGCATGTGCCACACATTGATCTATTGCCCATTAGGCGGAAGTTCGGAGTCGGGAAACGCAACATCTGGAAGCATTTAAGTGTTAATTTTGTACAAAATGCTGCTCCATTAGCCCACCGCAGCCCGGCTGAGTGATGGAAAAGTGAAATTTGGCCATGTTGGCGTGTCTTTCAACAAAAACAATTTACATTTTCAATTTGCATTTGAATTCGGTCTTCTTTCACCATTGACATTTGGGCTTAGACTTGAACTCAATTACGGCACAATTACTCGTCCTACTACTGTTTGTTGGGTGCCATAATATAGCCCCGGGCATGCACATGGGTTAAATGCGCATTGGCATTGCCGCAGGCCAAGCAAATGCTACGCAATTTTTGACCAACTTGATCCATTTCTGACAGCTGTCGCTGTTTCTCAATTCCGCGCCTCATCGACGAGTGCACTTTATGAAATATGTACGCTCCGTACATTTTCGGGGGTTGTTCAAGGAACACTATGCACACAATACAACAACTTCTCTGCTGCTTCTTATTGTTTTTTTGGGGTTGCACCCTTTCCAGACTTGTGCAATGTTAATGATGCTTCTCCGACAAATGCAAAACACAACTCGTTTCACTCTGAAGGGCACTACATCAGTTCCATTCAACCATTTGCCGTTGATCTTTTTCAGACAAATGCCCTTCAACGATTTTAATGAATTCGAGAAGTAACCAACCAGACGTTGAAGTCTGATTCGGTTTTCCGAAATATGAATCATTTTTTATTTTTTTAAATATATAATTTTGTATATATATTATTTTGTAAATTTTTATTTTTCTTACTTATTATTTATTATTTTTTTTATTTTTTATACTTTTTATTTTCATACAGAGAATTATTTCCTAACCTAATAACACATATTTACAAAAAAGAAAAATTTAAAATTATCTGTTTAAATATCAAACACAAGCTTATGGAACAATGATTTTAACATTTTTTAAACATCAATCAACAACAATAGAAGCTCATTCACTGTTGTATAAAAGCAGCAATACTAACCAAATAAAAAGACTGAAAAAAATAGAGAACCTGAAAAAAAACTGGTGAAATCCAATTAAAATGTCCACTTAATCTAAAATCGTGAAAATCATGTGTGCTCTGACTGTGTAATTAAAATATTAATTAAATTATAATTAAAGTTTTTAAGCAGTCGCAGGAAGTTGCATATTGTTTGGGCCCACACAGCCGCCTGTACAGTTAATTGCGCAACGAGCAGCAACAGCAACAACAGGATAATAAAAAACAGGATTAACAAAAACACTTTTGCAAAACCTATTAAACAAATGCATTTATTTATATAGTACTTACAACCGCAACAAAAAAAAAACGCCCCAAGATAACTAGTCGAGCATTAAAAGCAACAAAATTAAATATTTATACACATTGAATTGCTAATTAAACACGAAATACACAAACTAGGCGGTAAATTAAAATGATAAATTACATAAAAGCAGCCAGAAAATCATCAGCAACCACGCCCACCCAACAACACGCCTCAGGCAGCAGGTGTAGCTGTGTATAGCTGTGTATGTGTAGGCCTGTTATATAATGCCACAGCCACAGTGAAACCACAGTAAGTTGAAATTGCAATTTGGCCATGCATTTGTAATTTGATTTCGTTTTATTTGTACACCCTAATGGAATTTGATTTTGTGCCACATATGTTGTATGTGGATAAATACCTTTATTTATATTTATATATTTCTTTTTAATTGCCTTCATTCATTAACAATTTATATATTTTGGTAGAGAGCACAAATTTAAATACTTCATTTTTTTTTTTTTTTAATTTTTCAATATATATTTTAAAACTCAAAGAAAGTAGAGAACTCTAAAATATTTATATATCAATTTAAAAATTACTATATATTTTTATAAAACTTTATTTCGAGCTGGTTTAAATGACTTTTCAGAATAGAGACTCGATCCAAATGATTATTATTTTTATATACCTATATATTATATATGTATGTATATATATATGAGCTCTTCTCTGCTCTCTAGCTCATCGTTACTCAAAAACTTTTTTATTTTCTAAAACTTTACTTTTGGCTATTAGTTTTGACCTATTTTATGCATTATTTGCCTCAAACCTAAATGATATTGAAAAATGTAATCAAATTGCGAGCTCAAATTGCATTGGTTGAAAAATAAACTAAATTAAGTAAATAAAATAAATGCAAAGCTTCTCATTCAGAATGTGGATTTTATACTAATTTCAAACAACTAAAAAAATGTATAGTAATAAAATATATATTTTTTTTCTGTACATTTAGGGCAAATGATTTCAACACGAACAATTTAGATTTCATACAATATTTCGTGCACGTATAAATTTTGCATGCTACGAATTTACGAAAAGAAAAAGAAACAAATAGAAAAGCTAAAAAAAACTGCGCGCAATTGAAAAGCAGTTCATAATTTGAATGGCAGCGCGGAAAAAGCGGATGTAAATATATAAACATAAATATATATATATATATATATGGGTATGTATTTGTATATACATTGCAATGCCCATCCATTAAAACCAGAGAAACACAAATTTCCAGCAATTAAAAATTCAATGTTTGCTCATACATTTGTCTTCTTTTTATGCTCATTCGCGCAAGTGAAAAAAGTATATTGGTTTTGTCGAGTGCTGCTCTAAGGCCCACAATCCACATATATCAACGCCCAATGGAAATTGGGTAAACTAAATATTACAAAGTTTTGAGCTCCAAAGTTAATAAATTCCCAGAAAGGATACCTACTGGATTCAAGTGTATTATAGATTCGGTAACGCCCGACTACAAAAATGTTTCTCATTTTTTATTGTACTCTATTTTCTCTAGTTGTTATTTTAGCTGGAGTATATATGCATAAAATATTTTCGTTTTTTTATCATTCATTTATTGATATTATAAATTATATTTTTTACGAATTATGCACACACACACACACATTTTTTTGCTTAGTAACCGGACATTCAAATGGTTCGCAATTTTTACGATATAATCGCATCAGGCATGTAAAATGTATTTTCACTCGAATTAAACCCGAGCAAATAGAACGAAGCAAATGCGCCATTTTAATGGTTTAACAAAAGAATTTTTTGCAGTGCACGAAACTATTCTTTTATATTGTGCTCTAGAATGGTGAAACAATTTATATGAATTCCATGAATGAATTCCAGTGAAAATGAAAAATGATATTAATAAAGCAATTTTCTACAAATTTTCAGACTTTTAATTTATGCACTTAGTTTTTCTTGTATTTTCAATCACTATTATTAATAACCAATAAAAGTTCTTGTGATCAGATTATGTAGATAGGGGAAGTATATGAGGTATAAATTTAAATGGAGTCAAAATAGGTTGACAAATTGACATTTATAAGAATTTATATTTTTAATAATTTATTAAATATTTAAAAATTTATAATATTTATAATCATATAATACATATATTATTGATAAACAATTTCATAAGAAATCAGTTGATTTATTATATAAAAAACTGTTGAGGATTTAGTAACACTCTTAGTCTTCTATTGAACAATTCTAAGCAGACGCGCCCATTGAACATATGTTAAACTCCACCTACACACACCTTACACCCACACCCCCACACACACCCATGATATAGCGCATGATACTAAAGTGTTTATTGTTCCATTTGAACAGACATCCACAATTTGTTTTGTACTTTTGGTACGAATCAATGTGGCTTATATTGCTCGGCTGCGGACGAACTGTCAGGGCCGTAAGCCTCTTGGCCACTTGCGTGCCATTTAATGGTTTCTCGCCACGCAAGGCCAAGCAACTTTTTCGCCTAATTGTTTATGGCATAATAAACTGGATGGAAAAGTTGCCCAAATAGAAATTGGGCAATGCGCGGAGCGCAATCAGAAAAGTTCGTGTGCCCCCAAAGGTCATTTTTAGTACAGCAGAATATAGTATATTCATTGTAAATACCTAATGAAATACGAAATAAACAAGAAATAAATGTATAATATTTTGGAAATAAATACAAGAGCCGGCGGCATTTCCCTATAAATATCTAATAAATTTCTAATGAATTACTAATATATACTTATTTTTAGCAACTAATTAAATACAGTTCGCTCCACACTCTCTTTGACACTCCAGGCACGCGCTGCCATACAAAAATGTCCACAATTCAAGGTCTTGCCTTTAGTTTCGATTCGCTGCCTAATCTGGCTGGCTGGGCTGACTGGCTGGACTGGCTGGGTGTGGCCGTTCAGAGTGTCAATGATAGCCTCATTAAATCAATCATTTTTGGGCAGTCAGCCACTTGCAACTTAATTTGGTCAACAGCGATATACACACAGATATATATATATATATATATATATATATATATATATATATATATTTATATATACATTTCTGTATCGCCTGCCCATTGGCCATTTTGCCAAGTCCTCTTTTGTTATTTATTTTTGGCATTTGCCTTGCGCTGACATGTAAAAATGATTATAATTAAACTAATGAAGGCGCCGCCACCTGCCACACACAAGTTGTTCAGGTAAATGTTTGACTGTAATCGTTGATCAATTCTTTTTCCAATATCTGGATTTGTTTTTATTTAGATTGCTAAGCAAATAGCTGAATATAAACAATAGTTAATTGGAAATGAATGAAGCAACTTTTATATTAATCGAATGCGGAGCAAAGAATGAAATCATATCAAATAATATACACTTATACTAAACCCTTAAGTATTATATAAAGACAAGAAGCCAGCCAATTGGAATTAATTTCAAGATCGAAAGCCAATTTGATATGCTGCACCTTAGCAGATGCATCGTATCTTGGCTCTAACACAATGAGCACACCCATTTCGGTAATTGAAATAAAAAGCAAAAAAAACGCTTAAGCCACATAAATTGTGCAAAACTAGTGCTCGGACGTGGCGCTATCTGTGCCGACTGCAGAGAGCTGTGCAACTGCATAAGCAAATAACAATAATATTTTAGAACGGTGGGACAGTCGGAGTCGAGGCCTCGTGTATCTTGATTAAAAACGCCCACGAGAGCGGGCAGACGGACTAAATCCAATCGATTCTTTTTCATTGCTCATGCTGCTGCCCATAAATTATAGTTCCAAATAACTGTACTGCGTATTAGTGGGGATTATAACAAGAGCAACAACAACAAGAACGTGGAGCATAGCAAAGCTAGACAGGCCTGAAACGAAATAGCTACTAATAGCATGCAAAATAATTCATGAATTTATTGAAATTTATAAGGCAAAAGCATGCATAGAAATTGTCTAAAGCAAACTGTAGCGCACGGTTGCAGGTTGATTGTTTTGACACTACAAATACCCTGTAAAAATATGGGAGTGAAAATGATATTGAACCAGGGCAAAAGAGAATGTGATTTAAGTGTGAGAAAGCTTAGCCAAACGAACTCATATAAGTATTAATAATGCAGGGTATCTCTTAGTTCAGCAATCTCTGCAATACTCTCACAAATATTTTCAACTTCTCATTCAACTTTGGCTCTTTTGGCTCCTAGGCCGGTCGCAAAGGCTGCAGCCAAGTGGCTAACAAACGTTTGCCCAACGACTTTTTGCCAAGATGAAATCGTAGAAATTGAATTGAAGTAAATTGTGTCGACTAAGATGGTGGGGAGCCATGTGGGCATGGGGCATGGGGCATGGGGCATGGGGGAGTGGCTGGCAAATGGCAAACGATATGCGTATCAATAGAAAAACAGAGCATCGCCCGACAACAACTTATACAAATAGCACATAAAAACTAAGACCCGCTCGAGTCCCGGGCCAAAGCCAGTCTAGGCATGTGCACATACATACATATATGCATATATACATACATACATACATACATATATCTTGAGTAGTGATAACTTCATTCACGACTTTTGCCTCCTACTGGGCACCCGCACACACACACACACACACACAGAGAGAGAGAAGACTAAGGCACAAGTTTAATGTAACTTTTCATTCAGTTGCTGTTGCTGTTGCTGCAGCGCTTTTCCTCGCTTTTCATTCTTTGCTTCTCTCTTTCGGTCTCTTCTATTTGTATATCTTAAACGCGTTTCGCTGTATCTACTTAAGGCAGCTTAAATATTTGTGTAACATAATACAAAACATACGGGCTTCTTTGGTTATACTTAGATACATAGCTTAGATACTCGCACTTGGCCATAGCCAAGGCCCAGACGCAGTCGTAGGAGAAGTAGAAGCCAGTCGGTGCCTTGCAGGAGACAACATGCGTTGCTTTTACAGTTCGCATGTTTTTTGGCAAAGACTTGCCTTGGATAATGGCATAGCACAATGCACATTGGATTGCCCCGAGCCAGTCATACGTTGGGCAATTATCAAAAAAAGAAGCAGTCAGATAATAACAAGAAGGGAACCAACATGACAAACGGGACTTAATCACAAAATTGAGCAGCGACTGACTAACTCACTGACTCAGTAACTCAGGCTCATCAGTCCCAGAACTGCGATGATATGCAGATGATAATGAGCTTATCGTTTAGCATTTTCTTTAAAAGGAAGTGAGAGGGTTCCAGTTTCTCAAAGTATCTACGTTTTGCTATTAAGAACATTACTAACATTTCTTAATATTTCTAGCAACATTTCTTACATAACATTTCTTGTTACTCAAGATAGTTTGTTATCTTTCTAGAGTCTTTGAAAGATTTTCAAATGGAATAAAGAAGAAGTTTAAAAGAGTGTCTGCGCTGAGCTAACAGCATCTATTTATGCAGAGATATGATGCTCAACACCTGGTAACATTTCTTAACATTTCTGGTAACATTTCTTATATAACATTTAGAAAATTTCACCTGCTATGTTTCTAGAGTCTTGACAAACGTAAATTCGACAAAATTCTAAAATAAACATAAAATATTATATGAATAAACAACTTGAGAATCACATAGAACAGCTGAAGTACAGCACTATGAGTCTTCAATTGAATACAACCTGCATGAATTGTTCCTAATCATCTGTAAACAGACTTAAGTGCATTTGATCAACGGAGCCTCATTAATTGGACAAAGAGCGAGACGCAAGTGTGAGTGTGTGTGTGTGTGTGTGTGTGTGACATGTGTGTGCGTCATGTGTGTGCGTGTCTGCGTGTGTCCACTGTGTAGATATATTCAGGATATTGGAATTTCAAATGTGACGCTGGACGTGATGTTTTCTGCTGCTGACGTCCTGCTGATTGTGTATGTTGCCTGGCCTAGCTTTGGTTTCTGTGTTCGCTTTATTTTTGTTTTCTCTCTTCTTCTTTCTGAATTTCTTTTCGTCAAACGCTAATGCATTGTACAACAGCACAAAGAGCATCGTGGTAAGAGGCAATCTTTATTTGCGGCACGTTGTGTCCTTACCGAAAACAAAGAAGAAAACACGCGCTGATACGAGATAGCGATATAGATAGAGTGCCAGAGAGGCAAAGCCAGTTGGGTAATGGCTTTGAAAGTCGTCTCGATATTTGCCTAGTGTCACATGATACGTACGACGGCATTTGCCTCATTAGAGTGGACGTTCGTTCCGCCCAGAGTCGAGTAGTTAACCAAAATAGCAAAATGCATTTCGCAGACATCGACATCGACAACGAGAACAACAACAAGCACCAGCAACAGCAGCAGCAGCGTTTCGTATCTTAGGCTTGCCACACACATCTGCTATCGGCACAGTGCGTAAACAAACACAACAACATGCTGCCCGCACATTGCGGCCACAGTGGGTAACAAAAGCAAACGCCGCCTGCGATGTCATTAAGAGATGCAGATACAACTCGAAGCCGTCCCCGGCCAAGTGCGTATTCGTATCTGTATCTCAAGCGGGGAAAACAACAATTTTTCAGATTGCCAACCGACCTGCTGCCTCGCTTATCTCTTATCTATTATGCATGTGATTTTGATTGGTTTTATGTCTAAATTATTTAACTGATTTCACAGTTGATCGCTTCGCTATGCAAATGCATTTTAGATATCACCTAGAGGCGGCCAACTCGCTGTCTGTCAACATTTTTGTTGTTCTTTTAATCTTTTAATGGAAAACGTCTCATCATCCGACTGTCATTTCAGCTGTATACCTTATTATAGACATTATATATATGTATGTTCATTGTTATGATAATTTAATTGGGCTTTTAGTTATAAAGGAAATCATAAAAGACGAATTTCTTCAAGTTTGTTATTTAAAAAATTATATAATTTCTTATTTAATTAAATAGAATAAAATAACAATTTAAGAGGAGTAAGAGGAGGATCTTGGAAATAAACGAATCAAATGAGAAATTGGAAAGTTTTTTTATATAAAACATTATAAAATTTTAAAAAATTGAATAATATTTTGAATACTTTAGAGAGGTATTTTATATATATGAATAATTTGGTTATATTTTTTATTTGTTTATTTATATATTTTTCAGATAAATATATTATATATTTTTTATTTATTATATATATTTCCTAGCATATGAATTTTATATTCATTATTAATTTATTTCAATTTACATTTGTTTTTTTTTTTAATATTTTATAATTATTATTTATTTATTTCATTATATTTGATATTTCCTAGCAGAATGTTAAATAACATATTTCAAGGCTATGTTATGTTATCGCTGTTAAGATCTGCACTACCTCAGTATTTTTTAGTATATTCAGTATTCAAGTTAATTAAAAAGCTTTCGACTTACCTTTTTCAAGTGTCCATCAATTTAGTTATGGAGTTCCCAAACTGTTTTTTGTTCTCTGGGAATTGAAAATGAAGAAGTTTCAGCTGCTAGGCGTTTCCAGCCTTCTCTTCTTCTTGTTGTTGAACGGCTTGTTGCTGTTGCTGTTGTAGTTGTAGTTGTTGTTGGAGTTGGGGAGACGATTGCTTGGGCAGTTGAGATTCAAATTGTTGAACATTTGCCATATCGCACTTGGATATCGATAAATGTTATGATTGCCTTTGCTCTTGCTCTTGTCCTTGATCTTGATCTTGATCTTGCTCTTGATCTTGCTCTTGCTTCTTGCCGATCGCTTGTCGTAGTTAGTTAACAAATTATAGACACTTACACGAGACAACACCGAAGAACACAAATGATTTATATTTTTACTTTATACACAACAACAACAACAACAATGATGATGATGATGAATAATGACGACAAATATTGTACATATGTACAGAGCAGTATAAAATATACACAAGCACACACACACACGTAGATAGACGATAGAGATAGGTGAGGAGAGATTTACGTACGGGATAGACGACGAACCGAACTAATTAAATAAGTAACACGCGACGCGATAAGTATGCAACACTTATATTTGGTCAATACAATAGCCTCATGACGATTTCTTAGTTTTTCCGTTTTTCGTTTTTTTCTTTTTAATTGTTGTTGTTAGCTCCGTTGATCGTAATTAGCCGTAATGGCGGCGGGACACTGCAAAGATGATAATAAAAATGTTTCACTAAATGACGCATAAACAATTGCGGAATTTTTCTTATTATGACAATGACAACACACACGGCAAATTGGTTGGCAACGCGCAACGCACGGCCAAAGGACAACGACTGCAGCCAGTGCCAGGCGAAAGATGTGCACAAAGAGAAAGAGACAGAGAGCGAGAGAGAGAGAGCGCGCGGCGCCAGCGTCAACAGCGGCGCCAGCTACGATGCGAATGGGCGAGCAAAGCAGAGCACAAAACATGAAACTCTGCTACCAGGGGGGTAAAACGACAGCAAGAGCGAACGCCGACGAGAGAGAAATTTACATAGGGCAGCTGCCAGCGCTCTCACACACACACAGACACACATGCTTATTGTATTGAAACACGGCGAGAATGAAATGCAGCGAAACGAATGGGCAGCACAAAATGTGCGCAACAAAATGGAAACAGGCACTTGAAAATAAACAAAATATATAAAAAAGGATAATCCACACACACACTCAGACGCACACAAACAGATTGTGTTCCATTGCCAAAATGTGCACAAAACAGTAAGCGGCATGGCAACGTTCTCTCGCTCTCTCTCCCTGCCCCCTGCTCCATGCCTACTTCTCTCTCGCTCACTCTCATTGTATGTGGCGGTGTGTGTGGCGCGCCAGTAGAAAAATCAATGAAAAATATCTGGAAAAGATATCCCAAAAAATGTTTCTATTATTTGTTTGTGCCGCTTTCGAGCTCTGCGCTTTCCGCCTTCATTCTTGCGTTTTCTTATATTATTATGTATTTTTTGTATATTAGCGTAATTCGCTTAATTCCAATTTATGGGAAGCTCGCTCATGTGCCAATTGATTACTTTATTATTATTGTTTAGCAACACAATCACACACACAAGCACGAACACACATACTCAGAGAGAAGCACATGCACACAAAAAGCAACGGAACAAACACGACACGCTTTAACTAAAGCAATTGATTAACGGGACTACCATTTACCGTTTAAATGAACGACACGCACTTTCGCGGCTCGCCGATTTGTTTATCTGTTGTCAGTCAGTCAGTCAGAACTGCTGCTGCTGCTGCTGATGCATTGCGACCAGACAAAGCCCGTGGCAACAACGGACATCAGAACGCGAACGCGAACGCGACACATGAACACGCGACTCTCTCGACGACGTAACAACAACTCAGTCGGAGTTTCATTTCATTTCTAAAGTCCAACTGAGTGCAGCACACATGCTATGCCAGACACATGTTGCGGAACATGTTGCTACGCAGCCGAGAGCAGCACGTTTCCCGAAAATCTTCATCTCCCTTCGACAACAACACAATATGTTTAGCAACATGCACACACAAACCCAACAAACACAAAGGCTAAAAATGTTGCGGCACATGTAGCCCCACTTCGCGCATGTTGATGAGCATGTTTCGGACCATATTTGTTATTGTTTCTCTCGGGCGTTCCCTCTCTCTCATTAGCTTTCGCCCGTTCGAGCAGACGAATTGTATTCAAAGGTCCATGTGTTGCCGTTTCATTGCCAAAGTTTCGTACCTTTGATGGGCGTGCGAGTGTGCGCCCTTATAGAACCTAGGTACACTTTCAATTTATTTGTAGCCATTAAATATAATTAATTTAAAATATGGGAATATTAAATGAAAAATGAAAACAGAACTCCAATTAAATTTTAAGCAAGACAATATATCATGTCAATGGTACGTCTTTCAAAGTGGTACCAATAAATCGCTTTCAAACAGCTGACAACTCTAAGATTTTCACTCTCTTGCCGCTCTCAAAAAACGCGCTCTCTGTTTTTGCCGGCGGTGCATATGTACTTGTTTATTTATAATTTATAAATGCCGAAGAACAATTAAAATATTGGATTTGCTGTTGTTTTTTATTGATATGCATATTGATTATGCATACTTAAGCACTTATCACAGTTAACCGGCTTTGGTATTGAAACACAAACAAAAACAAAAGATTTGATTGTTAATAAAGAAGATTCTTCAAGTTGTTCCACTCTTTTACCTAGGCCGCTTTGATTTAACATTTGTTTACCTTTGCATATTTATTTTTTTCTGTTTTCAAATTTTAACTTATTTGCTTTTTAAATAACAAATAACAATTATTAGCAAAGACCGAACTAATTGGCACTGTCAGCCGGCCGATAAACTGAATTCTAACAATATATTATAAAACTATCGATAGTTCTTACAGTAGCAGCTGCAAAACTGTTGAGCACAACCGCTGTTAATTTAAATACGCAGAAATTCAACTTTGAATTTTTAGACTTTTCTAAGTTTTTATTATTTAACAAATTAGTTATCACATGCAACTAAGTTAACTCTCAGCCTTGTAGCTTTACCACAATTTTACCACGCATATGACCGCACTTTAGCCGGTCAAAAGCCTGCAGCATATCCTTGAATTCATAAGTGCTATCGATTTGCGGTATTAACTGTAAATATATAAATTAATTTTGAATTTTAGCCATGATGAAGTATATCAGCTCACCTTTCCACGCTCCACCAGTCCGCTGATAAACTGAATGCCATGCGCCGCCGGATAGAAATAGCCCCACTTGACGACTCCACCGCGCTGCGTCGCCGCCTTCACGTTGGTCTGCACCAAATCCGTGACGTTTTGCAGTGCGCCCAGGCACAGACCCTTCTTGTCAATGTTGGCCAGCAGCGGCGAGCTAAAGGTGATATATTGCCGGAAATCGTATTGCAACTCGCCAGCCGATTGGCCGCCTTGTCCGGCGCAGTCTAGCACCATGTCGTAGGGCGCATAGGTGCACAGCTGCTCCGTGGCGTCGGGTTTGGTGTAGTCCACCACGCAGTCGGCACCCAGTTGGCGCACCATCTCCACAGCATTCTCACTGCACGTGGCCAGCACTTGGGCGCCCTGCGACTTCAGCATTTGGATGGCCAGTGAGCCGACGCTGCCACTGCCGCCCAGGACCAGAACGCGCTTGTTGGCCCCACCTCCAGCTGAGGTGGTGGCACCGCACGGACCACCCAGCCCACCTGTGATATACATGCCCGACCAGGCGGTCAATCCGGCATAAAGCACGCTGGTGGCCTCGCTGTCATCCAGTAGTTTCGGAGCAGGCGCCAGCTGGAAAGGAGCCAACTTAGTAAGAGTTACTGGTAGCGGAGGCAACAACTTACACAGGATGCCGGCACCACGACATATTCAGCATGCGCTCCATTGCTACTTGGTATGGGCACCACGCCCCACACCCGCGTCCCCAGCGTCAGCTGCTCCTGGCGCACGCCCATGCCCTTCTGCACCAGCTCGCCGCAGAACTCGCGGCCCAGCGTCAGGGGGAATTCGATGTCATCGTTTGCTTGGCATCGAAACTGGTTGAGCAGAGTCGCTCCGTAGCCACCGAGCATGGCCAAATCAATTGGATTCACGGCTGTGGTGCGCACCCGCACCAGGCACTCGTCGGAGCTGCGGATTTGAGGCAGCTTCAGCTTGTCGGACAGCTGCAGCTCCTCTATTCCCCCATAGTTGTGCAGCTGCCAACCGCTCATTTTCATGGAGAGCTTCGACGATGGCGGCGGCGGATCCGTTTCCTCGCAGCTGGGAACTGTTGCTGCCAGTTGGCGACGGGGCGGGAAGAATCGGAGCAGCAAGCCAAAGCGCTTGACAGGCACTCGTATTGTTGCGCTGGCTGCCTGCATTTTTAACTATTTATTATTCTTCTATTTCGTTTTTATTATAACTTTAAGTTCTGTTTATGTAAATTTGCGGCATGTTAAAGTAAACAGAACAATAACAGAAATGCAAAAAGAATGGTATGCAGCTCAGCATAGATTATTAAGCAAAACATTAGCACTGTTAAGTTAACATAGCTGAAAATGTAACACAAACGATTGAGTTAGCTGAATGTAAAAAACATAGTCTGTGTTAAGGTACACTTTTGGTTACGCAAAGACCAGTTCTTTACTTTTTATGTTAGTAAACACCAAGTTTGGCCCATTTTCGTCATTTGCATTTCGAATATTAAGACGTCACATTTACCAGTTAACAGACCACAGTCAAGATCTTACAGTCGTGACAGAATCTCCGTTCTTACTGAACAAATTGGACACTGTAACTGTGTGCGCAATGTTAAGTATTATCGATAGCTAGTTATTCCCACCACTACACAAATAATTATTCGCAAAAAAACGCCGACAAAAAAAATAGCTAAGTCAGTGGAAGTGCAAAAAATGGAACCGACTTTGGATCATTACAAGATTAGCTGCGAGCTACTGGGCCACAGCTTGGACGTGCGTGCCGTTGCCGCCGGTGGCAATGCACCAGGCACACCAGGTCAAATTATTCTATCCGGCTCACGGGACAAAAGCACAAAACTCTGGAAGCCGATCGGGTGCGTAGCATGAAGACAAAGAAATTAAATGACTCGAAGCCATGTCGTTTCTAATATTGCAATTGCAGCAACGAGTACATGGAGAGCGTCACCCTGCAGGACCACAAGAACTTCATATCCTACATCTGCTACCTGGAGTCCGAGCAGTGGATCTGCACGGCCAGCAACGATGCCACCATCTGCGTCTATCAGCAGGATGGACTTGTGCCACTGATCACACTGAAGGGCCATGAGTTGACTGTCTGCGCCTTGGCCGGCGGCCTGCAGTCGCGCAGCATCATCAGCGGTAGCTGGGACAAAACGGCGCGCATCTGGAAGATCAGCGAAACGGGCGATGTCACCTTTATTGCACTCCAAGGTCACGAGGCGGCCGTCTGGGCCGTGGCCACTGCCTCCGCCCAGCAGAAGTACATCACGGGCGGAGCAGACAAGTGTATATACTACTGGAATGCCCAGGGCGAAAAGTTGCGTCTGCTGAAGGGCCACACGGATTGCGTGCGCAGCCTCGTCCCGTTGCCCGCTAATTCACTGCTCTCCTGCGGCAACGATGCCGTGCTTCGCTTCTGGAACGAGGATGGTGAATGTGTGCGTGAGCTGAACGGCCACACGAACTATATTTATGCGATGGCGTGCAACAAGGCTCTGGGCGAACATATTGTCGTGTCGTGCGGCGAGGACAGCACCTTGCGCATGTGGAATGTGATTACTGGCGACCAGCTGGGAGCACCCATTGTGCATCCGGCGATTTCCGTGTGGTCCGTGGCCTGTCTGCGAAATGGAGACATTGTGACCGGCTGCAGCGATGGCGTCGTGCGCGTCTTTAGCCAAGATCCTACGCGCCAGGCGAAAGAATCGCTGCGCGCCAGCTTCGAGCAGGCGGTGAGCACGCACAAGGCGCAGCTCAACGAGGACATTGGTGGTGTCAAGAAGACGGAGTAGGTGTTCATGATGTAATCCCAAACCAATTCTAATTATGTATTACTCCAATAGCTTGCCCGGTCCGGAGGCTTTGCTAACCAATGGCACGCGCGAGGGCCAGACCAAAATGGTGCGCCATGTGGATGGCTCCGTGAAGTGCTACTCCTGGGAGCTGGGCAAATGGTCACTGGTGGGCGACGTGACCGGCGCCACGGGCGGCACACAGGAGACCTCCGGCAAGAAGCTGCACGAGGGCAAGGAGTACGATTATGTGTTCAATGTGGATATCTCCGATACGGAACCACCCATCAAGTTGCCTTACAATCGCGGCGAGGATCCCTGGCAGGCAGCCCAACAGTTCATTCATCGCAACAATCTGCCCCAGGCTTATCTGGATCAAGTCGCAAATTTCATAGTCAAGAACTCGGAAGGTGCGCCCGCCGTAGCGACGCAAACCACGGTGTAAGTATCCGACTTGACGTCAGTTGGAATATGGGTATATTGATATGGTTTTCCTTTCCAGTGGCTATCAGGATCCTTTCACTGGCGGCTCACGTTATGTGCCTGGCTCTAGCAGCAGCAATGTGCGCGGCGGCGGCAACATGGATCCCTTCACTGGCGCTTCCAGCTACTCCACCACCAGCGCTCACACGCAATCCAACATCGATGTCAACTTTGTCAGCGGCAACGACAAACACTTTCCGGTTAGCAACTATCGCACCTTTGACACTTGCGATGCCAAAAAGGTGCTGGAGAAGATGAAGTAAGGCTCAGCCACATAGCTCCTCCTATAGCCAATGCTCATTCACTAATCCTTTTCAGAGAGTTCAACGGCAAGCTTACCCCAAGCGATGGCAAAGTGGGCGATGAACTGCTGCTCGCGGTCATACGACTGACGGATAACACACCCGAGGTGGATCCGATGGCATTGGAGGCTTTACTGCTCTTGCTTAAGTGGCCCGCTGGCATGCTCTTCCCCGTGCTGGACGTCGTGCGCCTAGCAGTGCGTCACGAGGCCATCTTCAGCCTGCTCCACAATAGCCACAACTTTCTGGGCAGCGTCATACCACAGCTAGGCGGTGCGGCGGCCAACCAGCTGATGGTCTGTCGCTGCCTGGCCAACGCCTTGACCCATCGAGCTGGCCGCCAACAGCTTGAGGAGCAACTGCCTCAGATCGTGGAGCTCGTGAGCTGCATACGCGCGGGCAGCGCCAATTTGCAAATTGCGGTCGCCACGTTCTACTTGAATCTGACCATATCTCAGACGCTGAGCGTGGCCCAGTCGGAGGTGTGCCATGTGGCCGCCTCGGGCATACTGGAGCTGCTCAAGTGGGCCAAGGACCTGGAGGCCTGGTATCGCTCCATGCAGGCCATTGGCAATCTAACCACGACGCCTTGCAGTCAGGAGGTCATTGCCCAGGTGGTCTCCGTCGACTATGTGATGGACAAGTTGCGTGAGCTGACAAACACACCACAAGACGAGAACTTCGCCAAGGTGAATATGGTGGGACAGGCCCTACTAGCCGTATTCTAAGATCTGGATAACTGCATCACGCATTTATTTATAAATTTTATATATTCGGGAGTCAAATTCAATAAATACATTATGCTTAGCTTATACACATATATGAATGGGAATGTATCAATCAACTGATGGCTTGGGCAGCTGGCCTGCAGCTGTATCCGTGCCAGGCGCTACTCTGCGTGTTTGAATCCGCTCCAGCAACTCGTGCTTCCAGCGCTCCTCGGGCACGCCCTTGGCCCAGTCCGGCACGGTTATATTGGGCAACGTTATCTTGGACATGGCCTTGAGTATCTGTGGGAAAGGTTCCATTAGTTATTATAGTTCTTATAGCGCTCTCTTAGCATTCCTCACCTGCTCTGTGCGCGTTTTGTCCAACTCCATTTGCAGCTCCTGCGGTCGGGGCTCGTTCCATACTTGTCGCTCGATTTCCGCATCGGCACTTTCTATGGGCGGCATGTTGGGATCTCCGTGTGTCACCTCAGCATTCATCAGGTCAATGTCCTCATCGGCTGTCTCCGGAGCAGTCGCATCCCTGACTCCGATATCATTGGGCATTGCGACAGCTTCGTCAGCGTCGGTTGCCAGCGGCTGGTAGCCATCATACGCATCCGACTCGGCACTGTCGTCGCTCTGCTCGCCTACGTGTGGATGCTCAATTGGTGGCGCTTGGAAAGTGTGCTCCTCTCCAGGATCTGTGGGTAATTCAGGGCCGCCCATTGTTACAGTTGGCGAAAAACAACAATAAACAGCAAAGTGCGATAAGTCGATAACGATTAGTGAATGCCAATGGCAGCCAGAATCAACTCATTCACAATAAGGCAGCCTGCAGCCAATCGATATATCGATAACAAACTTTGAAAGCAGCCGTTGCAAATGCAATTCATTTTTGATGAATTTATAATTAATATTAAAAAGAGTTAACCTAAATGCTAATACAAATAGCCGCCTTGTGCGGGCGCTGGAGCCGTTGTGGGATCGGCAGCCGTTGCCTTCTGCAGCGGCACAATTGTTGATTTGATATCCCGGTTGGAAGTCTTCCGGAGCTCTGTCGCCGCGTGCTGCAGCTGCAACGTGCACTCGGTACTGACGCCATTCAATGTCAGCTGCGTGGTCTCCTTCTCCAGCAGCAGCGCCAATGCCTCGAGCAGCTCCACAAAGCCCAGGGCCAGAGCAGCACGGCGTATGCGATTGAGTTCCTTGTAGAAATGCTGCGTTTTATCGGGCATCTTCTTGGCATGGCGCAGCACCTTCTGCACGTCAGATTGCAGACTGGCCTGGCGTATCCAGACGACGCTGCTCTGTGAATACGAACGACGCTCTGCACGAACCGGAAAGCTGGCCGTTTCCCCAGGCGCCAAATCCGTGGGAAACCCAAGCAGCTCCAGATCACCCAGCCAGGGTATCACGTGTGAGCCTGGCGGGAGTATGTTGAGCACAAAGTTGGATTTCTTCTTCATATCGGTGTAGGCATACATGAACCCGTACCATTTCTCGCCCAGCAGTACCAGCGCCGCCATGTTCTCCAGTTTTAGGGCGCCATGGAGCAGAACGCACAGATTGTCCTTCTGCTGCTCCGCCAGGGGCGTCGTATTGTGCTTGAGCACCACGCTCACGTCAGCATCATCGCCGCTCTCCTCAGCCTCCTTGGTGTCCTTCATGTAGAAGTCGCGTATATCCTGCTCGAGTTTCTCCAGCTCAAAGTGCGGATTTGCGGTGTCCAGCGTCAGTTTTGGCGGCTTGGCAACGGCTGCCAATCCGCCCGAGCGTCGAGTAGGCTTCTCTCGCTCCACTTTGGGCATTACCCAGTGACGACTCAGTGTGGCCGGTGAGCCGATGTCGGATAAGGCCAGGAAGCCGCACACATCGATGCGTTGATCGATGTGCCGTATTGTGGGATCTCCGCCGTAGAGTGCGATCTGCTCGTACGGCATCGGGGGCGGCCAGAGCAGCACTTGGCTCTCCATGCGGAAGTAGTGGCCGCACTTAAGTGTCACCTCCGTCAATTTATAGCTGGTCTCGCACAGACGCTCCATCACCTCGAATAGAGCCGTGCGACCCAGTTCGCTCTTGTGGCTGCTGCCCGCTGTGGCGTCTCCCGCCTCCCCATTCTTTACCGGCTTCGTCATGAATAGCATACCCTTCAGGGCGGCCTTGTCCAGAAGCTGCTGGTGCAATGCCAGTCCACGCGTGAAATAGAGATCCGCATGGACGCCCAGGCAGATGAAGTTCAGATTGTAGGTGGCCAGTGCCTGGAGCCAGGCGTATTCGGGTTCAGCCTCTTTGCCCGCAAATCCCTCCAAAAAGCCGCTTATCGAAGTGCTGCCAAAGCCCGGGCCGCAGTCCGTAAACACCACCACCTGGAGGAGATTCTGTGTGCCCCAAGTGGCCATCATATTGACGCAAGTCTTCAGCATGGTAATCAGACATGCCTTGTCCAGGGGCTCAATTTTCTTGATCGCCTGCCGGATCTGATCGTAGTCGCGCGTAAAATCCACTTTTAACTCACAAACCGTGGTGTACAGCACCAAAGCTACGTGTTCGAGTTTTCCGGATGCGGTCAGGTTGTCCAGGAGGTGTTGAATGCCCTTCAGGGCGAGCGATTGGTATGTGTGGTCGTTGCGCCCTGGTACAGGACGCAGCATCGATAGCGATGCATCCAAAGCAATTATTGTTGGCATTTTTCCCAACTTTTCAGGAGAAATAAATATAAACAAATGCCGGCAACAGCTGATATTCGAGAATTATCGACAGTCGCTAGCTATCGCTATCGCTGTGCTATAAACATCGCAGCAACTGCAAAGTGTAAAGCATAAATTATCGATAACAACATCGACCAGACTAACATCACTTGCAGAATGATTTGCATTTACAGCTTGGCGCCCAAGCAAATATTCAAATATCAATTGAACTGTTGTCAAGATTTAATCAAGAATTTTGCAGTATATATTAAATGCATATTTATTAGAATTTGATTGGCTTGCGTTTTGCCGCTGACAGCAAACTAATCAGCCTGATGATTGATAGGCATTGAATAGTTTTGTATTAAAACAAATTGAATTTTGATTCAATTGCACTTCCTATGCAACAGTCTGAGGATGCGGGAAGCCATAAATGCAAGTTTATGCTCTTCGCGCTGTTCATTGCGCTCTTTTAATTACATTTAATTAGAAACATCTGAGCACGATCGACACTCGCCCCCCCTCCAGCCACCAGCATCCGCTCAGAGCAACGAAATTATCAGGCCGAACTCTATGTGCCAGGCGCCAGCATCTTGTACTCTCATTCAGTGTGCGCTGCTCGTGCAGTGAGGACGTGTTGTCAGCTCCAGAAAATAGTGAAATTCCCAGTTAAGTTCCAAGTGCAGTGCAGTGAGACTTGGAGAGTTGCTAAACCGATCTCATCTCTCCAGCTGATACAAGTGTGTATTTATAAGAGGTTCCCTTTTATTATTATTGTATATTATATTCAATACACTTTTAATTCAATAACACATGTACTCGACTCTATAATATATATACTAAAGTGTTCTATCTTAGCATTCACAATTTATCAACCTTTAACCCAATTCGTTAATGCGATAAGGACAATATGATTTTGTTTTATTTTATTTAAGGCAAACAAATTGATATGGGTGTAAATATATATACATATAAGTATATATATATATATATATATTTATAAAATGTCCAGTTCGTGCTCATTTAATCATTTCACTTACATATTTCTGACCCAATTTCCTGCATGCATTTTACTACCATCAACGGAAATCTGGTGCATGAAAGATCTGCGTTTTATTCTTGGCAAATTTTATAGCGCTCTATATGCAGACAGCTCCAGATATTAATATAAACAATGCGCTTCGAATAGACATTGCAACAAGGAATTCATTCACGCTGCATTCCGTATTTGTTTAAACAATTTGCCTTGTCAGAAATATGCCAAAATTTATAGCTGCACAAATAAACTATAAATTTATAGAGATTTACTATATACACATAATCACTATATATATATATAAGTTCTTTTCCTCTTCCATTTCCACAGTTCACGCACATCAACCCAATTCGGAATTTTGCATAGCTGCAGCTAATTGGAGATCGAAAATGGCAACTGCCAAGCATCCATCAATTGCTTTAGTATTTCTAGCTCTAATTGGGCTCAGCCTAGGGCCGATGCCTCATGCCGCAGCATCGCCCGTCACGTAAGTTCTGAATCTCCAAACTTATTTCAATTAGCACACGATCGTGTATATATATAAGTATATATGTGTGTATATATGCGGATATATGTGCTCTATAGCGCATAATATCCTCTTTTATATCAATTTTCAACCATCAGAATTTTCCAATAAATTTTTGATATGGGCACATAAAATTTATTGAAATTTATATATATAATAAAAATTATTAAATAATCTTAGTAATATAATAAAATATATTTAAAATTTGTATAAATATAAATTATATATATTTTATATTATATTTTTAAAAAATTTAAATGTTTCAAAATATGTAAAAAAAAAACTTTTCGAATATGTTTTAAGCACTGAAAACTTTTCTTCAAAAATAAATACGAATTTATTTTTTAAAAGATTTAAATTATGTTCTTAAAGTTTTTTTTATAATTAACATTTATAAATTTGTATATATAAATATTAAATACGTAAATTTTTTTTAAAAAGTCTATTGTATTTTATATAATTTCTCAAATTTAAATTTCAAATATTTAAATTTTAAAAATTTTTTAATACAAAATTGGAAATATTAATAGAAAAATTGGAAAAGTTTTCATAATTTATATTCGAAATAAATACGAAAAGAAACGTTACAAATTCATATATATATATAAATATATAAATATATAAATATATATATATATATTGAAAACCTATTTAATCTTGCAACATTTTGGAATACGTTTCTTTTTTTCGAGCTCTTCAGCTTTTTGAAACTCAATGTGAAGACGTCTCAGTCAAACTGAAATCATTTGGACACATGTCAAACACTCGCACGCACTTTGCCTAAGATTTTCGAAACGAAACGTGAAATATAATGAATGCAGTTGAGGAGTGAAATTGAAATGTTTCTTTGCGAAATGTGTGAGATATCAAGTGCGGCGCCAGGACGTTCACGAGTCTCGGATGTAAACACAACACCCAGTGTCTAATGCCGAGACCCGAACGCCCCGCGCGCCACATGCCTAGGCACAGGGCAACGCCTTCAGCCAGAGCTCACAGTCCCCCCCAAAACTAATGACTATTGCCTTCAAAGAAACGGAGAGCGAGATGCTGCTCTGTCTGTCTGCTCCGGCTGTTTGTTTATTTATTTTTGGCCCACACTTCATGCAAATGGCCTGCAGAATGGGATGGGGAAAGTGTAATGGGAATGGGCAGCAACAGGGAAACTTGCTGCACATATGTTGTCTATCGGGGCGCATGGCACTTGGAACTCTTGCTGCTCTGCATATCTATCAGCATAAATGCATTTCTCACACACACACAGATGCTCAATGTGCAACGCATCTAAAAGGGTTCCTGACCCTGAGACAGCGCCGCATTGTAGATTATTAGCAGGCAGGGTGGGCCGTCTATATGTTTATGAGAATTGATCTCGATCTTTACAAGTCATTTATGATTAGTGCCCAGGCCCAGTCCCATCCGCATTTACAGCTGTCGATGACTGCGCCATAAAAGCGACCCATGTTTTCCTCATGATTGACACAAGAATTTTCTGCTTCTCAGCTTACATTCGGAATATTCTTTATTTTTTCCAGTAAAATGAATAAGTTTTCAATATTACGAGCTACATTCTCATCTCTCAATACTGTCAATTGAATTTCCAAAATATATTCAACATTTTTATGGCTTTTTCAAGAGTATCTCCCATGAAAGTCAGAGACTTAAACATTTAAAAACGTTTTCAAGATTAATAATTTTCTAGATATAATTTTTAAATATCTTTTAAAATTAAACACAATATTAAAATATTTTACAGAATTTTCAAAAATTAAAATACATACATATTTAGAAAAGTACAAAAAATACATTTTTGAATTTTATTTTTAAAAAATTAGCAAATTTTCAAAAATAAAATTGTAATACATTTTTTTTATAAAAAAAATTGGTATATATATTTTTTTCCAATTGATTGTTTTCCAAAAAAATTTAAAAAATTTTGTATATATATTTTATAAACTAAAAAAATGTATTATTTTAATTTTGTATATTTATTTTCAGAAAATTAATAATTTTCAAAAATTAAACAAAATATTTTCAAACGTATAAAAATTAAATTTATTAAATTTATTTTTATAAATAAAACTAAATTAGAGAAAAATTTTTGAAATGATTTTAAAAATTATTTCAAAAGTTTTTTGACATTTAATATTTAATTGGATAAAATTGAAAAAGAAAATGTATATATAAGTATATATATTTATTTTTAAACAATTTTTCCCCAAGTTTTCGATTAGATATTGAACATATATGTTTCAATGCTTCAATATGAATCACCATATATATTTCGCTGCTTCTCCCGCTCTCGTTCCAGCAATGAAGACATAAGTGGCACTTTAAAGTCTCTGATCTATTCGTACAATCAGCTGGATAACAAGCTGGAGCGACATGAGCATCGGGAGCGTGCACTGGGCGAGCTCATGAAGAAGGCGATGCAGGCACTGCAAAAGGGCCAGAGAAGCCTGGAGCCGATGAACGGAATATTTGGACGACTGGACGAGCGCGTCAGTCAGATTGAGACGATGCTGATCACAGTAAGTTAGAAAGTTCCCAAATCATTATAGATGACTCAGATGCCTATTGTTGTGTAGCAAGAGGAGAAGTATAATACGGAAACGGACAAACTGAATCGGGCCATGGAGCACATGTTCAAATGGATGCGGGAGAATGACGAATGCTTCAAGAATCCACCAGGCGCACCCAAGGCCATCGCTGCACCCGTGGCAGCCGCCATACCCAATGAGTTTGTGAAGGAGCAACAGCAAATGAATAAGCAGCTGCTCGACGAGCTCAAGCAGCTAAGCTCGAAAGTCTCCCAGCTGCTGGACAGCAGCAAGCAGACTGCCCAACAGACCCAGCAGGGCTTCGAGCGCATGCCCAAGGCCGCGGAGCTGCTAGACCAAATCGAGGTGAAGCTACAACAGCACAAAGCCGCCGCCGCCGTCACCACCGTTGCGCCGCCCAAGAACAACGAGATGGAGCAGCAGCTGTTGGAGCGTCTGGGTCAATTGAGCGGCCAAGTGGCTGAGCTGCGCAATGCCACAGCGGCGGCGGCGCCAGCTGCCTCCCTGGGTCTCACCGAGAAGGATCGGGTCTACATGCAGGAGCTGAACAATGAGACGCTCAATGCGCTGGCGGCACTCAAGACCGAATCGCAGTTGGGTCAGCAAACAGGTGAGTGTGGCAGGATCTTGGATGCCTCCATTTCAAAAACTTTCCACTTGTAGCACTGCGTCAGAGCACGGAGCAACTGCAGCAGACCGAGGCGAATATCCAGGGTGAACTGAAGCAAGTGTCGACCGACTTAGGCCAGCTGAATCAGCTTTACAAGGGCATCAATGCCAGCCATAGTAAACTGAACGACGGCTTCGATGCACTGGGCAAGTTCAACAATATCATGATGACCAACTCGGAGGTGGTGCTGGATACGCAGAGGAAGGTCGAGTTCGGCACGCTGCAGATTGTGCAGAAGGTGAGCCTACTGCTGGAGCAGCAGGTGGCCGAGCTGACGGGCCTGGTGAAGGCACGCTTCAACGAGCTGAATGATACGCTCGTGGACTCACAGGAGGCGACCAATCGCAACATTAGCGGACTGCTGGATACGGCCCTGTCGCAGGTCTGGCACCGCATCGAGATTATGAGCACCGAAATTGGCCAGAGCCGCGAGATGCTGGGCCTGATGCAGGCCGGCCACGATGGCTACGTGAACAGCACCTTCAGCACCATGATGGGCCTGAGCAGCAAGGTGGAGGAGACCAAGAAGCATATGATCGACATGGACGACAATCTGAACTATCTGCTGGGCAAGCTCTCGCTAATGTCCAGTGAGTTCGCCAACATCAAGAAGGGCCTGGCCGACTCCCTGATGGACTTGCGCAACTCGTTCCAATTGATACACGAACGCATGCCCAACAGCGGCGGGTCGCAGAACATCGAGCAGAACAAGTATCTGACGGATGTGAATCTGTTGTCCAAGCGACACACCCAGCCCGAGCGGCACTAGAGGATGTCTGCAGCCAGGCAGCCAACAAATACATATACACAATAAAAGCCTAACAGTAGCCTCTAAGTAATCGAACTTACAATTAAAATACATAAAATATTTATGCAAAAACTCAAATTAACATGCTTCATGTGTAAATCTCTGCAAATACATTTCGTTTATGAATAACAAACAATTGCAAATATTCATGAATATATATGTATAAGCATATATATATATATATCTATCTGTTTTGTGTCTTTTCACTTTTCTTGCTTAACGGTTGCAGGCTTGAACTTAGGCTAGTATACATATATTATTAAAGTAACTTATTTAGGACATAAGAGCCAACATCATTTTCCCCAGCGCTGCTCGCAGCGCGCATATTTGTATAGCACCTTGGCAAAGGACTTTGCATCAAAGTAGCTGCCGCTGCGATGCGTATGGAACTCGGTGAAGCGCACATGCCACGGCAGCAGACCGTATATGCACGTCTGCCGGGAGAAGACAATACCCAGCTCGGGCTCCGGCACGGCGAGGCCCAGCCGCTTGTTTAGCATGTCAGTGATGCCATTGGTGAGCGCTTGGCGCTCCTCCAGCATCGCTTGCACCTGGGCGCTTTCACGGTTTTCGTACAGCTCGCGGCAAACGTCGGCAATGAGGGCATGACATTCGGCTCTGCTAATTTGGTAGACCTGCAATACATATAACCAAAATGATAAGAAGTTCCAAATTACACTGAGCTGATTAGGCGGTTTCGCGGAGCTGATAGATAAAACTGAAGCCAACAATATGAATGAAATGCTGTGGCGTTGCTCATATAACTTTTGATTGCTATGTCACACCTTTATCAGCTGCTTTAACTCATTAACTCACCTGAAGCTGGCTATGATGCACATCTTTGCTGGCATAGCCATTGCTTGTGCCATTCTGAGCAGTCTTATAGCCATTCAGCTTTTGTTCCTTTGCTTCTTGGCACGGCGACGCCGACGGCCACTGGTAGCACCTGTCGCCCTTTTCGCTGAGCTGACAGAAGCGTGACAGATCCACGTAGCCGTCTGCCACGGTGCGCGTATCGTAGACACTTACGTAGGGTATGCCAACAATTTGAGCGTAGCTGAAAATGCGTTTAAGCAGCGCCACATCCACGTAACAATCGTCCGAGCCAACGACCAGCACCAGGTGTTGCGGCAACTTTTCCAGCTCGCGCAGCTCGCCGCCCAGAACCAGAAACTCGTCACATTGCCAGTAGTCATATGACCTGCTGACAAACGCATGCAGTCGCAGGTAGAGCTGTTGCAGCAGATCGTAGGCGGCTATGCATATGATGAGGAGTCGGCCAAGCAGTTGGCACACAATTTGCAGCATCATTTTGGTGTGTTTGGAATGGTAATTGTTAATTTATATTTATGTTTAGGTCGTGTTGAGGTGCCGGGCAACGGTGCTCCTGTTGCTTGCTTTGTTGCCGTTTTGTTGCTGCTGCGGTGCCCACACATAACCTGAAAATCGATCGCAGACTCCAAATATACTCAGCTTAATTAATTTATGAATTACTTACGTATGTTAAGCCACAAATGGTATAATAGCGCTGCTCAGTAGCAACATAACTCGAACTTTAATTTTTCATTGCCCTTTTGGCGCACGCACATATCTACACACATACGTGTTCTGTATTGTTCTATCGTTACGCTATCGATGCGCTACGATGTATCCCAAAAGTAAGTAAGAACTATTATCGATAAGTGACATTTACATGAAATTCTGTATATCGTTTTGCCTGCTTTAACAGCTTTTTAAATATATACAACTTATATTTGCTGATTTACGGTATTTACTCGTGTGTTATAATACTATTTGTATTTGTTTGTAACTAAACTACATTACTCATTAATAAGTAAAAAAGCATATATTCTAGAATATATATCGCATCATGGCACTCATAGACAGATACATAGACATAGGTATATGGTAAGAGCATAGCATTCATTTATGGAGTGTAAATAATGAACGTAAGTTAAATGACTTTGATTGTAAAAATAATATTTTGTTTATTTTCGAATATAGCACATAGAAATTTTCTGAGTATAATAAAAAATTGTTGTTCAATGTAAATACTTTAAATTGTTTTCTTAAACTTCAGGAATAAATATCGTACTGAAGATGTTTCAGATCAGCCTGCTTTACAGATCGGATATATATTTTTTAAGGAAACGGTCTCTGTTAAATTTAAAAAAAAAACTATATATTTTCACGTATGAAATGCAGTTTGAGTGTACATAATGAACTAAAAATTGACAACTCTCTAACAGTGCCATTTTGAGTAAAACAGAACATGTACATCAGTTAGTTAAAAACAATGCCAGACGTTTGGGAACTGTTGAACGAGCACCGCTGCGAAGCTGGCATCAATAAAAATTGTAACTGTGCTGGATTGTAAATAAATAATTGATTTGCAAGTGCAGTTTTTGTCAACTCTTGTATTCAGCATCGCGGATTTGTAATTGTAGCGGCAATTGCCGCATTGCTTGTGCCAGTGTGTCTATGAGTGTCTGTGTGTGTTTACAGTTGCAGCCCGCCCAACTAGCTGTAAAAACACAAAAATAAAAAACATAGTAAGCATTTTGTGTACAACACAATTGATTAAAATCATATTTTTAAAAGTAAATCATAGCCGCACTTATAATTAGGAAAACCAGAAATTTAATACAGTAGCAACCGAAACAACAGCCGCAACAACTACAACTGCAAGGTTTAAGGACGCAACAACATCCTTGACGTCGTAAGCGACACCCACAGGTGCGGTGCAACATAAAACTAAACAAAAAATATAAGAAGAAAAGCAGAAAGATGTCCACCGCCTTTTTAACGCTTGTCGCCGTCATCGTGTGTATTCTATTCCGCATCCTCAATGTCCACAGCCAACCCTTGAGGCCGAGCGTTTGGTGCCTTGACGAGCAGTTTCTCGATTGTCTGTACAAAATTGCGCCGGTGTTGCGTGAACCGTAAGTAGATAATACAAATAATAATAATAATAAACACAGTGTGTGATAAATGTATTCCGACAACACAAGCAAATGCAATATGCAATTTCTTTTCTGTTTTGCATCACACGAAATCCCTGCGTACATACACACACATGCATACACATACATTCTGTATACACTGTGTGTTTGCATGCGTTGTGCTCCTCACGCCACTGCTCAGCTGATAATTGTAGGTGGCATCTACATTACAGCCACGCTAAAATGTTAGCTAACAGAGATATTGGCTGGAAATCAAAATTCGAGATTGAATAGTGTTGGAGTAAAATATTTTTTTTTTAAAACATCAGAATGCCAAAAATTATTTCTTCTGCTCTTGAGCTTGTATTAAATTCTCTAAAATATTAAATTAAATATAAAATAACAAGAGGAATGATGTGAAATGAGTGTACAGCTTCATCATTGATGTTCACTTACGAGCAGGTGTCATTCACTTGCCGCTAGCAATTTGTAATTGCATAATTGCTGCATTTTAAATCATTTGCAAGCGAAACCTAATCGTATGTACATATACATATATACATATGCATATATATTGCCGCGTCACATGCGTAAAGTTCAAGTAATCAACAACAGCTGCCCCGGCGTATGAATCATTAGCCTATATTCACATAAAAATTTTATTTTAGGATTTGTATTTGTGATTATTAAATGTGCAATAATATTCCAATTAAATTGTTTATTGATTAATCTCACTGGGGGCCAGCGCACCCATCAGTTTTGTTTTAGAACTATGAGAACTCTTAAATTTTTCGTAATTATTATTTATTGACACATTTTGTTATCGTAGTCATAACTGTTCAGCACTAATAGTTATATATATCATATACACTCATATGTTATATTGGAATTTTTACACAAGTACAAGTTTTTGTAGTATTATAACTCAACTTTTGCGGTTTACTCATATATAAGTTGAGTGTTGAGTTGACAATAATAAATATTTGATACATGTGTATTATATATATGTATTGTATTGTATATATGATATTAACTTATATTCTACAACAACTTCGAAGATACATTTCCATTCATTAAATTGATATGATTGCAATATATTGTAGTATATGAAGCTCATTGCACGTATAAATATTATTTACAGTGTACTAACATTTTGTTTTGGGCGGCTGTGACGCGCCTGGATAAGGGCACCCAAAAAAATGCACACACACATGCACTTGTATGTGTATGTGTTCAGATTTAGCAATTTAGCAAGCTCTTTGAGTCTTCACTTTTATAGTCTGTCTGCCCTCGGTCAAATGTTGATAAGCGAAGCGGTGCAAAGAGTAAAACATAATTACGCAGTTCGCTTAAAGCGAAGAGAATAACGCCTAGCAACGTCTTCGCTTGTTTGACTTCTAGTAGACTTTCAAGTTATAGCATGTTCGACGGTCGGGAATAAAAGGAA
The DNA here is from genome assembly GCA_035047485.1 of Drosophila peninsularis. Taxonomy (NCBI): domain Eukaryota; kingdom Metazoa; phylum Arthropoda; class Insecta; order Diptera; family Drosophilidae; genus Drosophila; species Drosophila peninsularis. The sequence continues at coordinate 1,625,477 of JAWNPN010000047.1, read as the reverse complement.
TACACACAGCAGGCATATGTATGTACATACATTTGTATATGTATGTATGTATCTACAAACATAAAAATGAAATACAAATTAATGATGTACTAACAATGCCCTGTAGCTAGTTTCTGTATGTGTTAACAGTTGACAATGTGTCTGTTAATGGAACATGAACACTTAGATAGCGTGCTAATAAACTATTCTATACATATAAGAATATATCCATGTAACAGATACATATATGATAATTATATACCCCATACCGTAATTACAGGGTATGAATTAAACCGGCAAAACTTTTCCACTCTCTTCGCATATTGCCGGCTACCAATATTGTTTGGCTACCTGTTTGTGTTTTGTTTTTGGCGCACTGCCCAGTCGATCGTCCACTTTTGTTTGACAACAAAGATTACGTAAGCGTATTAAGTGCGAATGCTCAACCACTTAACATTATCCTCAACATCACTTGCAGTCGCCCTCTCTCTCTCTCTCTCGCTGTCTCTTTATCTGTTTCGGTTTGTCATTGCGTCTAATACTGCTTCCACACGCGCCGAAGATAGCTTTTGTTTTTGTTTTGAACGTTCATTCTGTTTTTTTTTTTATTACTTCAAAAGAGTGTGCAAACCTTATGAATGAGTCATACACACACACATTCATACATGCACGTACATATATAAATAGAACTATATTTAACTGTAACTGTATACATGTATGTATGAACATATATTTTGGCTATTGTCATTTGCTTGCTTTTGTAATATATTTTACTCGCAAGCAAAAATTTCACAAAAATGTTCAACTTGAGTTGGCTGAGAATTTTTGCAGCTGTTTTGTTAGTTCAACGTTTTATTATACTTAAATATTTAATGGTCATTGATCAAGTAATTATACTACACGCATTGTTAATATAAAATTTACAGATTAACGATTCCCATATGTATGTTCACATTGACAGTAAATTACCTACAAATTTCGCCCCGTACTATACATAATATGTACATACATATGTACGTAGGTATATTTTTTCTTGATTGATAGCAATTGAAAAGGGGACAACTGGCAATAGGAGAGAGTGACACAGAGCCCAGTGGTGCACGTTTTTGAACGCCTGACAGCAATGGCGCTGATTTTATAGCTCAATTGAGTTTAATTAATTCTAACAGCTGCTTTGTGCGCCGGTTTGGCACATGTTGGCATTGGTGTTTCTGCAACAATGATGTTCTCTTTTATTGCATTTAATATATATTTGTCATTTCGGCGAGTCAAATTATTCAGAAGAGATTTCTCTAAAAAAAAATCTATAGAATATATTTTTGAAAAAAGTAATTTGCATCGGCCGGGAATCGAACCCGGGCCGCCCGCGTGGCAGGCGAGCATTCTACCACTGAACCACCGATGCTTGTAACTGCAGGGGAGCAAGTAATCAACTTCATGTGCTAACAAACAGCTGTTTTGCGCAGTGCCGCTCTTAACATTATTACTGCTGTTAAAATGGAACAGTTTGTTGCTGTTACTTAAAGCCTAATGAATGAAAAGCTTTTAAGCTGCAATATTACTTTATTATTATTATTGTATTATTATTATTTACTCAGAATTTAATTTTTTGCAGCTATATCCCACCTCGTCTATGGGGCTTTAGCGGTCATGTTCAGACTGTATTGCATAGTATTGTCGGCCGCGTACGTTGCCCGTGGCCTCTGGGTGAGCGCGTTTACCTCTCGCTCCAGGATGGATCCACTCTAACTTATGATCTGTATCAGCCACTAAAGGAGCAGGAAGGTGAGTAGTTAAACTAACTAGCTAAGCTAATGTTGACAAGTCTAATTAACTCTCTCTCTCCCTCTCGTTAGATGATATCACAGTGGCTATTTGTCCAGGAATTGCTAACAGTTCGGAATCGGTTTATATACGAACCTTTGTGCACCTGGCCCAGTGCAATGGTTATCGCTGCGCAGTTATGAATCACATTGGCGCCCTGCGCACGGTGCAGGTAACCTCGACCCGTATCTTTACCTATGGCCACACAGACGATTTTGCTGCCATGGTAGAGCATCTGCATCAGAAGTATCAACAGAGCCGTATTGTTGCCGTCGGATTCAGCTTGGGCGGCAATCTGGTCACCAAGTATATGGGGGAAATGCAAAAGGAAAAACCGAATAGTGTCATTGGCGGCATTTCCATATGCCAGGGCTACAATGCCGTCGAGTGAGCAATAGTTTTTTACCTCCATTCACGGGCTTTACATCTTTTACTAATTTGAATCTGTACGTTTTTTTAGGGGAACCAAATGGTTGTTGAACTGGCAAAACTTCCGTCGTTTCTATTTGTATATTATGACTGAGAATGTGAAGAGCATCATTTTGCGCCATCGTCATGTGTTGCTGTCGGATGAGGTAAAAGCCCGTCATAATCTCAACGAGCGAGAAATTATTGCAGCTGCTACATTGCCGGAATTAGATGAGGCATATACGCGACGCGTCTATAATTTCTCATCCACTCAGGAGCTCTACAAGTGGAGCTCTTCGCTCTTCTACTTCGACACCATTGAGAAACCAATGATTTATATAAATGCCAAAGATGATCCCCTGGTGCCGGTGGATTTGTTGCATCCAATAAAGGAGTATGCAAGTGAGTAGAAATAAATTTATCATTAAATTTTCATTTTCATTAAAAAGATATATGAATTGGTCCAAATAGAAGTTACATTCATGTTAGTTCACATAATGTATTATCGTAATGTTAACTAGCTTTGCTGTTATCGTAACATTACGTTATTTTATAGCAATGTTATCACAACATGAGCGCTTTAACAGTAATAGAAATGGGCAAATGGCACTGCTCCGTACAGAAGCAGCCGTGGCCGAGCGGTTAAGGCGTCTGACTAGAAATCAGATTCCCTCTGGGAGCGTAGGTTCGAATCCTACCGGCTGCGAAAAACATGAGTTAATTTTTTTTCTTTACAAAATTGAAATTTTAATGAAATATAATTTTTTGTTTTTTGTAAGTTCATATGTATATTTTAATTATTATTTTTTTTTTTACAGCCACTCGTCAGAAGTCCGCATACGTGGAGGTAGCACATGGTGGTCACCTCGGTTTCTATGAGGGCGGCTTTCTATATCCAAATCCGGTTACTTGGCTGGATCGCACGCTGGTGGCTATGGTTGGCTCTTTGGTCATGATGCATGCGGGTGGAAGCAAAGTGACGCCATAGACAGTTGGATTGTGTAGACTTCTGTCAAAATTATTAATGCCGCAGAACTATAAAATGCTTTTTATTTTTGCCAAAATTTCATGTTGCTGTCGAACTAAGTCTTATAGAAAGTAAAACACAATGCATATAAAACCATTAACATATTTGGTGTAAACGACGGACATTTATATATATGATGTAAACTTTAAAAAGTGCATTTAAAACAGAGCATTGCATGTATGAGCATATTACGTTTAATTGTTGAATTTTTAAGCGAATTTTATGCAACTAACGATGAGACAAAGCAAAATGTTTTAGTTTGTACTCGAACTAATTTATATTTGTTTATATTATTGTAGTTAGTAACGCACATTCCATGTACTTATTTGTAAGATAATTCTAATTTAAAAAGCTTTAAATGTTATTTATGAAACGATGCATGTAAACGACACGAAAGCAACAAACATTAAGGAGCACGAATGAAACAGAAATGATCATAAGAATAAGTGAAGCGTAAATAAATTGTATTTCCCTGGCCGAAACCTATAAGCAAATTGCCTTATTGTAGACTTTTATATGTGTATATGATTTTCAAATCATTTTTTTATACAATATATATATATATGTAAATGTATAAATATAAAGATATACAGATGAATGTACGTATATAAATACAAAAATATCGTAAAAGTGAAACCAAAAGAAATGAAAACCTTTTTTGTACGTGTAATATTTTCGATGTGTTTTTTGTAATCAAAATATCAATGAAATGTTGTATACCGAAAACAAACATAATAATTGTCTGTATATTATATTTGTATGCATTGTATGCCAAGCAGTTTATGTAGTTTGTATGTATTTATGCCTAAATGTCCACAGATACGCGATTATATATAAATGTATATGTATATGTGTGTGCGTGTTTGAATATTTATAATTAATAAACAAAAGTTGACTATAAACTGAAATATCAATTTGAATACTATATTAAACTTGGTATATTTTTAAAAATATTTGAAAAATCCATTTATTTGATAGAATAATTTTGTTGAGCTCAATATAATTGTTTGATTTTTAAATGATGAATATTTTTAAAGTTTCAATATAAATTCAATGTTAATTAAATTAATTTTTAATTTTTAATTATTTTAAATTTACAAATTAATTTTAATTTTAAAATTAAAAATTAGACTTTCATTCTTCATAAAGGCATTTGTCCAATATTTTTGATGATTTTCTCCCGGAGAATTGAATTTGAATTGTTTGGCGACTGTCGTCTATCTGTTGCCTCGCTCACACATAAATTGCCCGTCCACTTGATTAAAAACGGAACTCGTGCGTACACCACACGTAAACACTCTCATATCCGGAAAATTGGGCGGAAAGTGGCAATGATGCGTATCAAAATGTTTGACATTTATTCATCCATGGCTGCTGGTCCGGCACGTGTTGCCCCAGTATGCAGTGGACATACGCATACGTATGTAGGTATGTATGTATCCTCGACTGCTCTTTGCTCGTTTATTTATTTTTAGCATGCAAGATAGCGTCGGGCCTCCATACGGACTTCCCTCTGTAAACAACAAATTCGATTGAACTGTTAAAATTTATGGGGCTGCAAAAGAAACGATTTGAAGTTTCATATTGCGAAACTGTGAAATTCAGGAAATTTAGCTGTCAGGAAGTTCATTTAGATTACACTGGCCAACAAGTAATTTAATTAAAATCTTAAAGAAGAGAGATTATTTAAGAAAAAAAGATCCAATAAAGTGAAATATATTTTGAGCTGAACATTATTAAATATTATTAAATATTTTATTCTCTTGTCACTATGTTTGTCACCATTCGCTTCCGAAACGGCTGGGCTGATTTTCATACAATTTGTTGAGACTATTGGGTAGGTCTGAGAATGGGTACTGAACTCTCTGCTCCGCCCTTCTCTTGTCTGTTAATGGTTCTGCTCTGCTTCTGCTCTCTGGTTCTCTGGCCCTGCTCTCTGGCTCTGCTCTTTGGCTCTGCTCTCGGGGCCTGCTCTCTGGGTTTGCTTATGATCTGGCTGCTCCTATGCTCTCGCGTAATATAGCTCTTACGTAATTCTCTTACGTAATTTCCTTGCGTAATTCGCTTACGTAATAAATAAATTAATAAATAAAAATAAATATATATATTTATATTTACATATATGTATATCTACATATATCTAATCTAGTTTATATATTTAACTTAAAGACTATTAAAAACAGCCGCTGCCGTTTCACGCCTTCTAGCTTATGTTGTAAAACTGTTGTAAGCTAGAAATTATATAGAACTAATTTAGATGACAATGCGACGATTGTCGGGTCAGCTAGTTTCAATTTATAAATCTCTAAAGTTTCTCGCCTCGTTTGCCCTCCTTTAGGCCAAATACTGACTAGACGAGTCAAGTGGTTCGTTAGATTCTCAGCTTCGTTGGCTGCTGCAGTACTTGTTGCATTTAAATGTGGCAGACGTGTTAAAGCTCCACCAAGAGTCCATTAAAATAGTGCAGCGCGCTCGTTGGGTCAACAAATGTGTGCTGCACTTGCCACAAAATGTGGCACTTGGCTGTCTTCGAGCTGTCGCCTGGCTGGTCAGTAATGCTTCAGCATAGTTTGACACCCTATGAATTTTTAGGAATTTTATATTTGATTTTCCTGCTTATAATTTGAATACAAATTTTTAAAATATTTAATTAAAATAAAAAAAAATATTCAATTAATCTTGTTTATGATTTCAACACATTTTCAATCAATCTGCAATTTTTCCGAAATTTTTCTTTGCACAAAATTGTTTTTCCGCTTTTCAGCTGCCTCCTTCCATGCTCCATACAAACTTGCTTTGCTGGCATTGTCCTAGCCTTGAATGTGGCCACAGGCGCCATCTAGTGTCGGGCAGCCGCATAACTCTTCTCATATGCAGCAAACTTGAAAAGTTGGCGAAGCGCATAAGTTACTTTTGTTGGGCTAGAGTGAAGTGCGGCACCCTTTTGCGTGTGCAAATTCTGTTTTTCTCGCTCTTTTCATTTGCTTTCTTCATTTTCCTGTTTTTCATTCTGCACTTTCCCTGTGCTTTTTCACATTTTTCACTGGCTGTCTTCGCTTCTTGCACTGTTTGGTTTGCTGTGTGCGGCAACTTTTTGTGCATGCGTCGCGGTTGGCGGCGTCTTTAAGAGGCCAGAAAAAACTGCGGTGGGCGATGTGAGTGGGCGTGTGTGAAGGTGGGTATGTGTGGGTGTGTGTGTGCGGGTGAGTTGAAGTTAAATTTGTGGAGTTATAAGTAAGCAGATCGAACTGCATACAAAATGGGGAGAACAGAGCGAGCGTGTGAGGGCCCAGAGGTCATCGAATCATATTTGTTATCAACCTATTATTATAAATTATATATTATTTAAAGGTTTTTTATAGTATTGTTTCTTTGTTATATTATATATTTATATATTCATATTTATATATATTTTTTTCTTTTATTGTTCTTTAGCCCACCTCTGAAGTACTTTGCCTCCAAAGCCTTACACAATCAGAAATATTATCTCCATCAAGATGCTCTTTGACCACGCTGCGGGATATGACAAAAAGAATACATATGTAGTTCAAGCAGTTAAAGAACAACAACGATTTCCTGTCGACTGCTAACGACTGCAAGATAAACATTCAAAGGCAAATGCCTGAAGAAGCTGTTGAAGCCTTAAGCAGCACCAGCTCTGGGCAGCAAAAGTGCGTCTTCAGTGGGCCTAAACTTCAGTATATAGTATATACTATATAGCGATTGCTGACTTTCCTCTAGCCAGCAGTCTATATTCTGCTAAAGCTAACCCACTTTCTAATCTCATGTATGCAAGCCAATATACCCTCTTGCTATAATGAACCATCATGCTGTGCGCTTGTTTCGTGTGCTGGGAGCGAGCAAAGTAGTTTAATTCTTCTTGAAGCTGTCAGCTCCATCTGCAGGTTGATATATTTTTCACGGAATGCGCACATGACAAAAAACAGTGCCAAAGGATGTGGCAGTTGGAAGAAGCCGGTGGGCTGACTGGAGCAAGAGAATGCCTACAGAGTACGTGGAGCCAGCTCTTCAAGCACACACAGCGCGCAGCTTACTTTTGACGTCCCCAGCCGGAGGCGCCTAACAATATAATTCTACAAAAAGTTTTCTTTAAAAAACAAATGTGCGAAGTTTACCTTTAGTTGGCGCTGCTGCTGCCGTGAGAGTGGCAAACAAATGGAAACTTGTTAAGTAATTATCACTTGGGGGTAAATTAACATTTCAAGATGCTGCCGGGAGTAAATAATGAGGATGGTTGACAGCAAAGCAAATGCTAAACTTACCAGCGAGATCAAACTATAATAATATTTAAACGACTGAGAATACTTGTTAAATAAAAAATAAATTTCATAAATAAATAAATATTTCTATTAAAAATATGATAAATAAAATAATAAATATAATAAATAAACTTATTTAGTGAAATTTATAATTTGTTTTCAGTTTAGTTATTAGATCATTCAAGCCCCTAATGCCGGACATTTTAGAGTGCTAAAAAAATATTTTGAGACTATTCAATAATAATTCAATATCAAAATTAAAATAAGAAATAAAAAAAGAAACACATGATCTATTAAAAATAATTAAAACGTTTTTTTTTAATTATTATTTATATTATATTGAATTTTTTTTTTTTAATTGAGTTTTTTTGAAAGCAATTTTTCTATTGAATTATTTATTATATCAACATTTTTTAATTGATTTTTTGTAAAGAACTTTTTTTTATAGTTTTTATTAAATCTAATTTTTTTTTGTGATATTATTTGTTTTTAATTAATTTGTTTATTATATATTTTTGTTTAAATAGAATTTTTTTGTAATAATTTCTTTTCAAATTAATTTTTGTTTTGTGATTTTTAAGGGAGCTTCTGTTGAACTCGTCAAACGGCGGTCATTTGTATTAGATGACTTTTCTAACACTTTCTACTCAGGGTGAACTTAGCGTCTTATGAATTAGCAAAAGAGCAAGTCCATTCCAAAACCTATTTAATAATCAAGTAAGAGTTAGCCTAGTAAGAGCAAACCTCAACCAAAGAGTCTCGAACAATGTCAAGGCTTCGCCCAGTGCTGTATGTTGAGTTGTTTCAGAACAAGTTGCAATTGCAAAGCTGTTGCTGATTGTAAAAGCAACTTTCAGCTTGTTGCTAAACAGCAGGAAAACATTTGAGAAGGCTTGTCCTTGCCTTCACACCGGAAGTGCTTGTAATGCCAACTGGCAATCGTTGAGGCCAGCTCAAGCCGTTGCTTGTTCGTGTTAATAATGACTCCTTCGTTAATATATAATGCAGCCTTCGACTCTTTGGCTGCTCATCTCAGCGGATTGCCCCATCAATGTTCATGTTCCTTCATGCAATCCAATTGTTGACATGTCACTTGCAATTTGCTTCACTCTAATCAATGGTAAATACATGAATGCATAGCCCCAGCTACTTGGGGCACATGTGGCTCCCCCTCTCCCCACCCTCTCTTTGTGTGTGTTAACCACAAATCGAAAATAATCTTTATTTGGCTTTATTTGTGCTCTGTTTGTTCCTGTTTTTCCTCTTCTTTTACTTTGGGTTGCTGTAAAAGTTTACGATAATCTTTGGGTGCGACTTTTATGTCTGTAATTTGTGCTAAATCCTCGCAGCGCATTTTCATGATGTCACATTTGACTTTCTCCTCAGATAAGATTTCTATTTAGTATCCTGCGATAAGCCACAATCAATTACAGGTTACAGACGTTGCTTAAGGGCGATATTTAGTGTTTAGATTTGTGCTTTAAAGTTAGTTCGAATGGAAATGTATATATGAGAATGTATTTATAAAATATATATAACTCAATATATACAATACTTTTCAAACAGACATAGCTACAACTTTCTCTATTGCCCACTTTTTATTGCAGCAGAGCAGAACAAAAAATATGAAATAAAATTCAAACAAAATGTTTTAACCATGAGCTCTTGTTGGAAAAACTAAACTTGGCCAAATATCATAAATTAATGCAGTTCCATTTCGCTTTAATTTTGTTAAGCACTTCAATTGCAATGCTTGAAGCATAAAATTGTATGAAAAAAGAACAAATATTTTTTAAAATAAATAAAAACATATTTTTTATTAAAAGTTAAATATAAAGAAAATATTTAAATAAAAAAAATTACTTGATTAAATTGTAAACTATAAAATATAAAAAAACCATCAAATATAAAATATTAATAATCATAACTGAAAAAATAAAGAAAATGAAAAATATATATTATTTTTAATAGAAAAAAATATTATGACAATATTTGTTATATATATAAATAAAAATAAAAAAAATATATATTAATAAAAAAAATATATTATTTTTAATAGAAAATAATTATGAGTTTTTTTTAAACAAAAATAAAACTAAGAAGAAATATTAAATATATAATTTGATTATTAATTTGGTAAATATATAATATAAAATAGAACATTTTTATTAATTTCTCAAATATAAAATATTTAATTGAATATATGCTCAACTCTTTCCCATAAATATAATTTCTCAAACCTGGTATACCCCATTCGGGCAGGGTATTTATTTGAACAATGCCAAACTGAAAATCGACACGATGCATTCATGCGAATATACCGTTTCTTCTGCCTTTATAACATTCCTTGCCACACTATCCACACTTGCCACATCCTTTGCGAGAGGCAAACAACAATGTGACGACAAGCTCTGAGCGAGTTCCGAGTGTACTCGTGTGTGCCAGCCATAGAAATATGTAAATTAAATGAAATTAAATTGACTGAAATTTTATAGGCAAACTACGTGCAAAGCAAGGAAATGGGCATAATTTTGAAAGCTAAAAACTGAAAAGCATAAACCTGAGAGTTTAGCTTAAGAAAGATTTTGGGAACTTTAAAATAAATAAGTTGGCAGGAAATTCTAAAAAAATACCTTAAGGGAATAAATATATTTTTATTTTTTAAAGGATAGGCAGCTGTAGTCGGGAGATACCCCGAATTGTTAATATTTACATCTCAATGATGTATGTTTATGTTTATGTATGTTCTACATAATTATAAATATTTAGCAAATATTTTAAATGTTCCATTAAATAAGTAATTATTTATTAGAAATGCCCAATCTTTCTTATATGGACTATATTCAGAACTCCATTTAATTTTAAAGAATTTTATGCAATTTTGAGCAATTATTTAAAATAAAACAAAAATCTAAATTTTGTAATATATGCTAATGAAACCATATGCAGAATTTTAAGACTCTAGCGTAAAAGATGTCTGAGATATGATTTAATAACCGAAGTTTACTGACATCTTTAATCGATGACATTGAAAAGCGAAAAGTTATCGATTATTTGGAACAAGCTTGATCTTCGCGTCAAGATCCAATAGACGGATAGAGAGATGAACAGGGTAGATCCTCTGAGCTGCTACGCCCGCTTCTGCCTGCTACTTAAATTTTTACATATTTCATTTAAATTCCCATTTCCAGGGTATACAATGCTCTCTATATTTTTAATAAAATATTTTAAGTCCTTTAGTTTTCAAAAGAACGCAAAATGATGTAAATAATTTGCAATTGAAATGATATGAACTGAATTGATAATGTAAATAAATTGCAATTGACATGCTAAGCCTCGTTTAACACATGCTTAACTGAGCCGATTCGCATTACTTATTTGTAAACTGTTGTCCAGTGCTGTTCTGGGCAAGGGATGCACTCGAGTTGCCACAGCGGCTGGGACACGTTTGATCTGCATATTTAAAATGCTTGGTGAGTTTAATTCAATCCACGAAGTCTAAGGATTCTTGCGGCATGCTTGACTCGCACTCGTGCATGGCTGGCCACACAGGACATGCTAGCCACATAGGCCACTGGCCAACGAGGACGTGGCCATAGGCTTACCTGCAGCTGCAACTCAAACGTGCTGACCAGCCCGGGCATGTGTTCCCATTGCACAACTTCTTTGGCTGCTCTACACTTGCAAAAAAGAGACGAAGGCATTTGTTGCTGCTGCAGAGAGAGAATTGTTAATGAAGCTGCTTGTCAGGCCCTTAATTACATATCGCCGTAACTTTGTGACTCCGTGTGCAATGCAGGCAAAGACCACACGGCTTGTTCTTCTGCTGCCTGGCTGGCACTCTGTGGAAAATACAGGGCACAGGATAACCAGTCGAGGTCCTGCTTAATCATGATATATACGAGGCAGGCTCAGACTATTGGCGAATTCCCCAGAGTCGGAATAGAGTAAGAACACTTAAAGCATAAGTGCTCTACTTTTTTATTTTTTTATTATTATTTGCATTAGCAAATATTAAATTGATTTAACTTATATTATTTTAGCAGAGCAACGTTATAGGTTGATAAAGGGAAATGTTATTCAACGTCTACTGAACATAAGATAAAAAGTTTACTGCGAGCAGTTGATTCAAGCATGTTGCATACAACTTGCTGCAGCAACAGCCAAGCAACAAGCTCTGACAGCAACTTAAATTATATACTTGATATCATTATAAATGTTTTTTGATAAGAAAGTTGTTGCTGAGAGTAATTATAAGATATAATGTTTAAAAATATATGTAGTTATTTAAATTTTTTTTTATATTACAAAGATTTATATTAGAAAATTTCCATTCCTGACCTATATTAAGATAACAAATATATTTGTATTAACTTGAAGTCTATAATAAAGGAACGTATACTTATTTGTTAATTTTTTTCAATATGTATTATTATTATTATTTATTTATTTATTTTTTGAGATTATTATAATTAATTTTGTTAGTTTATGGTAAACGAAAAAATATATAATTTTTTTGTTATAATAATTATTATTATTATTATTTATTAATTTCTTTTTATCTGAATTTGATTAACATTTTATAATTATTTTTAAGTTTATGATAAATGCTTATATTTATATATTTATTAATTATTATATAATTATTATTATATTATTATTTTTTTTTTTTTAGTTTTTGATAAATGAGCTTTAATTCGTATATTTTTTTTATTTATTTTTTATTTTTATTATTTTTTTAATATCTCAATTTCATTCCCCCGTTAACTATTCCTGGACTCCCATCTTGGGCATAAAGAAGTGCTCAATAAATTAATGTTAAATAAAAACGGAGAAAACAGCAATGTCACAGCAACTGCAATCGATTTGTCTTGCGCTGCGCACATGGCCAACAGCCAGCGTACATCGTGTCGTATGAGTAACAAGTGGAGCACATAAATTCGCCAGCTGACAACAGCCACAAACAAATAAATAATGCACAATTTACCAAGTGTTGCTGTAAATTTATGTGTGCTCTCTTCGTAGTGGATGCTGATTCAATTTGGCTGGCCAGCTGACCATTTGAAATACAGCTGCTAATGATGCTAATGCTAAAAGGTGTTATTAAGGAATGCCAAAAAATTTGAAATTTGTTTATAAAATTTAACATAATTAAATCTTAAACAATTCTTTTTGTGTTGGCGAAGTAACGAGCAATAAATATATGTATATATAGTAATTCGATAATGGTATGCTTATTTACTATATCTTAGACAACACTCTGTGACAACTGCTTTCACAGGTGTTTTGATTTAAATACAGCGAGCGAGCCGTAGCCTATAAAAGCTTTCCTCGATTGCCGTTTGCAGTCAATCAGGGAACTGGCAATGAGCCAAATGCATCGCTTTCTGGGCATTTTCTTGTGTTTGGCTATAATAGAAAGTGCGATCTTGGCTGATCCGCTGGTGAGCAAAGCATGGCTGAAATATCACCAGACGTCGAAGAACAAGCAGAGGGTATTGCAGCCCTTCATGATGGCTCCCTCTAAGAATCTAACCTTGGTAAAGTCATAATACATTAACTATATTTTATTGTATTAATTATTTTCGATTTGTAATATTTGTTCAGGCTCAAAAGAAGGACATGCAGGCTAACTGCAAGAAGGTGCACCAGAGCTGCCAATACGCCGAGGAATGTTGCTCTCAGCAATGTGTGACGCGTTACAAGAGGTGCATTCACTTCTGGACTTGAGGGAATAGTACCACTAAATTAAATAGATATATTTATATGAATCTCGTATTCATAGTTTCTTTACTTAATGATATATATATCAAGTAGAATCAGAATTATCTATAAGTTAAAATATATATATATATTTAAATAAAATATAAATAAAATAATTGTATGGCTAAAAAATATATATAAATACTATTTAAAATAGTTGAGACCTTAGTATAAATATTTTTTGTTTATATTCCTTTATAATTATTTCACTATGGATACGCGCAGTTGTGCGCATGCGCAGTGATTAGAAGTCTGGTCTGGTGTGGTCAAAGTAAAACTAGAAATAATGTAAATTCCAAAACCTTTTTATTTCATATTTATTTTCAACTTTTTTCTGTTATCTGAACTGTATATGAACATTATATATGAATACAAAGAGTGATGAGCTATTGGTTTATCTTAAATGTATGCTACTCGTAGTTATTGTACACCATAGATGTTTTCAGTTAGATAATCATTGGGGTTTACCAGCTCGACACACTTTTTGCTCTCGATCACGCACTTTCGAGTGCAGCATTCCTCGGCGAGATGGCATACCTTGTCCACTTCTTTGCAATTATCACTCAAATATAAACGTTGTGCCTGTGAATCAATATTAAGAGAATTCTTAAGTAATATAATAAAGAAATTATCTGAATTATTTCTCCTTTACTCTCGTCAAGTCCTTTGAAAGCTTCATCAGCTTGGGCTTTAGTGTTAATACTGGTCTCCGTGTGGCAGTTCTGAGACGCGAAGCGCTGGAGGCCACAATCAGTCCCAGCACAATGACCAGAAGAATCTTCACGATTTTCATTGTGCTTCCATCAAAGTTGCTGTTGGTACTAACCGTATATCAAGATTTTGTAAAGCTTTTATAGGCAGCTGCGCAGCTAGCTTGGCTTTTAGCTAAATCTGTTTTATCTGACATTCATTGGTCTTCAAAAACAACTTCACATAGACATTAACTAAATGCTCTATAAAAGACCTTTAGCTGTCTCACATATGTTTTTCCTATGCGCTGCTGGTCGCCTATTTAAGCTCTGTAAGACTAACATTCTCAACAGTTAAGAATTGAAAGCTAAAATGAAACGTTCGATTGTTATTCTCCTGTTGATATTCGGACTGTGCTTCGCTCTGTGTGCAAGAAGAAACATACGAGAATGGGATCATTTTTTCTGGCGATATAAGGAATTGCAAAATCTAATCATACCCCTTAGAAATGTGACAAAGGTGGAGTTTATTTATTTATTTACTTATTTGTTTATATTCTATATATAATTCTCTTTCAGACTTATCGCTTGGAAAATATGAAAATACATTGTAGGAAACTGGGCGGGTTTTGTCGCCGAGCTGAGGATTGCTGCACGCTGCTGTGCCTGAGGAAGCACCAAGAATGCGTTTTGTAATATTTAAAAAATATTTAATGAAGTGGAGATGTTTGTTAATTTAAAATATTAATTAAATTATAGGTTTTATTTATTTATTATATTTATAAATTAGCAGCTGTAATGGAGATTTGCAATTGAAAACTGCAACGCTCTGGGCAAACTAAAATTCAAAATTTGAAAACCAAAAAAACAAAAAATTTTGTTTCATTTAGTCAATAATTTATTAATAATTGAACTGTCACACAGCACAAAACAAAAATTGGAGTTTTTGACACAGTTTTTATTAAATGTTCGCCGTAGACGTTGCCAATGGCTTTCTGATAGCTGGGCGCCGTCAGGCTTTGGGGTGTGTCCGTTGCGAGGACGCGAGCTGCCAAACAAGTGGTTGCATTCCGTAACTAGGAAGCATTCGAATACAAGTTGAGGTATGTGTGTTCGTGCAATATACAAATACATTCACACACATATGGAAATCAAAACAGGCGACGCAAGTTTGATCGATAGAAATCAAGCGACTGTTCGATGCGCCCAATGTTTTCGGCTTTATAGGAACAGCAGGAACAGCACAATCACACAAAGAGTCTAAGAGGACGGAAGCGACAAGTAGCAGCTATGGAGGAGCTACAGGATAGTAGCATACACCACATGACTGCGAAAGTAATTGCTGCCATCAAGACTACCAAATGCTATGAGCCCATCTACAACGAACTGCAGCGGCTCGTGGCCACTCCCAGCGTCGACAAGAACGACATGCGCAACACGCTGGAGGATGCCATCCGGGCGGCGGGCCTCGAGACCGAAATACGCAATATGATATACAACTTGGTGCGTAGTCGCTTAAAGAAGATCGACATATCAGATGCGCGACTGACGACGGTGAGTGCGGGAGACCAGTGGAGTCAAAAGATTTAAGTATGTTTGGGCTTATTTAGAAATCGTCACAGAGCGATCCGTTGAGCTATCTGAAGCGGGCTGGCGTCCTGTGGGACCGGCGTGTGAGAAAGAGCCTGAATGCCATGTGCGGCGAGCTGAAGGTGCCGCTGCATGGCCAGCCGCGCATCAGCGCGGATCGTGAGGACTTTGTGGCCAAGTGGAACGAGCTGAGCAACTACAATATGGGTAGGGCAGATACCTAACAGAGATTAGCTGAGCTTTGCCTAATATGTAACTGCCTTTGATAGATCTGGCCAACTATCGTCCGGTATATGCGCCCAAGGACCTATTGGAGGTTTTGCTCTCGCTCAAGGGACCCACGAGATCCAGTGATAACAGCGAGTAAGTGAGAGCATATCTAAAGCATGTTTTGGAATAATTATTTATTTTTAAAATATATTTTTAATTATTTTATTTAACATTTTATTTTTATTTATTTTTTTTTTATTTTTATTTAAATATTTTTTTTTTTATTTATTATTTTCAGTCAAATTCCCCAATGGGAATTCTCGCACATTGCGCTGCCTGTGAAAAATCTATTTGAGCTGCGCACCCACTATGCGGATCTGTTGCGCAACGATCCTTACGGCGTGCACGATTTGGCCGTACAGTGTCAGCGCATCCTGGACAGCAAGCTCGCTCCAATGTGCCAGCAGTACTTGAGGAGGGGCGCCACGCCCGCTCCCTATCGCGGGGCCCTCTGGGCAGCTGTGCTCGACAGCAAGCTGCACGACTATGTGAGTTCGATTTGATTGAACAAATAATTATCATTATCATTATTATTAGCATGTGTAGGGGGCATGAGAGAATTATTAATTATGTGTTGAAGTATGGAAATACTCAGAAGAGCTGTTTCCTCACTTTGTTGATCAGTCATATCAGTGAACAACATATAGAAAACCTCGAGCATGCTAGCCTAATACAGATTTATGGATCTATAACCTATGCCTATCTTCACTCATCCCCACAGGACATTGAGAACTGGCAGAAGCTGCGCAACAGTGTCTGGACCACCGATCACATTGTGGATAAGCTCGTCTTCAAGGACATACAGCTGACGGCGTCTAACGATGATCAGTACTTCGTGTTCGAGGACGTGCTGTACCAGGTGCTGCTCTGCTTTTCGCGGGACACTGAGATCGCCAACTGTGTGGAGTATGAGACGTTTCCGGTGAAGGGCAAGACCTACGAGGGCCCGCCGTCGGGCGTGGTGCCATTCCATGGCATCTGCATGTTTGCCGCACCCTTTTGTTATCTGTTCGATTCGCCCGTGAGCCTGTACTATACATTTCGTGCCTTCTACATACGGTATTGCCACCGCTTGACCACGATCAATACGCATCCGCAGGGCATTGTCAGCCTCTGCCTGCTGTTCGAAAAGCTGCTGCAGACCTATGAGCCGCATCTGTGGTCGCACTTTCGTGAGCTGCAAATACAGCCGTGAGTTGGAGAGCTATATCAAGTGCTAACTGTATGTTTAACTTTACCTATTCCAACTTTAGACTCAGAGTTGTTTTTAAATGGCTGATGCGCGGCTTCTCAGGCCATTTGCCACCGGATCAGCTGCTTGTCCTGTGGGACTTGGTACGAGTTTTCCCATCAAGGATATTCAATTGCTAAGCGCCTTTCTCTCCTTGCAGATACTTGGCTTTGATAGCTTGGAGATCCTGCCTTTGTTCGCCATAATCATATTGAGCTTTCGCAAGGACAGCATCATGCAAGTGTCCTCACTTGACAGCATCGAAGCCATTCTGGCTGATCTATCGTCCATCAAGGTATTGCCATTAGTGCAGTTGGCATTGAGCCGCGATTAGGTGTATGCTACTTCCGTTACAAATTGAAAGTATGAAACTATCGATAAATCAGAGACACTTATCGATAGTTATCCAAATTTAACTTGTTCCGTTTGGGAAGAGAATGTGTATTCAAGATTTGTGAAAATATTTAATCAATGTTCCAGACAAATGATCGATTCACAATAAATATATATTTGTAAGAAGTTGAACTAAACATCGGATGATTACTTTTGCCCCACCCTGTATAATATCTCTCAGATCTGAAAGCTCCAATTACCCATTGCATTGAACCTCTCAAGTAGCTTTCAGCTGAGCTGTCACAACTCTTTCACTCTACCTAAACAATACCTTAGCGTTCTCAAGAGTGACAATTCGGACAGGTAATAGATAAGCAGAATAACGGGAATGTGTTCACTATCTATTGTTGTAACTTCAGTGTGTGGAGCATAATACAAATTGAATTTGCCGAGGATACGGTTACCAATTATATGTTAGTGTCAGTTAGAGCGCGTGACAGGCTTAAGCCGTTGGGGGCGTTTGGGAGGGGTATTCAAATGGAAACGGTTTGGTTTCGCTATTTCGCATGTCGGCATGCGTGTCAAGGGACTGTTAACGGGCAACATTTAGTGCACTTGCCACACAGGACATGCCGCTGATTTTTGCACCGGAAGTCAGCCAAAAAATCCATTTGCGAACTGACAACGCGACGACTGTGTGCCAAGGCTAAGCCTGGCCTCGTATGTTTCTCATTTGGATTTCCATTCGCTGCTTAGCTGCAGGCCACGTCTGTTGTGTCTACGTACATTATCCGAATTCCCCATCGATGCGATGTAACTTAATTATTCGTCTGGCCAAACTCTGACATGTTGCAGCCTCCAGCTCGAATACATATATATTTATATATATATTATAATTTAATAATTGGTTCATGTTCACTTGTTCGGCTGCAGCTTGCTTCCGCCTCAGACACGCTCCTAATGAGCACATGCCTAAGTGCCTGCTTGTTTGCCTCTGTCTAGAAATTGTTTAAATGAAAATCCGTTATTCAATCTGCCAGCCCCTTCCAATTAGATTCGGCTAGTGTTTTGTGTTTGTTCCAAATTACTTGGCCTATTGATTTTATCGCAAGCCTGTAATTTCGACATGGCCAACAACTAGAAATTAATTGGATAATATTCTATGAGAACTTAACTAGCGCTCTCTCATGTTTAGCTCTAGCATGTTTAATCGAAACTCAGCCTGCTCCAACTTGTTTGGCAACTTGAGTTGCTGAGGCATTTATGTTATTGTTT
Organism: Drosophila peninsularis; assembly: GCA_035047485.1. Taxonomy (NCBI): domain Eukaryota; kingdom Metazoa; phylum Arthropoda; class Insecta; order Diptera; family Drosophilidae; genus Drosophila; species Drosophila peninsularis. The sequence goes on along the minus strand of JAWNPN010000047.1, from coordinate 1,606,808 downwards.
CAGAGATGGAAAATGACTTTTGCAATATAATTTTGAATTTCAGTTGTTGTTAATAATTATTTGCTGGGCAAGTCAAGCTCATATTTCTATGAGTTTATAGTTATATATGTATATAGATGGTTTCGTATTAGGCATTTTTATAAATATAAAATTAAAAAGTTAAGTTTACATAATTTTTTAAAATTTTAAAATAAACTTAAATACATTTTTTTTATTTTTAAAAATATAAAAATAGTTAAATTCGTTTATTGATAGATTAATAAGAATAATCATTTTCTTCACTCTAATCATATAAAGTTCAATATTAATCTTTCAGTTTCATACTAAATGTTTTTTATAAATATTAAAAAATTATATTATATTATTATATTATATTACTTAAGTAAATTTAAACAAATTTATATTAATTTATTAATATTAGTTTTTTAAGTTTTTATTTTTTTTATATTATTTTTTATTATTAATTTGCCAAACATATATTATTGCCAAAGCAGCTGCAATAATACTATATCTCTCTTATGCAAATTTCTTAATTAATGAATTAAATGACAAATTTATTGTATGATTTGAACTAATCAATGCAATTACTGTTAATTCAGCGCACATAGCCAGCGACAAATAAACAGTTTAAAGTTTTAATTAATTTCAATATATGTACAAACAAACATTTTCGAATTAAATATATTAATATTAAATTACAGGCAGAACAAGAAATTAAACAAAAATAAACCGAATTCAAGTTCGTTATTCAGTGCCATGAAAAATCATTTACAGCTGTCAGAGACACAGACGGCATCGGATATGCTGTCATTTATTTTGCCACGCTGCGGTTAATTAAACAGCGAAGCAAAACAAATTTGTCCAGGAATATAAATTATATTAAATAAATATATATAAATATATCCAAAAATATATATTAATAAATATAATATTTTAATTTTAAGCAATTTAAATAGAGAACTTTTCTGTTTTTCTTTCTGCTGTCTGCTCGTCCAAGGCAAACGACCAAATATCCGCTAAAAGTGGAATAACAAGCCAATCATCGGACTTCGCTGAGCTGGTTTGCTGCTGCAGCTTCCGCTCGGCTTTTGCCCACCGCGGGCCGCACTGGAGGCAGCTGCTCTCTGGGCCTGGCTGGCTGCAAATACCGGAAGTGTTGGCAGTGCCAGCCAAGTGCAGTCGAGGTCTATGTGATGCTAATAATGACCCTTCCGGCTGTGCTAATGCTGTTTAGCTACAGCTTACACAGTCCTTCATGTTTGCCAGCGCTGATGAGGCTGCTCATTTATCAGCTGCTTTCCTTTGGCATCTGGCAGGCCACAGTCTCTCCTCTCCCTTTAAAAGTATTTCAAGCCAATTGCAGTTCAGCTCCATCATGGTTAAAGCGTTGCATATTTCGCACATTTCAACTGAATCATCAGAGCAAACACTGGCACTTGCCGAATAAACAAACAACATTATAATTGCCAACAAACTGAATAAAGCCATAACAAAATACAATTCACTAATTAAATGCCGTATTTAAAAGCGTTTGTTTAATAAGTCCTACATGGATTTAACTGCACTGCCAAAACTGCAAAGTTCCACAAACATTGGCTAATGAATAATTCGCTAAATAATTTCGTTTGTTTTGAAAAATGCTGTGAAAATGCTAAAATCAGCGTGGCTGAAGTGTCTGCCATGTCTGTTTAACAGGGAGTTTGTCTGACTAATATTTCAATTTATTTTTTGGCAGCTGAATTTACATTTCGATGTGTTTAGAATATAATGTAGTCGTAATTAGGAATACATGTTATATAGGGAAATATTATAGCTACTTGTTTTACTATTAGGTCTTAGGCTATACATAATCTGTGGTATGTTTATATAAGTTTGCCCATATTTGATATTAAGTTTACCCCAAAGTAAACTGATGTATACGTAATATTTACAGACATATCTTGGCTCTTTATTTTGAGTATAGTACTTATATAATATATGTTTAGTATACGTATTTACTCTTATTTAAGTTCAACTGAACAAGATTTCATACCAGCAACTTCACTTAAAAGTAACCTAGCCTCTACGCAATTATTATATTAATTATTATATATAAAAATAATAATAATTTTTGTATATAAACAAAAAAAATGTAGATATTTTTAAAACACAAAAATCATAATCGCCTTCTCCGTCAACTTTTATCTATTATCTATTATCCTCTTCAAAATATATCAAAGAAAAAGGATCTTTTCCACCTCAGAGCCTTGACAGTGCTTTGCAAACTGTAACCTTTGCCGTCAAGTCTAATTTTTCTCGTATATTTTAAATTATGCCCGTCTAGCTGCTGCCTGGCTAAAAAGTTTAGTTGGCCTTTTTTTTTGGCTAACATTCTTTTTTCCCAGCTAACGCTTTGGGCGTGTTTGGCCTGCAAATCTTTATTTAAATGCCGAAAATGTCTGGGCCACAAAAGTTGCCACAGCAAATTATTGTAATCAATTTGAAATTCTTGTCGAGTTTTCTAACTTTGGCTTTGGGTCAAAAGCAGTCAACGCAGACACACACACATACTCAGACCAGTTTGGGCATTGGGGAATTGTCTCAATGAAAGTTCGAGCAAAACTTTCAACTGCTTGCTTAAATTTCTATATATATATTGCTCGATTGTATAAAATTTAATTCATGTTTCAAAATCCATTTATTTTCATATATGAATTAGCATTGTGTATTTAAACGTTTACAGCCAGAGCGCTTGCTGCCGACTCGAGTTGATATGGCTCCCTTGCCCAACTTTGATTGCCCCAACTTTTAACTGTTAGCCGAAACCAGTTGAAACTTTCGCTCAAGTTTTTTATCTTCTGGCTGGGGCGAAATAAATTGCTTTCAATTTTTAGCAGCAACTTTCTATGGCGAGCACTTTGTTCCGCTTCTGTATTACACATACGTCATGTGGGACCAGAACATGGACAAATAGATGCAGCAAGTTCACAATGCCGATTTGTTGTTGTAGTCGACTATAATTTATTAAACACTTGGCTCAAGGATATATGCACTGTGTGTTTAATCCTATAAAATTTCACATGTCACTCGGATAACGACTTGCAAACGCATGCAAATGCAGCTGCAGCTTAAGATATTTGAAACTGACTTAAGCCCAATTTCTGTTACTCAAATCAGCATAAGTGTGGCTGAGCGTAAAGCTGCAAAGGCTGTTATAAATTAGCAAACTATGATTCAAGCCAGGGCTTACGATAGTCGAGAGCTATTAGCAATCAGAGTTATTTCTATATACATTACAATTTCATATTCATATACAATGATTCGACTCGACTACTAATTTTATATTACGTTCTGACTAAGTAAATCTGAGTCATAGCTCATCTATACCCGCTTCCGACTACCCCTTTTATATTTCATATATTTTTGTATTTATTTTTTTCCGCCTCTCAATAAGTCTTAAATTTCCATGCATTCAGCTCGTCTGTAACTTTTTTACAGACTACTTAATGGCATTTATCGCATTGCAACTGTTTATAGGCCAGTCAGCAATTTGTTTTTAATGCATTTTTAATTTGTGCACGTGTGTGTGTATGTGTCTGTCTGTCTCTGAGTGTGTGTAAAGGGAAAATGAAATAAGCTTCTTTCGCTACTTTGTAACGAGGCCGTCGCCTGAGGTGATTCCTTTATTTCTTTGCTCTCTTATGACTACTTAATGATGACTGCATTTTCTTTGCCGTTTATTCTCGACTGGATTAACTGCGAAAATTATTATTCAGCTGAAAACATGGTAAGAGAATTTTATATGGGCTTCCGTGTGCTCAGCTCACAGTTTTTTATGGCTGCTTTTTTTTTAGTGTAATTTAAATGACTTTTACACTTGTCGCTGAGTCAGTTTTTATTTTATAAAGCATTTTAATCAAGTTTTTATTATTTTATTTGTTTCTTTTAGGGCTTCACTCTCAACACTAATTAGCTCCGCTCACTAAGGTCTAAGGTCACTTTCCGTTACCTCATTTCCGGCCAGTTAAAGCAGCTAGCTGAATTGCATCCACAATTGTATTGGCCGGGCCAATTGTCATCAGCTGTGCCATTTTCATGCTGCCACATTGAAAGTTGACTGTGTGAAAAACTATTTTATGAAATACGCGCCGAGGCGCAAAGTGTGCAACTACTCGAGCTCGAGTTAGCCATTTGGCATTGCTGCTGCCGCAATAACAACACATAAATCTGGCAACAGCTGTCAAGCACAGAAATTTCGCAAAAGAAAAGCAGCAACAGCAACTTGAATGCCTGGCGAGCAAATAACCTATAGCATGAAAAGCATAATACAAATAGAAACATTGGCTGAACAAAGTCTACAGCTTGGGGACATTGTGTGCTGGCATCCCTACTCTGATCAGAAGGTAGTAAGCTTAAGGGTCTGAGATGAGTGGAAAATTGGGTGCGAAGAACGAACTTAAATTAGTGAAAAAATATTAAAAAAAAAAATAGATTATACAATTTTCATAAAATTTTCTTTATAGCTAAAAGCTAAAGAATTTTTTTCAACTATAAACAATTTTTATTTTTATATTTATAATGAATATTTACAATATTCAAAGAAATATTAGTTCTCCCTTTTTCTACAGCAAAAAACTAAGGAAAATTTGTTTTAAATGAAAAATAGTATTAAGTTTTATATATATATTATTTTCTTAGTTTTATTTAATATTTTTACTATGTTTCCTTGCAGCTAGCAAGCTAAAGATTTTTTTTTCTAATTTATAGTTAAAACACATTAATAATTATTATTTAAAAATTGTTTAAAATAATACAATATTTAATATATATAACATTTTTAATTTAAAGTACTTTTATATATTTTTTATAAAATGTTATGAAAAATATTTTACCTCCTTTCCTCTACAGCTTTTCCTCTGCCCATTAGCTCTGTCTTAACTGTCAGTGTTCCAGGCAGCACGAGCTTTTTAATTGACGCTCACAAAGTATTTGAGAAATTAGCTGCCTTCAACTATTCGATGCTGGCCAAAAAATAGTACATTTCTGTGGCAGCTTTGGCTTTTACTAAGAAAAAAACTGGGTAAAAAATATAAAAGCTGACCTGACCGCACTGTCACGTGCCAGAGACACACAGAAAGAGGGAGAAAGAGAGAGAGAGACATGCTAAAAGCTGAAGCATGACAAAGTTCCGGATTACTAAGTAGAGCTGGGACATGGAGTCTAGTGTCGCCCTAAATGGAAAGTCAAGAAATGAGAGAGCAGCTTAAGGATGCCCCACAAAGGTCGTAAAGCCGACTTCCCCTTGACAGCTGTAACCGGTGCAAATTCGTGTGTGTGCATCATGCTGCAGGCAGCACAATGTTGCACTCTTTTTATGGAAGGGGCCAGCGCATCTGGTAATTGAATCTTGATGAATTCTTTTCATTACTCTCGTTGCTTAAAAATCTACTCCACCTGCTGTTTGACTTGCTCCAAATTATGCATTGTTTTACGGCTGCGCTATAAATTTGTCACTAAAAATTGAGATTGTCTAAGGACTAAAGGCATGAAATGCGCAGATTAAGTAGCTGTGTTTAACTAGCTAAGCTAACGAGTAAAGATAATCTACAGTTTTTTAGTTCTTTATTATTCGTTTGGTAGGCCAGCAGATAAGAGCTGTATGTTAAGAAATTTCCATAAAAGCATGAATGGGTCAAAACATTATTATCTTTTAGTTTAGTCAGCAAATAATGCTATATTATAGACATTCATAATAGAAGTATAAGTCCAACCGTTATCGATAACTTGTATAGTAAATTACATATAGTTATCGAAAATGGTATCACTCTCGCTTGGCCACCATTGATTAATATATTACATTGACAATATAATCTTTCTTATATCCACATAAATGTCAGTTCAGCTGTTATCGATAACTACGAACGATAAATAAACAGCTGTTGAAGAATAGTTATCGAAAATAGCATCACTCTAGTTATATTATTGACAATACAATCTTTCTTATATCCAAATCAATTTAAACTCAATTTTTATCGATAACTTTAACAGCTGTAAATATATAGTATATTATCGAAAATGGTATTACTCTAGTGTAGCTTTCATATGCTACTGAAATGTAACCTTTCTTATATTCAAATTAATTTGAATTAAGCTCGATTTACAGCTCGCTTTTCTCTTTTTCTTCTTCTTCACTTTTCGTTCATTTACAGCATTTTCTCTACGTTGCAGCATTGTACAGTTATTTTATTAACACTTCTTCCATTGTGTCGACCACAAAATTGGGGCAATCCGGCTGAAAGAAAAAAAAAACGAGAATAAATGTCTGAAAAGGAATTATTTTCGCAATGCGAACAAAAGACAATCAGACAAACTTTTTTTCCTGTTTTTTTGTTGTTTGCTTTAAACGCTTGGCCCAAGGACATTAAAAAGTTAAGAGGTCTGTAAAAGTTTTTGTTTGTCATCGCGGCGCCTTTCCGCGCGTCGAGTCTGCAAAAACAATGAACGAAAAGAAAATCGTTATGAATTATAATAAAACATAATTATGAAATTAGCATTTCTCGAACAGGAGCTTGAGAAACTCTTCTCAATGGGTGCAATGAACTTGTGCAGCTCTTAAAAAAATTTGTTAGCCACTCAATTGCGTGGGAAGTCCCAAAAGGTCAGCTATATACCAGTGGGATGGACATCATCATCATTATCATCATCATCATCGTTGGCTTCATAATCATATTCATCTCATGCTATTTTGTGGCATTTTTACAGCTTCTGACCAATAAATAAAAAGTTGCTGCGCTTTATTTATTCATAAGTACTTATTTTCCACAAATATACAAAATTCTCTAAGTCGACAAAGTCTGCCTTCGCGGCAACTTTGTACTTTTCCCTTTGTTCGGCCTAGGAAACACGTCAAATCTGTTAACGCGCCAGCTGCGTGAGGCGAATACATTAAGGCCAACGCTCACAGTTTATGGGCGTCGAAATCAATTATCATGCCTTCATGCTTTCAAATATGTAAATATAATATTTAAATAATTTAAGGGCTGTAAATGCAAAGGGAGTGAGCGACTAGCAGATACCCTGAGCCGAAGAGAAAATTTCAGATTCGCAGTTATTCTTAGACAATCAGAGCCACTCGTGCTGATCAATATTATATATGTTTACTTTGGGCATTGACCCAAGTTTGTATTCACAAAGAAATTTAATATAATTTTTAAACATTTTTATTGAGCTCAGTGTGTAATATATATTATAAAAATAATAATATATATTTCTAAAACATAAAAAACTAGTAGAAAAAATTAAATTTTATATATATTTTTAATCATAGATATTTTAAACAAAAATAGCATGTCATGATTCAATTAAAAAATATATTCAAGTATGCATTTGACAGCTTGGTGATCAGTTTGCCAGAGAAAAGCTGTGAATGCTCACAGCAAGTACCTTAAATTTCTATAGGTAGAAAACAGACAGAAATATAAAAAAAATAATAATTTTATAATTTTTACATATTTATAAAATGCAAAGTAAATTTAACCATATTTTGTATATGTATAAAATATTTAAGAAATTTTATAAATTTAATTAAAATATTTTTTTTAAATATTTAAAATATACCAAAAAAATTTCATATATTTAATTTGCAATGTTTGAATAATTCTATAAATATTTTTAATAATAATAATCCACTTATATTATTTATAGTCCTTATAGCACGCTCTTCAATACATTAAAGCTCACTAATAAAATTTATATAAATTTAAAGAAATCCCTTTCCAACAATAAAATAGTTTTAAACGCATGTAGAAGCCTCTGCATTAATAATGCAAACTCCGCTTTGAGTATCGCTTTACAGCAAATTATCGTTTTGATTATAATGGTTGTGTAAAGTGAAAATACACCACGTTAAATATGAATTGTACATATGTATATTTTATAATTTTCAATGAGGCGCTGTGTAAAGGGGAAGCCGCGTGACATAATTGCAATTACAAAACATTTGCAGCCATTAAAATGCAATTTTGTGTAGTTTATTGCATTATTCTCTGGGGCCATTAAACTCATTACAAATTGACGCTGCCCAACTGGTTTGTCGTAGCCATATTACGTGGCCACTATAAGTGCAGTTGCCACCCCCAACCAACCACCCGATGTCCCGGAGACGTGCACTTATTAAATTTCAATTTAGATGTGGTTTCCAAATGGCAACTGTGACTTCTCTGCACAAAGAATCAGATTAACTGACAGGATGCCAATTTGCTTTTCATTCTTTTTCCTTTTGCTTTCCTTTCACCGACTCTCACACACACACACATCCGTTATTCAGTGCCTTTTGCTGCAGTTGTCTTATCCTTTACGCAATTTGTCTTTACGTGCGCTCGGCGCGTGGCTTTCCTTTGACTACGTTGGCTGGCTATGCTATATGGATATGCCACTATCATACTTATTGGCTTAAAGAATTGTCCTTAAATAACTGTATCTGCATTTTACTTCAAAATGTATATATATTGTTGCTGAAATATTTTCTTCTCTGAAATTTTAGTCCAATCCCAATTTGCTGCAATTCTTTGATTTATGTTTCCTGTCAGCTCGCTTTTAGCGCCGGTCACCCCATTGATGGACACTTTGCAGCTCAATTATGATTTGATGGGTTTTTGCACTCGAGTGCCACACATGACACTCCACACTCCGAGCTGCTCAAATTGCCAAACACTGGCTGACGGCCTCTTCAGTCCATTCAGGTTCAATTCGCATCATATGGAAAGTGCTCTAAAAGCTTTGTTTACCCTCTTGTGCGTTGGGGAGTGCACAGTCAGACCTAATAGCTAGAAAGTGATTAGAAATATGGAATTGTTGCTTTTATTATGCCAATTTGAAAAGTTTAGATTGCAGAGAACTGTTATAGCGTATCATCATATTGCACTTAGTTATGTGTCAGAGAAGACTGACTTGAAATATAAGTTCCCAATCGAATCCTCGCCTTGCACTTCACACTCTGCATTTTCATTGACGTATACTGCTTATTGTGGTCCAATGAAATTGCACAAGGTGATTCGATTTGGTCTTTGGCTTTTTGATTGAGTATTTTATCATCACTTTTTCGAAAAGTGCTGCATTTTGTTCGGCTTTATATGAAAGCTTTCAATATTTTGATTTACTTACCATCTGATATTGTTTTTTGCTTTTATATTTTGTTTCCTTTGCGCTTTCCTTTACTTATTTTTAAAACGTTTCCCATTTGATGTTATCAGGTTGCAGCTTGTTTGCCTTCACTTTGCTTGCACCGTGCACCGTTTGTTTGTGTTGGGCAGGGGATCTAAAATCAATTGCAGTTGTGCCAACATATTTTCCATCCATCTCTTTCATTTGGTGTGTGTTGACTTAGGTATCGCTGCTTTCAGCTTCTATTTGTGAGAAACAAATATTTCGTTGTTTACTGTTACTCTAAACAAATATATTTCGCTATTCTAGAAGACGCTTTAATAGGATCTGCATTGAAGTAGAGTTTTAAAAAAATAATGGTACAACGTGGAATAGTAGCATTTAAGTCTCAAGAAATGTTTGGAATTGTGTACGAAATCTGTATCGCTTTCCCTCTCTCTCTCAGTCTCTCTGTGTTTGACTCGCTGCTTATTCTATTCGCGTTCGCCATCTTCGCCATCTTCGCCATCTTGCCCTCACTCAGCATCACCAGCAGCTACTCTCAGTAACAACTATCGTCGTCTCACTCTCTCTTTCGGGACGAGAATTAGCGATGTGAAGTGTGCAAGTAAAACGCAAACTCTCTTGGATAATATTTTTACAGTAACTCCAAACAAGCTCTCCGCCAATTACAACAAAATTGAATAGAAATCGAAAACTGTAAGCACCAATGACAGAGGAGGAGCAATAAAAGAGACAAACTCTGCTGTTAATTATAAATAAACTAAACTAAAAATTGAAAAACTGATCAAATTTGACTTTAATAATTCATAATTTAATAATTATAAATTTAAATTAAATCTCATTATATCTATTTATTATTATTAATTAATTAGGAGAATTAATCAATTAAATGCACTCTTAGCTATTTTCTAATCAGTTAATAAAGGTTGATATGTTTTTGCTGGAGTACTAAGAATTCTATACCTAAATTCTTGTTAACTTATTATAGGCAATAGTTCCAGGTATATTCAGAGCTCTGGCTGCACTGGAAAAAGCTTGTCATATAAGTATAAGTTTTCAATTGGAATTTTTAAATTGAAATAAAATAAAATATATTTTTCCCAATTAAGCCAACAGATGTGCAGGCATATGTTTATACTTATACTTACTCTGCAGTATAAAAGAGCTACAATCGAGGCATTGCAGTCAGTCATAAAATTGCAATGCGACTTTTAACTTGTCTATGGATCGTTGTGCTGGCTCTATGGGTCTATCCTGCCGAAAATACGGCAAAGAACCAAACTTTTGCCAGAGTGGAAGCCATGATAACGCCGCAGTTTCTGACATCCAGACAACGAGCTCTCGGTGATTTAGTAATGAGTCCGTCGAAGACCAAAGAAGAAGTAAGAACTGTGATACGATCGATTCCCAGAATTATTATTCTAATTACCAGCAGGTGTCTACTAATTCGAAAAACTGCAAAGGAGTTGGCTCCAATTGCCATTTCGCCGAGGAATGCTGCACGTTTCTCTGCCTCAGGCGTTTCAACGAATGCGTATTTTAGAATGATATTGTAAAATTAATTTTTATTTATTTTTGGAAATAAATGGAGCTAAGATAAATGAATGTTCAAATACATCTAAATGGTAGAATGTTACTTCTACTTATCAACAAATATACTCTTTTCGACTCATAAACGAGTATACAGCCCAGATTAATTATAAAATGCATTAGGTCACATCATTTTACGCTAATTCGAACCGGGATAAAAACACGCCCATTGTCAGAGCATCAAAATTCTATCAAATTTATAACCAAGCCATAAAAATGCGGCAATTTGACATCGCATAGAACTTGTCTTGGTTTCGGTTATCGTCATCGGCAGCATCATCAATCTTGTGCTAAAAATTCGCCAAGTGCCAAAATGCCAAGCAATTTACAAATTGACACTGAAGCGGAAGCGGAAGCGGCAAAGTCAAGCTGCTAAGCATCGATGGCTTAGATTCTATGGATTAAAATAAATAATGTAAATGTCAATGGTGGCGAAATGAGTGATTTAAACTGAAGATTAGAGAGAGTTTGCGAAGTAAAAAATAGGATTGTACTTTTCGGTGGGTTTCCGGTGTGATAAAGCTGAATGGGAGTTTGGCATGAAAAAAAAAAGATTTTGAGGGAAAATAGTAGGAGTTTTAGCTACTGTATCTGTTAATTTGCTAAAAATACTTTTCCTTAGGTTTCAGTAACCGCAAAGTACCTTTAAAGTAAGGGAAAAAGTTTTATGGAAGCTTAAAGCATTCGCATTTAAAATTAGCTCAGACAAACACTAGCATATCCTGCCATTCCTGGCAGACAGCAGACAATGAAACCGTATCAAAATAACGAATAAAATTCCATTGGCCAAGGACATAGAATATCAGCTCATTCCCATACCAATACTAACAGGATGCCAAGTTGTGGCCACATTTATTTTCGTTTGTTGAGTCAATAGATGAGCTACGGCAGCATTCACCTGTCTAAATACTTTTCTTGCTGGCCATCATCAGCTGCTGCCCGAGGGCGGCAAAGTAATTTCACTTGACTTTGCCCCTTGGTGGCTGCTTTGATGTGCCGCGCTCAATGTTTACCTTGGGGCAGCTCAATAGACAACTAAAGTGGCCATATTTGGGATAACAATTTGTTTGGCTGCCTAAACAGCTTAAGAAAATATAGTAGCTAGCAGCCAGATATTAGCTAAAAATATATCTAGTTGGCTTTGCAAACTGTGTATTGTGGCAGAATAATAAGTGAGCTTCAAGTATTTAGCAATTGTCTAAGCAGCTTAAACATGACGAAGCCAATGCAATTGTATTGTCGCATCATTTCGCTGCTGATCGTGGGCTACGTCGTGTTGCAGTATTGCAGCTTTAAATTCAGTAAACACTTATATTTGATATATATATATATAATATACATTTATTTACAAAAACCTTGTTTAGTGTATTACCCAGACGTTAAGTCAAGCGGCAGCTTCGGATCCACTGAGAAATTGAATATAACTAAAAATTTACGTAAGCTGCAAAAGTTCTATATCTAATAACAATCTAGCTCTCATTCCTCCTCGTTCAGCGGCAATTTCAGCTATTGTTCGCTTCATCTCGCAAATCAACCAGGAGCAGCAGATATACAATGAGAAAAATTTCGGACCGCTGGAGAATAGCTCAGTGATTATTGTGATACAGGTGAGTCTTAACGTAAATGCTACCTGAGAAATACTTAATGCATTGCCAACAGGTACACAAGGGCATTAGCTACCTTCAAGGCTTGATTGCGAAACTTTCCAAAGCCAAGGGCATAGCCGAGGCGCTGCTTATATTCTCCCATGACTTCTATGACGAGAGGATAAACGATTATGTGCTCTCAATTGAGTTCTGTAAGGTGATGCAGATCTACTATCCGCACTCCATACAGACGCATCCAAACAGATTTCCTGGCGAACATCCAGAGGACTGTCCACGGAATATGACGAAGTTGAGGTAGGTCTCAAATACTTTCGACCTGCACTTATTTATTTATTGATTTCCTTTAGAGCTTTAGTCCTGAATTGTAATAATGCACGCAATCCAGATGTGAATGGTCATTATAGAGTCGCCCGATATACGCAGAGAAAGCATCATTGGTGGTGGAAGGCGAATCACGTTTTCCACAAGCTTCAAGTAACACAAAATTTTAGAGGTTGGCAACTGCCTAAGAGAATCTCTGAAATCTTTTATAATTACAAGTTTCCTTTATGTTTAGGCTTAGTTTTATTCCTGGAGGAAGACTATATTATGGCCAAAGATTTTTTGTTTGTGCTGCAGAAAATGCAGCAAGTTGCCAAGAACTTTTGCCCCGATTGCAATATCTTTAGCTTGGGCAACTATTTAAAATCCGCTAAACTTGAACGCAGAGGAGATGTCAGGGAATATTCCAAGGTGAGTCGAGTGTTGTATACGATCAGCTTGATGTCTTTCTGTTCTAGGTGCAATCTGCAGCTTGGTCCAGCGAACAGCATAGTGTAGCAGTTGCCTTCAATGTCAGCACCTGGGCGGACATACAGAGCTGCGCCCAAGGCTTTTGCACATACGACGACTTCAATTGGGATAAGTCCCTGGAACACATTGCCGAAAAGTGCATCGAACACAAGCTCAAGGTGTTTGCAATCAAGAAATCTCGCGTTTATTCCACTCGAAATTGGTAAAGAATAAGTTTTATTGAGATAATATCTTCAAGAAATACACACTTTTTTGCAGGTCAAAACATAGCATCTCCAAGCAGGAACAGGAGTTTCATTTGGCCAGTATTTTTGGCCAGTTTTATCCGGCCACGCTTAAAGTGTCCAGATCACTTCTGAAGACTTCAAATAAGCAGGCCATCCAGTCCATTAGAAGTGGCTATTGGAGTGATCCACGCGATCATCGGCTTTGCCTTAGCGCAGCGTTTACCTAACACAAATATTAACTTTAGTTACTGTAGATGATTAATAAACTTTCCATATATATATAATCATTTTATATGTATGTGCAACATCCAACATGTTTACACTTGCTGACATATTAGCTTCAAACCAACCAGCCAACTAAGCATCCTAAAAGTTGACTCTTCTCCATTTCTGTCTGCGCATAATGTGGGTATCAAACTTTCTCTACGTATATATAACTGATGCAAGCCAAATGGTGAGCCTCGAACATACTTTACTTTAAATTTGCATTTAAATGAATGCCGCAACAGCCAACGAGTGTCAGACGGTTTTTTCGTGCTTAGTTTCTGTTTATTTGGGTATTTCAGCATCTGCAGCATATGAAAAGCATTGAACAGGCAGCGTAAATATTTGCAAAATATTTATTTATTATTTTCTATACTCTTCTTTAGTTTGAGGAGTGGGATAAAATGTTGTACGAATTCTATAAAATTTTCGTTATCAAATATGAATAAATAATATATATAAAATGAATAATATAAATAAAGTAAATGGAATGAAAAAATAATTAATATATATGAAATTAATACAAAATAAATAAATAAAATATATAAAAATATAAGTAAATATAATTAAGTGAAATAAAAAAAATAAATAACATTTGTAGAATATATAAAAAAAAAATAAAATAAATAAAATTAATAAATAAAATGTATAAAATAAATATAAAAACAAAACAAAATTAAAGTAAAAAAATATTTATAAAATAAAATTAAATAAATAAACGAAACATAAATAATAATAATAAATAAAGTAAATAAAATTAATAAATAAAAATACATAAAATGCTAAGTTAATAAGTATAATAATAAGTTAATAAGTTAAGCACACATATTGGCATTAATTTAGTTAAGTTCTAGTGATAAATACGCTATAGAGTTTAAGACAATAAGCGTAAATAAATTGAATTAAAATAAAAAATATTTTTTATTTAATTTATATTATATATTTTATTGAAACAAACTTGAATTTTTCAGTATTTCAACATATATAAATATATTTTGATATGCATCAACTGTTGTAGCAAGTCGATAATTTATTGTTTGCCATTTGGCCGAGTACTGTTGACGTGTTAAATTTATGGTAGCATTTATGTCGTTACATATTCTTTACAAATTAATTGCCAGTTGGCGCGCATAAGTGAATTTTCGCAGAGCAATACACAAACAAAATAAAATAATGGCTTAAATGGAATTGAATTTCAGTGGGCGTAAATAATTAATCTATTTAGGCATGTGGGAAATTGAGTTAAAATATTCACAAATATCTCACACAAATGTATCAAATACAATATTTAATGGCCCAAAGTGAGCAGCTTATGAATCAGTTTCGCTGAATCACTTTACATATCTTCAAGTCTCTGCGCTGCACTGCAATTTGCTCTTCCTCCACTCGAATCACATTTTGCACATAACCCTGACACTGACAATGTGTGAAAATATGCAGGTTCCGCTGCGTCAGCACTTGGGCGGAGTTGGAGCAAAATCGGAATCCTTTGACACTTGGCCAAAAAGAAGAAACGAACAAAAGTCGGCGAGCAAATGAAAATGTCAGCGCAGCGCCAGCTGCGAGGTGGAAAATGTGATGACTTTTCTGCAGAGACTTGGCTTGTGCTTATAAATGTTATGTGCTCCACTTGGCTTGATTAGCCTTGCGTATTTTGTTCAAGTGCCTGTGGCAAACGCTGCGTATGAGTTATTTATTGTATTTTTTTCGCTCCTTTCTTTTTTGACAGTGAGGCGAGTGAAACTTTTGGCGGTTCCTGACTTTGTCTAAGCAGCATTAAATATATTCTCAACTCAGCTGAAAATAGCAAAGGAGAACAAAAGTGCTCCAAATGGCCTCTGACTGTGAGTGAGCAAATAATTTATGACGCTTCCCCGACAATGGAGAGCGCCAGCTATTTAATTGCACTTATCTCAATATTGATAGACCAAGGACACTCTGCGGAGGCACTCTTTAAACGGCCGCTCCCTTCGGCCGCTGACTCTTTTGTGTAGCTATTTACTCAGTCAACTGTTCACGCATTCACTTTTGGCCTAGTGCTCCAGTTCTCGGGCGCATTCATTCAAACACGTACTCGCTGTGCATTCATGCGTTTTATGACCCACCGGCGACGGCGGCGGCGGGCAACGTTTGACTTTTGCACTGCAGCGAATGTGTGCCCTCTGTGTGCCCACAGAGTTGACCCAATGCTGCCAACCAATTGTTAACCTTGCCTGTGGGCCAGGTGAGTTTATAAGCGATATAAGCAAGTACCTAGGCCAGCCGTGGCTTAATTATATCCTGCTGTTAAGCTAGAGGCATGCATATTTCGAAACTTCTTTTGTTTGGCTGATGCCTTTACAGCCTTTGAGCTGCTCCGTGCATTGTGCTCTCTTTGACATTATTAAAACTGAAATGACAGCGAAAATACAAGCAAAACATTAATAAATGCATTAAGAATTCGCCTGCGATAGTTGATATGAGTTAATATAGATCAGAGTAGACAAAAGGTTGTTAAAGCTCAGATTAACAGCTCAGATTATTAATAAGCGCCTTTAAGAGAGCATTTTATGAACCATTTTCAATTTTTATATTCCATTCATATAAATTATTCACTTATGTTTCCTTAGCTTGCTTATGGGCAAAGCATGGGGCATACAGCTACTTTTAACAAGCGCTGATATTAGGGTTCAGTGGATTGGGGGTTCGCCGTAAGACCCCTGAAGTTGTTGACTGTTTTACCCTTTTGGCTTGTAAAGTAAATAAATGTTATATATTTTTTTTAACTAAGGCGAATTAAAGAGAAGAAGGAAAGAATAAACCAGTTAGAGTACTGTAATAAATTATTAATGGAGAAATTTAATAAATTAAAATAAAATAAATATAATATATAATAAAATTTAATTAATGAATAATATAATTAAATTTAAAAAATATAGTAAATAATATAATAAAAATAATAAATAATATAATTTAAGAAAAATTAAATAAATAATAAAAAAATAAATAATATAATAAAATGAAATAAATATAAGTAATATTAAAATAAAAGTAATAAATAAAAAAAATGCTATAAAATAAATATTAAATTATAAAAAAATGATAAAAATAATGAATAATCAAATAAAATATAATAAATAATAAATAATATAATTAAATAATATAAAATAAATAAATAAATATTAAAATACAAATAATAAATAATTAGATTAAATACTTTGTATATTATTTAATTGATATTTTATATAAAAAATTAATAAATTTAAGTGCAACATTTTGCTACCTCAACAATTTGTCATTAATATTAAACATTTTACAAGCAGCAATTCTGATCGGTTTCTGTAATACAATAAAAAAGAGCAAACGATGCAAAACACAAGAAGACAAATTAAATCAATTTCTTATCTGCAAGGAGAATATATCTAAATCAACTAATTGTATAAAACAAGCCGGAAGAGACGCGACGTGGTTTATCTGTCCCATGCATGCATATCCCTGGCGTTGCCAAGCAGCGAAAAGACAAACACGCAATTTGGCATAGCGGAAAAATCAAGGTATAAATGTGGAGAGGAGGAGAGAGGGAGGCAGAGAGAGAGAGAGAGAGAGAGAGAGAGGGCTTCGCCTTATATTTCAGCGCACGTATTTAACATAAATTGCTGAAATTGGGATCAATATGCAGACTTGCCCCATTCGTCAAGCAAAGCTGATGAAACCAAAGCGATACAAAAATGCAAAGCCAGCAATCAGCTTCACCCTCTGAGCCACACACACACACACACACACACACACACACAGGCACGCATAATCAATGGCTACAAACTGCTGGGGATATGCATATGTGAATTTGGCAGCTTTTTTTACATTTCTGCATCATTAAGTAGCTGAGCATGTCGAGAATATGCTAATAACTGGGAAAACTGTTACCGCACAAGCTGGCAAAAAAGAAGCCACCAGCCGCATGCAGAGTCAAGTATGCGCCATGCTGTGCGGGTGTATGGCAAATATTTTTATATATTTTTGTTGTTTTTGTGCGCAAAGCTCTTGAGCCCTGTTCCAACTGCCGTCTGCCGTATCAAAGGATAGAACATTTAAGTGTGGGTATGAGCTGGGCTTATTTTAAAAAGGCTCGCTTTAAAGTAATTGTAGTTAAATATAATGTGGAGTGAATAGGTTTGAAAAGGCTATATATATTATATATATATATATATATATTTAATAAATATTTTATATATTTGTATATATTTTATAAGCTTTTTTATAGCTCTAACTTCATCAACTCGCATTAAAAAAACTATAAATTAAGTAGATATATTCCTCTCAGGCCTGCTTTGCCTACGCCCACAATCTCTAGTTAGCCTAAAAAGGCAATTTGGCTATTTGCTGGTTTCCATTTGATGCAATTTGCAATGCCAAAGTCGGGGCACAAAACAAGGCAAAATACGAATCCCACTGAATCTAGCTGGCTATCGACTGGGCCAGGCAGTCTTTTGTTGTGGCCAGAACGCAAACATGCTGAAAGAACTCGTCTACCTTGGGCAATACCAATTAGCTTGGCTTTATGCCCACGTCACAAACGAACAGTTGAGTTATGGACGTTTTAAAAGGCGCGATTTAATGTGGGCATCGGGCGAGAGTCTGAAGCAAGAAGTGAAATATTCATGTTCGCCAATTAGGAGGTCATACAAGTTGCCCATTGAAGAGATTTGACGACTCTTGCTTGATCTGCATAGATAGATACACTGCAGGGATAGATACGACAGTTCATTTTATATATGCTCTAATCAAGTACATACCTTTACCTTTCTGGCCCAAGAATATATGCCCAACTCCCTGCACAATAAACTCACCTTGACAGCAGCTCTACATATGTATGAGAATTTAGCTGCATCATCAGGCCTGAGTTTGGCGAAATCTCTTGTTGATTTGCTGACCCACATCGCGTGGCAGGAGTTGGCCAGTAACAACAAATTTGCTTGGCTCAAAGCACACGCTTTTGCTTTTAGCATTAAATTTCTTTAGCCAAAGCAGAGCTGAGCCATTGTCTGTTGTCAATTGCCAATTGCAGTGGCGCACTTTTTGTTGCCCTTGGCAAATATCAATCAAGGCAAGCCCTGAGAGAGAGAGTGAGAGAGAGAGAGAGGCAGAAGCCAGCGCATAAACTTGTGTTTAGACCGAAATGTATTTGTTTGCTCTTCGACTCGATTCGCCAGTTGACATCTGTGTTTATTTATTTCCTCTTTGGCCAGAGCTGACCCGGGGAAGCAGCGCCGCAAAGTTGAGCCGTCTATGGCAACCGAAAAATTTCATTAAAATGCAATTGAACTTTGGCAGCTTCCAGGAGAATTCAATTACTTTATGCTACGTGGCCGCCAGAGACGCGGGCGAGTGCCAAAAATGAATGATGGCCGTGTGTGGCAACTCCCACAGATCGTATGTGGCGTCATTCAGTAAAGTTTTCGCCAGCTTAACTGCTGCGTCTTAATGACTTTGAAGCTTCCACTCAGACGACTGCTGGCGGGCTGACGCTCGTGGGCTATAAAAGCGCAACAAAATTGTTAAGCATGGACTTGGGTAGGTACTCCTAAGGAACTGCAAAGTAAAGAGGGAAAAGTTAAGTTCACCTTCTATATAAAGCGCTTTTAGCTAACATCGAACTGCAGCTCACCTAATTGCACTCGAGTAATTTTTGAAATTGAATTTAAAAAGATATTCAATGGAAACGTGTCTGAAAGTCAACACAAAACAAATAATTTTGCTGCCCACGAGCAGCCATGACTCCAGCTTACGTGCCTGGCATGGAGAATCCTTTGGTTGAGGGCAGCAAAAAGCTAAAGAGTCCAACTAGCCAGAGAGAGAGAGAGGAAAATTAAGCCAAAGCCTGTTTACTGCGCCATGCTTAAGCGCAAACAAAGAAGTATCACAAAAGTTTTCAAATTGAGCAGAGTAGAGAGAGTCCTTAATTCATCAGCAAGATAAAGGACAGCTCACAAATTCCTATCCATATTTCCCGCTTATGCAGATTATTTAATGAATGAAATAGGCCAGAGACTTGCTTTAATTAGGAAACGCCAGTTGAACCTCGCATGAATTGTTAAAAAGGGTTTCTACTTTAGATTAAAATTTAAATCAGGCTCAGGCTGATGCTGATGGGCCAATCAGAGTGCAGGCCAAGCCAGTTGACCCCAGGGCTGTGTGCTTGAGCCAAAGTTGGGGTCTATACGTGACTTTCTTAAGATAAACAATTCTCGTGTTTGCCGGCTGCTAAAATTTCGGGAGTGTGCCGGCGGAGAGAAAACATGACATATCCTTGTCTTGTTTACGCCACAGCTCACTGACACGACAGGATGTCCGCTGATGGCTCGGACAAAGGCGGACTGAAATGTACCAAGGACAAAGCGACCATTGACAGCTGTCGGCCAAATGTTTTGCGAGAGATCATAACAAGCTGATAAACTTTGCCGACGACGCACACCACGACTCGCCACGACTCCACTACATTAGGCATTTAATGTTGCCGTTAAGTGTCTGAATAAAACTAAGTTGTTTGCCAGCGACAAAGTTGTTCAGAGCTTTTTGGAGTACTTCCGTGACAGCGACAGTCCTACACTGAGAAAACAAATTGGACAGGTTCCCGCTTACAAAGGCAAGTTCTGGGAATCTCACGAAACTGGAGCATAAATCATGGGATGCATTTAATATGCCTGCCTCTCAGAGAGAAATTTAAAAGCAATCAAAAGTTCAGCAAGGGGCAATAAAGTGCAGGCTCCGTGGGGACGAGCGTATCTTATGATTGCCAGCTACTCGAAGTTTGTAAAGGCAACAGAGAAAAAGCTTGCATAAAGAAAAATTGCATACGGGATAAGGCGAGTGCAGTGAAAGGCTCGAACAACGCAACCGCTGAATCTGCCTGACAGCCAATCCATGGCCGCAAATGGGGAAAAGGCTACAGAGCAGGCCCCAAACATTTAACGCCAGCGAACAGCAACAATTCAAAGGCCAACAGCAGGGGGCGGACTGGACTGGAGTGGGGTGGAGTCGTGGACGTGGGGCTGCAGGACGGCATCACTCTGGCAACCGCAGCTTAATTGACATTTGATAAACGCACAACTCAGCGCAATGCTGTCCGAGGAGACTCCCCAGTCGGCCGGGCAGACAATGCTGAGCGACGACGAACGTTAATCACATCAACAATTGAGACAATGCTCAGCGCTCACGGATTGTGAGATAGATAAATTGAAAGCGTAACTTCAGGCAGCTCTCTAGCGTAATTGTCAGACGATACTCAACCTCAACATCGCGTGGACAGTGTCAAATTTTAATGAGTTTAATGGTCTGCCTGCCGTAATGCAATAAAGTCAAACAAATTGACATTTTAATGGAGGCAAATGTTTTTTTTAATGACATCAGGGATGTAAAAAAACAATGGAGTCTCGATATAGAGAAATATTTTAAAATAATTAAAATAATAAATATGCATTATATTTTAAAATATTTCTTTTAATATTATTTATATCATAAAACTATTTAAAATATTAAATAAATATATCTTATTATTCATTATAATAAATTAAATAATTTAAATTTAAATATTTATATAATATAATATAATAATTTAATACAATAAATATTAGTTTCAAATCAATAAATATATTTTAAAATATTTTTCTTATCACATTTCTGATCAAATCTAAGCAAACTCGCTCCCTAGCGACTGCTTGCTGTACGCCTGGGGTAGATATTTTGCAACTTGTCAAATACGTACAATCCGAGCATATTTGAAGACAACTATTTATATAAATTGACATGCAAATGCCACTTGCTGCAAACGAAAAGTCGAACGCAAACGTGGAAAAGAAAGCCAAATACATGCAAAAGCAGTGCTGTGAAATATTTATGGAGCAAACATTGTACATGACAGTTGCAAGTTGTGTGCGTCATAGTGACTCTTATATAGATTTACTCAAGCGAGCTTTAAGAGTGCGGACAACTTGAAGCTGATGTGATATAAATCGGGATGCTGACTTGTCCCTGCTCAGCTTGGCGTTATATCGAATTAGTGATGCACGAATGGCGCCGTATAAAGTGTCTTAATTTATTGAAAAAGTCAAGCACAAATTGTTTGATTATAATAAATTATACATTTGAGTGGAAACTGGAAGAGATTTCGGAATATATGATATTGATATAAGTGTATTTCAGTTTTAATTTAACTTTAATTAAAATAGTTCAAAATATTAAATATTTAATATTAAAAAAATTTTTAAATAAATATTTTCATATTTTTTAATAATTAAATAATACTAAAATAAAATATATGAATATTTTAAAAATTTAATGAAATAAAATTTTAATATTTTATATCATAATATTTTCTCCGATTTTCCTATTACACATAATTAGATAATTAATAAAACTTAATCATTTCTATGCCTTAAAGCTGATAATAAATGTAGAAAAAGTAAATTTAATTAATAAATTGATAAGACTCCAGCTTACTTCGCTCATTCAAACTGTTTTCATCTACATTTAAGAATTATTAAAACGTGTCAAGAAAACATTAATCTAAATATCCAAACGCTTTGCTTGCTGGCCGGGACACTATTTGCTAATTTCATGTGATGGCTCGAAGCAATTTCATTTAATTAACTTGCTCTCGCTCGCTTTGTTTGGGCCGCATAAAGCGAAAGAATCGGTGCAGAGGCAACAATGGCAGCGGCCAGGAACAAAGGCCGCACAGAAATGGGAATGCGAATGTGAAAGGGCTGAATGAAGCGTATCTAAAGTGTAACTAAAGACAATAAAATAATATTTTATGTTTGCTTTGTGCTATGCTGCGTGCAAGGACATTAAGCAGTCATCAAGTTGGCTAAAGTTTTCGTTTGCTAGTTTTTTCGACTTGCCAAAGGAAAAACAGTTTATGAAAGAAAGTTGTTCTCATAAATAATAATTATGCAATTGCCGTTAGCTCGGTGCGCCGCGAACTTGTCACAGTTGCGAGCTTAAATTTTTAAACTTGCGCAGACAAATGGAAATTTCTTCGTTCCCACTCAATTAAGGGTATCCGAGAGGGCAGCGCCTTCGTTTTTATGGGGCGCCATAAGCGGAACTTTTGGCTTTCATCATTGGCGCAATTTTGTGGCATTTTTCGTTCTGTCTTTCGTCAGCCCAGAGAGCGAGTGAGAGAGAGAGAGAGAGAGAGAGTGTGTGTGTAAAAAGTGAAACTTTTTTGTTGCTCTTTACTTATTTATATTTTACTTACATACGTCCTTATTCAGCCTTATATATAATTTAAGAATTTTGCAAAAGGGCAGCTTCTCTTCATCCGCAAAATTATTCCTTGGCGCTTTCCTCGCACTGCCAGCGGGAAATATTTGAGTGGATTTCATTTTAAGTGCGTATTCAGAGAAGGAAAATTATTTTCGGGGTGTTAAACTTTGAGTAAAGTGTTGCTGTAATTTACATAAATTAAAATTGAATTTGTTACTAATTGTTTGCGCTGAATGCTGAATACGCCGCATAAATTTTCAGTTGAACTCTTAACTCGTTCGATAATACCACAAAACTTATGTGAAGTGAGCTGAGAGTAACTGATGGCAGGTGAATACCCTGTGAAATGAGTGAGAGTGAGGAGGAGTGTGTCTGTTTTATGAGTTGTGGCTTGCTTGTAGGCCTTAATCGTGGCTAAAAGTAGCCATATTCAGCAAAAGTAAGTTGTTTATGAATTTTTGACTATTTTCGCATGTTTCTGTATTTTTAAATAAATTAAAATCTGTTTTCTAACCAATTTTATGACCTCTTAAGTAGGTTACACTTCGAGTGCCTACAGTATATTTATGTTTGTCTCATACAGAAACATGAGAATCAATAATTTCTTTCCTTGTTTCACAAATGAGGAACAATACCTATAATGATAAAGGCCAGTATAAATTTACATGATTTCAATTAGCATCCTCAAACAGTAAGCAAAGAGAGCAACATCGATTGTTGCTCCTTCCACGCTTTGTCACGCAAACAAATTCCAGCAAAAGCCGAAAGACTAATGCAATTTGATGTCGAACATGAAGAGCAGTCAACCAAATAAATTTTATTGCCTGTTCATAGTTAATTAGGGAGTCAGCCTCACTGACTGTCAGTTGATGTAAGATAAATGTGTTTCCTCTTGACCAAGCCGGAGCGTAATTGCCAAAGATGAGTTTTCATAAAGGTTGACCTCGTTGTCAAGGTAATCACCGTATTTATCAAGCAGTTCTGAGTATGCTCGTCTGGTCATTGGCTTGAACTGAATTACAGTCAAAAGGTTGCAAATCTCTTTCATTTTCCCAATCTTTCCTATGATGCGAAAGTCAGTCTCAAGTGTGGCAATAAAGTAGCCAAGCTTTAAGCAATTTAGCTTGAAGTGCACATTTATTTTTGTAATTTATTAATATATTTTTTGTATTTAAAAACTTCTCCTGAAACTTAATTACATCTGAAATGTAAATGAAGTCAATTTGAAGGACTTCAGTAACGATAATGTTTATCGTTTATCTACTCTAGTTGTCGCTTTGAGGAGAGTAATCAACGCATCATCAAATTCTGTTGCCTCCACCCCTTTTTTTTGGGGGCTATGGGCTGGAGTTCATATAAGAAAATCCATTAGGAAATGATGACGAAAATCTTCCTTACAGCTGAGTAAATACTCGTAATGTTAGTCTTGGCCCCGGCTAAGCTTACAGCTTACAGAATTCATCACAATGAAATCAGCTAAAATAAACTGCTAAGAGGCCAAGTGAAAATGCTTTGTGAATGGCCGTCCAACACTGAGCAATTGCACAAAAAGGCTCAAACACAAAAGGCTAAGTGAAATTGCTGCGGCTAATAACATTATTTAATGGAAAAGTGGCCAAGTTGCCCCATCCTGCCCAGCCCAGCGACCACTTCCTTGTGTGTTGTGCCCCAGCACAGCCTGAGAAACCAATTTACTTGTGCGTGGAGCAAACAAATAAAGAAGTTGGGCTACAAAACCCAAATCAATTGTGTTACATGGACAAAAAAAGGAGAAGGGGAGTAGGGAGGAGAAGGATAAGAATTGCCGAGGGGAATGAGGACTGAGAATCTGTTGACCATTCAAGCAAAATGTGAGCTTACGTGAGCTCTTATCGCTTGCTTTAACAAGATTTTAATTAGAATTGAAAAGTTGTTTCATCTCCCTTAATTGGCATTGATAGAAATCAAACATCGATTGGCAACACTTGTGGGGCTGCCCGATTCCCCACGAAATCAATGCGCTTTAAAGCCCGCTCTGCGTCGCTTAAAATTGCCAATTTAATTCAATTAAACAAAATTCATTAGCGAATGATATTACGATTAAGCGCCAAAGGCTATCAAAGCTATTAAGGATTAATAATCGTGTCATGATTGAATTAAAACTTCAAACAAAACAGCGCCAAGGGCAACAGGGCGAACAGCAAATTTCATTAGCCTACATTTTCAGCCACATTTCATTTTTATTGCAGCGCCAGCAAAAACGTTTCGATATTGCAGCATCTGTGGCTTATGGTTGTCAGTCCACACAGCCAGAAAGTGTTGCACCAAATTTATAACAACTTCAATAATCTAGTTGGGGACATTTCTGGTATACGAATGCGGATGCCCTTTGAAAACGAGTGCGGATTGAAATTGAAATAATATTGATGCTTAAAATATATATTGAAAATAAAAGTAAATAATAATTATTTAAAAATATATATAGAGAAATATATAATCAAAATAAAATAAATAAAATATTATTCAAAATATTTTAAGATGAATAATAGTGATAAAAATATATAATAATAAATAAATAAATACAAAAATATTTTTTTTTTAAATATATGTAAATGCGAATAAATAGTAAATAGTATAAATAGATAGAGTAAATAGTAAAATATTATTAAAAATATAGTAAGATCAGTAATATTTATTATTAATTTATATTTAAGTTTGTTTCCTAATTAGTCAACATTATTGATGTTAAAATACAATTAATAATATTTTTTATAAATTTTTAGTTTCATTATATATTTTTATATAGTAACATTTATTATATATTTTTATCTTCATTATATATTTTTATATTTTGATACCCATACAAAAATGGCCAAATAACTGCCTAGTCTTATATGCCTAACAATTTGTTCTCCCCACTAGTACAGCGTATACAAATATGTATAGTTTTTTACCAGAGAGAAAATAGCATATGTCAATCTCTTTTTATGCAGATTTTCACATCTTTTTTCAGCGTCTGGTTTTTGTGCTGCAGCTGAAGGTTTATTTAAAACTTCAGCCTTATACAGCAGCAGCACACACAGTGACACTGATGTACACAGAGTAGTCACAATGAAATAAATCTTGCTGGTTGTGGAATGGGCCGTGGCGAGGTCAACTGTATTTTCAATTAATTGTCGTGTAACAGAAAAGTTTGTTAATTAATGTTAAGGCAAATATGGAAATACTTATGCATATATAATTTCTTTTTAATACAGTGCTGGCAGCAAATATGCATTAAATTTTATTAAATCAACAAGAAGTATCTTTACAGAGGACTCTTTATGAGCTGCTGGGCATAGAGCATATGCTTGGGAATGAACAGTTTACTGTATATATATAACATTTATTTGCAAATAAAAGCCAAAAGATTGCGAAAACTTTATGGTGATTATATAAAACTGCACTAAAAGCATAGATAATTAGGCCTTGACTACGAAATGTCTTACTCCATTTAGTATATAAAACTCTCAAAGAGACTGAAAAACATACTATAAAAGCGATCATAAAATGAGCCAGCCCTCTTGTAGTTCTACTAAGTTATATAGCCCCGTTTTACGACTGGCTGTTAAATAATACAGCTGAATATTATTTGCATTGTGAGTGTGTGCGGGGAAGATAATATTTGGTTCAATGGCTAAGCCGATGATTTACCAATTTATAACTTAATTTCATCTGTCTGGCTGTCTAGCACTTAATCGAATTTCTTTTAATATGCAGATTAGATACAAGCAAATAGTATATTAAGTTAGTGTTGAGCTTATAGCTAAGAGGCTGAAAAAGGTATGATTCTCGCTCATTAGGCTGTCGCGCAGCGAGCCGTGAACTGCTGTGTGAAAAGCTTTCACTACGCGAATGGCAAAAGTTTTGGAGCCGCAGCTGCGGGCTCTCTCTTTCATGTTTTGTGTTCAGTTGTTCTCTACGTCAGGCGCTGTACTTTGCTCTTCTTGTATTTTTTGTATTATTAACTTTTTTAACAATACTCAATGGATGTATGTGGGCATTGGTGATGGGCTCCTAGATACCCTATAACCAGTAGTTGGCAGTCAGTTACGATTTAATTGAAATTATAATTTAAATATAATTTTATTAATAAATTATCCAAAAATTATTGAGTTTTATGTATCAGAATTGAATTTGTAATATATTTAAAAATATTTTTATATTGTTAACCAACCTTTTCCCTATTAATAAGCATATCTTTAAAGAACAGCTGAGGCATATTTCATTTGTTTGCAATTGGAGGTAGAAAATATCTTTATTGATTTATCTCCATCATTTTGCATTGAGATTTCGACAATTGTTTGATGTCTCGCATTGTATTTGCTTGCATATGACGTATACGCAAATATTACGTATACGTAATTGTATTGATTTCCCTCAAACAATATTACGTATACGTAATTGGATTTGCTTCACTCATGTTAATGGCCAACATATTTGTCTACTGTTAACACCTTTTGATAACATATTAATTAAGATAAGCATAATTTCAATTTCACTTCAAAAAATCTCTGCTTGTTTAAGTACATTCGCCTGGGGTCGTCCACCGCAGTGTTTGCTGATTTTAATCTTAAGTGCGAACTCATTTTCCAATTCACACTTCAGAGCATGCTATGTACACAGCCGCACACACACACACACACACACACACAGACACACACATACATATATTTCACTAAGTACTATGTAGCCGACTTGTAAAAGCAATGACAACATTAAAAGTACAACAACAACTAAAACAACTGCGACGCTGTTTGCTAAGGGCAGCGGCAGGGCGCGCAGCCAGAAGGGAATCTAAAGTGTGTTAAAGCTGAATGCGTGACATTAACTTGCTCTTAAATGGCGTCTAGACAGGAGTAGGGAAAAAAGCAGAGTGAAACGAGGCCATGCACTTTGCATAAATGTGCAGCAAAGCGGCTTCTGCTGCAGCTGAAGTTCTTTTTGTGGGCAAAAATGTTAGAAATCGATTAAAATTTAATTAGATTTATTTGTGCAATAAGAGAATTATGAAAATTCGAGAATACATTTAGGAAAATGGAAATGGACTCTAAAGTTTGGTAATTTTTCATTTAATAATTTAATTATTTCAATTACTCAGCGGAAATATACAAAGAATTTCTTAATTTAATCAATTTATAAAAATTTATTTTAATAAATTTAATTTATTTGCCTTTCTCTAAAGCAGCCGCCTTGCTACACAGCCAACTGCAGCTGCAAAAAATTGAATTGTAATGAGCATAAAGTGATGCACAGTAAAAATTTTATGGCAGCGAATAAAAATTGTTTGGCGAGCAAAATAAATTTCAGCTAATAAATGAAATGGCTGCAATTAAAGCAGCCGTAAAATGGTGAAAATTTTCAAATTAATTTCCAGGCCGTAATAACAATAAATTCAGCGTGTTTTCTTTTATTTCGCTTTTATTTGGGCACAGTAAATAAACAAACGGAAATTGAATAAATTAA
The DNA here is from genome assembly GCA_035047485.1 of Drosophila peninsularis. Lineage (NCBI taxonomy): Eukaryota > Metazoa > Arthropoda > Insecta > Diptera > Drosophilidae > Drosophila > Drosophila peninsularis. The sequence continues at coordinate 1,578,454 of JAWNPN010000047.1, read as the reverse complement.
AGTGCAGACAATCAATCAGGCCGATATGAAGCTATGCTAAACTGAATGTTGCCTTCAAACTTGTTTCGCTGCGAAAAGTTTCCAAGATAAATAAATAGTTAAAAGTTGGACAGACAGAGGGAGATAGAGTGGGAGGACAGGTGCGCCAAATGAGTTTCTTTTAATTGCTGCTGAGTGTAACAAAAATAAACGAAAGCGTGCAAAGTGCGGGCCAGAATTAAGGTAGCTTGCTGCATGCACAGGAAATTTGTGCCATCAGCACAATTATTCACTGACTGCGCTGCCCAAGCCCAATATGAAGAGAAAAAAAATAATTTTGCGCTGTTCATATTGTTCAAATTAAAATGGGAAAATATATATATTTTTTTCATATAGTGCTTGAATGACAAAATGTGCTCTAAACTAGAGAGTTTTTAGTTGTACACTTTTTTTATTTACACACATTCACAGGCCTCGGCAGGCACTCGCCCTCATACACACTCGTTTCCCTTGCATTCACACACAACTTAAAAATGCATTAAATACAAATTGCTGTGTGCCATATTCATAGCAGCAACAGCCGCATGAGATCTCATATACTTGGCTGTCAAATTAAATTGTATTTCAGGCTGAAGGCCTGTCTGCGTTGTTTGGCGTGCGAATATATGTTTTATGATAACTGTTAAATTATTTTTGCAAGTATTAAATTTTATAAATATTATTTTTCTACTTATTACATTGTATAAAAATGGTTTTGTGCACTTAATAAATTGTATAAAATTTATTAATGCTTTTATTAAATTATAGTAAAATTATTTTGTCTCTTTTAAATAATATAAAAATAATTTGTTAATTTATTAACTTATATATATTATATTTCTGCATATATTAAATTTTATAAAAATTATGTTTTTACTAAATACATTTTATTAAAATTATTTTTCCACTTTTATAAAGATTATATATTCTAGTTTTAAAATGCTAGAGCTGTTATCTCGCTTCTCTATACTTAAAACTTTAGTGTTGCCAATTCCCTTTTTTTTTTATATAAAACAAGCTCATCAAATCGATATCGAATGTCATTAAACTATAACTAGTATCATAAAATTATAGTTATGTTGCTGTAGTTATTTTTAATTCAGTTTGTATTTGCGCATATTTGATATTCCGCGCTTGTCTGGCAACATTTTGAGGCAACTTATGAAATGCAATTTCATTTTGAATGCAGCCGTTTTTGTGGTCTAATAAAGTTGGCAACTTGACTGTTAAGCCGAGCACGTTGCAAGCATTTCGAGTCAGGCATCTTCATGGAATCTGTGCAGCGCTCATAAAACTTAAGCAAAAGTCAAAATAAAGTGGTCAACTTTGAGCTTTTATGTTGGCATTAAAGCACCGCACAACTTATTTAACTTTCGAGTGAAACTGAACGATAGCAAACATATATATAGACTGTTATGTGCTGCGAGCACAACTACGCATACATACGATGCGTTTGAGTAATTCAATTGAGTACTCAGGCATTTGAAGTGCCCTGGTGCGTGAAGATCTTTTGGGCAAGAAATGGCGACTGACATTCAGCGATGGCATTAACCCACCAGTTGACAGGCGTCTTTCGACTTCGCTTTTAGTGTCAGTCATGGTGGATTACGCCATTGAAATTGGATTAGACACGGAGCCAAGTGTGCTCAAATATCCCACATTTGCATATGTAAATACGACGCCGAACCGACTGATGTGTGTGTGTGTGTGTGTGTGTGTGTCAGTGCGGGGCTTACACATGAGCAACTCTTTTCTCAGCCAACTGCAATTTAGCACAATAAACGAATCTACAATATTAACTTTAATATTTGACGGCCGAGGCCTGAAAATCTACTTGTTGCTCGGAGTAAAATATTTGAATAAGGAAATTTTGTTTAAGTTAAGATAATTCCTTTTTTTCTTGCCAACTTAGTATGCAATATTTAAATAAAATTTATGTGTGTATAAATATAATGTAAAACTGATTTATGTATATATCCAGTATATATACCAATATAAAATATCCATAAAAATGCTTAGTTATTCTTATGTTCATTTTAAGCCAGAGAGCTAACTACAAATGAGCTCCAAATATCAGATATACTTATACACCATAAGTATATATACCACATATATATATATTCATGTATAAATGTATAAAATTATTCAGTTTTTACTACGCCATAACAAAAATCAACAAAAATATGCAATTTAAGCTACTGGTTGAAACTTTGGCCTTTAGCCGGCTCCAAGTTTCGCTCAGCAATTTCCCAAATGACCTCACAAAATGTTTGCCCCACGCGCTGTGTGCTTGTGGTGGTGTGGGTGTTAGAGACTCGTGACCCCAAGCCAAAGAGGGCACTCCAGACAACAACAGCACACAAAAAAATGCGAATTGATTTCGCTAATTTGCTGTGTGAACTTTTGCGGCGCGGACATTTAAAGCATTTAAATATAGATTTGGAGTCCGGACAAGCCAACCACATGATAATTCAGCTAAATAATTGGCCATATTTCACAAAAACAAAATAACATTGGGGAATACAGCTGTGTGTGTGTGGCCAGCCAGATATCTGTTTTGCGGCGTTCCCCAAAGACTCTAAGCAAAGATGCGTTGGGCAGGGTCATTAGACATGTGCCGAGCATACTTTCAGGCAAGGTAGCATACATGAGTTTGCAGTAAATTCAGTTGAGTCCAACAGCAAAGTCAGGTTTGATGTGCAACGTGTCGCAAGCAACTGCCTTGAGCTGCTACACTCCATAACAATGTGCTAACAGTAGGCACAACATTTCCCATTATTTAGCAGAGGATGTGCTCTCCAGCAGCAAAAGCTGCCAGTGCGAATGTTAAAATTTAGTTCACAGCGGCAGTTTGATGCGTGATGTTCCGTAAGCGCTATACAATTTTATTGTATTTTACTTATTCTGTAAGACGTAAATCTGATGCAACATTTATTAAAGATAAACATAAATTAAAAATTGAAGTATAAATAAATTAAAAATGGGAAAGTGAAGAAGTGTGATATTTATGTAAATTTTTCGTATAGAAATTTGTCAATTTGTCTTAATAAAAAATAAAATAACAATTTTTTTAATAAAAAATTGTTATTTTATTTTAATAATAATTAATAATTTTTTACTTTAAAAAATTAAATTAGACTTTCATTTATTGATGTGATATGAAAAATTATTTATAATAAAATAAAAAATTTATTTAAAGTCTTTATATATTCATTGGCAGTCATAAATGATTAACAATGCACATAGCTCTGCAGATTGGGTCTGTAGTAAAAATGACACAGAGCCGAACGAGCAGCAAATGGCTATAATTCACTCCATATAATTGAATGATGCTTATATTTTATGAGCGGCTAAGCCCAGTTTAAATAACAATAATGAAGTTTGTAATAGGGTAATTATTATAAACAGACCTCCACTTCATGCATACTGCATCTGGTTCGTCAAGCAAAAGCTGTCATATCAAAACAGAACACTACCCTTTTAAGATTGTATTTGTAGAGTAACAAATTTTATACGAATTTTCGAAAATGGCTGGCATTTACGAAAAGTCAATCCTTCAGTATATACGCGATGCTCTCGTCCCACTGTCATTCGATCAGTTGGTCAGAGATCTGAGCGGCGAGCACGCAGATGAGCTAATTCGCCAGGGAACAAAGTGCATCTTGCAGCGTGTCCTTAGCAAGGCGGTTGCCTCGGGTCGCCTCTTGTACTGCAATAATCATTTCTATTCGCCAATGCACTGTGAGGATCTGCATCTGATCGCTATGCTTGATCCCGACAGTGACAGGTCGTCCGATGCCAGCAGCATTTCGTACTCAAGTTGCGAGTCCGACGACGATGATTAACTGAGGAGAGCAGCGCAAATGTAGCCGAAAAAAATATATATATATTAAACTGATAAATATCTCGAATGGTAAGAGTTTTATCATACGAATGTGGAAATCAATTTTTTTTTTAATTTATTAATATTAATTAATTATTTTATTACAATTTTGCCAGCTTTGAATGGTGCCTTATGAAGTTTTATATGTTTGTGTGGCATAATGTGAATAGTTGTTAAATTGTAACTGTTATTAAAATTGTTTGTGTATATTTAACATGTGTTTTTTTCTTGGCATGAACCCAATTGAAAATGGTGTATTACACCTAGTTTACGTCCAGCTCTAGATCGACGTCCGCTAAGGGCTTGACTGGAGGTCTTGGGCATCCCATTGAAAAGTGTATGCAACAGGCAGAAGGAGGCGTGGCAGTGTAAAGTATATATATGCTTGATCAGCTTATAAAGCTGATTTGATTTAGCTCCGTCTTAATTTCAATACTATTCCAAGACTTCAATATTATATATACATTTAACAGGCACCAATAATAAATAGTTAAAGCGAACTGTAAATATTACGTTCACTGCACTTTCCAATCGAATTTCTAGTACTCTTTCCAAGAAATAAAACTTTACGCTCAGCTTAAATTTATTATATTAAATTTCGCTTTAGAGCAGCTTCGTGTTATGCATTGAAGCCAATGGATCACTTACGGCTGCTGTCAGCGTGCAATATTTACTTTTACGATCAGGTTTACTTATAAAAGTATTCTATTTGAAAAGTGCGGGCGTATTTTATTTCCGACTCGCAAGCTGAGTTGCTTATACAGAAAATTCTTTATTGACTTAAAGAAAAGAAGTGGCGAAGGAGCTAAAGACTTATTGTTAGTGTAAGTTTTATACAAGCTAATGCTAGGACTCAGTTTTATAGGCATAGATATGACTTATTCTGTATATCTATTACAACCTTTAGATCGATTGCATTCAATGTGATTTTGATGACAAGTCAATGAATCATAATAAATGTCGCCATCTAACTATTCATTCATTTTGGCGCACGTATCTGGTGGGCTACGTGACGCCTGCGGCGACTACAGTCTGTCACCTGTGCGGGCCGTGTCTGTGCGTTAATCAAACATAGAGCAATCCATTTGTAAGCAGCCACAGCCGCTCCTCACACACACACACACACACACATGACCGCGCGTCACGAGCGCCAGCAGCCCGAACGTGACATATGGCGAGCTACTTTTATGCCAGTAAGATATCGGGCAGAGCCTGCGGCACGCGTGCTGCCAGCAATCCGCGCTGCAAAAGTCGCGCGGTCAACGGGATCGTGACAGCGCCATATGTATATCGGCAGCAGACGCGCAATTTAGCTAAAAGCCAACTCAAGCTGCTGTCTGAGAGACTTTAACGCCTATCTGGAGTCGGGAAGCAGCAGCTGAGTGAACACGATTTGAAATTGGAGCTACAGCAGCTGCGTTGATTGCTAATGTAAGGCAAGAATGGATTTGAATATGTGTGTATATATATATAAATAAAGTTAAGCTAACATGATATCAGCTCTGAGTCAAATAATAGACAGACTTGTATTATTATATATAGACAGGTTTTGCTGTAAGAGCTGTTTATAGTACTCTATTTATCTATATACTCTACTATTTATGTAATTATATAGATAACTTATATATATACATACAGCAGCAGAGCTTCTAGACTGCACTGGCATCAGTCACTGAGCTGCTCAATAATTTAGATAAGGTAATTCATAATAAATATCGCAATTTCTATCAACAAAAAGAAGATAAAAAATTCATAAAAAAATAAATAAATATATAAACTAAATTTTTAATATAACTAGAATATGTTATGGCCTGCAAAACAAAAAATATAAAATTTATTTATTAAAAATTTATAATTTATGCAATGGAATTTCTGATGGTCAATAAATTTTTTACCTTATATACTTAGCTTACATATCTGCATAGTTACCAGTAAATACCTCAGCCAGGCACATACACCCCAATGAGCCACTTGGGGAGAAGCTAACAAATAAAGCAGCCAAATTGCCAGGATTAACCTGCACGTAGTCGAGTACAAATCTGCTGAGTTCAAGGGAAACAAGTCCCAGGGCTAATGGTCGATAGCTTATGGCGCTAGACAGACAAAACTAATTGAATCCCTATTTGGACTAAGTGTGAGCCATGCAAGGCCGTTCGCTTATGTGTTTACTTGTGATCTGTTCAAGTCTTGCTTTACTTGCAGGAATTTCTGTGCCCATTTTTATGGTCGTCACGTTTGCTGCTGTGGCCACATGAGTTGCTTGGGCAAGTATCGGAGTGGGTCATGGGAGGAGCATATTTAGAGGTAATATGAGTTGCTCTGCGGTATGATTGCTGTGGAGAAAGTATGATATGAAAATTGTTGTTGTCAGGTAAAGTGTGAAATCAATTTATATGAAAATACCTTTTTGATGATTCAATTCTCAATTAGCAGTGTTAGTATCAGAAATATAAGTTCTCTATACTGCAGTAAGCTGCAGTAAGAATAGGCTAACTATGATATCAATATACCTAGACTTAGATATACCTCGACAACACCTGTAAATTAAGCTCTATTCTAGCCAATTCATAATTAAGCCATTCAACTCTCTCTCTCTCTCCGTTTCAGCATGCAGGCGATCTCAATATGCGCAAATATAATGCAGATTGGAAAAGATACTGGCCAAAGACAGAATAGTTTGTGCACTAGAGCAGCCTCTGCGTTCCGCACAGCAAAAATCCTAAAATATATCTCAATAGCAACTAAGTAATGACTCGCAGCTATATAATATATATATATATATATATATATATATATATATATATATATATGCCGTCACATTCCACTTTAACAATAATAAAGGTTTACACAGAAAAGTCTTGCTCAACGGCCGCACAGCCGAGTGTCCAGAGTGCTGGACCTGTATCTGGTTGGGTCGGCACGTCTGCGTCTGTTTGTCTGCAATGAGATGCTGCAGGTGAGCTGATAGTACCCCTGGCTGTCGTCTGGCTGTATGGCGTGTGCCCCGTCCCCAGGTCAGCCATGCGCAGAGTTCAAATAAACATGACGAGCGACTTACCAGACCCGGAGGATTCCATTCAAATTACCATGTATAGTACGTATGTTAAATATGCTGCTCTACGTGCTGCCAAACGCGGTTCTCTCTGCGAGCTGACTCTTTCGTAGGCTGAGCCTGCGCTGCTGAGTTACGTGTGCTGCTCGAAACCCTTTCAACGGTCTCGGCGGTCACGCGGGCAGCTTGCTAAAAACTCTGCCAAGTCACGTGTTTGACATATTGCATTGTGACAGTGTCTAACTAACTTCCGCTTGTTTGTTCTCATAATCAAACAGTTGCCATTGCATTTATTTGCAGTGCACGGGAAGTGAGCAGTGGAGCCGGGCAGGGGAGCTGGGGAACGGCAAAGCAATGTTGGAATGGCTAGCAGGAGACATGGCTAGCTAGAGATGGAGATTGATGTTATAAGCAGACGATTGTCTTAAAGGAGCAGCAGCAGCAATAGCAGCAGCAGCAGCAGCAACAACAGCAACAGTAGCAACAGCAGCCACAGCAGCAGCAACAGCAGCAGCAGCAGCAGCAGCAACAGCAGCAACAGCAGCAACAGAAGCAGCAGCAGCAGCAACAGCAGCAACAGCAGCAGCAGCAGCAGCAGCAACAGCAGCAGCAGCAGCCACAGCAGCAGCAACAGCAGCAATAGCAGTAACAGCAGCAGCAGCAATAGCAACAGCAGCAGCAGCAGCCACAGCAGCAGCAACAGCAGCAATAGCAGTAGCAGCAGCAGCAGCAATAGCAACAGTAGCAACAGCAGCAGCAGCAGCAATAGCAGCAGCAGCAGCAGCAACAACAGCAACAGTAGCAACAGCAGCCACAGCAGCAGCAACAGCAGCAGCAGCAGCAACAACAGCAGCAGCAACAGCAGCAACAGCAGCAGCAGCAGCCACAGCAGCAGCAACAGCAGCAATAGCAGTAACAGCAGTAGCAGCAGCACCACCACCACAGTCCCTGCTCCAATATGCTGTCAGAAATTTCGATAACGAAAGAGCCATCACTGCCATTAAAGGCGAAGGAAGCAGCAACAATGTGCCCTTCGCGTGCGAGACATGTTGACTTCGATGAGGACAATGGCGATATGAATGCGCTGCGAATGCAATATGCAGCACATCAGTGCAAGGGGCAACCTCTTGTGACTGCGCCGTCAAGCAGCAGCAGCAGCGACAGTCGGCCAAGAGTGATTGTGAAATTGGCACTGGCCGAGCGCGAAGACTGGTTTGAGTGTCCTCTCGATGCCAGGCTCTCGACTCATGCGCATAAATTAATATAAATCAAATTCATGCGACTTTCGCATCGGTTTGCTTTAATTTAATTGACCAGAGCGTGTCCAATAAAAATAATAGTGTGCAAATAATTAAAGCGCTTGTTTCAGTTGCATATTGATATTTTTCTATATATATACATATATTTATATATATATTTATATCCACTGCATATTAATTCACTTAAATTTCGATAGTTTTTGTTCGATTCCGATTTAAAAAGTGCAAATATTTATTGAGTGTGATATAAATATTTATGAGCACTCAACTGCATAAATCAATGAAAATACAAATAAATTAAATGTTGAAAAATCATTGAGCTGACTTGTCGCTGCTGCTCATATATATATATTTTATTATATATATATGTGTTTTGGCGTTTTTATAACACATATGAAATGTTTCTTTTGACAAGCATTAAAGGGCTTAAAGTGCTTTCTTATAGCTCACCCAACATTGGCAACAGTAAGGCACATGAATTAAATGAACATACAATTGGCGCCATCTAGCGGCGAGTAGCACGCTTCAGCTTTCATATGCAGACTAGGGAAATCAGCTAAGCCAAAAATCTGTAAGGTAAAACAAATATTTCGAATAGTGAGCTTATCGAAAATGTGTCTCACTCGATTTGCAACCAAGTTTATTTAGACAGGTTTAACAGGGCGAGGATAGGTGAACGTGAATTCAGGTACAACTCTCTTCCTTTCTTCGGTCTTGATTTTCTTGATTTCGGCTATGCGATCGGCTTTAGCCTTGGCTCTGGCTCTGCCCTGAGCTTCGTCCTTGGCGTCGGCTTTGGCCTTAATTTCGGCCTTGAGTGGAGCAAGGGCTTCGGCTCTTTCCTTGACTGCGGCCTCGGCGACGGGGTCATTTTGAGGACAGCACTGCAAAGTGTGGGTAAACTTATTCTCTATGTCCTTGAGCTCTTTCATGTATTTCTTAGCCCGCAGCTGTAACACGCTAAGTAACGATCTGAAGTTTCTATAGTTGAGTTCAGTGAATCGAAAGCACTTCCCATTGTGATGGTGTGGTATGCCGTCGCAGAAAACCCAATTTCGCTGGGAGTCTTTAATCTGAAGATAGCGTTGCACCATTTCGTCTTCCTCGTCCTCTTTATTGCATCGAACAGCATGGTGAGCTTGGCCAACGAGTGTTGCCTGCCATAGCATGGCTCTAATATGGTGTTTTCTTGCCACCACGCGAACCAGCCAGTTTTCCGGCTTGTGGGCAATACTGTATCGCAGATGGGGCGACAGCAAGCGAAAGCGCACAGCGGACATGATCTTCAAAATATGTTGCTCTCGATCTAGCCAGTCGTACCGCAGCCAGCGCACGGCTGCGTAGAACACCTCGTCCTCTGAGTTCACGCTTATCATGTCCATTTTGAGCAGATAGAACACCTCGGCTATTCTCATCTGGACGAACTCCTTAGACGCGACCAGCGGCAAGAAGAACTTACGTATCCGTGCCAGAAATATGGCCATCAAATCGCCGCATCTGTGTCTGCGAGCCTGCAAGTAGCCCCTGAATGCTTCTTGCTCCCAGAAGCCCACGGCCTTGGGAACTGACAGTGCCTGCCAGAAGTGCTCCAGCAAATGGCGAATATTCAGATACTTGGCCACGAAGTACATGGGCAGAAAGTTCTTGCCGACTGTGAACTGCTCGCGGTCGTCGATCATCCACTTGTATATCTGCATCAGCACCTTCATTTTGACCTTATGCCTGGGCAGTTCCAGGTGGACATTGTTAAAATACTCGAAGCCTTGCATATAGTAGCTGAACAAATATCGATCGACGTGCATGTAGCGTTTGCCAATTTTGATTTCCAGGCTGTCGAACCAGAAGTTGCGCACGGCAATCGCGAGCACCTCGGCAGGAGCTGCAACAGATATAGATATATATTTATATTATAGATTTACAGCTCTGATATGGAGTCTTTACCTATTAATCGACTCTCCGCATAGTTCAAGTGCTTGGCTACAGAAACATCCGAGTTAAATGGCGATAGCAGACTGAGCTGTCTGAGCTCAGATATCGTCAGGCTTTGCATCACGTCAATGGCCAGGGCTTTGTTGAGCGCCTGCTTCTGCTCCGCCACCAGCTCCCCGGTCTTGGCGTGCCATTGGGCGGCATTCGAGTGCAGACTCGTCCAATTGAGCAGCGGAACACTTTGAAAGTACTTATATCGCCTGACCGGAAAGCTCTCATCCAGATCCGCACTGCTCTCGGTGGGACTCAGCGAAAAGTGACTACGACTCTGCAGAATTAGCCCCTCCGATTCCGTGGATGGCTCATTTTCTTTGAAGGAATAGAGAGCCCTCATCCGTTTCCTGTTAACTGCGCTGACGGACGATACCGAGTGGGGGCCCTCGATCGTCTTGAACTTGCGTGCGAAGTGGTGCGCATATCTGTAGTGACCCGGTTCCTTGAAGACCGAATAGCCAAAGAATCCTTGTTTGCTGGGCAGCTTGAATGATGGATTGGCCTGCTTCTTTCCCATTTGAGTGGTGGTTTGTAGTCTAACTGAATTTCAGTTATGTTTTCGACTAACTTATTCGATTAGAAATCGACGCCAACTGAATGTACAAAAATATATAAAAAATGTTAATGAAATGTTTATATATATAGGAAACCTAATAAAATCGATACACTGGAGACCTGAACTGCATTAAAAATGATTTCAAAGAGCACAGCCCTCCCTCTGTCTTAAATTAAGTCATAGAGCTTGATTTAATCTCGAAACTCCCCAATCAATTATTTGCCTAAGACAAAAGATAAATTTACAAATTATTCTGAGAGCACACAAAGCCCACAGGCTCAACTAGGCAACCAGATGCTCAAGCTGACTCAAGCATATCCAAGTTAAACTAATGTGCGGATGTGTGTATCTCCATGTGTAAATTGGTTTAATGCTCAGGTTTTGCTCATTAGGCACAGGCGTTGCTTTATGGGCAGCAAAGCCAACGATTAGAAAGCCAGCCAAATGGATGACCCATTCATTAGTTATGCATCTTGTCCTTGGTCCCGGCGGCAGGTGGGCAGGAATTCTAGAGCGGCTAACTACCCAACAATGGAATGGCAGCCTAATGCCACTTGGCTGCTGGTATGTCTGAGTAGCATTTCCTGCCAGACTGTTTGTCTGTGTACCGCTGTGATAGCAGCTGTCAACGGACTGTGCTGACAGTCGGATCAAGTAACGGGCAGTTGGAAAACACCTTCCACGGCCAGGCTTAAGCAGAGATACCTGGCAATGGCTACAGACTATGTACGCAGCAAAAACAATTTACTATTGATACCCCGAGCTGATTTCGGGTATATTGAATTTGTTGAAATATATGGAACAGCCAGATGAAATACTTGAGTTGACTTAACCCTGTCCGTCAGCCCAGAGCACACATCAAACTCAGAGGCACTGAGATTTGCAGACTTCAGTTTGCCACTACAACTGCCTCTTCACTTCGTGGAACATTGATAACTTCGCTTTATTCTATTCACTCAATTCATATTGATATCAAACGTATTTGTTTAAAGTATGTATATGAACTAAATTCCTACAAAATCCCAGACTACTCCAATTATACCTGATACCTGCCTCGCTCTAATAAAAAACAAATTGCTGAATAACCTAACATAAGGTATCTCTTAGTCGTCTACACCCTTCTAGACCACTCTTACTCCTTCTTATGCTAACTGTCCCAGCTCTGTAAACAAGTTTTGTCTGGCGGACAAGATAAATAGCATTGGCTGCTTTTTATCTATTAGCTGTCTTGTCTGTCGCCTTCCTGTTTGAAATATGGTACAAAATACTTTAAACTGTGATTGTCTGTCAATTGGTCCGCCCCAGACTTCAGAGAAGAGTAAAAGAGTAGCAAAAAATTGCAGTAAATTGCTGATGAGAGGTTATACAACCGGTTTAGACCTTAAACTAAAGGCATACAAATGAAATAAAAATCGTTAGTACATATACCTTCTTTTCTTTTAACATATTTGAGGCAGGCTTTCCTATGCGAGGATGATGATAATAAAAAAAAAAATATATATTAAATATTTTATAATTTTCCAATAAGTTATATGAAAATATAATGAAGATGAGAATGATGAGAATTTAGAGAAAATATTAAATTCTGATTAAATATATAAAGATGATATAATGAAGATGAGCATAATGAGAATTTAGTAACAATATAAAAATCTGATTAAAGCTGATCTAAATAATGCAGCAGCAGCTTAATAACCCGTTACAAAATATCATACATTTTTAAGTAATATTATCCACAACATTTTTAAATAAATGCTATATATCCACTAAATCAATTTTGCTTACTAAACATCGCCTGAAATAGTCCCAATGGAATATTCCAAAAGGATTTTCAATTGATTCCCTGCATTTCACAGATGAACTGCTTGCTCAGCACATGAGTTATGATTGTGCGCAAATCTATTTGCCAGACCTAGCAATATTTTCGCAGAGTCATATATCATTTTTATGTGTCTGCTGTAACGGTAAAATGTTTATTTAATTGCGCCCGAACGGAAGAAAAATCATAAAAACTAAAAAATGTGCCAAAAATATAGAAAAAAATATGAAGAAAATAGTTTTTAGCAAAAGGCAGCAGGAAAACAAAAATCAGGTGAAATATGATTTGGGTGCATGATAAATCTAGCGAATGAAATCTGTAATATATGCAGCTTGACCTAAAATTTAGATTTTAGAAAGAAGAAGGAGAGATGGATATATAAAAATATAGCATCAGCAATATTCTTATGTATTTTTATCATAAACATAGTGTCAAATCATTAGCTTATAGAGATATAGAGAGACCAAGAACTTCCATGGACGCTGAGCTTCCGCCAGATATTCCCGCAAAAATCAATTAAACTAGTTTTAAAGCTTTATTAGTCTTTGCCTGTAAGTCGATATATCGTTCGGGCCAGTAAAGTCAAACTAATAATGCGAGTTGGCGCTTATAAATAATATAGAGATAATTATGACTCGCGCATATGCCGGCCCTGGCAGTGTCAACTAGTTTGCTCCTTTCTGTTCCTGTCCGTGCATAATTCGTGTGCCAAACTTTGTCCTGGGCGTTGTTTGCAGATTGCTGTGGCTGCGCACCTGATAAATTTTCAGATTTGCATGCTAATGAATGGCGCGAATCCGCCAGGTTTCCTTTAAGTCTTTAAGTTGTTCGTTTGCATCAGCAATCGGATGGGAAAGGGACAAATTTATAAAGGTGTGAGACGCTCGCATGTTTGCTCTACTTTTATCAAACTTTAGTTCAATTTTTATTTTTACGTGAATTTAACACCTAAATTTGTGCAGAAATAACAGACAGGAAGTTGTTCTCTTACGAAGAGATAAGTGCTCTGCTCAGGAAAAACATGAATTTCTTTTATTTAGTTTTTCAATTTTGGCCAAAACTTTGCAGTTAGCTCGTCTCTGCTGGCTCAGCTGGCGCAATTTTGGCGACGATTGCGTTAATTTACTCCCATCACGTAGACATTTAACATAAATCAGCCTGTGCGCTGCCTGCGAAATGACGTCAGTTGCTCTGGGGCTTAACTTTGTTCAACTTTCGTATATGCTTGAAATGAAGTTTGAGAACTGCCGGTGCAAATTGCAGAGCGATTTGCATGCCAGAAGAGAGTTGGCATTTGTCTGTTCACTTTTATTGCCACCTTAAAGTCAGCGACTTGGCTTAAGCTCATATTCCGAGTAGCTGCAGCGAAGGGAGAATTATTTAAATATTCCGCTCAAGGCTGCAATCTCTGCTCGATTAGCAGCGTATTTAATTGAATCCTCTGTGAATAGGAAAATGGCAAAAGAAAAATCAACAAAAATGGAGCGAGGCAGTCGGAACAAAGAGCGGAGTTTAATTAGGGGATAATCGAATTGCGAATCAGCGATTCAAAGCAATTGATTGATTAATCATTGTCCATTTGATCAGCTGAGCCACAATTTAATTGAAAGCCATTCAAGTAATTCGGGTGAATCACCTCTGAGAAGTGAATATGCACATCTCCAGCATTTTTTCTCGTTGAGTGTAATGAAAACATATAACAGAAGCAGAAACTACTCAAATGGAAATGGAAAACTTGGCAGCTGATTGATTATTTTGATGTGCTTCGCTCGCATTTCGTGTTCGATTAACACATGAATGAGTTTGTAATACAAAACAAATGTAATTTAGTGCAGCTCAAGCATAATTAGAAAGTCTGTAAAGCAGCTTGCATACAAATATCTACTTATCGCATATGCCTGACTAGCTATACCCTGCGCGCTATGCCTAAGCTGCCTGCTAATTGTTTTGACAACACTTAACGCATCTGGACGTAGCGTACACATCCAACAATACTGCGCAAACAGCATCAACTATGCTAGTTGCAGCCATTTTAATTAAAGCCAAACACATTTATGGCAAATATTTTTCATTTGGCACACAAATTGCATAGCGTTGTGACCCAAATTGCATTTAGTCGGAATTGTCAATTATTTCCTTTTGGACTGCACTCTGTGGCTCGCTCTCTTTGTCTGTATGTCTGTCTGGCTCTTCCTGGTTTGCGCGTTATGCTTCCTTTCGTGGTTTTTTTTCATTAACTATCATTTATCTAGTCGACAGACATTTCACATATCTTTGGAGGTTTAACATTTGGAATATGTTTTTATGTTTAGTATAATCAGGTCTACAGTCTGAGATGGCTGTCTGCTGGCAGCCTGGTACAAAGGCTTTCATTTTTCATTTAAAAAATAAGAAAAAATGTGTAACAATATGATAAATATTGTGGAGCATGTGCATAGTTTGGCTAAGATTGTATAGGTGCTATAGGTATATGCCCACCCACTCTCCTTTAATATCTCTCATATAATCTCCCTTATCGACAATGCTTGAGGAATGCCTTTATGCACGAAAATATTTATGGAGCTGATGGTAATAAAGCATATGAAATATTTAAATAACCATGGCGATAGACAGTGCAATAATGGCAGAGCTTAACGCAGTTCGGCAAACGAGCCGCAGCGCTGGCTTTCAATTGCGAACAAGCGGTCAAAAGGAGGCTGCACAGCAATTAATTTGTTTACACTCGAAATATACATGTGAAAAACGGATTCATTTGTGGCGTGCAAAAGCTGCTCATGTGCATTGTCCTTTGAGTGGCCAACTTAATCAGAATGTTCTTCACGACTCTTGCGTGAATTTTCATTAAAAAAAAAAGAAATAAAAGAATAAAAATATGATAAATATTACAAGTGATTTAAAATTATGTGAACTGCATTACGAGTTGCTGCGGATGAAGAAATCTATATATTACTAGCTGTCACGTCGTATTGTGATCTAAATTATTTTTATATAATTTCTAGTTCAATCTGTATGTGGCCAGAGAGTCTTCAGTGTGTGGTAAGTGCTTAAATAGTTAATAATATTAAGTAAATTTGTGAATAGTATTAAGCAATTGTTTTATTAATAATTATTAATAGTCTTATTTAGACTATTTAGAAATATAAATATAAATATATGTATTAATTAATTAATTAATTTATTTATTTATTTTTAATTATTGTGAAGAGAAAGCGTTGTTCTCTTGGATACGCTGCTTCGTTCTCTCAACATAAGCTGAGCATCATGTAGTGTTTAAGAAACATTCGAAGAAGGAGGCACAGCCTAAGGGGATAAGATCATAAGGCTAATTATATAAGTGTGCTATTACGTAAGGAAATTACGTAAAGAAATTACGTAACAGTATTCTGTTACGTAATTTCTTTACGTAATTATTACGTAATAGCTAAATAACGAGAGGGTGTAGGAGCATTGGAGCAGCAATAGCTGAACATATCTAGAGAGCAGAGCCATAAAGCAGAGCTCAGAGCAAGAGCCATAGAACCAGAGAGCAGAGCTAAACAGCAGAGAGCAGAGAGCAGAGCCAAAGCTGAGCCAGAGCAGTCCCATTGGCAGAGCCAGAGATGAAAACAGTTGAGCTAGATCTGGAGCAGAGTAAGCACAGTTGAGTCATAGTTGAGCCGCAGTTGAGTCAGAGCAGAGCCATTGGCATTTTAATTCATAGACATCTCAACGTTGCTTAATTGCACTCATTATCTTTCAATTTTGAGCTGCTTCACTGAGCCTTTCCAATTAATTGCTCATTAAACGGGCCGCGTCCCATTGATGAAAAGTTGTGCAATTTTGCGTTGCCTTTTCGGCATCGACTCCATCAATTATCGCTGACTACATTAAAATGCATTGCGAATCAAGTATCGAGCGGGTATTAAGCGAACAAAGGCAATGCGCATTAAAGCTGCTCTCACTCATTGGAAACTCAGTTCAAGACTCAGCCCGACGCGCGGATACCCTGGCTGACCATTGTGCGTGCCAAGTCAAGTCAGGTGAAGTGCATTGAGGAGGCCTCGCACTTGTTTATCAAGTCGAATGTTTTGTCATTCATTCGTTGCGGCACTTGGGCTGCATTCATTTCAATTTCACTCGCAATGCAGTCAAGCGTTTTACGAGTTTACCTTGCGACTGTAGCCAAGGTAAACTGTGCTTAACCAAGCGACGGCGAGCAGGCGAGGCAAGGGTTACAGCCAGCAGCTTATAATTGGGCAATTGTCAGCCCCCTCAGGCAGTGGCTTTTGGGGTCACTGGTTTGTCTTCTGCTGCTAATGTTGCGGCTAAACTTTCTTTTGTCTGTTGTCAGCGGCAAGTTTTCGGAGCGCAAACTCAATTTAATGGACATTTTTTTTTTTTGCTGGCTTGAGAAATGTAGACAAGTAGGAGAGAGAGAGAGATAGTCTTGGGCCTTGAGCTACATTCATTGGGCTAGAGTACGTTGACATCTGATGCAAAATTAAAATGAAAATTTAAAAATAATTTAGGCTAAATTTGAATTCTTTTTAAATTATATAGTAATGAGAGCTAGTCTCGAGGCAAAGTATTTAATGCACTTAAATTGCTAAAAAATTTCCAGCTATTTATAAAAAATTCATAAGCACAAAAATAGCCGAGTTATTATTGAAAACAGGAAGACAGATAAAATAGCCGGGAAATGTAAGCAACCGGAAATTGATAAATTTTTAATTTATTTTATGGCAGGCTCTTTGACACTGCTCTTTACTTAGCGTTTATTACACTCAACGCTCTTTAATAGTAAAATTTCGTCAAATTTCTTTAATTGCAAAATCATTTCAATATGATACAGAAAGGTCAAGTAAATATTTTGCTTTGAATGAATGCTTTGCTCAACAGCTTTCTCCCTATTACTTGCTGCTTTCCTTTTGTCACTCGAGTGGCATATGGAGACAGCATGCCACGGCAGACAATATGTTTGTCTAGCTTTTGTTTCTAGCATAATATCCACTTGCAGAGAACTTGCCCTGCTGCTGCAGTGCAGTATGAGAGCCTTGAGCTGAGACCTCATATACGTAAATATAATAAAAAAGAACTAAGTCTACAATAAGTAAAAAGCAACAATATTCAAGCTGACCTCGCCTAGTCATGCTTGAGTTGCCAAAAACATGCTCTTTGACTACTTTCAGAGTTTGTGCTCTGATGGCATTACAACAAATGCCTCTGATAGTGGCCTCATAAATATCTGCTTATGGATTGATGAACCCCAATTAAAATAGTTGAAATATTATAATTTATTAATATTTTATTCCCATTTCACTCAACAACAATACAAAAGATTTTTGAATAGCCAAACAAAAGGCTTAAAATCGTCATGTTTTGTATCAAAATATTTGACATTTTTGTTGCGGGTCCATAGAATTGCGGCGGGTCCGGCACGGCACGGCACGTGTTTGATATTATTCAACACTTCTGTGGGTTCGACATTCGATTATTTATTTTTATCACGTACAATGGCGCCCAATAACCGCAAATGCCCTCCTCTGGGACTTGGCGTAAACACAAAAAAGCGAAAAGAGAAACTTGAATACATTTAAGGTTTATGAACCTGCAAATTTAAATTTGATATTGTGCAATTTTCTCCAAAATTATGCTTCCTGCCGCGCTCATTTCGTATTTTAATTTATGCAATTTATTTGCGTCTTGTCATTTAATTAGCATTTTATATGCTTTAAGAACTGAACTGATTGATAAACTTGAAGCAAAATTCAATATTGGCGTAACACGAGAATTTGTAAGAAAATGAAGAGATCTGCGCAATTTAGAGAAATTCTTTAGCAGAAATTGTGAAAGAAATTCTTGCATGGAATCAAGGCAGATTTTTTTTGCTGATTTGAAAATATGTAGAAAAATTTAATGAAATTATTTAAAATATTTCAGAAATTAATTTTTTGGTTTTTGGAATTTTCTAAAATATTTATTGATAGTTATTTATATTTTTTATATATTTATTTATATTTATGTATAGCTTTTTATATTTATTTACATTTTTATATATTAATTTTTATATTTATATATTATATTATTTATATATTTTTATTATATATTATTTTATATATTTGTATATATTTATTTTATTTTATATAGATTTTAATATATATTTATATATATGCATTTATTTATGACTTAATAACTTGTCAGTCTTCGTCTTCAGTCGTCACTCTTCAGTTGAAAATGCATATGGATGAAGTTCATTGAGAAAATATTTATGCAACCGCATAGCATTGAGGCGAAAATAAAGTTTTGACCGTAAACTATTTGTGGCTTCGTTTGCTGTTTCCGTTGCTGTGGCATTGCTTTCAAGTTTGCACAAACTTTCAGCGCAAGAAGACAGGTTTGACTATGCGTGTGCGTGGCTTGAGACACACTGATTCATAACCAAGAACGCACCTCTAAAACCTCTAGAAATGAAGCTGTGTAAACATCTGGTTTGTGGACACGACGGCGTGCAAATAAGTTTTTCAGCCTCAACAAATCTCAAAGTTTTTTTGACACAAATAAAAATATATTTGCGGATGACTGATTGGATGGATGGTTGGATATAAAGTATATTTATGTAAAAGTAGTTGAGGAAGAATAAAAATATTGACGGATTGTTATGTTATAAACTATAAGAATACAATCTGATTTTATTTCTAGTAAAAGAAGTTTGTGGGGTCAATAAAGAACCTTAACCACTAGGATTAAACACTTGCAAACAGCGCTGGAATTTTGTAAATAAAGTTTAAGGGTTAAAACAAGACCTATAAAGCCTATATAACAAATTGCGATAAAATATATATTTTATAATAAAATTAATTGCTTAAGCAAGACAGTAAATCTCCCTCTGAACCTCTACCTTTATTTAATCACTAAGTCAATAAGCTGAGTTAAGTTATACACAGAGCTTGTGGCTTCCGGCTAGTCAAGTCGCCTCGAGTGCTGCTTGTAGTTCGAGCAGAAATAGTTTATTAAGCCAATTAAGACAAGAGGCATTTCGAGAGCTCATCGCAGGCTTGTCAGTCTGCTGCACACGAAAGCCTTTTATATCTATTTAATCAATCAAGCACTAAGTACCCGAGGCCCGAGAGCTGCTTAATATATGATGTTGGTTGATTCAGTTGGGTTTGCCCAGCTTAATTCTTGCTGAGACGATTGGTCTTGAAACCCAGCCGGCAAACCACAATAGAAATAGTTTTTGGACTCAATTAGTTGCACTTGTGAAGCGTTCGCACTACACATTGCCTGGGCTGTTGTGTGACTTTATCCTAGAGCTTCCCTAGAGCTCTATTAAATTAGTGATAATCTTGCAATTTGTTTACAGCGAATACATTATCTCAGCACTTACCACAAGCCAGCCCGAAGGTAGCTAGGTCTAGCTGCAGCCTTGTTTACTCTTGTATACATGCGGATAGTAATAATGGCTGCTTTTGGCCGCCTGCCAAGCGCTTTGAGTGCGTGCAGCTGACTTGGGCTCGTGCATAAATATTTATTAGCACTTGAATTTGGCTATTAAAGTGCATTTTCCGATAGTTTCTAGCAACATAATTATGCGCTTAAAATTTACAAACAAACTAGAAAAAAGTTTGTTTGCAGTTGCATATTTTGCATGCATGAAAAAAAGTGTGCGAAAAAACTTATTTCACGCTAAATTACACGCGGCGACATAACGAGCTCTGAGGGACATGTTGCTGCTGCTGATAAATTATGGACGGAAAACGAATTTGTCAGAGTGGTTATATGCACTCACACACACACAGAGTACTCTTTATGTGTGTGTGCATATATTTATGGGCCCATTGAAGTCGGTCTATTGGAGAAGCAATAACTATGACAGTTATAGCTGCTGCGAGAGCACTGCTTGGTGTCTAGACGGCAGAGATAATCCATAGCGCGCATAGTTCATTTTGAATTTTCCATTTGATTGTCTCTTGGCCTGGCTGAGCTCTAATAAAACGTCAACTCGGTCAACTGCTTTTCGTGTGGCCCATCAAATTGATTGAGTGTGAGGAGAGAGATGGAGAGCACTAGCTCGTATAGAGTTATCAATATAGAAACTCTTCTCCGTCTCTCTGCAACAACTTGAAGTAAGTTGTATCAGAAAACATTTCACTTAGTTTATTTTGTCTCACTTTTAGAAACCTTAAACTCATTTGATGTTGACACTGACCCGCACAATGAGTCCCTCCTTCAGTCGCTCACCTCTAGCTGCAATTTATCTCATTATATCTGCGTCCGATTGCTGATGTGATTAACGAAGCTGCCTTTAAGCTAGCAAGCGCTGCAGCTGGACAGCTCCAGGCGGAGCTATGCGTTAATTAAATGTCAATTATGCTGCCGACTGAAACGAGCCTTCTGACTCCTATTGCAGCCAGCCTTGGCTGGCCTAGAGGCCCAGCCCGCTGCCTGCCTTAACTCGTGCTACTTTCTGACATTTAGTTTTTCGCTTAGGACGTGCTGCGTTGGCATGGCAGTCGCTGCAGTCCCCTGCCCCTGTCCCGTATGCAATTTGTCTTTACACGCTTTTTGTGGCCTTTTTACGAGCCGCGTCGCTGCTCTGTAACTGGATGTCGCAAGAGCTGTGTGCCACCATCTACTTTGTGCTCCAACTTTTATTGGACTCTACTCACATTTCACAAAGTCAGCCAGCGCCGTGCATGCTTAATTCAATCCAATACGAATTTCTGACATTGGCGCTCGTTGAGTGATGCTAATGCGCTCTTGGCCAATGAATCGTGGACTGCGAGCCGTATTGGCTAAGACATGACTTATATTAGATATATTGATTTAGTGCCTTTAACTAAGAGTTTATTACATGTATTTGCTCACAGCAATTGTATATATACATTATACATATATTTTGTAATAAATTGTTAAATAAATTTCTGAATAATATTTATTTGCATTTATTTGCAGCTTTGGCAATCACTTTAGCTAGCTGAACTTGCCCCGGGCAAGTGTAAATATGAAAGTTCACAAAGTGTTTTGCTTTCATTTGCTTAGATATATACAAGTAAGAATGCTCTAGTCGAGACGGCTCGACTAGGAGATACCCTGAGCCCTGCGAAGTGCCGATACTTCAAATATTGTATGCTTAGTTTACATATACATATATTGCAAGCAACACATACACACACACAGACGCACGCTCAAGCACACGCTCTGCCAACTGCGCAGTTGCCGTAGCGACAGCGCTTGGGCTGCAAGACGCCTACGCTATGGGAAATTAAATGTTTAATAACTTTTTTTCTAGCAGGACTTTTTGATTCAAACTTTCAGGGCATGATTATGTTATTCATATGTGTGTATGTGCCGAAGCACAAGTCTCTAGTATTTGAAATGCGTTTTTTGCAAATTTAGGGCGAAGGGGGCGTGGCATCCAAAATCCAAAAATTACAAAATGTCTGCATTCACAACAGGAATCTATATAGTGAATTTCAGGTCTCTAGCTCTTACGGTACGTAAAAGAGACGAAAAGTTATCGAAATTTATCGATAAAAAGAGAACGGGAAGAGTTATCGAATTTTTGAAAAAAACTCGTATAGCGTATGGTATTCAGGAGTATACATGTCAAATTTCAGCTCTCCAGCTTCTGTGGTTTACGAGATCGCTGCGTTCACACAGACGGACGGACGGACGGACGGACGGACGGACGGACGGACGGACGGACGGACGGACGGACGGACGGACGGACGGACAGACGGACAGGGCTATTTCAACTCAGCTCATCGAGCTGATCAAGAATATATATACTTTGTATGGTCTGCGACGTCTCCTTCTGCCTGTTACATACATTTTCACAAAAACATTATACCCTGATTTCCCATTTTCAATGGGCTCAGGGTATAATAAAGCATTTAATTAAAAAGGGTTTTCTATACCCTGTAGTCTCAGAAAGCAGCTGTAATTGTTAGAGATAAATATCAGTAAGAAAAATAAATAGTTTCAGTTTCAGTTTATATAATCTCTGCTTATGCCTGCCTGGAAAAGGTAATAAATTTAGGCATTTGTATTCCCCTTACCTCCGCTGCCCACTACAGCATATCTGTGCGTCTGTCAGTTTGAGCTTCTGCTCTTTCCTCTCCACTTTATTTGCATAATGAATTTGTAGCTGTGTATAACTTTCAAGTTGCTCACTTTTCATATGCAAATTGCTCAAAACTTTGCCTGACATGCTCTGCAGTTTTATATGCCATGCTAATTATAGCTTTTACATGCGCCACATCAAAGCTGACCAGCCGCATGGCCACTTGGTACGAAATTAAATTTTAATATCACTTATGCATGAGTCTCTGTTAAACTGTAAAAAGCTAAATACTTAGGCTTTTTGTGAATCTATTTTATATAATTATTTCTGTTTTTGCTTCTGTTTCAATAGCTTAACTCAGTGGGCAGCTCTATCTTAACTATCATGTGCCATTGCTTGCCTTTGCAGTTGAGTGTCAAAGAGTAAAAGTTAGGCAAATCTAAAAAAAAACCTGCATTACATGATTGCAGTGCTTTGTGGTGCTCAGTTACTGCAACTCAAACAGCAACATAAACACATAAAGTCATCAACAGGCAGACGAGCTCAACTTGATGACGGAGCACACTTGCCACAAAATGTAGCATACTTTTGTGCGTCGCCTTTTTGCATCAAGCATGTGCCAAAAAGTAATTGAAAGCTGCCAAAATGCAATTGCATTCTAATGAACTTTTTTAACTGTTGCTGCAGTCTAAGCAGAGATTCGATTTGCCAAATGCAATCGCTCTGCTGGTCATATGGAAGTCAAAATATTTTGAAGGCAGCAGCAGAGCTGGTGGAGCTGGCTGAGATGGAGTTGGGGATTGTGTTACAAGTTGAAATCGAAATTGAGTTTTTGAATACAGCTCAGTCTTTACTCAAAGCAGAACAGATAATGAAGTAGGCCAAGATCAAGCTGCCAAAAGCTATAGCCAAAACAGAAGCATTAACAAAACTCATTAGCCAAGCAAGCAAAAGTCTTCTAAGATTTAACTAGATTAAGTTGCCATATTAGGTAGTAGAAAAATAGTTTAAATAAAATAAACACATTAAAAAAAAGAATTCTTCATATAAAGACTACTCTTTAGCTTTAAGCAAACACTTGCATATCTTAAAGCTTTAGAATTCAAGCAAAATCTAACTATAAAGCACTTGCCGCGCCTTCAACCAAAGCAGATACATAAAACGCGGCTGGGCTTTGACATTTTTGTTGACTCAACCCTCGGGCACCTTTTATGAGGCGTGTCGTTTGGGCAGCTGGCAACAAGGGCACTTTAGCCCGTCAAAGATTATCAGCTCAGCGCCAAGTTACTCTCGTCGAGCTGTATCCTGCGAAAGACCATTGGGCATGGCTGGGTTTGCCAATTTCTGAAACAAAGGCAGCGTTTATCAATTTGGTGTTTTCCTTTTCATTTGTGAGCTTTATCTGCGCTTACCATGCCAACCACTTTGTTTGTCTTAATAGTCAATTTTATTCGTTGTGCTTTGCTCTCCATTTATTTCTTTGCCTTGCCTTCCCAGCAGTTTCTTTCTCAAAATATTTTCCATTTCCGTTTGATGCTATCCATTTCCAGCAATTGTGCTCTGATATTTGTGGCATCCAAAATCAATTTCAGAGCTTGCAACTTGAATTTAATTTTCAATTTGAGCGCAGAGTTTACTAATTTGCAGCAGATATAAGCTTGGAGTTGTGGCGTGATTACTTTTTACTTCTTTCTACCTATGCACAAATGTATAAGAGCTCAGCTGGGCAGAGCAAGCAGTAAGCTGTAAGCCCTGTTTGGAAGTAGTCAATAGCCTCAAGAGCTGGATCACTGCACTCTAAACTTTGCGCAGTAAAAGCTCTATATATATATATTTAAATGATATATGTTTTATAATTTAACTCGTTTGATTGAAGTTGCTTGAGTTTTGCTTTATTTTTTATGTTGAGTAGGTTGAAAATTGAGTGAGGTATATTAGTTTAGGAAATAAGGTATATAACAGGGTATTAAAGTATATGTAACAGAAGAAAAAATAAAGGTCAAATTCAGCACTTCTAATAAAAAAAAACTTGAGATTGGATGTGTGTGTATGAGGTTTATAATAAATAATACAATGTCAATTAAATTTCATACTATATACAAAGAAATGAATAAATTGGTATTATTACAGCTCAACTCTCCGTTAAGGGTATTCCATAGACGATCATTGCCTCAATCTCGACTATTTTTCATTGCATTGCCAAGAAGAGACTGCCAGCTACTGCGAGCTGCTTTAACTACACGCACACACACACACACTCAGGTACACGCACACCCTCCCCCCACACACACTTCGCCCGCTCCGCAGCTACTTAAGGAATCTCTTTGAGATCAAGTTATGTGAAAGAGTTCATGGAATTGCAGCCCAGACGAAATGTTCTCTCTTGCCTCGCATCATAGTTTTTCAAAGTCAGCTAAGCTTTGCGAAATTGCGAACTGCAATTGCGAATGCAAGACGCAAATACTTGAGCAGCGCTCAATGCATATATTCATGATGGCGAAGAGAAGACGAAACTGATTGCATAAAAGCATTTTTTATTTTCACCCTTGCAAATAGTTAATAACAAAATATTTCGTGCCCCCTACGATACGCAGATGTTCTCATGCCTCAGGCACAATAAAGAGCAACAGTTTTCGGCATATTGGCATTTGCTGCCGAAGGACCCGCAATTATCCACCAATTTCTGGCGCAGATGCTGTTGGCCAGTTGAGAAATGAATATAATTAATATAATTTGATATTTCTGGTTCAGCTTACAGAGGACATAGTCAGCGAGGCCGGCATACTGAATCGGTAATCCGATGTTTTCTTCTTCAGCGTGGGCAGCAGCTTGGTCGTGATCGGCATGCCGGGTATCGCAGTTGCTGTACCAAACTTGTTGTTGCTACCAACTCTCAGGTCCAATATGCACAGGCAGATGACCAGAAAGACAACCACTTGACCCATAATCCGCATTTTGAGTTGGCAATTGGGCAGTTACTATTTTTCAATTGAGTATTATTTGTGTTTGCTTGAGGCTTTTATGTGGAAATTCAGTTAGAGTTTTAATGTAAATTGATTCAGATATCAGCTGGCCTGGTTTATAGTAAGAACTAACCAGTTGTCACATGTTTCACGTAATAAAAAGAAAAACAAGCTGAGAGCTTTCTGCATTCGCATTTTACAGTTAATACGGGGTGCATTGCAGCGTTAATCTGTGCGTACCAAGCACTAGAAACTTTAATTGGAAATATAAAACTTTATTGAGTTAAAGCAGTATACACTTCCTATAAAAACTGAACTCAGGCAAGCGCCACATTTTCATTTTCATTTTCTCTGCGTCAAATTGGCTATGAATCAGTCATTTAATGTCTGAGCGACATGCCAATAAGTCAATATTTTCGTTAAGCGCGCAATATTACTCATGTCCGAAAAGTCACACACACACATACACACACACACACACACATTCATGGCTTAAGCGCCATGTACGTCAAGCAACAAGCGTAAATCACAACCCTTAGGCTGGACTTAATATTATCCCTCAGGGAACACTTGAGATTCATTGGGCAATCGATTTCTGAGTGCGGGTGGCATTCATATGTATCCACATTATGCAGAGATAAATAAGTTTCAGCATTAAATGTAATATGAAAAATATATATTAAATAAAATAATAAAAATAATATATATATATATATATATATATATATATATATATATATATATAAATAAATATATAAATAAAAAGTGTATTTAAAAAAAATCAAATTAATAAAATTTAAAAAAAATTATAATAATAATAAATATTAAAAACAAACAAATAAAATAAATAAAACACATTTTTAGATATAAAATAAACACCGTAATAAAAAAAGTATTTTATTTATATTTTTATATATTTTATTTGTTTGTTTTTTAATATTTATTTAATTTTTTTTAATTTTATTAATTTGATTTTTTTTTAAATACACTTTTTATTTTCATATATTTAATTTTATTAATTATTATTATAAATTATAAATTAAATTATTATATTATAAATTATTTTAATTAATTAATTTTTTTTTAATTTATTATATATATTAACTAGTTTTTTTTATTCAGTTTATTAAATTATTTTCTTTTGTTTATTTATTATAATAATTATATTATAATTCTCCATTTCGCGCTCGACATCAAATTGATTCTCCACAATCTCACCTCGATCGTTTTGCAAATTAATTCGCACAGTAAACAAAATTGTGTGTGTGCGCCCTCGATTCCGCTGCAACAAGCTGGCAAACACTTCGATATACAGACGTCCGATTCGAATCCGCTTTAAATGTGCTGCGCGGCAGTCATAATGAAGGCTGACATTATCGCCATTACGGGCAAAGGTAGCCGGACATGGATACGCATAATTTATGCATCGTTTCTCAATGGGGTTTAATGTGCCACATTTGCAGTTTGCGCAGCGCATACGTCACACACGGCGTATACGTATTCAATTCGTTGGAAAAAACAACTTAATCGAGGCATACGCCTGCAACTGCCACTGCATAGGCTGCTACATATTTATTTATGAGTGCTGAAGTTGAACTTTTGCTGGGTAAAGACTACAAAGTTTGCTGTAAATACAAAAATACAAATGTTTAACCAAAATAATTGAAATAAATTCAATTTTACAGTCAAATGGGCAATGACAAAGAATCTTTTTCAGCTGAAAAGAGCTTTTGTTCTTTCCCCACTTGCAGCTGCCGCAATCTTAATAGAATCAAATTGCTGTCTAGATTCAATGATTACTCGATTTGACAGCGAAAAACTCATAATTGTCTTTCTGGCTGTCTTCTAGGAGCATATTGTGCTGCTTGGCGTCCAATGAGGCATTGGCTACACGCCCGATAAACTGCACACAAATAACCCAATGCAGGCTGCATATAACAAAAAAAAAAAAAAAACGAAGGAGAAAAAACTGTGACAAACTTTCGCCTCATCCGGCTGTCGGTTCGTCCCGCCATTTATCAGCCTGCGAGTCGCTGAACAAGTGTTTTGCCGCTGAGCGCAATTTGGCGTGAAATAAAAGTTTTCGCCCCACTTTTATGTTGGGGCTATTATGAATGCAATTCTTTATGGCTGACTCTTGTACATAGTTGGGTCGCCAGCTTATCCAGCTAGTACACTTTTTCAAACAAGTGTTTCAACCTCAACTAAAATATAAATTATTGTGGTTTTTTCATCCAGCCAGTTTCCAGATCATAAACTGAATAGATTTATATTCAAATTTGTAAACAGCTTATATACATAATAAATTCTTATGAGTAAATAGTTAATTAAGCACTCTGACTGCGATTGTTGTAAATAGCAAATTTACAGTTTATAGCAGATTATGCGACGCGACGTGTCAAAGCAAAATTTAATTTATTTTACACAATTGGCTATTCAATAAATTCCTATGAATAATAAACACAAATTAAGTCATCAAAGCAGTGATTGCAAAAAAAAAAGTTTGTTTTTTTACATTGCCATGTCAAAGTAAAGCAAATAATAATTTAATTTAAGTTGCTTTATGAGCCACGATTAAATATGATTTTTTATGCCAGACGGACTTCATATTAATCTATAAATTAATATATTATTTTCATAAAAAAGTAAATTATATGTCTGGTTTGTACTCATTTCATCGCCTTCCATTCTAATTTCATATTTTTGTATCTCAGATCAGTCAATTGCATTTCGCACTCCTCTCTCTATGACGGCCATTTCTAGTCGTGCTCTTTTCGTCCACTCAAATCTTAGCGACCCTGCTCGAGTGGATAAAGTAGCCGGCTCGCTCTCGCTCAGCAACATAAGGGCCTTCTGCAGGCAACAGCTATCTTTGTCCCTCTCTCTCTCTCTCTCTTGGTGTGAGTGCAAGTCTGAAATGAGATGAGTGCAACTAAAACGCAAACTCAATCGGATAGCCAATTAACAGCAGCCTTTGCAAACTCTCAGCCTGTTAACAGACTCATAACAGAATTAGGAAACTAAAAACACCTACCACAGAGAAGCAAGCAATATCACTTCACAATATATACATGAATACAAGAGTCTGTTAGCTCTTGCTCTGTAATTGGTGTTTATAGTTTGATAATTCTGTCAAATTTAGCTGTGATTGGCTGAGCACTTGTATAGAGCCGTACCAGTATTTTGCGTTTTAGTTGAACGCTGCTCATTTCATTCCGAGACTTGCCAAGTAAACGAAATACCTTTCATTCCGAGACTTGCCAAGTAAACGAAATACCTTTCAGTACTAAATACTTTAACTGTATCCAAAAGCTAATGAATAACGAGGTTTTATTCTACCAACTCCTCTGAACAGGCATTCAAATAGTTTGCTTATTGCGCATACCCTTCCATAAGATGCGTTTAAAAGTTTTGAGCACTCTATATTGGAATTTGATGATAAGTTGCTCGTGGCGCACACTTTGGCATGCATAACTTGTGGCTGTTCCGTTACTTTGCATTTTGTGGCACGTCTGCCAGAGCTGTCAAATTTTCGCTTGAGCCGGGGCACAACAAGGAAAATGTTGTACTTGTCAGCTGCTGCTGCCACAGTTGCGTGTTGCGTCTTGCGTGTTAATGCGGCAGCATCGACGAAAAAATTAATAACTCGACTCTTTCACTTTTTGCCGAGGCATGTTGCATAAATAAATTTGGGGCTGCTTAGGCTGACATGCAAAACTTATTGTGCTGCCCCATGGACAGGGCGAAACTGCTGAGAATTGTCGCACAAGAACTTGAATGCAACTCGTTATTGTTGTTGTTTTTTGCTCGTACAAACTTTGCTGAATTTATAACGAGTTTCTGTAGTTTTTACTGCATAAATTACAGTTATTAATTTAGAAAATTTGCTCGCAGCGCGGGCAGAATTGAGCCCTACGTTGACCCCCCACGAGCTGCCCCCGCTGTTGCTGCAGCTGCTGCAATTACGTTGCATATTCCAGAATTTAGATGTTCATTTCACAGTTTCCTCATTATTTATTTCCTGGTCATGCTGCTGTCTTGATTAGCATTGGCCACTGGCTTCGCCCGCGCTGTCAATTTGCTGCGAGCTTCACGTTTCCGTTTCCCCTTTCATCTGCCATCTTGCCATGAAAATTCATTGGCAAACCATTTCCGTTCAATAAATTACTTTGTCCGCAGTGGCAACAAAGCCGATTATATTGACCTGCGAGTGTTGCTCAAATGTCAGTTCGTAAATCACTTTTGCCTAAGGGCTTCACTTTTCAATTAACGACAATTGTCAGGGAACATATTTAGTATTTTAATATTTAAGAAAAATACCATACAACTAGAAAAACTTCAACTAGAACTCTAACCCAAGTTCTAGAGTCCACTTTGTTTATTTATTCATGTGGGTGCAAAACTTTCACCGCAGTTATCTCTCTCACATGTCTGGACTTAATCCACTATTATTGCTGCTGTGCGGCTCTGTGGTCCTCAGTTATTATGCAGATTGTGTTGACATGCTGAGACTGTAGTGCAGACTGCTTGTGTTGTTCGAGTCTGAAGTGTAAATATTTTATGGAATGTCAGCTCGATTCTTGCCGAGAGAGCTGCACAAAACTACAAGCAAATTTAACTTTTTCTGTACACAAATCAAGTTTGGATTAGCTCGTGAAGCACGTACCTTGCCGTGTGGATTTAACACGTTTCAAAAGGTCGAGCGTAGGCTCTCTATCATTTTCGGTCAAACTTTGAGTTCGAAGTTCTAGCTAACATCAAAATCACATTAAACCTATTTGATATGCTAATAAAAACAATTTAATTTGAAGTCAAAAAGTGTTTTTCCAGCATGCCAATGGCTAGGCTCCTCATATTAGTCCACAGCCAATCATAAAGAGCCTGTGTGAGGCGCTTAAGCAGCCATCTTGCTCTCACTCAGCAACACGCAGGTACTAAGTTCAGCAAGAGTTATGTTTGTCTCACTCTCGCTCAAAAGGAGAGGCTGCATACCAGCAATGAGAAGAGTGCGACTAAGACGCAAACTCAGTCGGATAATATGCATACGCTATGCAAGCTCTCAGTCAGGCACTACTACTACAGCAGCTGCCAATCAGGTATTGGCAAACTTAACCAAGAGAATGACACTATCACATCATACCACTTAACATAGCATATATTCATTCTGTACGATCAATCTATCATACAATTTGCTGGAGTCATGTAACACGCTATTCAACATCAGTTCGCAGTGCTGGCTCTGCTCTGTATGCAACACATATACATATATAATCACATGTATTTGTGTCTTGCTCGCTCGCTCGCTCTCCCGCTGTTGTTATGCCATTTTTATGGCTGCCAAGTGTAACAAGCTCGCTTAAAAATATGCATAAGTACTTACACATGTAGATTTGCGCACACACGAGCTCGATTTTGCAAAGCAGCCAAGGGATAAGTATTAAGTTTGCGTTTCGATACAAAATTCATAAATTTAAGCTGTTAAAGAATGCTCAAAATCGAATTAGGTTTTTTCTAAAAGCTTTGGTTGTCAACTTAGAAAAAACCATAAATATTTTTAGCGTATTTATATCATGAAAAAATCCTTTTCTACACTCGACAAAGGCAAACAAATTGATTTCAGACAGGAACACAGCGATGGCTGCTCAACAACATGGCTTCGCTGGAAATTGTTGAGGGAATTAAATGCATATTTCCGCTTTTTGATCAGAGTTCGTTTGTCCATTTATTTTTTGCATAACTGTCCAGATAAAGCGAACAACAGATAAAAACGTGTCGTGTTAGCAGCTTTGCTTTTTCCAGGTACTTCCACAATGGCCAACTGGGTGTGGGGCAAACTTTTTGGCATATGCAGCGAGAGTTTGCATTTCAATTTAAGTTGGACAATGTTTTTATTTCTATTAAATCAATATTGCATTTCATGTGAATATAAATAGAGGTATGTGAACTGCTAGATTTTCAAATAAATTTCTCATTGAAAAATTATTATTTGATTGCTGCCCACAACAACTTTTTTGAGACAACACAACATAATAAAACATTCAAATTTCATGTGAATTTGTAGTTTTGTAAACAGTGTTGTAAATTTCTATGTTTTTCGGTATGAATGTAAAACTATTTCAAATTGGGCGTAACTACTTAAAGCATATCAAATTGATTGCCAATTGAGCAAAAATCTGATTGGAGTTTTAAACTTAACATATGATTTATGCTCCAATTGGAATGTGGAAAAGAGAATGCAAGTTCTATTCATAAACTGCACTTAAGCAAGGCTAAACAGTATTGTTTTCTGCTTCAACTTTACT
Organism: Drosophila peninsularis; assembly: GCA_035047485.1. Lineage (NCBI taxonomy): Eukaryota > Metazoa > Arthropoda > Insecta > Diptera > Drosophilidae > Drosophila > Drosophila peninsularis. Next base: position 1,546,574 of record JAWNPN010000047.1, on the reverse strand, counting down.
CAAATGCCGATTAATAAGAATACAACTCTCGGCATTCTTTAGAGTCTGCCAACCGAAGCCGCTTCATCTGAGCTTACTTAACAAACACATTCAAATCAGCAAATAGACTTCGCCACGGGGAAAACTTCGTCTGCTTGTTATTAATGCACAAACAATTGGCCGACAGCTGGAACATTTAAGTCAGCCGGAGGACAATGCATTGGCGGATGTCCTGACGTAGCTGTCAGCCATGGCGTAAACAAAACAAGGACATGCCTCAAAGATTTCCGCTCTTGTTAAATGTTAGCTAGACATTTCAAAAGTGCACAACAAGCGAGTTCTTAATGCCGAGCAACTCACGTAAAGTGTGCCGGAATGACTGGAGTGACTGGAGCTCGTCAGAGTTTGTTTCCTGCTGCAAGTCTAAAGGATTTTATTGAATCAAAATGGAGTCTTAAAATGATACATAAAAGTAGAGAGAAGACTTACTAACGGCTGATGACTGATGACTGATGACAGGTGACTGATGACTGATGAAGGCTGGCTGATGACTTATGATTGATGACTCTTGACTGATGGCTGATAACTGATGACTGATGACTAATGAATGATAACTCATATGATTGATGACTGATGAAGGCTGGCTGATGACTTATGATTGATGACTCTTGACTGATGGCTGATCACTGATGACTGATGACTAATGAATGATAACTGATGATAGATTCATGATTTATGATTGATGACTTTTGACTGATGATTGATGATTTATGATCAATTATGATTAATGAGTCTTGGCTGGTGAATCAGCATTCATGACTAATGATTGATGACTCTTGACTGATAATGAATGACTGATGACAGATGACATATGACTGATAACTGAAGATAGATGATGACTGATAATTGCTTGAAAACGTATCTCAGGTACTTATTATAACATATTCTATCTTATAGCAATGCCCTTTTTATTTTGACAGTTTCTCAATCAGAAACAAACTTTTTACTGTTATATATAAATTTATTAATAATTGGTATTTATTTATTAATTTCTTTAAAGCAAACTCGAAACCGGGAGTGCCCTAATACCACTCATAACTTTAAGAGCCGCTGCTGCTGCCGCTGCCAGACTATTTGCCTGGGGTAATTAATTTTCGAATTTGCCTGAGCAGAAAACGTTGCTCCAGACGGAAATGGCGATACATTTAAGTATTTGCGGAGCGATCCGGATGCAGCTGCACTCTGCGCGCTGCTCAAAGGATGGTTTCAGCGCATTGCATGTCAAGCACGTAAAGCAGCTCCGTGAGCAAATTATGCCACTCAGACGGATGGGGGAAAAAATCGCCAGCTTTAAGGCACTGCAAATAACTTTGGCGTGCCACGGCATGCATTTTCTTGCAGCGCGACTTTAATGTTTGCTGGCAAAAACTTAAGTTAAGACTGCAGAAATACACTTGAGAGCTGAAGTAGTTGCAGAACTGTAATTTTCTAACTGCGATGTCAGTTGAAACTAACGTCAGCTGCCACAAGCCATCATTCATGTTGAGCAGTTTACACATGCTCAGCTCCATTGTGTCTGCGTTGGTGCCACGTGACATCAAGTAATTGAAATAGCCTGTCAGAAGGTGAAATTTATTTGCGGAATGTTTTGGAGCGGCTCAGTGAAGGTTAAGAGAACTGTGAATAAATTTTAAAATTATTAAATAATGCTAAAAATATCTTTAATAATCTAAAAAATAATATCAAAAGAAAGTTTTGATCTTTTTCATACAGAAAATCATTTATTTAGATTTTTTTCATTATTTCTATTAACATTTCCTTGATCTGCTTAGCGTCGTTATAAATTGGAGTACAAAAAGAAACTGTATCAATATAATAAAGTCAGTTGACTCTTGACTATTTGTTATGCAGAAGACTTCACTCAGCTTTGGACTTTGCGAATTCTTCTACTTTGTTTCACATTTCAAAATATCGCGCATAACGTATACGCCGTGTGCCCCCAACATTGTGCTACAAAATGTTGTCTAGCTGCAGACTTTGGGCGTATGCTTGTTGTGCCAGCAACAATTACTGTTGACCCAGTCGCAAGACAATACAATGTGGATCAAATGCTTTGTTGACAACTATTTGCTCAAAGTTCTATTAGTCCGCGCTCGCCTGTGCAAATAAGCAGACTTTGTTAAGCTGCTGCTGAATGAAAGATGAATTGATATCGAGACGAAAGGCTCTTAATATTTTATTATATTATTTATTAATATTTATCAAACTATATTCGAACATGAAACGTCTTCAGTTAGTAAACAACAATTTTACTATACAAAATAAATTAATATATATTAATTATTACATTTTTTATTAATTCGAAACGTTCGAGCGTTAGCTGATACATAAAAAAATGTTTATATATTTATTATAAAATTTTCATCAATTTAACAGTTTTTTGTCTTCTATTTTTAAGAGCCGAAGCCCTGGCTTATTAAATATTATGTAAATAATATGTATGGCAGCAATTGCTTTTTGGTCATCTTTGTCTACTGTCATGGCGATAGACAGCAGGAAAAATTTATTTATGTAACCTGAAGCTTTGATAGAGATATTGGTTCCGTGTCAAGTAGGCAATCTCAGCCTGGCTGCAGGGCTTCTTGCGATGCTCAGCAATAAATTGGCTGTATAAAATGAATATTTTTATTTTATTTTTATGGAAATTGAATACCTTAAAAAATAATGTAAGCATACATTTTGTATAATTTAAAATATATTTATATAGTTGCCATAAACAGCTATCAAAATATATGAACTAAGTTTAATGCTTAGAGCTGCCTCGACTCTTCTCTCTATTCGCTCTATACGGCATCCAAAACATGAGCCATTGTCTTACGCAATCTGCACACACGTGCGGGCTTTAAGCCACAGCTGCGTGGAGGGGCGCCGCCAGCTCATGCTCTACATGATGAGCCATTTAATGATGTAGAAAGCCCAGCAGAACCTTTGCCAGTGTCAGTCATGGGTTATGGCACTCGCTCTGCAACGGTTGGCGGGCTTATCTGATACGACTGATGGCGAAACCTTGCATATTGATCCCAGCTTTATTTATTCATGCCAAAAAACGTGCGCAGAAATTCGGGGCAAACAACAAATCAAAGCCAAATCGTACGTTTCGAAAGCGCAGCTGCAAGGCGCAGCGTGTGTAGAGGTGGGTGTGCTGTGTGTGTGTGATGTGTGTGTCTGTTGGCTATGCATAACAATATCGTAACTACTATGCAGATGACAAAAGGTATGCACAATTATTTATTGTGGCATGAAATTGTGAAACAAGATTTTAGTCAAATTTCCATTACGCATACGCCTAGTAAGCCAAGTTGCAGATTTTATTACATGTATTCAGTTGAATTGATGTTGATTCTTGTGTTAGTTTAATATCTGCAGAGTCCAGCCCACACACGATTAAAGATACAAGAGTTCCTCTATCTAAAGCTGAAGTTCCAGATTCTGCTTTCCAGCTCTGTACCAATTGCATTTTCATTATATTTACTTTCCCTCAGAAGCCCTGCAATTATTTAGCTTTACCTAGTCTACCAAGGTTAACAGCCCAAGTTAGAAAACAGCGACAGTAGGTCAAGCAAGAGAGGGAGAGAAAGCAGGAAATTCGCATGAATGAATATCGAGTAAAATGCAAATAGAACGTGTTTGAACGATTGCGTCAGGCAGTGGCAGGCTGGGGTCAAGAGTGAATGCGTGAACAGTTGGCTAGCTAAACAAGTGCACAAAGCACTCAACACTCGACACACAACAGCAGCAGCCGCAGCAGCAGCAGTGGATGCAGCGCCTGCAGTGTCCTTGACCTGCGGAGCATACCAATCAGCACCGCTCCTTGGCAGCTGCTTGGCTTGACAAAGTTATAACAATCGAAAGTTGTGAAACGTTTCTAGAGCAAATTTATAAATAAATATATAAATTATGTTTCAAGTTAGTAAATGTGGCTATAAATCTGATAAAATTGGGTAAAGCAAATGGCTAACTTAGCTCTACTTATATGACATTTTTTAAACTTCTTCTTTAAGCCAACTCTTCTAGGCTTTGCCTGCTGCTAATTGAGACGCTCCTGAGGCGTCATTTCAAGTGTTTGCACTTTACTTTCGTTGCTGATGCCTCTCATTTGGCCTGCAGCGCTTAGACAAGGCTTAAATAAACCGTTTACTACGTGGCTCGTCTGCAGTTTTACAGCTATCAATGTCGTGACGTTCAAGTTGCATTTAAGCTAACAACCTTTGCCTTCAAATGGGTTTCAGTTACTCGCAGTAGATGGGTTTACTCTGATATGTAGCCAACTTGGCATAGTAAAATTCATTTACGGTTCAGCAAAAGCCAATATAACCTCTTAAGGCACATATAGTAACATACGCCCTGCCTTTGGCAACTTGCAGGCTACAATAGCCACTTGATGTGCCTCTCAGCCGAAGCACTGGGATTAGCCTGCTGGCACGTAGAGCTCGCCTTAACGCTAGGCGCAGTTATTGCACCTTCAATCAAATGTCAATTCTTTTGGACTTGGCCTGGGCTTGGGGATTAAACGTGCCTATATTCACTGAGCAATGCCTATATTCATTGAGCAATTTGCTTGCTGCAAGCCTTGCTCTTGCACAATATTAACAATATTTTACTTAGGCAGCTGTAAGTGTACTTACAATTTATATATATTTTTGCTTGCTTTGATTTAAAACTAAAATTGACATAAATTGCTGCATCAGCACAATGCTTAGCATAATGTTTCCATAATACTTTTTTCGACACTCGATTTCTAAAAATAAATTGAGTAAAAATCTTAAGATGCCAACTGCTGACAGCACTTCACGGCACACAGAAATTTGTGCTTTATTTTAAAATTAAATTTATTGCAGTCACTGAATGGGTCTATTCGACGCAATTTGATGTCTATGCAAATCAATATTCTATTTCGTTAGGGACATCAATAAAAATGTCAAAGTTCATCGTGCCGGCTGATAAATTGGCGCACGTTATCATCTATTGGCGCATTATCCATCTTGGGGCGCAAATCTGATGAGTGTATTGCCTCGACAATTCACAAATCGTTTCAGAGCTTAAGTAATCAATTTGTATGCTACTCGAGGGCTGCTCAGCGTTTTCAAAGCAAAGGTCATAAAACATATTATTGCTGAGATCTATGTGAAATGCTTAAAATGAAATTGTTTTGCATGCGAATTTTTTATAGGTGTGTGAGGATGTCTTCTTGTTGAAATAGGTATAGAAGGTGTAGCAAAAATAGAAATAAATTGTCTATGACTTTATAAAGAAATAACCAGACAAGTAAAGGGAATTCAACAATTAAAAAAATATAATTAAATAAAATATAAATTACGAAACGTATTTAAAATTAAATACAATTATATAAATATAAAATGAAATAAAATAATAATGCAATGCATCTCTCCCCGACGGGGAATTGAACCCCGGTCTCCCGCGTGACAGGCGGGGATACTAACCACTATACTATCGAGGACGCTGATGTTAGCGGAGCTAAATTCCGTCCTGAATTCTGTGTAAATATGTCTTCTGATTTAATTCAAAATAAATGCTTACCTGTTTATCTATAAATATGTGTATGTGAATCTAATAGGAAATATATAATATCTATTTATAGCAAATATGTTGATTGCGCAAACAAGTTTTTTTTTGTTTCTGTTCATGTTAAGGCAAAGATCGTTTTTTATTAATTATTAGTATTTTATTAAAAATTGCCTAAGCTTGTTTTAAGCAAAATTGTCTTCATTGTCAAGAGCCAATGTCTAATTTAGAAAATAAATTAGGCTTTGATTTAAAGTCTTTTTTCTCGCTACCTCACTCTCATCCTATTTCTTACCTCTCTCACCGCTCTCTTCCTGCCTCTTTGTCTGTCTCTCTCCCTCTCTCTCTCTCTCTCTTAGAATTCAATTTCCAACTGTTTTTGGTAATTGGTAGCCATCATCTGTTACGGCCAAGTCAAGGGAGCACATTACATTGTTTCTTGAAAAAATCACACATATGCTGCCAGCTCGAGCTGGATTACCAGTTGACTGCTAGCCGTAGCTGTAGCTCTGGCTGTGGCCAGTTGCCAACATGAGCTTTCAATTTTGGAATTAGCTTTGGCCTCACCACCTCCATGCATGTCCGGCAGCCAACTCGCCCAGTAAGTCAGTCGTCAGTCAGCGAGAGTAATCTCCTCAGCTGTTGGCTGCGAGTGAAAAAGTTCGACATGCAATTAAGTCGACTAATCTGTGATGTCAAGCTTGCATGCCACCCGGTTGCATTTTCACGATTGAAAATGCTCAAAATTCATGGTCCTTGTAGTCCCAGCATACGAGAGGTCCTGCACACACACACACATATATATATGATTCTATCACATAATTCATAACGGTTTCACACCATTCATTAGCATGCAAATTTGAAAATATTTCAGCTACTGGCTGCACGTCTCCCCCCACTCGAAGGCAGTTGCACTCTCGGCGAACGTTCGCTTTGTCGTAGCCGCACCACTGCACTAACTGCATTAGCTCGCATGACAAACTTTGTCACACAAATTATGCCCAGCTTTGCTAGCTGAGCAAACTACGGCAATATTTCGAGTTTAACTTGCAGAAATTACTAAAGACACCATATGCAGTAATAACCATTTACTGCTCTGCAAGTATTACTCGTAAATTGAACTAAGGCAAGAGAAATAAATAGAGTGAAATTTTTGCTGGTTGCTTGAAAAAATTCGGGGATATTTTTCAAAAAATTGTTCTCTAGATCTTCAAAGTAATGAAAAAATTATAATACAGAAAATACATTTATATTATAATAAATATTATGAAAATAATCAAATTTAAAACAAATTTAATATTTTTAAAATATTTTTTTTTTTTTAATAAATAAAAAGGAATAAATACAAATGTTTATACAAATAATAAAAATTAATAAATTTCTTGATTGAAAAAATATTTATAAAAAATTAATATTACATTTTTCCAAATTTGTATGACTGAAAAAAATAATAAAAAAATAAGAGTAAATAAATAACAATTAAATAATAAATATAATTTTTAAATAAAATACTGAAAAAATAAATTTTTCTATTGTAATTATTAAAATATAATTTATTATTAAAATTTTTAGTAAAATATAAATTTTATAAAAATAATAAAGGATCATGTAAGATAGTTTGTTGCTTATAAATGCTTATTAAATGCAAGCCAACTTGTTACTCTAGATGAGTATTTGACTAGGTAGACTTCCATGTCAACTTCAACTTCAAGTTGAGCTCTCATTCATCTGTAAACTGTAAATTTAATAATATTGCCGCCGTTGTTATAGCGTCGCTGCTTTGTTTGTGCGCAAGCAAAGTAATCGCTAGCAAAAGCGGCTTGGGGGCGCCGCGGCTGCTATCAATTTATTTACATAAACTCATTTCAGCAATGCCTGCGAAAATTAAACTAAGTGTGTAGCTGAAAATATATATTTACATATGTACGTATATTGGCAATTTGGCCATGTTTACCAGCAGCGCAGCGCAGCGCAGCCAGCCAGCAGGCAGCTAACAATTTTAATATAACACCAAAGTGCACTTAAACGAAATGCTTGAGGCAATTTGCAGTTGCGTCATGGAAATATATGAAACTGGGGAAGCATTACGCAATTTGCGTATCAAATTATCCCATGCAATTTACAGTTGCAAATTTTTATCTGATTTTGTTAGTATGAATATGTTATCGTGTGCCCATGGGACCAATGTCAAAATCATAAAATTGAAGCGAGGCTGAGTCTGTTGAATGCAGCTGAACTATGCGTAGTTATTTAATCTTTTTCAGTTTATTTTGCATGTAAATCAGACTTGAAATGTAAATATTGAAACAGATTAAGCAATTAAAAATTGTTTTTAAATGAAATTGGTTTTTGTTTGTTTGAGAATTAAGCTGAGCTGGTCGTATGCTAATGGCTTGCATGTGCTTTCTTCAAACTCGTGATACTGGCTTATAAAACAGCTAATATTTAATAATAATAAATATAATAATAAAATATAAAAAATATGAGACAATTCTCATAGCAGAGCAAGGTTTCGATCCTCGGACCTCTGGGTTATGGGCCCAGCACGCTTCCACTGCGCCACTCTGCTGCTTGCTACAGCCTCCGCCACACAAAAACTCAAAGAAATTACAAGGCCCAATTGGATTGGCTAATAGTTGGAGTATATCCATTTGATTCTAAGTGCAGTTCGTATTCAATTGAAAAATAAAATATATTTTTTATTGCTTTCAGCTTATTTTATGTTCCCCACATTAAAAGTTTTGCCTAAAATTTGGCCTTACGCTTTTGGCTAAAAACGGTTCAATTTCACGCCTATGTTAAGGTAGCTTGCAAAGAAACTTTGCCAGACAAACTCAGTTACTTTCTTTAGCAAATGAGAACAGGTCAAAAGTTTGACGGAGCCAAGCCACAATACACAATTATTAACTGAAAAATAAAATTCTTTTCGATGCTGTGACTAAAAGTAATTAAATTTGCCAGTCATATTTAGAACCAAATTACGTTAGGCAACATAGTTTAGGCTGCTTTTATTTGAAAGGTCTTATATATAATTATATTTGAGATTCTTATAGTTCGTCCCTGAAAGTGTCGCTGCCTTGAGGCTGACAGTAGTAAAAGAGATGTGAGCTGAGCCTTCCGCACTTTCTCCACTTATGGGTTTTCTGATCAACGTACATTTAAATTTAAATATTGAATTGAATTTTAACAAAAGGTATTTTTAATAAAGTATATACAGAATATTTCAATAAAATTCTCAGTTTATATATATTTCATGGCCCGAAACCCAAATGTCATTCGCAATGAAGCTCAAAGGCAACCATTGTTCTGCGAACCCCTGCGAAATTCAATATGAATTTTTGCAATATTATTAAAAAATACTTTAATCTTTGGCCCGGGCGGCGCCGTGCTCATATTCATACGTAAACCAATTTATCCATTTGTGATGAGCTGCTCAGCCGCGAGCAAGTGAATGCTAAACAGATCAAAAGAGCAGTTGCATCAATTGCCTGCCAGCTGGCGCCCTCGCCTGCTCCGGGCGTTGATTGGAAACTTGGAGTGAAAGGTAAACAAATTTCAAGCTCAGCAGCCGACTGACAACTGACAGCAGCCGCTCACAGCTCGGAGCTCACATGAAAGGAAGACACCCACGCAAGGACCTGGCACACGTGCAGAAATTCGATTTTACGCTTATTTACATATGCAGTATATGTGCCGAGGAGGAGCGTGCATGTACTTAAAAGTTAAGTTATTTATGCAGATATGAGCATGTTTATGCATGAGCGTGAGCATTTAAATAATGATGCGCCCTCTTTTCCTGATTTCATTGCAGCCAACTGTTGCGCTGTCTATTTTTTCCGATTTGTGCATGTGTTAAAAAATATAAATAAAATTTTTAAAATAATTTTAATAACAGCAACACTATAAAAGTAGCATATATGCTCATCAGCAACTTAAAGAACTCTCATCCGTCATCCCTGGCGTATGCGTAATATGCCAAATTAAAGCCTGCATCGGTCTAATTTAAATTGATGCTTCAACTCACTACAATTTCAGCTAGCCCGCTCCACAGTGATAACACTGCCATCTTAGAGGCTAATGAATGTGTAGCCTAATTGGCATTTGATCGATGACACAGTGACTGACACGACTGTGCCTGTTGTTTGTCTAGGCCAAAAATGTGGCACAGCAGCATGGGCCAGCAGGTCGACACGACCTGTTGTCTTTACGCTTTTTCTCGTGTTGCCGCCTAGTTACGACATGGCTGTGGCAGCACACGTAGCCAACGGAACGTGCCACATACCTGAGAGTAGCAGAGAATGATGTGCCTAGCCTAGCAGATGTAATATTTTGACAGCCAGACCCATTTGCAAAGGTCTAGCTGAGCTCAGACTGTATCCTTAACACACTAACATAGGAAAAGAATTTTCTACAATTGTCAAAGTCTTGTTTAAGTTGATGAGAGTGTATTTACTATAAGAAAGCTTTTAACAATTTTCCATTTACCAGCTTAAAGCAGCTCAGAGTCTGTTTTCAGTCTCGCCCATTGCTCAGTTTTTTTACCAAGTTGGGCCGGATCATGATCTGCACCGCCTGCATGGCATAGCCCGGCCCCTGCCACTCATCCCAGAATATGCCATACTCCGAGTCTTCGTAATACTGATCGCGCTTGGTGTAGCGTCCGTTGAGATTGCTGAAAGTGAAATCAATTGAGATAAGCACGAGTCGAGCAACCAATCAGGGCACCAACCTCTGGCCGCAGTTGTTGTACCACCAGCCACCCAAGCAGGTCTCGGCGCAGTTAAATTCGCTCTGGTCGTTATCCCTGTCGAAGGTGGTGAACTTCTGGTGCTCATTATCGCGCATCGAGTCACCAGCATTGCCCGTGTACCCGCCCAGCTCGCTCAGTGCATACTCCTCGCTCTCGCCGGCCACCACGATCGTATGATAATAGGCGTAGCTTGTCTCGTTGTCGAAGTCGGTGAGGTGCACGTAGAGCTCGTGTGGCTCCGACGCCGTCAGGCGATGTAGCTTCTCCAGGCCAATGAAGAACTCGCCACTCAGATTGCCGAAGCCCTCCTTGTACTCCAGCCAATTGCGATTGAATTGTACGCTGCCATCGAGGCGACGCTGCACAACGGTCCAGCCGGGGCCAGCCATCCTGGAGTCACAGGGCACTGCGAAGGCGTCGCCCTGATCCACCTTTATCACATGCACCTCATTTGAGCCTGGGAATGCAGAGCACCCGTTCGCCTCATATTCCACGCCTCCACTTCGAGACGTTGTCGTCTCGATGTCTTCCAAATTGATTTTTAATCGCTCTGCAATTTCTTTTGTTTTGATCTCCATGTTGAGAATGATTTGCGACTTGACGGCGGCGTCGTCCTTCAGTATTTCTATTTGCTTGGCCTGCTCATTGATGATGGTCGTGAAGGTGGCCATGGTCGCTAGTCCTTCATTGATCTGACGATCCTTCTCCTCCAGCCGCGCGGTCACTTCGTTCGCTTTGCTCTGCAGCTCCACGATTTGCTCGGAGTAGATCTTGTTGAGCACCTCCAAGGCTGACTTCTCCTCGCGGCAGTTGGTCAACTCGTCGTTTATTTTGAGCTTGAGGTCTTGAAGTGTCGATTGCTTCTCCATCAGAATTGCTTCCTCGATTTTACTCTTATACTTCGCTTGCAGCTTTTCTATATCGTAGTATGAGTTCTTCAGCTGATTTTGTATTCTTAAAATTTCTAACAAATTCGCTTGAGTCGCGATGATATTTAACGCTACAAGTAGGAGCAGAGTATAGAGCTTTGTCGTCATTTTCAATGTATTTTTGGGTATTTTCTTTGCACTCTTCGCACTGACAACCGTCGCTCGGATCGCGCAACACAAAACTAAACCTCAAAATCCCCAGCAATCAAAATATTATTGTTGAACTCAATGTATATAGAAACATATATATATATATATTAGACACAGTATTTATTTACTTTTGCCGATAAGAGAGAGCTCAAGCTCAAGCCATAGCACACTTTCACAGAACTCGGTTCAAGTGTCAAGCGTTATCAGTGTCTGAAGTATTTGTATAAAATTAATTTAGGGTGTAATTTACAACTGTTCCAGTATTTTATTAATTGCGGGGAACTGAATTGGATGACAGCGTGATGTAGTAATGGAATATGTGTAAGAGACTCAATTGTTTAATCAAATTAGCACACATCTGTCTGTTGTAGCAACATCCACACCTGGCGACCTCTTATGCAATTCGTTTATATATTTAATCAACATTTTTTAAAGCCTTTCCTCTCCCGATGCCCACAATTCAGAGCTACTTTATTGTTTTTAGCACACACAACTTTATTTAGCATACTCAGGTTGGAATTTTATTTATGCGTAATTAAGAGCAATTAGGTGCACCTAGACCGCAACCGGGCTGTGGGAGATGTTGGGGCTACGCTGCTGATGTAAGGCAAGTATTAAAATGAACTAAACAAGCTCCGAATGAAGTTAGTTTTAAATAAATAGATATATAATAAATAATATAAAATATATTATATAAAATATAAAATGTGATATATAATATATAATATATAATATATAATATATAATATATAATATATAATATATAATATATAATATATAATATATAATATATAATATATAATATATAATATATAATATATAATATATAATATATAATATATAATATATAATATATAATATAAATATAAATATAAATATTGCAAGTTTTTACAATTTCCCTCTCTCTCTCTCTCTGTTTTCTCTCTCTCTCTCTATTTATATTAGTTTGATGAGCCGGCAGCAGCGTATCATAAACCAGCTATTGCAAGGATATCTATAGTATATATAAGTACTCAAACTAGTTTGCTGCTATCTGTTCCTGTTCCCGCTCATGATTAGTTTGTGGCACAAACTGTGCCCTGCACACGGGAACAGTCGCTGCTCGAAAGTGGTTTTTACAGCTGGCGCAGGACTTTCCCGACTAACAACTGCTATATTTTCGAATTTGCATTTTAATGAGTGACGCGGGCCACCGTAAATTTTAAACTTTATGCGTTTTGGAGCCACGCGCAGCGCCGGCGCCAGGTATTTGACAGTTTATTGAAAGGCAACAGCGGCCACAGCGAAGCAGGACGTGATGCGCTTTAAATGATATATAAATTTAGCTCAAATCACATATTCAGAAATAGAATTTCAGCTTGAACTATATGTGGAGTTTATGGAGCCTACAATCGAGATCTACATAGCCATAGCTTTCGTTTAAAGCCATTGTCATTGCCATAAACAATTCTCTCTCTCAACTCTGGCTTCAATTTGAGCTTTGCTGTGGTTGCGCGTTGCCCTTTTAATCTTCTAACCACAGACTGAAATTGAAGTATGGCCAGCAGTTGTTTTTATTGCTGTTCGCTGGTCTCCGCTCGTTGTTGTAACTGGCAGTTGGTTGCTTTTGTTGTTAATTGCTTTCAGTTTCGTTGACGTGTTTTATTTATCGCCATTCCCCATGTTAAGCATTTGTATTCGGTCAAATAAATTCCCAGTTGACGTATATAAATGAAACACAACTAGCAGTTTGGCTCGCCGTACAAAATATGCCAACCAATCGAATCGGCTAGCAGCAAAAAAATGGAAAAATATAGAAAAACTCACAGCTCACAGTTCTTTTATAAAGTTCTAGTGCAAAAATTGAATATGCAGCTATCATTGCTCGTAAAAATTGCAACTGAATGTGAAACTCTTTTGGCACCCAACGAGCTCTTCCAGCTGGCAGCCAAAGAAAAGTGCGCGCAAAAGGAAACTGTGGGAAATTAAGAGTATGAGACTTTACGTTCACGAAATTGGCACATATGCCCGACTCTCTCCGCTAACTCTGAGTTATTGTAGATAAGCTTCTATTGTTCACACATTTCTCTTTAATAATTTAATAAGTAATTTTCGGCTGCCTTGCTCTTGTCGTGAATCGAAATTCCCTTTTGAATGTTTCGTGATGCATTGAACTGTTAACGCTTTCAGTTGTGGTTTTGCATGTGACGCTTAAATTGCACTCATTGTGCATTCAGGCGTTTCATGACCTTTGACTTTTAGCCAAAGTCTAGGCAACATATAGAAGATGCGGCGCTCCTAAATCGATGTGCTTTGGCACTGCGCAAAGGTGTCAACAGCGTGGCTTTCAATATCAACTTGTCGTTTTGTTAGTTAACAGCTGTAATTGGCTTGAGACTAACAGGTGTTGTGTTAAACATTTACCTGAGTAAAGTTATCATATATGACATCATCAAAGTGTCATACTATCATACTATCATACTATCATACTATCATACTATCATACTATCATACTATCATACTATCATACTAGCATACTATCATACTTGCATACTATCATACTATCATGCTATCATACTATCATACTATCATACTATCATACTATCATACTATCATACTATCATACTATCATACTATCATACCATCATACTATCATACTATCATACTTGCATACTATCATACTATCATACTATCATACTATCATACTATCATACTTGCATACTATCATACTATCATACTATCATACTATCATACCATCATACTATCATACTATCATACTATCATACTATCATACTATCATACTATCATACTATCATACTATCATACTATCATACTATCATACTATCATACTATCATACTATCATACTATCATACTATCATACTATCATACTATCATACCATCATACTATCATACTATCATACTATCATACTATCATACTATCATACTATCATACTATCATACTTGCATACTATCATACTATCATACTATCATACTATCATACCATCATACTATCATACTATCATACTATCATACTATCATACTATCATACCATCATACTATCATACTATCATACTATCATACTATCATACTATCATACTATCATACTATCATACTATCATACTATCATACTATCATACTATCATACTATCATACTATCATACTATCATACTATCATACTATCATACTATCATACTATCATACTATCATACTATCATACTATCATACTATCATACTATCATACTATCATACTATCATACTATCATACTATCATACTATCATACTATCATACTATCATAATATCATACTATCATACTATCATACCATCATACTATCATACTATCATACCATCATACTATCATACTATCATACTATCATACTGTCATACTATCATACTACTACTGTTATACTATTATACTGTTATATACTTATGGTGAAATAAAGGACTCAAAACATAAAATTTAATAAGCTCTACTAAACTCACATTTACATAAGATTTCTTCAATGTCATTTAAATTGTAGACAACTATGGAAAGTGAAAATATGTATGCATTTTCACACATATTACTTATTATGTACATAGATAATTCTTGCTCTGAGTGCAGCAGATCAGGATTTTCTTAGCTCGTTTTGATTGCTTTTGAATTGCTTTGAATGTCCAAGTTTTTCATGCTGCATGTGGCATGGCATCGCACTGCAATTATCCAGATGACTTGGCCAGAGAGACATAGGGAGAGAGAGAGGGAGAGAGAGAGAGGCTGCAGACAAAAGCCTAACCATGAATATGTCTGTTTTTTGTTTTCGAGATGCCACCAAAATGCATGTATGTGCAACAAATGCAAATGCCCGTCTCGCTGCTGCTCGTGCCTTTGGAATAGCAAATATGTGAATGAAGACATCAGAAATATGGCCACGGCTTTGCTGAGGTTCCTGGCAACTATGTTATGTGGCTCTATTCACGTCACGTTGCGGCTGGCTACGCCGTATGCGCGATGTGCCCCAGCAGAATTTCAGCTCAAAATGAATTCAGTTGCACTTACTTAAAGTGCAACAACAGCAACACTCGCATTGACAAAGTAAACAGCTGTTTTAGAAGCCGCATGAGTGTGTGAGTGTTTACATATGTTATTTGATTACACTTTAAAATTTAATTACGTTTTAAAATGTTAATGAAAAGCTTATAAAAATGTTGAGTGAGTAACAAAGGCGAATGAATACCCTAACTGATTTTAGAGAAAGAAATAATACCATATCATATGATATTAATATTGAACTAATATGAGTTAAAACTTAATCTCAGGCTATATATAAAGCAATTTAAGACTTTAGTCAGTCACTCAAGCAAAAGTCAATCTGCTTTCGATTTAGTAACATTATCCAATATTTACCTCTATCAGCCTGAGCAGTTCCATTGCTCAGCTCCCAGCTCTCAGTTTCCATTTTGAATTCAATTCACTCTACTCCTCATTGTGTTGCATATTTTGTGGGAAAACTGTGTTACCTGCAGCAGTGCTGTCAACAAATACTCGAGGGTCGGTTCGGGTTGGGGCTTTATGCAGCCAGCAATGTCCACAAATTTTACAAAATTATCTCGTGCTCGACGAGCTTGCCCTTAGTGACCCAATTCGCATTTTGGCCAGCATTGTTAATTAATTGTTGTCTCTCTCTCTCTCTCTCTGCCTCTCTTTATCTCTCCCATCCTCTTCCGTTGCTAGTTTTGTTGCGTTGCATTGTGGTTTCATTAGTGGTTAGTTAGTTGACTGCCAGCTGCTCATTTTACGCTGCAACATTGTCGATTTCCAGGGAATTTTTTCGTTAGCGATTCGAGCTGCTGCCAATTTCGCTTCGTATTTACCTTGCACTTTCAATCAGTTAAATATTTAGAGCAATTCCTACGATTTTTATTGCCATTGCTTTCAACCGCAACTCGAATTAGCCAGCTGCCTCAAGTTTAACAACTTTTGCTGCAATTTTAAAGTCGCATAAAGCTCATATTTTTTTGTCAGTTTGATGCAATATATATAGCTCAGGCAGCCACATTGAAGTTGTTCAAACAAACAAAGGCGAAAGCGTGACTAAAAAATTGTTTTTGCATTTGTTTTGCAAAATGTGATATTGGTTTTTGGCGCGGTCAGCAAAAATCTTTTCCAAACTAGTTGCGGATGTGTGTGGTGTGTGTGTGTGTGTGTGGGCGTGTCCATGTGTGTGTGCTGTATCCATTTGATTTGGCTGCCTTTCGGCGAGTTTGCATATTTGCATATCTAGCAAAAATGTGCATCTATCCAGGCATTCATTGGACGCACTTTGCCGCTCCATGACGCATGCCGGGCGAAGGCCACTGCGGATTTGCATGCAGCCATTCATTGAGTGTCACTTGTAGTTCACTTTGAGATGTGTATAACACCAATTTTTGGGGTAAACCCACTAACATGGCCAGGGGCAACAGTGGCGCGCTGCTCTGATCGCTCTCTACTTTTGTTTTCCTTCAGCCACCGGGTTTCCGTTGACATCAAACAGCTCGTTAAAAGGTTTGCGCCAATTAGCACTGCAGCTGCATCCATGGCCAGCAGTCCTTTGCTGAAATGAATGCAAATTTCATATTTTTCGAGCTGCTGCTTATGGCAATTGTTAAAGCGGACACAAAGCGACCAACAATTATATCAAATATTTAACTACATTTTTATAGCACAAAGCAATGTTTGAAAGTTGCGCTAAACTTTTTCTAGAATTTATTGCAAAAAAATAACAAAATGTTGCCTGAAAGCTTTGCATAATTAATTGTGTTTTATGAGCGTAACAGAAATTAAATTTCGTTCAAACAAAAAGTTAAGAGGCGTAGCCAGAGATAAATTCAAGAATATAAGGCTCACTGTTCAAGGAAAACAGGAAATCTAAGTGGTTAACAAACGCATGGAAAAGTCTGTTCAAATAGTATTACGAATTTCAAATATATTTTTAAATATTTATTTATTATATTATTATTATATTATATTTATATACTTTTACTTAATTTTTATATTATTATTATTTTTAAGTTTTTTAAATATTTTTTGAACTTATTATTTACTTATTTATTCATGAAATATCAATCAGTTCCCTTCCAACCATCGAAACATTTCTATAATAATTTTTTATGATGAAGCTAGAGGAGTTTAGGGAACACTTTAGCTGCGACAGCGTTAGGGTCTTGTTTTTGGCCAAAAATTTAAGACAGAGTCTTAGCTCAATTTTGAAGCGTAAGCAAGAATCGAAGAGGAGTCGAAACACATCCAAGCATAGGATAAGAGTTTGATAGAATAAATTCAATTTCAGAAATCTCAGCAGTTTGCCGATTAATGTGAATTATACTCATTAATATTGTCCATTATAATCCACTCTCCAATTTCATATTATAATATGCAGCGTATGCATATTTTCCGTGTACTTGACGCTCTTTATCTTTATCTTTAGCTGAAACAACTTTTAAGCCAATGCATATTCAAAGCTTTTAATTTTCAAATTACAAAAACTGTTTGGGACTAGATGAACTTTCCTATATAAATGAGCCTTTACAGCAGAGCTGACAACTATTATTATTTTTGAGTCACTTCATATATCACATTATGTCAAACTATATGATAGAGAAAGTTTTAGCAGTGTTAGCCGCTCAACTTTAAATGACAAATTTGTGTGCCAAGAGTAAAAATTTTAAATGTAATAAAATGGGAATATTTAGAACTTCTATTAACAACATTTTTTAAATCAAATATTTAATATAAAACTCCACCAAGGCTAGGCAAGACTCTATTTAACAAAGGAACACATATAAAAGGTGCATAAAATTAGCTGAAAGTGGACCAAAGTATACAAAGAGGCATCTTGTACCTGATTAAAGGCTAAGAGCCACGCAGGTGGGGCATGCTCGGGGCTTGCTCCTGGCTTGGCTGTTGATGATAGCTGTGCAAACAGAGCTATCAGTTACGGCTATTTATATATTTGGGACATTCGTTAGAGCAAGATGCTGTTCCTCTTTAAACAAAGGCAGCCAAATGTAGCCCTGGGGGCGACATTTATGAAAGGCTGCCCTGTCGGGCCTCTCTTTTCATTATGCAAAGCTCGAGCTGCTCGACAAAGAGCTAATGCGGCCGGCCATTAAGTGGGAGTAACACGTGCAGGGCCAAAAAGGGCTAACCGCAAAATTACAACACTGCTAAGCACAATTAATGTCAAGTCTCTGAGAATTTCAGGTGAAGATTCTGCCTCGTAACTGAGTCAAAACTTTGCTCAAAGTGTAAAATGGCCAAAAGCTCTTGACAACAAATTGTGGCTTATATATATATTTGATATGAAAAGGGTTTAATGGAAATTTAATGTTTAAAGTTTTAATATTCTATATTTATTTTATAAATGAAAAAAATGTATATATAAAAAAAAAATAAATAGAAAAAAATTTAAAAAAAATAAAAAATTATAAAAAAATATATTTTAAAAGTAAAAATAATAATAAAATTAATATATTATATAAATAAAAGTCAAATAAAAATAATTATAACTAAATTGAACGAATAAAAATAATTTAAAAATTAATATCAATTAAGATAAACTAAAATAAAATACAAATATATTCAAAATTTAGGTATAAAACAAAATAAAAATAAATTAACTTTAATCTCTTGCTATCCTCATATTTTTCGCAACCCTGACTGAGCAGAAAGTTAAATTTTCCGCGAATAATCAATCAAATTTATGCAGGCTAAAATAACTTTTCACTTTTGATTAATAGCAGCGCGAAAAAATTGCTGGTGACACTTCGAAGCCTTTAAAATCATGAAGTCATGCGGATTTTGTTACCCAAATTGTTAAGTCAAGGTTAAGTGCCCAAAGTTTGGCAAAAAGTTGCAGCAAAAATACTTTTTATAAAATTAATTTATGAATATGGAAAGTCCCATGTACAAAGTTGCTATAGTGCCAGAATTTTTGCTGATATGGTTTTTAAATTGCTTCCTTCTGGAAGTGCTCTAATCTCAAGCTCAAATGCCAATTTTGATTTAAAACAAATTTCTATTTTTTATGGCCCATTAAAAACAGAAAAAGTTTCAAGCGTGCAATAAATATAAAAATAATGCTATGCATACGGGCATAAAACCTCAGGCAAATCATAAAAAATTACAATAATTTGAAAAAAAAAAAAAAAATAGAATGTTATAAAACAGCAAATGCCTATAACCTGGCCTAAACCAAATAAAAATGTAAATTCTTATTTTTATTGAGCTCAATGCGAGATCTCAATAAAATTGAGTTCAACATTCGACTTTGAGTGCCGATTTGGCAGCCCTTAAATCATCTTGATTATTTGCTTAATTGAAATTGAATCGATTTGCCGGAAAACATGAAAATTGACAGCACATTTGAGGTGTGTGCATTTTTATTGGCCTTGCCTGAAAGGGAAAAATGAAGGTGATTTGACAGCGCTTGAATGGAGTTAAGACATCATCAAGACATTTGGTTTCGGGTCGGCATAATTCATTCTCCCTGACAGCCATCATCAAACTTTTCAGCCTTTTCTCGAATACATTAAAGGGATTTGAGCTCAACTCCCTCACACACACATTTGCAAATTTATGTAAATCATTTGGAGAACGTGCTGGTCAATTTGTGCAATTCAAATTGAATTTTTATGTGTTTGGGCTCGGGCACAGGTAGCGCACAGCGAGCTGAGAGCCTCTTAAATATTTAGCAACCAGCTGGGCAACAACAACAATCAGTGTGTCAACACAAGGCCGCCTGGTCCCAGAGCCGCAATGAAATTGGATTAAATTCGAATATGTGAGAGAGGTTTGCAGGGGATTGTCTGGCAGATTATGAGCTGCCAAGGCTAGTGCTGAGCAGAATAAGAAACTCGAAGTCAAACTTAAGATTGCCCAGAAATTTGTCTATTGGAGACTTACAAATAGATAAGGGAATCAAAGTCTGCTAGAATCGAATGCCTAAAAGCTTTTATTAAAAAATCTGATAAATCTGATAACAAAATATAGTTTTTTTTTTTTTCATCTGAACAAAAAACGCATTTACTTGGACTCTGCGTTCGACTCACACAACATAATCTAGTCGATCTGGGAGTATAGCCACTGGTAGCTGCTGGCATCGGTGCTTATCGATTCGGTGCTGCTCAAGGCCATCACTCTGGCCTCGGGTTTGCGCCTGGGTCGCATCTTTATGCGCTGCCAAATGGGATAAAATATGCCGCCCTTGTTGCTGCCGTCGCCGTCAGCGCGCTTTGTGCTCGAATTTATTCCAGCGTGCTGCATGGGATTGCGCTTCTTTATGAAGACCTTGGCCAGGCGCTTGAATAGCGTACCAAATAATTTTCGAGACTTTGTTTTCTTCTTGGGCGCTTCGAGGCTTAGAACAGTCGATGAGGATTGAGTTGAGTCTTCGGACAGGCACGAAATATTGGACACCGGCAGTGGCAACGTGAGAGTTGTGGTCGTGGGCAATGGCTGCTGCAGTCCTTCCAGCACTCGCTTTAGATTCTTGCGCAGGGTTCTGTATTGATCCGGATTGCGAAAGCCGTGCAAGGCTGAAAAGGGGTCCTTTTGACTGGGATAGCCGGCGGCGCAGCTTAGCGTGTGCCGCACACTGCGAGGCGGCGGCTTAGGCGCCTGGCGTCGCCTGCAGCGAGGCGGCGGCAGAGGTGGCAGAGGTGACATAGTTGGGGCCACCACAGCAGCTGGATCAGGCGGGAATCTCGGCATAATAGGCTGAAGAATCACAACAATGCGCTCAGCGCTGTGGGAGGCACTCCTGTTCAGCTGCCAGCTACGGAGAGGCAGTCAGATGAGCTTCAGTTCAAACTAAGGCCACAACATACCAAATCACAATCAACATCAAGTTGTAGATAGGCAGTGCGATGAGGACATGGAACAGCAGTCTCAGAAAAGGACACTCCGAGCCCTGCAGCTTGTGGAGCAACAGTCTGCAGTGCGATTCTGGTATGATTGAGTGAACCGGCCACAGGTCCATGGCCATATCGGTGACGTTGGGGAAGCCCAGCACAAGCAGTCCGCTGCTGACACTCCCGGGCCGCGCGTGGACCAGAAAGACGATCAAGATGAAGCTTAAGGACATCCAGGGTTCCATTCTGAAAAGTAAAAGGCTGGAAAAAAAATAAAGTTTTATAAAAAAATAAAATGAAAGTCGAGAAACGAACTTTGTTTGGCATCAGAGCATACTAAAGCATATATCTGAGATAGACCCATTATGTGTATATATTTTTGGCAGTAATTAGAGGCTCTAGTTTATGCACTTTAATTACTGTAAATGCTATCTCTCCATTACTCTATATAATTAAATTGCCACAAAGCTTAGCTGCACATTGATTTAGCTCGCATGGGCAACATCAGTTTATAGTTTGCGCCGCATCCAATTTCAGTTCTATTTAGAGTCACGAATTTGTGACTTTGCAATGAGCGCAAGAGCGTAATAATGAGGGTTGCTTTAGAGGCTGCTGGTAGCCCCACCACGTTCGGGCAATAATTTCACATGATTTTAATTAAAAGCGAACAGCAGAAGCTTTCAATTTGGTTACCCCAGAGAGGGTGTGTGGGTGTGGGTGTGGGTGTGTACATTTGTCACTTGTTTCGGCAAACATTTACAGCTATAAATGCTGTTTCTATTTAGTCGCGCCCAAAAATGAGAAAAATAAACTCAAATTTCATTTGTGGCCAGGCACCAGCCTAATGCGATTTGCGCCTAATGCAATAAGGGAAAATGGAACGCATTGAATGCTGCGAAAGGAGATTGAACTGAAAGTATATTTTGTGCATGGCAATCATATTATTATTATACACATACTATATATATAAATGTCCCTGGGCCTGCTTGAGCTCGCCTACAATTAAAGCCATAACCTTGAGCATTATTCTGGCACTGAGGACACACACATCTGCCTGCTAATGATTGTTAACTCAAACACACGACACGAAATGAAATGATTTGCCCGGTTAATGTGTTTGCCGAAGGGCCCTAATGCATATCCATCTTTATGATTGATGTGCGCCCGCATGAAATTTATATCATGTGGTTGGGCTGTGTGTGTGAATCGAAAATTATCTTCGCTCCATTGGCTGACCTTTCGGGCTAACCTTCGAGAGTGGACTCGTTATTTATTGACATAATAGCTTGTCATTAATTTTGATAATTGACTTTCTCCATTCAATTCACTTCCAATTGATGGCCGACTCTAGCCCCGCCCCAATTCGCACTGATATCAGCTAATGCAATTAACTGTATATGATTTATTGACTGATTTTGTTGCCAAATATCAAAATTATCTAATAATGGTGCTAAATATTTCACCAGGCGCGCAATTTTAGCAAATTAAATTGCATTTAATGTCGGCTGGGTCGAAGTAAATTGGAAAATTTAAATTTGAATTTGCTCGCAGAGAGATGCGGCAATAAAATATATTTTAAATATTTATATTAATTTATGTATACATTTTAAAAATATATTTCATTTTATATATATTTGAGCTCACCTCTTAACTGCCTCTTCGTTAGTCGACTTTGCGGAATTTTCTCGAAGCGAAGCGAAGTTTTATTACAGCAAAAACCAATAAATTTGCATATAAGAGAATGAAAACGAGGAGAAAAAAAACATTTTATATTTAATTAATTCAATTGCAGCGCGTCGATGCGAAGTGCAACGCGAAGCCTCGCCTTGCCACAAGGCGCTGTATAATTTGCTCTTCTCTTATTGGATTTCCTTTGCAATTTATCGTAGCTTCCGCCGCGCGGCTCGCTCGTTGTCTTCGCATTCACTTAAATTAAAAAGGTGTTGAGCTTTAGGTAATGTAATCAGTTGATTTATTTATAAGAGTTAAGAGTACAGCCTCTAATAGGAGCTTTTGTTTACTATTCCTCAGAAGTTAAGACCACTCTGACTGAAGAATTATATATATATATATATATATATCTTCAATTTGCAGAATTCGTTTAATGTAATTTCGTTAAATTTAATATAATATATTTCTAATATTATTTAATATAATAATAATATTTCTAACTATTTCTATGGCTTCAGCTATTTCTTTGCATTGCGTGACAAAGTTTGCCTTGCATATATTTGTCTGCCCGCATATTTATGCCTCGCCGAGTTGACAAAGGCTCTTCCGGGCGCAGGAAGTTTGTTTGCTAGCCCTTATATAGCTGACACGGCTTTCATTTATTTCGGAATACTAATATGTTAATGGCATTTTATGTTAGCTCTGGGCGGAAATGGGCTGCTTTGCTGAGACATGACTAGTTTGATCTAAAAGAATGGCTAATGAATATCTAGCTAATGGCAAACTATGAAGAAACTTCTAAGGAAACTATACTTATATAAAATATATACTATATACTATATATTTTTTAAACAATTTTAAGTTACCTATAAGCTAAAATATTTATATATAATTTTTTTTTAATTTAACAAACTATTTTTAAACAATTTCAACTTTCGTTAAGCTCAAATTTTCTTCAGAAAAAAAACTGTCTCTCCAGCTAATTGCATGAACTTTGACTTGTCATTAAAATTGTCGTTGCCATTGTTGCAAAGTTCATTAAAATAATTCAAGGCATGCTCAGAGCTTACACCTTTCGCCTTGTCAACTCCAGCAGCTGGCTCATGCAACGCGAAAGCACATTATAGGATGCAACAACGGTTGGGGCTGGAGGGGCAAAACTTTGGCGCCGCAGCTGTTGACATTTGTGTGATAGTTTTTTGATGACAAATTTTCAGGGCAGTTGTAAAATTATGCAAATGCGAACAGGCAATGGCATTAGCAGCAGGCGACTTCAGTTTCTAACGACTTCATAAAATAAAGAAGTTGAAAATAGCGCTCTAACATGGGAAAATGGAAACTGATTTATTGATCCTCTTCAGCTCTGTTACCTGATAGTTTCAGCTAAGACTCCTACCTGTAAGCCATTAATTAGCACTGTCATCAGCTCCATACACAATTACAGCTCACCGGAATCATTATGTTATTTGTGACAATGGAAGATACCACAAAATAGCGGTCTTGGAGCGTGGGCCAAATTATCAGACCATTTGTCAGTCGGCCGCTGGAGGTGGGAAATAAATTACGCGACACTTTAGTCAAGCTATGCGAGTTGGCACTTGTGTTGAAGTTTGTGTTGCAAGCAGGCGACATTATTCATACAGGCTGTCAGAGCAGGGCAGGGGAGGGCAGGAATTGCCTGCTTTCACACAATGTCACGCACCCAAAGTAAGATGTCTGTCCTGGCACGTGCTGTTTGTTGTTTCTCTATTTGTTTGTTTGTTTGTTTGTGGGTTCGTTTGCTCTGTTGATGCCCGTAATTTGTCAGCTCATTATTAGCTGGGGCCGGGCCTTGACTGATGACATTTGCGGTGCTAATTGAAAATGCGTTTTAAATCCCATCTCTTGGCAGAGGCAAAGAGCATAGGAGTGAAGTGGGCCAGGCTTGGAGTTTAAACTGAGTTCGAGTTTCGAAAAACGCTTTGTGCTCAAGCGCACACGTGGCGTATGAGTTATGTGCGCAATAAGTCGAGCAAATAGTGTTTCTTACCACTTACCACTTACCACTTTTGGCCAAGTTGCAAGAGGGCCAGTTGCAAAGAGTCGCCTGGAATTTAAAACAATTTGTTGTCACAAAGGAATCGCTTAACTTTGCACAAACTTTCAACTCACTTTGCTTCGGTGCGGCTCGGTTTCCGTGCCAAAGTTAGGCTGATCAAGCAGACGACTGGGGAACAGCATTAGCTTAAGTTGTGGAAAGTGAAAGGAAGCTGTTGGCGTGCTTGGATATAGTTTTATATAGTGTATAAAAACTTGGTTTATGAAATCTGGAATTGTTAGAAATTTTATTTAACAAAATATATTTTATATATTTAAATAATTTAATTTTTAAATTACTTTCAATTGATAATGAAATTTCTAGACAGGCGCATTTCGCTCTAGCTGTAATTTGCTCAGCTTGTGCCACACCCAGCTCTGGCTGACCTTCAGCTGCTTTGCGTTTTAGAGCTTGACCAACTTCCTAATACTCTGCAACTTGAAAGTTAGGCTGACTACAGAGTCTGTTAAGATAGGAATAGATCAAAGCGATTCATTTTAATATTGAACAGCTTTATCTTATTTTTAAAAAATATTTAAATTATTCCATAGCATAATAGATAGATATTGACCAACATACAATCAATGTATATGTTTAGTCTACGTAAATATAGACTTTGGCCACAGTCGGCATACCCTGCCGCTACACTGAGCCTAAAGGAAATAATATTGAGTGTAAAAGTTTTCTGCTCTCGGCATATAATTGATTGATTTTCGTTGTGCTTTTAAGCATAAAAATGTAGACAATGTATTGAAGGCGTTGCTAATACTGTTCGAATGGCATAAAATGTGTCAGCTTTTATGATATTCTTCTTGCTCAGCCAGTCGTGCCAAGGGGACGAATTCGTTTCCGCGTTGCCAGGCAACGGCAACGACAGCGACAGCGACAGCGACAATATTTCAATTGACGACCCAAGCAATGCAAATATATACACTTAATGTATATATTTATGTATATCGGTGCACATGCTTGGAATTTGAATGTGTCTCGGCCCCAAGTTACATTCGCTTTTCTTTGTGCTGGCCAAAAGGTTGGCGCAATCACAAACACGCCCTAATGGACCGAGCGAGAACAAACACAGAAAATATTTTATTGATATGGAAATATAAATATATATATATATATATATATATATATATAAAGCGGCAATCCATTCGACAAGTGAAGCATTCAAGATTGAGCATAAAACTAAAAAATTATGCATAAATATTATATTTTGTAAGCCGCTCCCAGCCTAAGCCAGAGCTAAATATGACTAATAGCACTTAAGTAGCTTACATGACTTATTCCTGCGATATCAGTGTAAATGTCTTGCTGGCTCGTATCCATTTTCATTTTCATGTAAATGATCCAATATGTGTGGCACATGACTTGGGCTCTGTTGTGATTTATGGCGCTCGTCCATGAATTTGGAGGCAGCGGGCAAGTAAACTGGTTGGAGCAGCTCAGTAATTCATTCACGCGATATTTCAATTTGCATTTGGTGCGAAGTGGGGCAGCGATTTGCGGCTGGTGTGTGCCAATCTGTCGCTTAAATGAATTATAAGCAGATCAAAAGTGCACTGAATGGCCAAATTGAATAAGCACACGAATCAGCTTCAGACGAGGATGATTGATTGATAAGAGAGAACATCAGTTCTTAAGCCTAATTCTATTTGCCCATGAAAGTGTGCATATAAAACACATATAAGAGCTCATAATTTAAAATCAATATTTCCTGGAAATATGTGTGGCATGAGCGGACTTCAAGCGCAGCTAATTTGCATCAATAATAAATTAATGGAAAGGTCACATATACTATGAGCCAGACTCCAACTGACAGCGAGCAACAGCTAATCAGTTTTATGCAATAAAATAATATTATTTACATTTTCGGCAACAATTTTGTGTAGATTTTAATTGGTCAAACAGTGAAAAGCCGCATAATCGCAGCTAAATCCATTTTGTGGCCTTTTACGCTTCATTTGAATTTAATAATTTTTAATTTGTTGAGTTTTTGTTTTAATTTAGTTAAATTAGATTTCATGTTCATAATATATATCTATAATATTTGCATTTGCTTCACGCTCTCATGGAGCTCACATCAAACAGCAGACATGATATTTGTATATAATAAATAATTAATAATAACAAATAAAACGGGTTTTTAATTAAAGCCACATTAATATCGAATCAAATAGATGCACAGCCAAATGCAAATGAAAAATTCATTAAGAATTTATTTAGACAAATGCAAATAGTAATTGGCAAACATTGATTGCCATTGAAAAGCCTTGAAGCCACGTATATTATTGTATTTTATATAATTTATTAAAATTAAAAAATGCATTTTCTTAAACATTATGAGCATTCCTTGCTCTAACAAACATTTTTTATAAATTAAATTTCTCATCAGCTTCCATTAGACTCAAGGTAGGCCGCATTCGCCAAGTTTTGCTTGCAACAAGCACGCAACAGGCCTAAAACGCGCACGTGGCAATCTAATTAATTTGCCGCAAACAAAGCCTGAGCTTAGCGGAAATCGCATAAAACCGATGTTGCCCAGCGCAAGGCAGCAGGCAAAACAATACATCGCCTTCATATGATAGCATTATGTATCGCAATATTAAACGAA
Source organism: Drosophila peninsularis (assembly GCA_035047485.1). Lineage (NCBI taxonomy): Eukaryota > Metazoa > Arthropoda > Insecta > Diptera > Drosophilidae > Drosophila > Drosophila peninsularis. The sequence continues at coordinate 1,518,970 of JAWNPN010000047.1, read as the reverse complement.
TTCCATTTTTACGATAATCCCTCGGCATACTTGCTCAAATCCTTAGCGCATTTATTAGTTGTTCGAGGTATGTGTGTGTGAAGTGTGATTAATCCATCGTGATGCTGTGTGAAGGTAGTTCAGAGAGAAATGAAACTGATTGGCTGATGTAGGTAATGAATTGACTTGTGTAATATTACGCATACGCAGAGTTGAACGATGACGGAAAACTTAACAGATATTTTTTATAAATATTTATATATTAATATTTTAGATATTATTATATTTTATTTATAATTTTTAATTTTATTATTAAATTGTTATACCCATAACACATAAATAAATATGTATATAAACAAATAAATAAATGTATTCATAATAAACAAAATAGCAAACAATCCTGTATAAATATATATAAAATATTACTTCTATCTTTTATATCCAATCTTTTATCTCTTCAATTGCAATTTATGTAAGCGCCACTGCAACGTTCACACTTAATCAGACACAATCAATGTCATTTATTTTCGCAGCGAGCGCATTCATTTGTTCAATGATTTTCAATTCCGCATTGGGTTTGAAATGAAACGATCCGTGCGCATAAATTTGTATTTCTATGCGCAAATCAAAAACATAGAATGCAGGCGCTGATTTTAATTGCGCCGCATAGAGACGGCCACTTTGCATCGAATTGTTGGAGCTGGGAATACTTTATTAGTCTGGGCAGACAATGTTCGCAATGTTGGCGCAATTGTCGATGGCTTTGCGCAAATGTTTTTCACCCCTTCTGCTGCGCGATTTGAACTAGTTTACAATTGCTTGCATTCCAATTACGGTCAGTGGAGATGGCCGGGCGCCATCTAGCGGCGAGTAGGTCCGCTGATATGCCCATTATGCAGCTGGGCACAAAAGTATTTTGGTAATTGGCGAAAATAGAAGTTAAAATTCTGCTTTATGATAAAAGGCATAGCTAAGAAAGGCCATTGTGTACTCTGCGTATAACAATGGCTGAAAAAAGTACTGGCAAAAGGTTATTTCGTGCTTCGACATAGATTTGCATAATAAAGTACATTTCTGGACAGTGCATATAAAACAATTTTAAATCTATAAAGCCAGCTAGGTAGATGCCATACACACGCCAGCCGTCCAGACCGAACTGACAGAACAGTTGACTTGGAAAAAATCATGCATAACAATTGCATTGACTGAGCGCTGTGGCTTGCGGATTGTGGCCGCGCCGAGCTGTCATTCGAATGGCCTGTTTAAACACAAGAAACACATTTCAGATCTGCCAATTAATGTCAAATGGGAGCAGGCTTTCAAAAGAGAATAAGTAGTGAGTGCGGAAGTCCTCAACTGAAAGATGCCCTGCCGGCAGTGAGTACCTGAAATGAAATTAATAAAAAAAAAAAAAAAAGTACATCAATAATAAAATTAAAATTAAAATAAAATAAAAACTAGACAAAAATAAAATCAAAACAAAATAAAAATAGAATAATAATAAAAATAAAATTATAATAAATTAAAATAGCTAAAAAATTAAATAACAATAAATTAAAAATTCAATAAAAAATAAAATAAATAATATTAAAATAATAATATAAATAACATAATCAGAAAAATAAAATTTTAAATAAATTTGCATAAAACACATAATTTTCTAGATCAAATATTTCTGATACATCGATTCCATTTAGCTTATTATTAAATTGACGTTATTACTCTAACTTTTCATAGCACAAGAAACTAAAACTCCCAACTAAAATCAAGCATTTATTTAGTTATACTCTAATGACTCGGAAATCTTGTTGTTAACTGTTACATGCCAACCTTTTTACCCACTTCTGCATGACTGCCTGTAACACGATTGACTCCAGCTAAACTGCGCCTGCACTGCTCCCTGGCGCTGGCAGCATATTCTCTATAATGCTATTTGTGCATTCCCTAAGCACTATTTAATTAATTTAATTTGTTAAGCGTTTATTTTCTCTTCTATTCGAAAGAGCACACAAAAGTTTTCCGCTGTTGCCCCTTGTTGCCGTTTACATTGTTACAAGCGGATTTCAGTAAGCTTTCTGACTTACATTCCCATAAGTTTTACCTGGCATAACAGGCACGTAAACTCGACCCAAGTCGAGCCGGCTACACTATAATGCACTGGCTGTATATTTATACTATATTTTTTGTTGTGTTCAAAAAGTAGTTTTATATGCACTATGCAAGGGTTTGTTAATACAAGCGCTTAATAAAGCGAAGGCCGCAGGAATTGTGAACCTTGCTTAGGCCTGGCTTAGCTGCTTACTGTGGGTAGGTGAGAGCATTTAATAGGCAGGAGCGAGTCCAAGCAATTTTTAATGAGAATTGATAAAGTATTTACTGTGAGTCTGGAATGTCAGTATTATTTATGGCCCCCTCTTAAAATGTATCCATTGAATGCTGCAGCTAAATGGTTGTTGTTCAGCTCTTGCATAACTTATCTAGAGCACATGAGCTTTGAGACTTGCACCGCAGATAAGCCAGACAAAAGCTGCATAAAACTTTTATCTTCCACTTTAAAATGATATTTAGAATAGTTTTGCGACTGTGAAGCTGCCTGCGTAAGCTAGCTAAAAGGATGCCAATGTCTGACGTTCCATTTGCCACACACACTTACACTCACTCACACACTTACACATTCATGCTGTTGGTTAAATGTCAACCAGCAATGCCTATTGCAAATGTGCACGTCCCCGCACACAGCAGAGACAGGAGAAATGCCAACACGCAGTCTTTGGGGGCAAACAATATGCAGGAAATGCCAATGCAAGACGAGGGTGACGAAACTCAGCAGAATAATATTTGCTTTGCATTGTCGGGAACTGAAATACTTATCTGCGCCTCGCACAAATACATTTGCACACTTCCAGGCCATTTGCATTCCTCGCAGCTACAAATATTTATTAAAGCCACAAATTTATCTTAAAAGTAGTTGAAACTTCAGTTGATCTATGGCCAGCGGCTCAATAAATGTTGGGTAATTTATAAAAAATGACTCAGCTGATAAGCAGGCCTCATCCTGTGTCGGTCGCCATTCTCCACGCAAATAAATCAATATTGGGCGCAAGCATTATTTTCCACATTTTTTTCTTCAACTGCCAAGCGGATGCGGGCAGCTGGAGAGGTGATTAGTGAACCTACAAATAGTAAACAGCTCTGGCCGAAATATTAGAGATGCGGTTGAGTGGGCAGAGCGCTAACGTGGAGCTGCTCTGAGTGGCATGTTGGGCAAGGTGGAATAGTTCATAAAAAGCGCACAGAAATTTAAGTGAGTTGAAATGCTTTAAGGACTTCCAGCGGGAGACTTGGTGAAGCACTGAGAATTTGTTAAATTAAATTAAATATATTTTTAGAAAGTTATATATTGGTGCTATACACTCTGAAATACTCATCTACATACACAGATACATAAAGTATCTATGAGATACTTTTTATTTTATTTCAGCAAAAAGCAGTCTCAATGGAATCGTTGATTATAGCCAAGTGAACAATCAGCAGCGTAATATGTCATAAGATTTTTATAGAAAAATATTCATATATTTATATACATATATATTTTGCTTCCTTTCAGGGCTGGCTCCACTGGACAATGATGTGTTTTGTTGCTAACGAGGCAAGCTCCATAAAAATCTTTAGGATCCTTTTATTGTTACACAAGCTGTGAGCTAGAGCCCATTGGATACAGTTGTCCTGGACAGCTGTGAGATGGCATGGTATTTACTTTTATGATGCTTTAGTTTGGGATTGATGAGGAATTTAAGTGGAAGCCTGATATTTTATATATGTTTTAACTATGTTTAATGAATGATAAAAAAAAATATATATATATTTATATAGATAATTACTCAAGTTATATATATAATTAAATTTCAGTCTTATAAATAACTGCAGAAATCACTGTTCATTAATTGATTCAAATTCAAACTAATATTCTTGGAGCTGATAAAACTGTAAAAAATATATAGTCAGGTCGCACATATGGCGCCATGTAACAAGAAAATAAAATAAATAACTGGCCAATGCGGGGCAGCCATAAATCGTGGCTAACAATGCTCGAGAGGCAGGCAGGACTCCTTGGCCAGTTGGCAGATCAGATATCCTTAGTGCATATGTAGCATATTCACACACACACACACAAACACTCACACTCACCCTCACAGACATATGTGTCTGTTCCTTGCTTGGACGGGCAATTTCTCTCTCAAAGTGTTTGTGGCTGCTGTTTGTGCAATCGCATTAGGGAATTTGCTGCGAAATTTATTACACGTTTGTTTACCAAGTTCCAAGGTGTGAAATTTAATAAATTTTTAAATTTCGTGCATAGAGAGAATAGCTGAGGAGACATTCATTTAATAATTACCAGACAGGCGAGAGCCAAAGATTCACTTGCAGCTAAAGCAGCGTCCACATCCCAAGCAGCTTTGCGTGCGAGTGCCAGCAGCAGCCATTAGCACTCATTGTCATATAAAATTCATTTCCTTCAACACTCGCCCGCAATTACGCGCATGTTTTTTCGGACCAGCCGCAGCTGATGCTGCCTCGGGCCGCTTGGCGAAACTTTTTGCCACCTCTTAAATTGCCATTGCCACTGGCCAAAGAAACACTCATTAAAAGTGCCAAAACTTTTTATGCAGTTGCCTCGTCAGTCAGTTCTCGCTCGTGCGCTGCTGAAGGTATTTTCAGATAATTGTTTTTTATTTCGAAAATATAATAATTATGTATTAAGCGCAGTGGTTGTTTGCGCAGGTTGGTTGGGGTAAGAATTGATAATTACAATTTAATTGCAACAATTTGATAGTTGATTTACTGAATTTATAAAGGATTTTGAGTTAATGTAAAGAACTATTTTTGTTTTAATATGGTAATTATTTATTATAATAATATTTTTGTATTAGTTATTGTGTATATTTTTTTATATTTATTATTTATTTATTTATTTATTTTTTCTGATTATTAATTTCGTATTTTAAAATTATTTTTTATTTATTATTTATTGTTTATGTAATATTTTTATATTATTTATTTATTTTGTTTATTATAAATTTATAATTTATTTATTATATATTTATTTATTTATTTTTTATTATTTATTTACTATTTATTTATTATTGACTCCAGTTGTTGATACAGATACAGATACAGCTACTAATACAGACACAGATACAGATACAGATAGAAATACACATCCAGATACAGATACAGACACAGATACAGATGCATATACAGATACAGATTCATAACATATAAAAGATTCATAAACTGGAGCAAAAAATTATTATTTTAATATTCTGATTTGTTTGCTTCCAAAAATGTATATCTATTAATTATTTTAAGCCCATGCACACGCTATTAAATTTTGAAAACACATCATATTAATTCTGAGACAGCTTAAAGGCTTATATATTAAATTTACACTAGCATAACAATGCTCAAACTTACTCACGGAAGTGCTACAACTCAACTCTGTCATTTCCTTAAGCAAACAGCGAAATTGCTTAAGAGCAAACGCTAGCCAGCGCGAGAGTGAGAAAGAGAGAGGGAGAGGTAAACAGAGAGTAAGCGAGAGAGAGAGAGAGAGAAGTGTCAGCTGTCATCGCATGTACGAATTTAATCTCAGGCTGTAATCCCCGACATAAATTTCAATTAAAAAGCTGACAGTGTCAGACATTAATTGTTGCACTGTTCCGCCAACAACATTTCGATATTGAAATTGAGTTTGCTGCCCATAAATTGCCGTGTCTCAATCCCCAATCGTCGTCACCACAAGCACGTACTTTCAGCTCCATTAATAAATTTACAGCATTTAAGCTGCTTGTACTTTGCAGCTATCTGGAAAAATCGCTCTTTTAGCCAAGTTAATGAATCCTTATTGCTTTATGACAGCTCGTGTCATACGCGATTTACGTAGGCTAAAAATACGATTTAATTGCATTTTAAGTATATTACCGCCAACTGATTGACAGTAGCATGTAAAATATTAATATCTGATATTTAAGTTTTGATTACCAAATCGATTTTATAAAGCGACTTGATTTCTTGATTTCAGTAAGGCGCCAACATGTTGGCTGCCGGAGTGCAACAGGTGCGCATGTTGGGGCCGAAGTCAAACGAAAATGTCTAAGCACGCAGTGCTCAAACCTCCAAAGCGTTTGATATTAGGAACAAACACGTTTGCTGTGGACAAGTTGTAATGCTGATTTTTCTATTTTTAATCAGAGTAAATTAAATATTTATGAATTTAAAAATCGATTGGAAAACCAGAAATAATTTTTTAAAATTTTAATTCAATTTTTATTTACATTTATAGATCAGAAAATATAAATTATCTGCATAGAATAGTTCAAATTTATAATTAAAATATTCATTTTATAGATTTTCTTTTACCTATGCGGATTCCCCTGTCTGTTATGTCTTCATCATTCTCTTTCAAGTGATTTATTTATTAACATCTACATCTGTTTCGTGAGCAGCCAGCAAACAGACAAACAATAAATTTTTATTCTCAGCTCTGTTTTGTTTGGGCCGTAAATTGCCTAAAGCGTCTTTCTCCTACCGACTTATATATATGTAGATATATCTGCTGACAGCTGCATTTGCACGCTGTTGGCCGACAGCAAATGCCGCATATAAAACTGGCAAGCTTTGGAAGACAGTTAGACTCAAAGAATTATTAAACCCAGCCAAAGAAACACTTTGCAGAAGAGCGCTGTCCACAGGTTCAGTATGATCTGAAGCGCAGTCTGATTGGGTATGCACTAGGTTCGCATATAGGCAGGTAAATGGAATCGCCGCTATTGCTGCAGCGGTCAACATGGCCACTAAGCGGCCGAAAGCGGTTCATGCACTTGCCAGCATTGCCCCACGGGCCCACGAAGACACAAAGGGCCTGCTGCTTAAATGCTACAATGCAGGTAATCCCATTATGAAGACAGGTGCGGAGCAGGCGCTTCGCTGTTTGGACATGCCGACGAACAGGCGCGCCGCAGGCAGGAGCTCTCCTCCGCGGCACATTACGCCCCGAAAGTTGGAGTGCCAAATGCAACGAGCTTATAATCCACAAGGCAAACGACGACGACGACGACGACGCTCTTATTCCACAGAGCATGAGGAGAGCAGCGAGTCGGAGTGAGAGCATGGGCAAAGGCCCTGCAAATGTAGAGTGGTCTATAGGCTCATCATTTCACAGCACATGGGAATCACATCCCTGATAGATGGACAGTTCTTCCCTACCAGCTCCACTAATAACACACAAATAGCCATAAAATAATCTCTGCTTTATTGCTCTTTGACACTTGGCAGTTAATCTATTACTATGATGGGTGTGACCTTGGGCATATTGCTAATGAGAGCGCCGTACTTGTGCTCAGAGGCCGACGGATCATCGCTGAGCAATAGGTCCGCTATGTGCTGGTCCAGTTCGTAGAGCTGACTGAATTTCAGGTGTGGACAGGCGACGCACGTGAAGTTTGCCGTTATATTGAGAGCAAAGTCAGGCTCCTTGACCTTCCTTGCCCGCGACTGGCGTTCACGCTTCGTTTTCTGAACAGAGCCAACGGAACTGTCGAGGGCCTCCAGATCAATTTGACACGTGTCCAGGAAATCTTCGGCCAGGTCTTGCTCTACATCCGCCAAGTGCAACTCGCAGGGCTCGGCGCAGTCGAACAGATCGGGTGAATTGATGAGCAGCTGCACGCCCGTCAAGAGTAGCCGGCGATGGTTCGGGTCCTCGATGCCCAACAGCATGAGGTCGCTGCTCAGAATCTGCTTGCACTGGGCAATCGAAGTGTATCCGCGCTCGGTGAAGCAGCGCACATACTTCTCCATGGTGAGCTGCACCAACCACTCACGCACTTTGCGTGTGCACATCTCGGATGTGAGAGTATGATTAGGAAAAAGCAATATCTGTCACTCAGAAACAAGTTTAGAGCGCGCACTTCAATTGCAATGATGTTAGTCGATACAAGTTATCGATGGGTAGAAGTGTAATAAGCTTAAAGAACTAGTTCCAGTGTTAAAAATAAATTTAAAATTCAATATTTATGCTATTGATGTGTTAAAGTAAATAAATAAATAAGAAAAACAAATAAAATGCTTTGTGTTAAGTTAAACAAATTATTTAAAAATAGTTTATATATTTAATATATTAATTTTATTGAAAAGTGGCAACATTAATTTAAATTAAATTAAGTTGGATTTGCTCTCATTGCATGAACTTTCAATATTTAAAAAATAATATACAAAATATACTTAGTCATAAACAATCCCTAAGATACATACATTTCACGATAGTCGATAGTCGTGCAAATGATTTGTGCTTTTGTCAGTAATCGATGATTCAACATATATCGATATCTCGTGCTTGCATAGTGATGCAATTGAAATCGTTTTAATATTGCACACATTTGTATATTATATTTAAGAAATTCTATTTCTATCAACTGAACATTTGATTTTAGTTAGGCGCCAACATGTTGGCTGCCGGAGTGCAACAGGTGCGCAACTGCTCAAACCTCCAAAGCGTTTGATATTAGGAACAAACACGTTTGCTGTGGATAAGTTGTAATGCAGAAATATATCTGTATTAGAAAACTGATTGGAAAACGAGAAATAATGCTTTTATATTTATATTTATATGTTTATTAATATTTATAGATCGAGTTATATCTATAATTTATATTATATGTAATATTATACAATATTTTATATAAATATTTATTAGATACATTTTATTTTACCTACATATGTATGTTGGCTCACCTGTCTTATGTCTTCATCATTCTCTTTCAAGTGATTTACTCAGCAAATATATATATATTTTTTAACATTTACATCTGTTTCGTGAGCAGCCAGCAAACAGACAAACAATAAATTTTTATTCTCAGCTCTGTTTTGTTTGGGCCGTAAATTGCCTAAAGCCTCGTTCTCCTACCGACTTATACATATATATGTAGATATATCTGCTGACAGCTGCATTTGCACTCTGTTGGCAGCAAGTAAATGCCGAATATAAAAGTGGCAAGTTCTCGAAGATAGTTACTCGCAACTCGAGAAGGCTTATAGAGAATATGCAGATTTATTTGTTTAGTGTTGCCTTTTAATGTTAATAATCTTCGTGTCAATTGTTTATAGAGGTTGATCATGGAGTTACTTCTTAGCGTATATTTCAGCAGGAGATGGAAATAATTGTCTAACTAATTAGAACTCTTTACATATGATAAAGAATATATGAATTGGTAAAAACAATTGATAAACATTTCTTATCTATTTTCTATGCCATATCTAAGGCATACGATATTTGTTTTCATTCACCTATTTCAGCGACTCCTACTCCAAACTCACCAAGCTAAACAGCTGTGCTAGCCGCAGTACATAGAAGAAATTACATTTTTGCCTCAACGCCCCACTGTGAATTTAACTTAAACAATTCATTTCCGCTCTGCTGCGTTCAGCGGGGTGGCTAACTTAGTGCCCTGCCGGACCTGACCGGCCAGTTGGTGAGGCTTGCCAAGAGCTGGGAGATACCCTGCGGATGCTCCAGGCCGCATAATTAAAAGCAATTCGGATGTCCTCGGCCACTTGTTGATGACGCCGTAGGACAGCAGAATGGCTGTGCCAAGAGTGGAGCCTTAATGAAATTAGTTTGGCAGCAGCAGAATAGAAAGATAAACGAATAAATTATAAGATAATATAAACACCTTGAAGAGTTGCTGAAGCTTAGATAAAAATGGTTAAGCTGTGCCATAAACTAGAAATATTTTTAACTGTGTGACTCAAGCAGCCACTGGGGCAGAGTCATTAGCCAGGGGCTGGATGGGAGCCACAATTATGCCACATGGCTGAGAGTCGTTGACGTGTGCTGCTGAGTATTTACCCAAATGTCGCAATATCCTGCGACTGCATCCTGTTCGCATTCGCATTCGCATTCGAACAATGCGTGCATTCAATTCCCCAAGAGATGAATTAAAAACTGCAGCAGCGCCAGCGCCTGACAACTTTTATGAGAAACAAGAAAAAACAAGCAACAAGGATGAATATTCCAATGAAGAATAAAACACAAAAGGGCAACCCCCGCGCCCAGTGCAGCGGGAGCGACGCTTAACCATTGTCTAAGCGCTGCGGGCTAAATAGCAGGAAGCAGTTCTAAACAGTAGGAATCAACAGAAAGCACTTGCAACGGCAACAGAGTGGCGCCCCGAGTGTTTACAGCAATTCATTTGCGCCTCGGCTACCAGAGCCCAACAATAAAATGAATATGTTTTCCTCTTTTTAAGTTCAGCTTAAAGCCAGGCACGCAGACCGCTGTGCAGTGGTCAGCACCTGTAACAAGGACAACCACTCGTCGGACTCCATATCTGTGCCCTTATTGCATTTCAGTTGTGGCCACATTTATTTAGCTTCCGCTGGCCCCAGGCACTCGGCCGCTGTGTAAATATGAAAGAAGGCAGAAGGAAGCAAGGCACACAAACAGAGCTGAAGACAAGCGGCCGATGCTGCTGGCCATCATTCAACCTGTCAAGGACATCGGCAAGTAATAGTTCAGCTGCGGTGGCTGCGGCTGCGGCTGGGGCTGGGTCTGCTTTGATGCGGTCCAAGAGCTGCACAAACATGTGCCCAAGGTGGGTAAATCCCTAAATGTGTAACCAGACTAAGATGATTATGAGCTCTGATAAGAAAGTGCTCGACAGGCAGACAATTGCTTAAAGAGACTCCAAATAGAATGTAATTTAATTGAAGCTAACCAACGTTCGCTTCAGCTGTGGCTGGAAGTGGAAGTGGTGCACCTTCAGCAGCTGCCGACGATCAACAACTGTAAAATGTGGCTTTATCTTTTGGTGTCACTCACATAAATAACATAAATATATATACTTTAGGCGACTCACTATCTGCGCGCTGAGTCAGCTCAGTGTGCGGAAATTTTTGCATCATGCTGTGAGCGTGCGCGAAATGAATTCAAGTTGTGAATCCTTTGAGTTGGAAAATAAAAATGCCAGCAGCAAATAAAAATGCCAGCGGGAGCACAGCGCTATTGTGGCCTATATAGATAAGTATAAGCTTTGGGCCAGATTAGCCTGGCCTAAGCTGCGTATGAGTTATTTATGGCAAAACCGGAGCACTGAAAACTATTTACTTAAAGCTAATCTTGGGCTCAGCTTAATTTCATTTGCCTTTCTTCTGCTTTACTCCAACCAGTCGGCAGCTGAGTGCCTTCAGACAACTGGGGGGGCTTGCACTCGCAGTGCATTCAAGCGTTCTATGACCCACCTTGAGCCACATAAGCGCAATTACAATTGGCATTTTAAGTGGATGCGCCTTCATAACTTGCTGGCATTTCTTTTGTCTTTTCCAGGCGCCAGCCGCTGTCAGTCAGGCCTGGGGCGCGGCTATCAGAGAGACAAAAAACTCTTTTGTGAGCATGCAGCTGGCAGCTCCGTCTGGACGTCACAGTCTGCGCTCCATAATGAGGACAAAGCATGACAAAGGCAACTGTTGCTGCTGACATTAATTTTAGCGCCTGCGACGACAGCTGAAAGCCAAGATGCCTCGAACAATCGCAAAGTGTAATGAATATATGTATAGGGAGAGGGGCGGACTTACGCCAGTTTGTTTACCAAATTGATTAATAATCCAGGGATTATGTGTATATCAATAAATATCAATGCTCTCAGCGCGGATAAGTAGAGTGCCGCCCCCTGGCAAACAGAGCGCGCAAAACTTTCGCCATAAATATGCCCAGTCTGGCGCTTAAGCCTCGGCAAAGAGAGCTCGATAAGAGGTCTGCCTATATTGACAATTTCAAATTGGATTATTAGATTTAGATGGCACAAAGGCTGGCCACTCAGCGCCCAGAATTATATTTGGTTTGCAATAAGAGACAAGAAAAAACCTTTTATAACTTGCAATAGTTTGATCACTGAGCAGGTCCTCAAAATTCCTTTGTGTGAGACAAATTTTGTTAGTTTTATAAATTCACTCTAACACGCTCAGCAGCTGTGTGGCCCTTCCATTAGCAGACTTTCGGTGGGCTGCAGAGGCGTTAATTTACTCCCATCTCGTTGGCTGTTTGCATAAATCAGCGCTGCCTCGTGCTGTGCCCTCGCATAGCGCACATTTTCGCCAAAGCCACAAGAATCCTGGCAGCTCGTTAAGCGGTTGCCACTTATTTTCTAGCTACAACCCTTTTCTAAGTAAGTAGCGCCGGGTCGGGCATTCGCACCTGGCTGAGCGTATGCTGGCTCACACACACCCAGAGATTGCACGGCTCGGGGCTTTACAGCTGCTCTGCTTATGTATGGTTTAATCCTTTTAGCTCAGTAATTTCGAGTGTCAGTTTTAATGCGGGGCGCTTTGTACTCATTTGTTGAATTACGACTATAATGAGTTTCTGTTTGCCGCTCGCACTTGAAAATTAAATATTCCAGGCCCCGTCAAGAGTTGCTGAATATGGAAACATCCTGCAGGAAATGTCAATAAAAGCTGGCAAAATTTAATTTTAAATCCTTTTTCTTGTCTGAACGACAAAAGGCACGAGGAAGTGAGACATCAAATCAGAAAAGAATCTTTTCGCTTGATTAGCTGAGTTAAATGAATCCTTTGCGATTTGCAAACAAAAGTGAACGAGCCAAAGAAAAGAGAGAAAAGGCAATGGGACTGAGTTTGATTGGGCATTAATTAAATTCTTAATTGCGTCTATGACTTGGCTGGATTTTAATTGGGGCCCAGCTGACAGGGCTATGCTCCCATTGAGTGGCGAAAATAGTTTGCTTCGTATTACGTGGCACGTTTTTGGCATGAATAAATAACGAAATATTAGGAGCCAGCCACAGAACACAGCACTCACTCCCAGCTGGCAGCTCAAGGGGCCAAAGCGCAGCATCACACATCCAATTGGCAAAATCCTGTGTCAGATGCGCGACATATGCATAATCAATGACTAAAGCTGGCACGGATTCCGAATCTAAGCTCCATTCATGACTTTGATACATTTCTGCATCATTAAGTAGCTCAGCATGTTGAGAATATGCTAATAACTCGACTCTGCACCCTTACAAGGCGAGCTCTCGCTCCACCAAAATACACAGCTGGAAGCTGTGAGGAACGTTACGTATACGCCATGCGGCGCATGCTGTGAATATTTTCATATACATATTCTTTTTTTTCCTATAAGACAATGCCATAGCCCTTAATCGTGCAGCCATTTAGCCGCATAAAAACCCAAGATCTGCTTAGCATTCCAAGCAGTTGATGCTAAGTTGATTTTCTGCTCTATTGTCTATAAACAACTCCAGTCAGAGGAATGTGGGCATAAGGTAGACTCGCTCGCAGCTTTAAACATTTTCAGGTTGTATCTGCATGCAGCGGCTCTGCGTGCAGCATTGTTTTAATCAGGTCGAGTGCAAACAAACGAGAGGATTCCCGTCCAACTTTTACTTATTGCAATTAAAAATTGTGCCGTGCCACAATGTTAAGTCTGTTGTTGTTCTGCCGCTGCGGTGGTAATTAATATTTTTAATAATCGCTCTTTAACGAGCTGTTTGCGCGCACAAAGTGCAAACTGAATATGCGTACGACCCCGACCAGTTCAATCAAAAACACAAACAAGCTGAGTTCTTTTATAGCTGGAATTATAATCAATTGCAAATGAACTCAAAAATCGTTTTTCCGTATAATTTCCATGCGATTTCTGAAATTGAAATGGGGGTGATTGGCAGAGTCAACTTGGTTTATGAATATGATAAGCAGAGCTGTCAGTCTGCTGAGGAACTATGCACTGCGGTCTATAAGCCTTAACCTGGATTGTAGTTGCTGGATTGAAGCCTCTGTTTAACTCATTCACCTGCCTAAGGTATTCACATTCCCAGAGTTCATGACATATCCATCATCTTCCGCCTATTATTCGCCTGCTCTATGCCATCTCATGCTCACTTAATCCTCAAGACAAAGTATCGCGTAGTCGACTCTTAATCATTGCATTAATTTTTTGTAGCATACTTTTGTGCGCAGCTGTTTTTTCCGAAAAAGTTGAAAATTGCCTGTCAGCATTTGCTGTGAGTGCAGTTTCGTGTTTTATAGAACGCTTGCCAACAATTCAAGCGCAAACGCTGTCTGTCGGCTAATAGGCTTAATTTAGTCACATTTTTGGCAACGTCTATCAAATATTTTGGCAAGCAGACGCCGCGGCCGTCTCGCTAATGGAGTGCCAAATGTTAGCACTGCTCAAGGCAAGCTCAGCGCGAAAAACAAATGGAAAACTAAAAACGGAAAACGGAAAACGGAGTAGGAAAGCAAATGTAAAATATTTTGAAACAATTAACCTGAAGATTGGTTTAAAGTGCTCAGCTACAAAGCTTTTCAATTAAACTCAGTTGATCTGAGGAGAGGGCAGCTCTGAGCACTGGCAGCTCAATTTGCATTTAAATGCTGTTAACATTTTATTTTAAGTACTAGCCACTAAGCAAATAGCAATTCATCTACTATTGAAATATGTGCAAACATTTCAGTTACATTTTAATATTTGATTTTGCGCAAACAAGTTCGATTTATTTACCTTAACGCACGACGACTGCTTGTTGACATGAAATCAAAATAGTTGCGAGTCTGTGCTGCATTGGAATCAGCAAATAAATCAACTAGAAATTGACTTTTTAATTGATAGATAGTCGGAAACTGCCCAATTGCAGGGTATCTTTAAGCTAGAAGTTTCATTTAAGCCTTAGTAAAGTGCCATCAACATTCGCATCGCAGTTGCATTTGTAATCTGCGATGCCTTTCGACAAGAGCTGAGCAAAAAATTGCTTGAAAGCGGACGACTCTGTGTTTGTTTGCTTTGATTTGGCTGCCGGCCTGGGCAGCTGTCGCATCAAACCCTTCGACGGGCTAACCTGTGCCCACTGCTATTAGCCCTGGGCGGGGGCAAAAACAATGCCACAATGCGATGCCCTCATGCATGTATTTAGCAAGTGGCTCTTGCGGCAGTCTCTCGAGGTGTGTACGCAGAGCCAACAACATGTTTTTTGCAGCGGCAACAATCATAACCATTGAGTGCAACTGGTGGCTGGTCAAGTGCCAGGCTGTGTTTCAGCAATTAGCGTGATTTGTTGAACTGAAAACAGGCCATAAAACATGAAATAATCAACTAACCACACTTGGTAGATCCAAGTTAAGCAGCAGCTCTAGTTTACTATAAACCAAATTATTATAAAAAGGATATACACTGCGTCAACCCTCCCCTTTACAACCCGCATCTCACCTCTAGCCAAACCAGCGTTTGCAGCGCTGCCGCTTACACCTGACACGCTACAAACAAGCTCTGACGCTCCGGACAGCCGCACTCGAGCCGCATAAGCAAATGGTAATTGACATTTCAATAAGTGACACTTGACAGTCTGAATGCCGCACATCAGCCGTATGACAGGTCGGATGCTCAGGCATCGCTATACTAAACAGTAACAGCACACACTGAATAAAGTTGGCAGCTGAAAGCGGAGCTAATAAAATTTAAATTTAAGCCGGAAAAACTCAACTTTAAGACAGATTGGGTGAGCTGGAACGGAAGAAACATATTTCAAGCTCTATTTAAGCAATTAATATAATAATGGTAAGCTATGTTTACATATTTTATATAATATTAATATTATATATATTTATTAACAGTTTTTCATATTTATTCTAGGCTCATGCTCAACTTGTTAAACAAATATTATTGATTTTTAATTGAAATGTTTTTTATATATATTTTTCAGTTCTTAAATGTTTCCTAATTGTTTGTTACAAGCTCAAGAATATCTAAATAAAAACTTTTGTAAGTAAAATATTAAATATTTAGTATACATATATATATTTTAAAAAATTTTTAAAAATATAATACTTTATGTATTACAATTTTAATATTTTAATTTAATTTATATATTGCAAATTAATATTTGTAAAATTAATTAAAATTTAAATGTAAATATTAAATTTTTTTTCACAAAAAACTTTTTTAATAATAAAATATTTAAATTATTTTCCTTTAAAAAAAATGTATATAAAAAACTTCAATAAATTTATTATAAATTTGTTCTAAATTTGTTCTAAATTTGTATTTAGAGCATTTATTAGTCGTTCACAATTAAGTCATCAAGTTAGTGTATGTCTACTGGTATTGCTGTCTCCGCTTGCGCCTCCGCGCTTCGATTCGCATGGCAATGCGCCCACTTTTCACGCACGATTAATACTCAAAAATGATTGGGGCACAGCGCAAAAACTTGACAACCAAATGCGAGAGGAAAAAGAATGGGAGCAACACAAAATGTCACTTTGTGTTCTGAATTAAAGATTTAAAAGTCAGACGCACAAAGGAACACAAAAATAAATCATAAAAATAAAAATATTCAAAAAACTCAACAGTTTGCCGTCATGTGCCAACATTTTCAGAGCTTCGCTTCCTTTTTTTATAAAAATGCTGGTTATTATTCCGAGGTTTTTATTGTTGTGACAACGACACACTTTTTGCAAAAAATAATTATAATTGCAGTCTGCGGTTGCTCGTTATCAAAACATTTTCAATTCCAAAGAAAAACATTTCTTTTTTCGCAGTCGCAAGCGAGCAAAATATATATATTTTTCTCTCCTCAGCAAGCATTGAAATAATTGAAGTGTTAGCCTTTAAATAATAATGTGAATCATTAAATGTGATATTTCCTTAAATGTTGAGTGAAATTTTAGTTAGATTTCAGCAAGAGGATTTTAAGTGTATTTTTAATATTTTTTAAAAATATTTAAACATAAGAATAATCAGGATTTTATATATTTTAATAAAAAAACAATTTACAAATTTAATTTCATAATTTGATTATTGTTAAAATATTGGAACCCATTAAAATATATTATAAAATTTAATTCGAAAAATTAAAATCATAAAAATAAAATATTTGCATTGTTTTTCCATGAAGCATAAGCGATAAGCCAATCCGTCAACTTCAGCCCTGTTGCACATGATATTTTTATAAGGAGTTATAGCGCATCATTTATCATAATGTCAAGCTTTGCTCTTTTTTCATATAGAAACTAAAGTTTCGCTGAGCATAAACGTCAACAAAGTTTTATATATACATTCGCTACTTAATCAACTAAAACAAAAATTTGAGTTCAGCTCTACGATCCGAGCTCAATTCGCTCCGCATTGGCAGCAGCCGAATGCAGCACGCTCTAATCATGAAATTCGATTGCATTTTGTATGCAAATTGCATTCAAATTACAATTTGGCCATGTGGAATGGCGCCTGTAATAATAATCAGGCAGCTGCCAGTTGTTTGCCCAATTTCGGACAGCAAAGCTAATGTAACTGGAATTATAGTATAGAAATGGATAATTCATAATTAAAGCTTAAATTGAATAATGCAAAACTCAATCAAATTGCTAACGGGCTACCTGTCAAAATTCCTATCTGATTAAGCAAATTATCCAATACGAAAATCTTCAATTCATTTTTGAATTATTCATATTGAATTTTCAATGAGCGCGTTAATTGCTCTGTGGCTTGAGGCGCTCTAAGTGGCGGCATTAAATATGCAATTAGCTTAACAACTTTCCACTAACGGGGTATTTGGTAATATGCTCAAACGCTGGGCAAATGGCTTCGAGTACTCGCATTTCTGTAGTGGCAAAGAAAGATTTTTGAAATATGCAAAGAAAAACGCCTTTCGCCTCGGGCTGCTCGTGTCAGAGATGTCCATCTGTGGCAGAAAATTCCATTAACTAGCATGGCAGAGCGCAGCTCGAATCGAAGTCGTTGCTTTGTCGACAGTCGTGTTGTGTCTTTGCACAGAGCAAATATCAACTAGGCACACTGCCAAGCCAGCACACACACACACACACACACACACAGAATGCGATGCCCGACTCGGGCATAAACTCTTGTTTGGACGGGTTCGCCCAGTTGTCCATTCGACAGTTGGAAATGCCTGTGTTTGTTTATTTCTTTTTGGCATTGCAGGCTTCGGGTCTGGCTCTGAGCGTTGGCAACAAAAACGTTCATTAAAATGCAATTTAGCTTTGCCATTTAGCAGGTGATTTCAATTATTTTGAAGCGAGCGCTAAAAAGTATGCTACATTTAATGGAATGGCTTGGCTGGGCTAGGCACGTGCAGCGCTCGCTCTGGCCCCGAAAAAAATGAATGATGGCTTTGTGGCAAGCCATAAAGATTTAATATGAGTTCAAATAACGTTTGCCCGAAGCTCTTACCCTCGCATCTTAATGACTTTGAAATTGCCAACGAGCCACATGTGCCAGCGCCGAAGAAGCAACAAGATGCCGCCTGCAGCTGGCTAGAGCCAAGCGGGAAGCGGCACGTCTCCGTTTGCGACGCCACGTTGCGTTCTATTTACGTGCTGGCTGAGCCAAGCCGGCAAATGGCAAATTAATTTCCCAAAAACTCGTTTTAGCCAAGTTTAAATTGTAATTGTTACCTGGTTTTGGTCAAGGTGAAACAGCAAAAGGAGTCAGCAAAAAGCGAGCAATCAGCACCTTTAATGATGGAACAATGTTCAGGCGTAAATCTCTCAATTGCTTTGGCCCTCATAATGAGTTGCCCTTGCCTCGAATTGACCTTTGCATTCTTTGACCAGGTCGTGCAAAGTTCAATCAAATTATAACGATTTGGTCTGCATCTGCAGTCTAGACGGCAAATCGAAGGCGCAGACAGCCTTTGAGGCCTAGATAAATATTGGTTGGGTTCGTGGCTCGGCGAACGCAAAAATTTAATTTGTTTTCGTCTATGCCAAATCGAAATGCAAATGCAAATTCCGCAAATAAATTTCAAACAAATTCTAATAAAGAAACAAACAAATTTGTGAACTGGGCAGCATTAAATTCGCATTCGAATTGATTTCATTGCGCCGGCCCCAAACATGCCCCGAGCTGCAAATGAAAACGGAACGTATTTTCAAATTGATTGCGCTAATTTGTGGCTTGAAATAAAATGGAAAAATTGAGCAAAAGAAAAGGAAATGTAAATAAAATACATATAAATTAAATAGGTAAGCGAACAAAAGCCTAAAATTACATTTACCCAAAAGTAAAGCGAAAGCGAAAGCCCAAAATGAACTGCAAATTGTTGGCAATGAAATTGGGCCAGGGTAGGAAAATAAGAACAGAAAACTGTGAAATATCTGCGCGACAGCCAAATGAATTTAATCCCAAATTTGGGCTGCACTTAGCTAAGCAGCTGAGCTGGAGCTGAGACCCAACATAAATATAACAAAGCAAAGGAAAACAAAGCGAAAGCCACGATACTTGGAAAGGACATGTGGCAGGAAAAGAAGAAGTTTTCTTTATTTAGAGCTTGGCAGCAAAACATTTAAGGCACATTTGAAGCGCTAGAAAAACCTTGAATGAAATGTGAACAGTAAAAGAGCTCTGTGATGAGATTATTTTAATATTTATATATTATTTATTTTTATTTTATTATTATTATATATTATTATATATTATCATTAAACTAATTTTAATTAATTATTATAAACTTTTCTGAACGACAATATATTAATATAATATATTAATACATATATTTAATATATTAAAACTAAATTTTACTTATATTAAAAAAAACCCCTGCTAATTTCTATAATTAAAGTATTGTAAAACAGCCCAGTTGTAATCATTAAAAACTGTCACATAAATATATTCATTGTGCACACTTGCAAACTAATCTAGCAGAAATTTCGGAGCTATCAGCTGAATATTGCAGGAGGTAACTTGTGTGGGAAGCAAGCAATCAGACTATGCAATCCGTAAGCCAACAAAAGAGACGTGTGAGAAGAGACTCCATTAAGGCCGCGAGAATGAGACGAAGTGAAGCCTGCCTTCAAAGTTCATGTCAGCGCATCGCAGGGCAGGGCAAGCGTGGAAAAATGTCAAAAACTTAAAACCAACGAGCGCTGAAGGTGGAATGCCGAAGTTCCGCAATTGGAAAACTGTCAGCGAGCTCATGTGTGGTGCCCGAAAGCCCGACAAAAATCCCATTCGCGACTGCGCTGACAGTGAAGTGGCGCTGGGCAGGTAATTGACATTTGATTAGCGCGATGTCAGCTAATAACTTAACTTGAGCCGAAACTTTTACAATTAATATAAGACAAAAGATATTCTAGCTGAAGCTAAGAGCTAGCTGCTCTTGTTGTCGAAAACATTCCATTTCATATCGATTGCCTCAGTTTGTTTATCTTCGGGTGGAGCACACAGGCCACAACAACGCCGGCAGCGCGAAGGACTGCGCAAGGATTTCGCTCTGCGGCGTACATTGGGTCAGCCAGAAAAAAGGAAAATATAAAAAATCACACAAAAAAGGAAAGCAATATTTCAAAATCGGAAATGTTTTGCCAGAATCGAATTGGAAGGACCCGGCCAGACGGCCATTACTCTTGCCGAAATTGCACTGCGCTGCGTGTCCTTTGAGCTCGATATTAAATTAAAACTTGCAATTAGTAAAACGATTTTTTTTTCGCTTCTGCTAGGTGCTGAAACATTTGTAAATATTTGTAAAATAATAGACACAAATGTTGCCCGAGGCAGAAACAAGCTGTTTTTATTTTATGTTATGCTTCGAATCGCAGCTTGAGTGCACAGCAAATATGTCTGAATCGAACTGAATATTCATACTCAAACTATCGACCGGAAACAGTGCATGGCAAATATATGCACACATGTATCTCCGGCCATGGGGAGCTACAAATATTTGTTGCACAATAATTGCCAGCTAGATTGTTCGTTAATATTTACGAAGCCTCGCTGGACATGCCGGAAATGCAAACTATGATTAAATAATCAGCAATCAGGCTCAGAGAACTTAGACAACTCAGAGAACAGGTGCAAATAGAACTTCAAGAATGTTGCTGAAAATATATGAGGACTTGCATAGCAATTTGCCAAGAGCCTGCCAAAGGTCAACTGGAAACACAGCTTTGTCGCTTAAGATGACTTTAATATGGTATCAATGTCATTTAGAAAAACCTACAATAATATTATAATATTTGGGTCGCAGTTTGCGCATTTGTCACTGACTTGAAATCAATTTTATTGCTGTAAATTTGGCAGCAGGTGCATTATGAAGAACGCGCCATCGCGCGGCACAGGCAACTTGTCCAAGAAGAGGCCGTTGTCCATTGACTGAGCGTAGATATCTGTAATGACCTTCGAAATGTCCTTAATGCTGGACTTGATATCGGAGAGCGCATTCTGAGGCGGGGGTCCACTGAACGGCTTCACCCTGAACATCTCCAAGCGCGTCAGTCGCAGCAGATACGTCAGAATGTAGTTTCGAGCGAGTGCCTCGTTCACATTTGGGGGCCGTGCCTTCAGCTTGTCCATCCATTCGGCGGCGAGATTCTTGTCGGGCAGCTCCAGGCTGGTTATTGAGTTCTCCAGCCGCAAAATATCCCGCTCGAATTGCCTATTCAGATTCTTAAGCTTGCGCTGGGTCTCGCCACCTTCTTGGCGATAGTGGGCGACGCTGCGCTGCAGCTCCTTGCAGTACGGCACCGAGCGTATCAGGCACGATCTGCCAGTGACCGACATGCTAGTTTGCTTGACCACAACTTTTCTCTTACCAGACTCATTATTGGGCTGCATGACTAGAGTACCATACCAAGATTTTGAAATTTTTAAAAAATAAATTTATAGATGAATAAAAAAGTTGTGGCTAGGCGACTAGATTCGGATTGCTTCACTGACAACTGAAATAATATATATAATCCTCGCCTCTAGATTTCCAAATTTTCTACACTCTGCAGAGTGGGCATATGAAATTTGAGTCTCATAGATGAGGGCAAAGTTTGGGGCAGTCAGGAGCACGCAGAGCTTTGATTAAATTAAGGTGAAAGGTTCGACAGCTGGGGAAGGAATTAAAACTTTGTCCGAACTTTGGAGACTTTCGGGCAGAGGAAATCAAGCAGCAACAACGACCGAGTTCGACATTTAAAATGTATTTAAATTTGGCACATAAATCAGCATTCAAGGCATGCGTTGGCCCGGTTTGATTTGTTTGCAAATGAAATTGAATTTTTATAAATTTAGCTTAGACTCGGAGAGTGTGCTTGATGGCTTGGTCAAGGTAAAGGCAACCTGAGAGCCCTTTAAATATTTAATATCCAGCTCGACAACAACGCACAACAAACAATGTGTGTGTGTGGGTGTGTCAACACAATCAGCATAATAACTGAGGGTCGCATGCCCCAAAGCTGCAATAAAAGTGGATTAAATGCAAATATGTGTGAGATTGTTTGGTTCGCTCGGGTTACGGGCTGCGTACCCCAAAGATTATAAGAGTCTTTGCAGCCGATATGTGGCCATTCCCACAGCGAATTGATCCCTTGAATGCCAATGCCAAAGGCCACGCCAATGGCAATGCCAAAGCCGAAGCCGAAGTCAATGCCTAATGACTTTGGTTACATGCCAAATTAGGCCACACACAAACGACTGCTCGACGCAACTCAAACTCGAGCCATTTGGGTTCGAACTTGAAGTGGGCAATTTTCTATTGTGCTCAGCTACTTTGACACAAATAAATTTGGCATAGATTGTGCGCTTGGCAGGCATTTATTTGTATCACGTGCAGATTAAATGCGATTCAACTAAATTATTTAAAATTAATTTTAGAAGAGACGAGAAGACACTCCTATAGAGCTGACAGGCCTGACTGCCTTTGGGCCAACATCGCTTCATTAGTAGGCAGATTTTTATATATAGCTGAGTATTTGTGGCATTAGTCAATAAGCTGTTTAAAGTAAATGAATCATGTTTATAGTTTGTATAATGTTTGCATAGAAACAACAATGAAATCAAGTTTCCTCAGCTACCTGGAGCTGTGCAGTCAGCAGAAATCCCATAATCAAATTGAAGCTCATATTTTATTATCTGTCTGTCTCTGCGTTGTCTGCCGTGCATTATCTTTGATTTACTGAGTGGACTTTAGTAGCTTGGAGCCTTTTTTTTATTATTTACTTAGCACGTTGTCTTTCTTGTTCACTCTCTGTACCTAGCTCTTTCTTCATCTATGTATCACCTCTCTCTCTCTCTCTCTCTCTCTCTCTCTCTCTCTCTCTCTCTCTCTCTCTCTCTCTCTGTATCTCTGTATCTCTGTATCATCTCTCTCTCTCTCTCTCTCTCTGTATCTCTGTATCTCTGTATCATCTCTCTCTCTCTCTCTTTCTGCTTCTCCTTTCCTCTCTCTCTATCTCTGACTTCTGCTCTCTCTCTGTCTCTATCTCTCTGTCTGTTTCCCTTTCTCTCTCTTTCTATCTCTGTATCACCTCTCTCTCTCTCTCTTTATCTCTTTCTGCTTCTCCCTTTCTCTCTCTCTCTCTCTCTTTCTCCCTCTCAGTCTGTTTCTCTTTATCTGTCTCTCTGTCTGTTTCCCTCTCGCTATCTCTTCGTATCACTATATCACCTCTCTCTTTCTCTCTCGCTCTTACTGCTACTCCTTTCTCTCTCTCTCTCTCTCTCTCTCTCTCTCTGTTTGTATCTCTGTATGGCCTGTCTCTCTGCCTGTTTCTCTTCCCTCTCTCTCTCTCTCTCTCTCTCTCTCTCTCTCTCCCTCTCTATCTATGTATCACCTCTCTCTCTATCTCTCTCTCTCTCTCTCTCTATCTGTTTGTATCTCTGTATGGCCTGTCTCTCTATCTGTTTCTCTCTCTCTCTCTCTCTCTCTCTCTCTCTCTCCCTCTCTCTCTCTCTCTGTATCTCTGTATCATCTCTCTCTCTCTCTTTCTGCTTCTCCTTTCCTCTCTCTCTATCTCTGACTTCTGCTCTCTCTCTGTCTCTATCTCTCTGTCTGTTTCCCTTTCTCTCTCTTTCTATCTCTGTATCACCTCTCTCTCTCTCTCTCTTTATCTCTTTCTGCTTCTCATTTTCTCTCTCAGTCTCTCTCTTACTGCTTCATCTTTTCTCTCTCTCTCTCTCTCTCTCTTTCTCTCTCTCAGGCTGTTTCTCTTTATCTGTCTCTCTGTCTGTTTCCCTCTCTCTATCTCTTCGTATCACTATATCACCTCTCTCTTTCTCTCTCGCTCTTACTGCTACTCCTTTCTCTTTCTCTCTCTCTCTCTCTCTCTCTCTGTTACTCTCCCCCTAAACAAATAAAATTCTCATAAAGAACGTCTGCTCTACTTCCTGGATACGATACGAGTCTCAACTTTTACACACTGTTCATTGCATAAAAAGTTTTTTAGTTCTACTAAACAGCAAAAGGAAATTGTTACCTGGCATCATTTACATATATATAAATACATATATACAAGAACATACATACATAAATACATATGTTAAAAGCACGCAGCTTAGCTCAGCTAGATAAAAGGCCTTCAGAGTAAAATATGTCACTAATCTGCATAAATTAAAATGGAATTTGCTGGCCAATACTTATCTCGGCCAACTTTATTTGTTGGTCAACAACAACAACTTTCGTACAATTAAATACACCTGGAAACTAATGTAAAACAATTTAAATTTTAGATTAACGTAGGCCATTTGCACAGTTGAGGCGAAGCTGTTGGGCAAACAGAGCAGGCAAAAATATCAAATAAATTCAGGCAGACCTTAAAAACCTTTAATACGCTGCTGACTGGCAGTAGAAGTGATATATTTATTGTAATATATTTTACTCGATTCTCAATTGCCAGAAAATTGCATTGTCACTTGACTGCTCCAGCTGAAGTAGGAAATTATGCTTAGGGTTCGTGGGCTGCCATTTCCGAATCCAGTTAGCCAGTTAACTGGCAGCCACTCACGCAATTATCTTTGCTTGGTCTGGCTAATTTCGATTTAGTGGCTGTCTGCGCATATGAGCTCATCCGGTTTGCATTATTGCCCAAGCTAATGGCCGGGCGAATGGCCAACGCCCTTCACTCGTCAACGTCGTCGTCGTCGTCGTATTTTGTCATTTGCAGCCAGGCCATGAAAATCAATGAAGCACAAGAATCACTGAGGCCATATGCAATGAATCGAAATTGCATCTAGAGTTTTATGCTCGCTCGCTCTCCTTTCAAGAGTCCATATCAGGCGTCAAATTAATTTCAATAGCTAGCTCGTTCGATTCCCATTCGCATTTCGCCTGGCGAAAAACTCATAACTGTCCTGGTTATTGCCGCTGTCTGGCTTATATGTTGCAATACTTTCCCTTCAATGAGGCGTAGGTTGCACGCCCGATAATATCCAGAGCACAAAAACCAAAAACAGAAACTGCAAAATCCACCTCCTCTCTCCTCTCTATTCCTTCTCTCTTTGTATATTTGACCATTTATCAGGCAGTGTCAAGTCGCTGAATGGGCATTTTGTTGTCGGCAAAAAACAATTTTTTCAACACGATTTTCCTTTGGCTTTTATGAATGTGATTCTTGGGTGAAGCGAAAGCTAAAGACGGAATGCAGAGAGGAAAGCGTGCCAGTGGATAGAAGAGAGTATATCTGCATTACAGCGCTCTGCAGGTTACTATACTTGGGTAGGTCTGATATATCCTTATATCCTTATGCTAGTCCCAGATAACGTTCAGGAAAATAGTAATTAAAATTTCCTACAGTTGCTTAGTGTACTCAGGCACCTAGTTTAATTAAAGCTGCTCACTAGGTTACCCTATACTAAGCTGAGTCTT
This sequence comes from Drosophila peninsularis, assembly GCA_035047485.1. NCBI lineage: Eukaryota > Metazoa > Arthropoda > Insecta > Diptera > Drosophilidae > Drosophila > Drosophila peninsularis. The sequence goes on along the minus strand of JAWNPN010000047.1, from coordinate 1,493,339 downwards.
AGGCAAGCTTAAACTCTAAGCCAACACCATGCAACAAACCCGAACTCCTTAAGGCTCAGATCTCCCCTTCACTCCTTAAGACGGCAACAAAAAGTGCCAAAAGGTTTATTGAAAGACTTGGCTCGATAAGCAAGTGCAAGCCAAATCCCAACCAAAAAGGAAGTTCAGCACATGGAATAGCCAACACTAGCCACCCCACGTCCCAAGTCCAGGGTATCGTCGCCATAAGCACAGCTACAATTAAAGCTCTGCTTATTCAGGCGAAGCTGTTGCCCGGCAACTGGTCATTGCTTAGGGTCGCCACTCAGCTGATTTTAATGGGAAATGCAAAGTTTTTCATGGCTACGCTTTGAACTGACGAAGCCCTAAAAATCACAGTTTAATTACCAATCAATTTTTGGGGTTTCCATTTTAGCGCTTCACCTAGTTGTAAGCGAAACGGGGCACAAAGGTTGCCCCGCGTGCTGAATAAACGTGAATAACAACAAGAAATTATACGAAACAACGGGCGTGATGTCATCTGAGTGGAGTCCTTTGTACTATGATCCTTATCAAGTGCACATAATAATTAGCGCTCGTGCAGCTAATGCAGAGGTAATTACCTCGTCGATTTGCATTTGCAACTGTAACTGGACATATGAATCAGACAGCTGATAATTAACTGTCTAATTACATGTCGGCCAGGGCAGCTACAGGTAAAGCTAGACATCAGGCGTCCTCTATGATGAGGGGCTTCATTATTATTCAATAATTAGCATAATAATCTGTTGCATCCACCCGCCGGAACGTTGCATTAGCAGCCCATGCAATACGGCAATATTTAAGATTAATGCGAATTCCAGGATGATTATCAGACTCCAGCTGAGCCTTCTATGGTAATTAGGCCGGAGCAGCGCATTAAACTCGCTTTTATTTTGCTTGATTGACTCTCGCGCAAACACAATAATGCGTTTAATTATCGACCCGCCAGACGGACGTGTCAATAAAATTTACAGCGTTTGCATTAATGCAAATTTATTTAATTTATTACTGCGCAAAATACATTTTTTGTTTTATTTTTTTTTTTTTCTCGCTCTTAATTTACGCATTACCCGCGCTCGTATTTAATAGAAAATTAATTACACTATGTAAATTATTTGTTTATAATGGAAATCGTTGAAGTTTTGAGAGTGTTTCCCTTTGCTTTAACGGCCTTTATTTTGCAGTTGAAGTACTTTCTGTGCGCATCTAAATGCGTTTACTCTCAACTCATGTGTGTTCTTATAAATCCAATTAAGCTTTAATTGCAATTAAAATTCAGCTGAAACAATAACAGAACAGAAGTCCAAATTAACCTCAAAAAGGGGAATTTAATAAAAAAAAAAAAAAAAAAGAGGGAGAGTCAAATTATAGAGCGAGCACTCACATTGCAATTCGCCATGTCGCATCGTCGCATTTCAATTGAATTAATTAAATTTTTAAATGTCCTTTTTCCAGCTTGCTGCCGCTGCGTGCTCCTTGCTCCTTGCTGTCTCTTGACATGCAAATTTATTGGGCGTTTGTCGCGAGTAAAAAGAATTTCCCTTTTTGCAAATTGCAATTGGCATTAATTTGCAGGACAACGAAAAAATCGGCTAACGAAGAGGCATCTATATAAAAATAATGCCCAAATTAAAGACCAGATAAAATGGATTTTATTGTAGTTTTCATGCCAATGAGAACAGAATTAAATGGGAAAAAATTATATATATTTTTTATAATATTTAAAAACATTTTTTCGAGCCCAAGAGAAGTTAGTAAAATTGTTGCGGCTATATACATATATATGCCCAACTCTGTCATCAGGTAAAACAAACTTAGCTAATTAGGTAAATCCTCAAGCTTTTGGGCGAACACAAACTTTACAACATTTTACGTTAGAGCCAAATGCATTCGTGCCTGACGAACATTTTCTTAGTCAATAAACGTAGCTTGGAAACTTTCCCTGGCTGCGCTAAGCCTAACTCTTTGGGAGACTTATTAAAAATGCTTTGATACATTTTAATTTGATATATCGTTCTTAAAGGCAAACTAAAAATGGAATGCGACTGGCGAGAATCTTTTTAGTTTTTAGCTGCCAGCTGAAGTTTCCTTTTCGGGTACGAACTAATCCTTGGGCTAATTATAAAAACTTTTGTCTGCCATTTAATTTTGCAGCAAAGCTCATTAAAACGAGCCAAGATTGTTGAGCTTGGGCGAAAAGTTTTACACCTACTACTGATGTGCACTTAGGAGCCCGAGCAGCGCTGACAAATGCCACGTGACTTGAGCCGCACGGGGCTGCGACAGCAGCTGGAAAAGGTTTTCGGCAGTCCGACAACTAAAGTTTGCCAGTTTGATGTCTTCCACAGGCCACAGCTGGCGGCAATTGTGCATTTTTCATACAAATTTAGAGGGCGGCCATAAAATTATGCGAATGTGTAAGACGGCGACGACAGCAGCTGGAGGCGGCTTTTGAATTCTTAACAACTATGTTATAAAACTGAATTCATCAAAATTCAATTACTTGATGCGTTCGTCCATAAAAATGTGCAGCATTCTTTTTGGCACTGAAACTTGAGCATTTCGGCTTCCTTCGCTGCTTAAGAGCTGCAGCAGGTGACAGCGAGCGCCGCCAGCTTTACGACTTTTGCTGCCTGTCGTGGTCTCTTGACTTGGCCATTTAGAGCGCTGATGTTTGACACTATGTTACTTCACTCAACTCTATTTAGTGGAGCGCCAGTTGGCAAACTTTCAATGCAAAGCACGTCCTCGCTGGCACGTGACCGCGTGGTCGCTGGTCAGCCATTTTATTGTGGCCCTGCCGCACTCGAGTGCCGAGCAACAAGATACAGGACACAAAACATCTACACCAATGACATTTGATGATATTTTGGAAGTCAACTTTAAAAAAGTCTGAGAAAAGACAGCCGCAATTGGTTAGTCAACAATTGCTGCAGACAACAAATTTTATTATATATTTGGCGTGTTGGTATATATATAAAATATTATATATAACATAAAATAAATTTATAAAAATTTATATAATATATATATATATATATATATATATATGTATATATATATATATATATATATATATATATATATATATATATATATATATATATATATATATATATATATATATATATATATATATATATATATATATTCACATATGCTTATCAAGCACTGAATTCAACCATGAACCTAGTTTTAAGAGCAACTTCATGCGTCTTCCTCTCTCCCTCTCTCTCTATCTCTCTCTATCTACAGTTTGGATGCCTCTATCTTTAAGTAAACTACGAAAGAGTCTCAACATTCCATTCGTGCATCAGCATAAACATGCTAAGTCCTCTATTTTTTCTCATCAAGCAAGACCATAGCTAAAACCATAAGCCTTCTACCCTTCCATTTAAAGTGGAGTTTGTTATACTACGCCCAGTTGATTCCATGGCCCTAAGAAATATATGAAATTTATTAAGGATTTCTGGCTGAACGTTCATTCAAATTACAAGCCTCCTCTCACACACCTCAGCCCAAGCAACAATAAAATGCAATTTTGCTCAATTATTGATAGCCAACCAGGAAAGAGAAAAAAGTTCGATTTTGCGCCCAAATTCGAGTCCAAATAAATATTCATACAACAGCTCAGTATGCAAGGAATGCGGCCAATGAAATCTTATCAAATTTGCAGAAGCTGATGAATTTTTCGTGCATATTAAGATTGATCTGTGAGGCTGGTACGCATAGCTTAGCAGCTCGAGCAAAAGTTTTTCATCAACATTAGAAATTATGTGAACCACTTTGGCATGCACAACTTGGCTGCATGCTTGGCGCTTTGTTGTAGATCTTCTTTGGCTGTCGATGCTTGGCATGCGCTCCTGAAATTGCTTGCAGTTGCAACAGCTATTGCAAGATTCATTAATTTATTGGAAAACTCGTCATAGCAGGGCGCTGGCTGGCAGCAATGGCTGCTGCTGGTGCTGGTGCTGGTGCAGAGCCCGAGCCGAAATACCGCACGAAATTCAAACTGGAGAACACAATCAGCAAATGTTTCCCTCTAGCCATTAGCATTAATATTTCAATGAATGGGATTGCGCTCGGTCCGGGTGCGGCTGAGCTGGGCTGGATTCTGCAACTTTTGAGCTACGCCACGGGCTGCCGAGCGGCATAACAAGAGAGAACTCAGTACTTGTCAGCTGGTGCCAGATTTACGTGTTGTTATTGTGGCAACACTCGTGGCGGGGGCAGTTGTGCAGCGGCAAACAGAAAAAAGACGAGCCCATAAGCAACAACAACAACTAACTCGAAGCGCTCATTTTTCGCTCTCATAAACAAGTTTTTCACACTGAGCCAAACCCCAAGCAGCGCCAAGCTGGGGGCTGGTTATAAATTCACATGGAAAATCAGGCGAGGCAAAGGCAACGGGTGAGAATTGTCGACTTCGGACGCAAATGCAACTTATTGTTGCTGTAATTGTAGTTCTAGTTGTGCATGTTGAAAGTTTTACTGAATTTATTATGATTTGCTGTACTCGCTGCTGTGTATAAATTATTGTTATTAATTTATAAAACTGTTGCCCGAACTGGCACAATTGAAATACGAGTGTGTGTTACGCTAGCCCACTCATCTCCAGCAACAGCTGCTGCTTCACAATTTTCATGTACTTCACACTTCTGCTCATTCGCCCATTATGTATGCATCTTCTGTGGCGACCTGTCCTGATTAGCATTCGCCAGCTGCTTGGCCCATTGCGTCTATCTGGCTGGGCGTCCTCCCTGTTGCCCATAAAACTTGATTTGCACGCCATTTTCGCTTGCCAAATGCAGAAGCCCATTAACGCTTTGTGATCTGCCAGCACCAGCCAGAGTAGAGCTGTTCAGTGCTGAATATGACTGCACATGGCGTATACTTAACATAGTTTTATATGACTGTTATATCTTTTCATATGCTGTTAGTTAGTTCCAAAATATATATATAATTTTATTTATTCTCTTTTTTTTTTAGTTCTCTTTTCAGTTTCAGATTCCATTTCACACTTCGCTGCAGTTGGCATTTGCTTAGCATAATCTAGCTGATTTGTTACAGAAATCAGAACGTTTGGTATGGCTAGAGGGAACAACAGCTGCACTGGCTGTATTTATGTGTAGAAATAACTTTGCTTAAACAGAAGTCGGAGAGTATAAAAACATAGATGTCTTATTTATTATATTTAAATATTGATCAAAATATATTTATTATATTTTGTTCATCACAGAGTACGAAAACAACTTTAAATATATTTATAATATTTTATTTATATATAAAAAACAGTAAACAATAATTTTGTACATTATTTAAAATCAATTTTCTAATTATGTAAAACAAATTTCTATTGTTTATATATTTTATTTATTTTATTATATTTATATATTAATCAAGAAAAAGCTTTTACAATTTTTATATATTTATTTTATTATATATATGAAGAATTAAATTTTACTTAGTATTTAATACATAAATATAATAAAATAAATATTAAAATAAAAAAAAAAACAGATTTTATATATATTTAATTTTTTTTATATATATAAAATAAACAACCTATTATATAAATATTTCATATATTTTATATTATTTCGTATGTCATTTATTATTAAATTTATAGATTAACCCCATAGTCTACAAACACATTTATTCTATTTAATTTACTATATTTATTATATTATATTTTAATAAATTAATTTATATATAGCCTTTCAATCACTTGCATTTCTTCGACGATCGTAAGCAGTTGACTGAGCAACACTCCAACATTTGAGAACAGTGTTCGCCCTTCTTACGACACTTTTTCGCAATCGTCTCGAGTTTCATCTAGAGAGTACAGAGTAGAGCAGAGTACCTTCATTAAAATTCATATCTTTATACCTTTTTCAGATACAGTTCCATCCGCACTGATGACGTTTCAATGTAATCGGAGATTCGGTCATCCTGTTCCTTCTTTTCAACCGTGTGCTCTATGAAGGGCGTCTGAGTCAAGAAGTAAGGCTCAGGACCTGCTGTCGTTGGAGCTGCGTGTTTAGACGGCAGATGATATTGCTTGTACTTTTTGCCAGCCATTGTAAAGCTTGTCAGGCACAAAGCCAGAAATATTGCGCCGATGACAGCCCAGTGCATTTTGCTCAAATGATTTTCAGAATAATACTCAAAAGACAGCGAATTCAGTTGCTTTTATACTGCCTGAGCTTCGAGGGCAGCGAAACATATGCAGCTAAAAATTGAATTTATTTACAGCTGATTTGAAAGCTTCAGAAACAACTGTGGCTATTAAATATATATATACTGACTAGCTAGATATATGTATATAGTTATGATTAAGGTAGAGGGAATTGTTTTGTTGTCTTCTGGCGCCTGGCTTCAGTGAAATCTCTTCAAACAATAAGTTTAATAATATTCATATTCCGAATTCATTGTTCATTGTTTGGGACAATGGAAAATTGGGAAATTTCGGACGACAAAGCAGAAACTCAATTTCCACTTCGTATCGCTGGCAACGCCATGTCCCACCTCAAAGGAAACTTCAAATAAAAGCGAAAATTCGACGAGTTTACCTTCGTCTGATATTTGTCAACTCATCATTAGCTCTGCTTGTGCGCCAGATGACACTCACGCTGTGCTAATTGAAAAAATGTTTTAAAAGCCAGCCAAGCGCTCTGTGAGAGTACGGAATTAATAAACGTGAATATTCACACATCCTGTCATCCGCGCTAATTAAACCGCATTGAAGCGCTCTTTGAGTTTGAGTTTAGAGTTTTTTGCTAGCAAACATATGCTTAAATGCCAGCGCACACCTTAATTAATTAAGGGCGACGTGTGCAGGGCCATGGAAGGCTATGATACTGTCAAAAAAAGAAACCTTTTAAGCTGAAAAGACGAAATGTACTTAAGATAATGCAGCTCTGTGGGACACGTTCCCTTTTTTGGCCATACAATAAAAATCTGTGCGCACATAAAACTTGAGTGAAGAGCTGCTCGGGTCGAAATGAAAGGGTCAACAGTGTGATTGTGTGTAAGCATCTTAGCTCCAGCTCCATTTGGCATGCCAGCACGGCTAAAACTACGAGTAAAACTTACTTAGCGCCCGAAACTCGATTGCAACACGATATGTTGACATATCTGAGTGCTGTGTCTGCATATGTATGCATATGTGTGTGTGTGTGTCTAGTTATCTGCGTAATTCAATAGCTAACTCAAGCAAATGCTCTGATGCGTTAAGCTTGCCGAGCAGCAGCGTCGCTGGGAGGCATCGAGCAGGCCGCCCACCCGCCAGCCAGTCCATCAAGCATCCTTCAACGTCGCTCGCCAGTCGCTGTCTGTCATCCCGGATTAAGCAATTGAATTTGGATTAGACACTGCGCCACGATATGGCCAGACCCCCACACATATCAATTCTATTTGCATGCATTCATTAAATGTCTGAGCCCCTGCCGTCCAGGGATTAGACAACTTCTTTAAATAGCTGCACTTTAGCTCTAAGCTGGGCTATAAAAAGAATAAAATGGAAAGTCTACATATTTTTAAAATGATTTATATTTTATTATTTTTTTTTTATTTTAAATAAATATATTCAAATCAAAATGCTTTCCGAACAAATTTGTTTTTATATTTTATTTTTTATTTCAAGCCTTGGAAACTTAGCTCAAAAAAATTGGTAAAAAAGCTGTTATATATTTGTATGCACAACGTCACAATAATGCTGCATATATTATATATATATATATATATATATATATATATATATATATATATATATATATATATATATATATATATATATATATATATATATATATATATATATATATATATATATATATCTTTCAAATTTTCTCTTCTGCTGTGTGTAAAAAAAAAAAACAGATTTAGGGTTTAGCGAAGCCTTTGAAATAAAAAAAAACAATATGCCTGGTACCGCGCGTGTGTAATAAACAAAGGCAAGACAGTTGGCTGAAAGCACAAAGACCATGAAAGACATTTGGCAAGGCAGTTGCGTAAACAAAGATATCAGTTACATAACATGCTCATAAGCAGGGGCTTCTGTAAGAAGAGATCTCAGATGGGGCCATGCTAATCTGACTCATCATCGATCCATCAGAATCAGGCAAGACAAGTCGAACATCTCGTACAACATGTTGGCTTGCAACGTGTTCGCAGCTCTCTATCAGACTTTGCTTCAGCAAAATTTCCCAGTATGGCTGCATGCAACGACGCTGTTAAGCCAAGCCCAAAGCACTTCAGCTACATAAGCTGCTACAATACATTTGTCACTTTTAGTTCATTGTCGGTTTTCAAAGTGTGCGGTTCGAGTCGGCGGGCATCCCACAGTGTTTCAGCCTCTAGAGTGAACAAATTTAACAAGAATTTAAAGCATATGCGATGAGACTTAGCACGCACACGCATATGAAAGCAAATTAAAATAAAAATATTTAAATAACATAAATCAGCAGAAACTGCATTAAATTATTTAATAATAATCAACTACTAATCAGTGAAAGAAGTTGCAGATTAAGTAAAATAATCCCAAGATAATAATACATGCAAATCCAAGGTTTTCACGTACAATACAAAATATTTGCGCATTCTTAAAGCAGCGGCCGTTATGAATATTAACAGCAGCTGCCAGCTGCAATCAAGAGTCGATTGACACAATAAAAATAAATTTATAAAAAAGCCAGCAATGCTCTTTCCAACCGATTGCGCCTGTAAGTATGCAACATGAGATTAACCCGTATACTCCGCAGAGAAAAACACGCATACGCCGCATATGGCGCATGTTGCCCGCACAGATTATGTGCGAAAAATACAAAAATATCAAGATGATAATATCAAGCTTCGATTAAAGTCTATTGAATCTTAAAGCAGGCCCTATAAGAGACTTTGGGTGTGTGGCAAGTGCTTAGGGTGTGTGTGTGCCTGTGCATAAACGAGCAAGATTTCATTATTTGCTTGGGCATAAAACTAACTTATTTAGGTACATATATTTGTGTGGGCTGAAGAAGACAAAATTGAATTGAAGCTAGTGGAATTCAGCTGAAGTTGGCTGAATATCAAGGAAACTGAAATATTTACCATATCATGGTGCAAACTTATAGTTTTATAAAATTGAGAAAAAGCTTAAAAGGAATTTCCCAAAATATAAAATATTATTTATATAAATTAACATAATATTTTATACAACAATCCATATAAAAATTTATTTAATAACTCTGATTACATTTATCATTTATTTACATAAATATTAAATTCACTTCTCCGTTACTTATAAGGTTCTTTAAAAACCAATAGAAATTAATTTAAGTTTAAAATTCAATTAAAACTGACCCTTGTCGCCTTAATGAAACGCAGATTCAATCGACCTTTCCCTGCACATTTTTTTATATTTTTAACGACTGCCATAACTCAACGAAAAAATGTTCATTTTCCTTTGCACGGTTTTTTTTTTTCAAAAAAGTTAGGACAACTTTTTCTGTGTTTTTGTGCTAATAAAATGCTGTCGGCCAGGCCTAAATGGCAGCAGCCGCAGCGCAGAAATGTGTCAGGGACAAACTGTAAAAGGTGCAATTCGCAATACGCTAACACTTTAAAGGGCCAGCATCATTAAAAGCGCTTAAATGGCGTAAGGACGACTCAGGCAGAGTCAATGAAACTTCGGGAACTTTTTAACTTTTATTAGCACTCATTTGGCACCCTCGAGTGGCCAGGACAACAAAGAACATAAAGAATGCTAATTAAATCTAATGCAAATGATGATTGTCAAGGACTTGGACAAACAAGCCAGAAGCGGAACGAATTAAGTCTTGAGGGTGACGAAATAATTTATTTAATTGTCAAACGCATCAACGCAGGCGACGCTTCAAGCGGCTCTTATCAGCTGGCATGAAGTGCATCTGGTCTAGCTGAGAAGAGAAAACAGTTTGTAAATATGAGAAAAGCAAAGAGATCTGGAAATTTGACAATAAGTGAGCAAGAGAAATGAAATCAAATCGAGTCGGGCGAGAACGTGCCGCGTCGCAAATGCAGATAATCGACATAACTAAAGCAAGTACCAAGAAAATGAAGGAAAAACGACGGGAAAGCTTTCTTGAAATATATGAGCATAAAGGAAATATGTTGCCCAACTGTAAACTGTAAACACATTGCGCAACATCACATAAGTCAGCTTGTTTATGTCGGCCAGCCAAGAGTCAGAAGTTAACTGATGCGAGTCTTTGAAACAATTTAAATAACAACTAATGAAAGCAATTGAAAAAAAAATACCAGAAACAAGCCAAAGCAACATCGCATACTTCGTGGAGCAAGTGCATGCTGCAAGGGCTGAAAGAAAAAACAAAAAATACTTTTATCTTTTACTTCTGGTAAAAAGTTTTCTTTGCTGCCAAGAAAAACCACGCAATTTGTTGTTATTATCATTTGTTTACAGCAGCTCGCAGTTGCCATGTTGTTCGCCTTGTTGACAACATCGTCAGCATAAGTTTGATTTTATCTTGAGCTTCGCTTTTTATGCTAATAGATTCGACAAATTTACAGCAGCTGCTGTCGCTCTTGCCAGCCATAATGATTTCTTGTTGAAGTTTGGCACAAGTTGGCCAAATTCTTTTAAAATTCAGCTTAACATGAAAATTGGAAAATTTTCAATCAACATTTGGAATTTTTTTTATACTAAAAGTTCTCAATTTATCCCTAATTTAATTAGGGATATTTTATATTTTAATTTAATTTGTTTTTTTTTTTAATATTTTATTTATATATTTGTACTGCTATGTTATTTTTTATTTTTAATTTAAAATTTTTAATATATATTTTATATATATATATATATATATATATTATAATTTCAATATATAATGTTATTATACTATATTTAAAAAATATATTTATTCAAATACTTCAGTAAAAATAATTTTTTAAATAAAATTTTAATAAAAAATATTTTTATTTTAATAGCTCAATAAATTTTACTTTTAAATATAATTTCAGTTTATTAAATTCCTCAAAAATTCATTGCGCATTGTAGAACGCAGCTAATGAGATAACAAAAAAATGTTTTCTAATTAAAGCAAACATTTCGCTTTGATTATGTTTACATTCCCACATATATTTAAAAAAAAAAGCTGCTGTTTGGCATGTTATCAGAGCTTTAATTAATTTTATGGAAGCTCTCGCGGGAGAGAAGCAAGTGCAAAATTATAAGGCAACTATAATGAATACTGTAGAAGATAAGCATTACTGAAATTTATAAATTATTTATTAAATTTAATATCAAATTTAACATTTATATTTAGTTAATATATTATATTTAACAAAAGTCTTCAGCAGAGTATTTTCGCATGCCCAAATCAGAATGCCCTTATCCTGTCTTATCAGCCAGTTGGCAAGGACACGCCCATTGTGCCAGAATTACTTACGCCATAACGATTTGGGCTGGACAAGTGCTGTCAGATAGATAAACATATATATCTATATGTATATGTATATGCAAAGTGTATGCATACACATGTAATTGATTGATTTTATTCCATGCTCTTGAGCATAAAAGTGTAGACAATGTCGAAGGCGTTGCCATCAAATTTGTCAAGCAAATTTTATTTTTCTTTTTATTCGGCGCTGTGCGACCAATCGAGAAAATATTGAAATGAGTTGAGCTCGGGATTAGCTGCCTTAATGCCGGACAAGTGCGTTCTCAATACTCAAATTGAAAACATGCCAAGCGACAGGCTCTTCCTCACATACAGATATATCTATATATTTATATATGTCTGTATATTATTTTATTTTGAGCTCTCGACATGTTGAGCTCGCTGCTTGCCGTAAGCATGATTGGAATTTTAATAAGTTTCTGTCATAAGATTTATTTTATTGCCAATCTTTTTCTTTCAGTTGAAAAAAAGGGGAAAGTTTTGGCAGCGTGCCCAGCGGAACGTACACAAGCTTATGGCACATATCATATCATGAGTTATGTGCTTGCCTGAGCATCACACTGTCCAGCTCCGCTATGTAGGCAGCACAATATGTAAATCTATATACATATATAGTTGTAGATGCACATAAAGATAGTGCCAGAGCCTGCTCCACGCAACAACTGCTTTTTCTATAATATTTAGGCCTACCCTTTTCGTGTCTGCTGCCAGAGCTGTTCACATGCCGCTGCTGCTGTTTGATAAACAAAATAAATAGCTGCTGCCCAGGCTAGGCCTAGACTTCCTTCTGATAATCAGAATTCGACTCTAATTTATCGTTGATTGTATGTCATACTTGAGCTGTCAAGGCGCATCACTGTTCGAGTGCCAACTGCTTGAGAATAAACAGATGTATTTGATTTTTTTCGTCCCCAGCCAGCCAGGCGAAGTCTCATTTGCATAAGCAGCTGCGCAGGTGTGGGCAGGTGGACAAAAAACAAAAAAGAAATCATACGCACGTTTCCATTAAGTCATAAATAAATATGTACTGCCAGTCGCACGTGTGCAGCTCGCTCTGTGTGTTTTTATGAATACACTCATGCCACAGCATATCGAATATCAAATGAATATATATTGTGTCATATGACTTTTGCGCGCTGCTGAGTTTTTATGGCTGCAGGCGAAAGTTCTTTGGAGCGTTCGATGCGTGCAGAAGTCAATTATGCGTGAATCGATTTGTATATATTTTTTATTATTATATTTTTAGTTTCATGTCAAAGGGAATTGATTAACAAAGATTAATCGATGAGTTAATGCTTAAAGCAAACAAATCTGCATTGTTTTGAATGCATAAATTAACTCAATTATGCATTAAGATTTATTAATATATTTTTTTAATATTTTTAATTCATGCTTAAAGCAAAGACTAATAAATACAAAATTATGTTTAATTTCTGTATATATTTTTATTCATATTTTATTTGCAGTCTAACAATATCAACTCAAAATTAACTCAATTATATATAAATATTTTATTATATTTTTAATTAATTATAATTTTATGTCAATGTGAATAACTTAATTAGTTTAATATGTAAATTGCCATATTTAAATTCAGTTTAATATTAAAGCAAGAGAATCAACTGCCAAAATCCTATAAATATATATAAAATCCTATATAAAATCCAAGCCGGGGCAACGTCTGATATTCAATGATTGCCATCGAGCAAGAGTTGATAGGAAAACATTGAATTGAAAGGCTGTCCACCCTCAAGAGTAACGCCCTTATTGATGGCCCACACACAACACACACACATACACACACGCAGAGAGAGAAATCTGTGGCCTGATGAGTGCCAAGTGGCCCCAAAGGGATAATAGTCCAAGCCTAACGGATGTGATTTACTCAGTGCTTGCCCGCCACACACGCCCTGCCTCCCCCTCTCTCAGTCTGTGTTTTTATGGGCTATGCGGCGTATGAGTAATGTGGCTCGATTGACCGCAACGCTGACTTGTTGCCGCGTCAGCGAGTCATAAACTGCTTGTCTGATATTTTCGTTGCTTTCAGAAACTGCAGAAATGCTCGGCTTGAAGACTTGTGCCCGGAGCAAATGACATGTGATTGCGCACGCACCTGACGAATTTAGCTACGTGCAGCGTACGATAGGATTGCCTGAATTTCAAATTCGAGCAGCCGCACTGGGCGTGCCTGTGCATTAAGTTCGCGCGTCGCACGGCCCGATTGAGCAGAGCCAGAGGCAGTCCCACAGCAAACACACATGACCGTGCTACGGGCGGCCCCAAGAACGTGACACATGGCGATGTACTTTTATGCCAATAAGATATCGGCCATTGTCTGCGGCACGCGTTGCAAGCAAGCCGTGCTGCAAAAGTCGCGTGGATCAAGGGATCGCGATAAGGACAAATGCAGGCGACACCGGCATCGCCATCGGAGCAGAAGACGCAGCAGCCGCTGCCCGGAGAGCAGCTCCGACAGCGAGACGAGCGCCGAGGATGGCTGCTGTGGCCACGACGTCCTGGACGTCACAGCCCAGCCGGATGTGGGCATTTTCCTGCTCAATGCCGGCAGCTCGCACGCGGAGGCCGCCCAGCTCAACCTCGAGCTGGGCTTCACCAACGAGGGCATGCGGCTGCGGCGTCGCCACAGCGCAGAGCAGCTGAACGCACACGATTTGGAGCTGGGACTGCAGCAGTTCAAGGTGCAAATTGAAATCGACTTTAAGTGAATTGACTATGATTGTGACTCTGATTAAATTACAGCTCGCCGCTAAGGACGATCCCGTGCAGTACGACGTGCCCAAAAATACGCACAAGCGCAGCCAATGTGATATCAACTTTGAGGTAATCCAAATCAAACTTCCATCATGACTTATGCAGATCTCTGCTGATTTTATATATGTTGTTTGGCAGAGCTCCGTTTTGGGTTCCGGCGGCATCATGTATATAAATGGTAAAATTGTTTCCGGCCCACTTGACTCATTCCCCGAGGTGCTCAATCCCAAAAACGTCATGGACTTAGATAAGGTAAGCATAATGCAGAGATATATATAATATCTATGCAAATATTTGCAGAGTAGAATGAAATTTAAAGCAGTAAATTTTCGGAATAGAAGGATACGTATAGAGATGATATGATATTTAACTAAAGAGTTCTTATAGAGTTCTTAGAGAGAGAGTCTAAGGATTGGGCTTAGTCGAGCCCGTTATTGAGACTTACCTATAAAAGCAAATATTTACCTTTATGCATTCAGCTTTTGCTGCTGCTACTCCTACCTAACAAACTCACTCCACCCTGACTTCACCTTTATAATCTCATTAACATTTTTAGCTTTCAATAATTATTAAAGCTTAAGACAAAGCCACCAACTTAGTCAGCCAAACTTAAAGTTCAGTTCAAATGCAATTTGTTTGACAGAAGCTGAAAGCTGAACACAAAGCGCAGATAGAGCTCAAACCCGTAAAGTACTGCCAGAAAGATAAGCAAATAATTCAATAAACTGGCAAAGAGGGGGACAAAAAAAAGAGAGAGAGAGAAAGAGACTGGGGCTGTGGAAAGGAAATGAGTCACTCGCAGTAAGAGCAGAAAAATAATTAGTTCAGTGCAAGGAAATTGCAAACGCACAGCCCTAGGAGCAGGCAGCTCAGCCACACGGCCCTGACTCTGATGGCCAACAAATGAAGCTAATGGAACACTTTGCTCTCCCGGCTCGATTGTTGTGGGCAGAATCAGTTGTGGCTCTGTGGGTCGCCCTGTTTGAGTTACACTAATCTCGCACTTGTGTTTATCTTTTGCAGGAATTTCTGTTCTCATTTTTATTGTCGTCACGTCTGTTTATGCGGCCCCACGAGCTGCTCGGCAAACTGCTGGCCTCGGTGGCCGAGGGCAAGTGTTTGGAGACACTGGTCGCCCTGCTGGCCGAGTGGACGCAGAAGTTTCCCTACGATTATCGTGACGAGCGCATGATGAATCATGTAAAACATATCGTTGCTAGGTGAGCTGGATTTGCCTGTCACTGCGGAGAGAATCTGCCTAATGGATTACTCTCCCCCCTGTTTGTAGATGTTCCAATTCACATTTAGAAGCCATAGTCTCCCAAGTACTAAGTGCCTTACTTCAACGTTTGACTGATTTAGAGCAGCACGAGGCCGATCTGCGTGCCTGCCAGACCAACAGTGACAAGGTGAGCCGAGCTTAAGCTTGAAGCACTCCTCCACACACTTAGCTAATGTTAACAACCACTGCCAGGTGATTGCGCCAATCAACTGCCCCACAGCCACTCAATATGCACAAATATTGTGCCGGCTGGAAAAGAAGCTGGCCAAGCGCATTGGCCCAGAGGAGTTTGTGCAGTGCAGCAGCATGGTGCTGTTAGATAAGCAGGTAAGAATCAATCAGCAATCAATCATTCAATCGGACAGTTAGTTTGGCAATCGATCAATTAAGCAATCAGGGCATCAGTGAACTACAATCAATCAATAAACTAGTCAATCAGTCAGTCAAATTGTACATCAATCAGAAAGTCAATTAGTGCCTCAATCAACTAGACTATCAGTCAGTCAATCAGCTAGTCAATCTGTTCTATCAGTCACCTATTCTATCTGTCAATCAGTCAGTCAATTAGAACATCTATCAGTCAATCAATCAGCCAGCCAATTTATACTTCAATCAACTATACTATCAGTCAATCAGTCAGCCAGTCGTGCATCCATCCACACGACTATCAGCCAATCAATCAGTTATTATTACATCAATCAACTAGTATAAAAGTCTATCAGTCAAAAAGTACATCAATCACCATTAGTCTATCAGTCAATCAATCAGTCAACTTAGTCAAATCAAATTGTCGACTATCAGCCAATCAATCAGTCAATCAGCCAACTGCTACATCAATCAACTAGTATATAGGTGAAAAAGTACATCAATCACCATTAGTCTATCAGTCAATCAATCAGTCCACTTAGTCAAATCAAATTGTCGACTATCAGCCAATCAATCAGTCAATCAGCCAACTGCTACATCAATCAACTAGTATATAGGTGAAAAAGTACATCAATCACCATTAGTCTATCAGTCAATCAATCAGTCCACTTAGTCAAATCAAATTGTCGACTATCAGCCAATCAATCAGTCAATCAGCCAACTGCTACATCAATCAACTAGTATATAGGTGAAAAAGTACATCAATCACCATTAGTCTATCAGTCAATCAATCAGTCAACTTTGTCTGTCAGTCAGATTGTGAGTTTCGAAATTGATCAATCAGTCAACTGACTGAGTTAGTCACAATCAGTCAGTAAGTCATCATAAATCGTAATCAATCAGTCAATCTATCAATCATATAGACAATCAGCCAAATAGTCATTCATGCAGCTGTAATATTATATAATACAAAAGATTATAGTCTAAAGCTAACTACTTTACCTACTCTACGCATATTCAGATTAGCATAAACACACACACTCGCACACACACACACACACCTTCATTAAGTAGGCTCATTAACAAAGCAAATCGTTTCGCCTTTGCAGAAAAAATGGGACCAACCTATCTCGTCGGGCGGACCGCCGGGTGCCCAGGATCCGAAGAAGACCTGCAATCTGGAAACGTATCTGGACTGGTCGGCACGTCTGCGTCTGTTTGTTTGCAACGAGATACTGCAGGTGAGGTATATAGCTTATGGCCATGTCTCTCTACGGCTTGTCACGCGCCCAAGTTAACATATTCGCAACGGGGCCTGGAGCGGCACTGCCGTCGACCCGGCGGATTGAATTAAAATCCCATGCGCTGTCAAATATGCACAACTCCACACAGACGTGCCCCTTGATGGACCGACGCATGTGCCGCAGCTGTGTGCATAGCGAAGCAGGACGAGCACGAGGCTGAGGCTTATAATTTATGCCACTCGTAACTTGGCCATCGACAGTTTGTCAGTTGGCCGTGTAAGTGACTCGTTAAAGTTTTAGTGAAGTCACGTGGTCCGCATATGCCAGTGTGATGCCATCCAGCCAGCCATGTCCATGCCCATGTCCGACCTTCCTAAACTTGCCCAAACAAACAACAATATCTGACTTAACTTGATTTGCAGTGCACCGGAATTGAGGACCGCAGCCGAACGGTTGAGCTCTGGAGCGGCGTCGCCCAGTACTGTCTGCTCGTGGGCAACTACAACAGCGCCACGGCCATCTTGGAGTCACTCGAATCACCTGCCATAGCGAGACTTAAAATAACGGTGAGTGTGGAAGTGCCGATGTTAAATAATTTATATTGCTGTTGGGCTTTTAGTGAACGTGGAAGCAAAAAGTTCGGGTTCGGTTTATTTTGTTTTCCGATAAGAGACGTTTGAACAATAAAAATAAAAAATTATAAAATGTATAAATAGTAATGAATTTAAGAAAAATTATTCAAATAAAAAATTATTCAAATGCAATATTAAAAAATACGTTTTAAAAAAATTTATAAAATATAAAACTTATAAGCAAAACAACATTTTTAAATATTTTATACGTTTTTCTAATAACAATTTTTTCAATTGTTTTTACTTAAATATATATATTTTTTTTTATATATTTCATTATCTATATTCATTTATTTATTTTGTATTTTTTTCATTCATTTTTAAATAATTTTATACATATTTCTATATACTAATATTTTACAATATATGAGTTCAGAATTTATTTTATTAAAAAAATAGTAAAAAATAACAAATGTTTAATCAAAGTTTTTAATTTCCATTTGGATTTCTTAAGGCTGCCAAACCAAAAGCCGAAAACCAAATAAATATGAAAAGAATAAATTTCGAGCACGCCAACGTAACCGCATTACCAGTCGCCCAGGCTGCTTTGGCACATTTTTTATCAAAATTACACATTTCTCTAGTTTTTCATTTTATTTTCCTATTTACTTGGCATGTCGCCCGCGAGAGCTTCAATTGCGGCTGGGCGTTCGCTAAATGAAGCCAGTTTTCATAACAATTTTTTGTAATTAGTTAATGGATCTGCGCGCCCCGCAAAAGTATTTTTGGGAATTCACTTGCCTCAGCTTCGGATACTTTAAATGCCATTCTCATTGTATTCATTACAAAATTCAGGTTGAGAATTCTTTTCATTTAACTTCGACTCTCAGCCCCGTTTTCCATTTGTGTCTGTGTGAAAAGAGTAAATTGCACAATGCACAAAGGACGAAGGCACGAAAAATGGATGGCTGAAAGGCAAAAAGTATAAAAAAATTTAACCGAATTGCATAAATTCAGAGACCTATGGAATAACTTGTGCAACGCAGCGCTGCATTGTATGGCAATATTTTCATTTTATTTTTTGCATATTTTGCGCAGGCTAGTGAAATGTTTATGACTAGGAGTGCAGGATAGCGATAGCCATAAATATGTCAGCGTGGAACATAAAAATTAAACAGAAACTTTAAGGAATCTAAGTGATATATATCGTGGGTATCTCTGTCTGGGGTTGAAGTTTAGATTTGTTGTAATTATTGTCCCATTTGGGAATATCCAAATTAAAATCTTATCTACAGCCAAATGTCGCACCATAAATGCGATAGAAAGCTTAAGCGCAAATTACAGACATAAAACGCGCGGCGCACAAACAAAACCATAAACTTTTACAGCGCCCCGAAACAAGGCACGAATAACACAAATAAAACGAATTAAAGATATTTTCCATTTGGATGAAGCAGAGCACACACACACACACACACACACACACATGGTCACATATATTGGGAGAGTCTCTCTGTTCATTTATATACGTATTTCCATTTTATTACAGTGGAGCAAATTGCAAGTGACATGTCAACAATTGGATTGCATGCAACGGCATGCCGAAGGACACGGGCATTTATGGCAGAAGCAGGCAATCGTTCTAAATGAGCAGCAGCAAAGTCTAAAGACTGATAAGCAGCCTAGGGCCGCACCATCATCATCATCATCATCATCGATAACGAAAAACTCATCATCAACATCAACGGCAGCAGTAGAAGTAGCAGCAGCAACAGCAGCAGTAGCAACAACAATAAACTCCTCCACCTCCACATCATCCGGTGCTCTAGAAGATTTGGTTGAGCAGCCATCGACAAGTGCCAGTGGGCAGCCAGTTGGCATAACAGGCATTTCCGGTTTCAATGCAATGCCAGCGTCATTGGAGCAGGCAGCGCTCGAGGTGCCTTCGGCTGGCAGCAGCAATGTGGAAGCAGCCACAGCCACAGCCACAGTAACACCAATACCAACACCAACACCAACAACAACACCAACAACAACTATTTTTGGCAAGCCCAATGATTGGGTTGTTATTCCAGTGTTTGCGGATATTGTTAAATTGGCGCTGGCCGAACGGGAAAACTGTTTGCAATGGTGAGTCCGCCCTACTCCACTTTTCTTTTTAACCAATTCACTTTACCTGTGCCGTTTGATTGAAAAAGTCTATGCGGAATATCAAAATAAATAAATAAGTTCGCTTTACATGATTAATATTCCGCATACGTCACGTTGCCGGCACACATTTTGACGGATCTGTCTGTGTTGTATTCAATTAACCACAGAGTGTCAAAATAAACAATAAACAATAAACATTCGCAACATTTGCAAGTGCAAATGACATGGCTGCAGCCATGTTCGTATCGAGTATACGCACATCCTCTGCGCATTTCAATTATTCATTGTTTTACAAGCATTAAAAATTAACGCCAAATACATTGTCATTCGCCATAGCTGCTCAATAAATGTAGGTTTGTTGTGTGGAAATAACACAAATGTTGGAATAGAGCTGGCTTTATATATAAATAATATGAAATTTGTATAGAGGAAGGTTACAAAAATTTAATATATTCTTGCAATAATATTTTCAGTTTTAGATAGTTTGGAAAATATTTTTAAAATGTTTTTTTTTTTTTAATTTTAATTATTCACATAAATTTGTTTGTCAGTCTTCAATAACTATTAAATTCTTAGCTGTTTTCTTGTCATCAATTTCTATATAATATATTAAGCTGTGTAGAGAAACCTAATCCTAAATGCCATTTCATGCAGCTCACTTTGAGCTGCCGCTTAAGCCCATATCTCACATCGACTGTTTAGCAATTCACAGCGCTGCATGCGATTTGAAAGCAATTGATGTGTGCACATAAATCGGCTGGTGGAAACGCTAATCAAACCCACAATTACCGAGCAGTCGCTGATTTTAATAGCACTCTGCATAGACGAGTGAAATATGCATTAAATTGCAGCTTTGGCATATTTTATCGGCCACGGCACACATTATACATATGCATATACCCCCATCCCCCTCTCTCACCATATATATATCGCTTACAGTTTTGCATACTATAGTAGCAAATGTGATTTCCCCCCTCTCCCTATCTCTCTCTCTCACCCTTTACAGCTTACCAAATGGCCACATCAATGTGATTGCCTTCGATCGAATGGCGGCCATTGTCGGCGCCTTTACCAAGCACATGCAGGCGATGAAATCGACACAGGCGCCATCTAGCGGCGAGTACGAGCACTTCTGCACCCATATGCAGCGAACTACGAAACTCAGCGAAGCGGGTAAGTAATATTGTAAATCAAACCGGGCACTAGGCAAAATTTTTTCCTTCGCTTTATTTTCATTTACTTTTTTCTGCACTTTTTATTCTTTGCACTTTCCACGTGCTTTAGCGCATTTTTCACATTTTCCACTGGCTCAAGTCGGCATTTTAGTTTGTTTGTTTGGTGGAAACTTTAAGTGCACCTCGGCCAACTGGCAATGACTTCAAGTGGCCCGGAAAAGTGCCTCTATGAATGGGCATATGTGTGTGCGGGGAGTGAGTGGCAGAGTGTGTATGGACGTGTGTGTGTGTGAGTGTGCTACTTACATTTTTTAAATGTAAAACTAAATGCACTGCAGCTGGCCCACTGCACATTGAGCGTAATTCCACAAGCGGGGCAATTAAAATGTAAACGAGAGAGGGAGAGAAAGACCAAAGATCGCACGTGAGAAATTAAAAATTATATGAAATTAAGCGCACGACTAGTGAAATGGTATTCATAAAAATAAGTTGATTATAATTAGTAGAATTATGATTGAATGGGCTTAATTACATTTTTAAAGTGTTGCTTACTACAATGAGTCAAGATATTTATAAGGAATGGATGTAATCCAAATATATACTTATTTATATATTTGTTCCCCTTCCATTAGAATTATATATATTTTTACTACTGCCTCCAAAACGAATTTGCTGTGTGCTGTGTTATACTTCTGCATAATGAGAATTTCCAGCCATTATCTTTTCGGCCATTGACAATCTAAGCGATCCCATTCCCATGGCCTGAATAGCCATCTCGCTCATACTCAGCAACACCAGAGACTTCGTTAAGCAACAGCTATGTTTGTCTCTTTCTCTCTTTCACCATGACCTTTAGCGAATACAGACAACCAATGGGAAGCGTGTAGCCAAGACACAAACTCACTTGGATAATAACTCTACTCTACACAAGCTCTCAGCCTCACACTAATATTACCGCAGATGGCACACAGCTATTCCCCTTGCCTTCCTCAACCATCGCTTTCTGCGCGTGACACGAGTTTCTTATCCAGCACATCTCTAAGTGCAATTGCATTCGTAAATTCATTTCTTTCCACCTACTTAGTGCAAGTGGCTAAAAACTATTAAAACTAATGCCTGGAGAGAGGGGAAACGCTCTTTCAAGCTCTTTAAGCTTGGCAAACCCATTATAAAATCCTAGGCAATAATTTGCTATCCCTCAGGAGCAGCAGCACAGCAATTTGTTGCTAATTAATTTGAATGAATAACCGCAATAAAATGCCAGAAATAAACTTTATGACCACAAAAGGGTACCGTTATTCACAGCCAGTTTTAACTCTCTTAGCGCGGTTCCCACTCCTGCCCCGAACATTTTTTTCCTCGTTTTTTAACAACAATTCATTTTCGCCTCGTTACGCCACAAACAAATTTTCAGCAACGGAAAGGATTTTCCTTAATGTTTATTTAGCTAAGCGGCTTATGAATTTACGGCCTTGATATAGTATATATAATTTAAATGTGCCAGCGGGAAATTCATAAATTAGTAAAAGATAAAGATATCAATTAATGTCTTTGCTGCGCTTAAAGCTTTATGCACAATACGCAAACACTTGATGTGCCTTTCAACTCTTTTGAGCTCATGCAGCACGACATGGGAATCAGCAGCAACAACATCAACAACAGCTACGAGCAGTGACACCACGTGCACTGCAGCCGAGGCACAAGCAGAAAAAAAGTTTTTAAATCCTTCTTTGAGCTGTCAGCATGCCCAGCACGTTAAGATATTTTTCACGGCTTGTGCACTGACACACAGACACCCACACAAACACGAACACAAACACAGGTCGTTGCAAGACGACATCAAAAGTGAGAGAGCGAAAATAAAAGAAGAAATAGACCCATAGTGCTGAAATGAAAGGTCCATATAGACCGAACTCATTATAAACCCAGGAAGCGTAAGATACTTTGAAGGCTTTTGCCAC
The DNA here is from genome assembly GCA_035047485.1 of Drosophila peninsularis. NCBI lineage: Eukaryota > Metazoa > Arthropoda > Insecta > Diptera > Drosophilidae > Drosophila > Drosophila peninsularis. Next base: position 1,470,357 of record JAWNPN010000047.1, on the reverse strand, counting down.
AGGCGACAAACAACAAAGTCGTTCACAAAAAAATTCTGAAAAAAAACAACAAAAAAGTTGTCTTCGTTGCAAAAACGTATCCTGCCAACGTCAAGCAAAAGAATGAAAAGTTATGGCTCAGTTTGGATTTTTCTCCTCTGTGCCTCTCTCTCTCTCTCTCTCTCTGATTTTCTTCAGCGAACAGCGAAGCCTCAGCTGCAACTCAGACTTAACATGTCGCCCAAAAGTTTATTAAAACGCTTGATGTGCAGCTTAATGTGAGGTGAATGCAATTTACGAACTTCGTCCAGTTCAAGATACGAAACTTTGCCAAAGCAGTCGAACGCAGCGTGCTTCCAATCATAATAGGCAAAGTATTCATAAGCTGCTGTTAGCAAAGCTTATTTCATGCGAGTGCCTCGCTTTGAGTTGGCGTGAAATTAAAAATAAATAAATGCTGATATCCAGCAAGCAGGAGAGTGGGAGTAAGTTTTCAGTACTCAATGAAAGATTAAGAGATTGCAAGCGCAATTGAAATACAATTGTATAGAAATCGTCGCAAAATATTGACTATTTTATTATCATATTATAAAGAAATTCAAGAAATGCCATGGCTTCGTTCCCATGTGGCACCAACCCACTAGCCAGTAGATTAACTAGCAACAGTAACATCACTCGTCGACTAAAAACAGCATACAATAGACCTAGGATTCATCCCCTACGTCTTCTCACAAATCCAAAAATTGTAATGTTAATTTTAAGTTAATACAATTTGCTAATTGTCAGTATTAATATAAACATTATTATAAACTGTTGCCAAGCTCTTTTCCCATCCTCGTAGCACTTCAAGCAAAGAGTTTTTGTGATCTTGTTCAGCTACTGCATCGCTGCCATCTTTACAGACTCAACTGTAGCTTGGCATCAGCACTTCATGGGCTTCTTCAATTTCGGCAGCAAAACTAGTCAAAGGGTTTCGGCTGTAATGGCCAAAAACTTGATGCAGATTCTGTGTTCACTCTGTTCACTTTTGGGTAAAGGCAAAAGTTGACTCAATCAAATCAAGTGCAAGCTAAATAGTTATTAAATATTGATTGAGCATTTAAAATGCCAAAATTCTTGCATAAGTAAGGGACTTCAATTCGAAAACTCAAAGGAAATATAAAGTTGGCAGTTGGCTAACCCTGTTAAGCCACATACCATATTTATGCATTACATTCCCACATAAGAACTTTGCTTTAAAACTGTTTTTTTGTTTCGTTGTCGCCAGCAAACTGTTTTTGTCTCTCGCAAAGTCATTAATTTTGCTATAGTTCAGTTTTTGCTGGGTCCAGCTAGCGCAGGAACTTCTAAATCAGTTTCGCTCGAGCCACAACATCCAAAAGTGTCCTTTAACTCGAAAGTTGCGCCAAATACTCGAAGTCAACGTCAGCAACGTGAAATGCAAAAGCGTCTTAAAAACTTTGCTGTCACGTTTAGAGCGCACTTTTTGCCATCCTTCAGCTGCCGCCGCTGCTGCTGCTGCTGCTGCAGCTCGCTATAAATAAATATTTTTGCAGTCAAGTCATTTTCGTTGTTATCTAAGTAATTTGCACAGCTCTGGAATTTGGAAAATGCACTTTAGCTTCAAGCATTCGCCCGGCCACTATTGACAAGCCGTGAGTGGCTGAAGGTAGCCAGCCAAGTGCTCGCTGCGCGAAAGCCGCACAACTCGGGGCATTTTATTATGCTTTATTAACATTTTTTTGTTGCATTTTTTGCTGGCTTTTTCTGCATGCTGCAACAAATTTCTAGGCAATAAGCAACTAACCAAGTTGTGGTTAAAAATGTAGAAAAAGATTTATTGTGAATAAGTTTATTAGACTTCTTGTATGGTATACTTTTAAGGCAGCTTTAAAGATTGTTTGAAGTTGGGGTTATTTAGGGGTAATATGGATTAATACGACTGTTTTAGCTGGTGCACTGATCATCACTCTGAAGAGCCATGGGTTGTCCGAACTTATAATTGGAGCTTAGCGCCCGAGTGTTCTACTTATGTATATATACTCTTTGGCTTGAGGTTGGGTATGGTCGTAATGCCTCAGTAAACATATTCATGCTTGAACAACGAGAATAGTCCTTTGACTACATAATACGCCGCTGCATTACTCTGTGTGATTATGATCTGTACTGATTTGACAATTGTTCAAGAAAGCAAAGAAATATTAAGGACTCTTCAATGCTGTTGCAGCTACAGCTACAGCTAAGAGGCAAAAGTGCTTCAAGAGTTAGATCACTCGAATACCGATATTTATTCCTATTCCTATATTATATTTTCACTATAAACTCAACCTTCTCGTATTTCCAATTTTCATTTGATATATAGTTCCTAGCAGCGCTTCTTCAACTCTTTGCTGCTTTGACTGTGATTTAAGCGGATTACCTGAAGTTTTTGCCACTTTTATTCCACACAAAGCTTACCAAGCACACACACACACAGACACACACTCACATAATCCAAACAGCAGCTGAGTAGAGAATTATATGCAGCTTTTGCTGCTCATATATAAGTTCTATCTCATTGCTGCAGCTGCTGGAAACTTAAAGTGAAGTTGTGGAAAATGTGAAAAATATTTATAGTAAATATTTTAATGGATTTGCTCAAGCAATTCGGGCCATAAATAAAAATGCAATGATAGGAAATTCTGATAACAAATTCTGATAACAAATTCTGATAACAAATTACACAGAAACATATTCATGTGTTTAGTTTTCCACAACAAATTGCCTCCGAGTAAACAACGAAAACTTTATCTGTGTCATGTTGAGCGCTTACAAATTTAATTACTGTCTGCAAAAACTATATATATATATATATATGTATATGTATATGTGGGCCGCAATTTAAGGCTGCCTGATTGTACATCAGTTGGGCACAAAAGAAGAAAAAAAGGGGAATCTTCAGCTGCCGCATGAAAGCAATCTAGAGGCTTCCTCTGGTCAGAGGCATGCGATGCTGGCTGTAAGCCTGTCGCTTGTAACAACTGTCAGTCTGAAGGGCGTTAACGTCGGACGTGCCGGCACATATCCTGCTCACACACACACACCAAGCACACACACCTAATGTCAACCAGCCTTAAGGTTAGCCAGGGGCAGCACAAGGTCTCTGAAAACTAAATGAATTTAGCAAACACCAAAGCGGAGCAAAATGAATCAGCAAAACGAGAGAAATGAATAATGTGTATTTGCTTTAACAGCGCCAAGGAATTTCAAATTGAAATATTCAAGTATTGTAACTGCACTTATGAAATTCTCTCGCTCTGTGTGTGTGTGTGTGTGTTGGCCTTGTTAAATGCTCAAATTTTAATGGCAATTTGTATGACAATTTTATGCGCACACATAAAATGTCAGGCCAGAAGCCATTTAACACTCGGCCCGGAAAGGTCAGCCGACTTGAGCTTGGCCACGTTCAACTTTCATTACAATCGGCCCAATCAATTGTTGGCCAAATATGAACGACATTATTCATGCAGCATACAAAAGCCACAGACCAGGCCGGACAGCAACAAATTGCCTACTCGCTCGGCAAAAAGGCGAACGGAACGGAGCACAAAACTAGATTCAAGTTAAATTCAACTAATTTATACAGTTCCACTGAGGAATGTGTGGGTTATGTCATTAGACTGCTTGGCCTAAAGCAAGGTATAAGTGGTGTTAGGCGTGTGTGTGGATGTGTGTGTGTATGTAGGTGTATTGGCATGTGTGTGGGCATGTGCCTATGTATGGGAATGCATACACTGCGCGTCATCAGAGTAGCCTTCATGCTCTCCTTTAAAGTTAAATGTATTTAATTTAAATTCTATATATATATATATATATATATATATATATATATATATATTATATATATATATATATATATATATATATATATATATATATATATATACTACTATAGCTATACAATTTTATTTTCTAAAAAACTCTGTTTTATTCTGCTTAAAATAAAATAAAACTGCATATTTTACTTCACACTGCATATTTACACTTCAGCAAATATTTTTTTTAATTTATTGAAAATTAGCTTACGGAAAACACTTCCTAAAATGTTGTATTTATCAAAATTTCCATTGTGAATATCTCACTGAATTATTCAAACAGAGCTATCAATTTTTTTGGTTTGGATACCACAAAGTTGCTCTAGTTTGAGAAAAAAGTTCCTATAGTATGATATATGGTATTATCTTTGGAGGAAAAATCAAAGATTGGAGCTAATTTGTTGTTGCTTGACCATCTGGCTTGAGCCAAATCGCTATAAATACTGTCAGACATGGCAAATTCAATATTGACTAATTCTAGTTTCAAAAAACTCTTTTCAATATCTAATATTTAGTATTTCCTAGTTTGTGTAGCAAACATATGCTGATATGCATGTGCACATATCTGAGCTTCTATTCATGCATGGCTATATGCCTATGCCTCTGTTTCTTTCTCTGCGTGCATGTGCATGCCTGTGAGCCACTCATTAAACTGTTATTTATGATAAGCTTCGCCTGGAATCTGGCTACTTATGTCTGGCAGGCGCTAAGTCATACAAGAGCAATCAAATATAGTTATTATAAGGCCGAAGATAAATTTAATATATGCAAAATTAATGAAAAGCAGCTTCAGCCTAAGCAGCTGCAGCTGCAGCTTCTGCTGCTGTGTAAACAAATGAAAAACACTTTATTCATGCAGATTTATTTCCTCAAATTAAACCAAATTCAACAGAAAATGTACAAATCAATTGCCAGGGCAAATCATTGCCGAGCCAATCAGCAGCAACATATTCTGTGACTATTCTTAATCAAAAATGGGTTTATTCGCATCTGTAGTGCAATCAAGCTGTGGCTAAGACCACTGAGGCAGCTGCCAAAATAGAAAGCCTGAAAAAATTGTGTTACTTTTTGTTCGACTTGCTGTTGACCACTCGGAGAGCCGCTTGTTAGGCCCGACACTCAAAATATTCGTGAAGAGCACACAGACAGGATGTGGCTCTGTGTACAATGTGCAAAAACCAGAGCGGCAACAATACAAAACGCTTCACAGATCCTCAGCGCACGAAGGAGGTGCACAAATATTTACCCACACGACTCTATTAAAACTGAACAAGGAAAAAGTAGTAGATAGCATAACCAACGCTTTAATCCTTTCACAAACAAGGGCAACCCTTTTTTCACTCCCTCCTCTTCTTCTATTTTTTTGTATTGTTCGTAGCCTGTGCGTATTATGCTCCAGCATACTAAAATGCGGGCTAGAGGAGGGCGGGGCCGGGTGCGGGGGCGCTGGCATTCTGTGGCAAGTCAAGAACACATCTGTTGACCAACGCTGACCAACAAGCAGGCGCTTTGCATCATTCTAGAATTTTAATGGTCTCATGGTGTGAATTGGACATGGCTGCCACATTTTGCCGCATAACACTCAGCACTCACACACTCACACACTCACGCACTCGAGGCACACACATATCTTTCAATCCCTCATCGCTGCTCTTCTCTTTTTTATATATTTTTGGCCCGTCGCCAGTTTGTTGTAACTTTATTAAACCATGTTTTTTCCGTTCCTTTGTTTTTCTATTAAAATGTTACAAGCCCGGTTTCTTTTGCCACTCTGCTCTAAAACACTTGACCGCAAGTCAACAAGGCATCGGGCGTCCCAAACTAGCGCTCGGGTCAAGCGGCGCATGTTGGCCGTTTACTAAAACTAAATACATATATTTGGGCCGATTAGACAAGCTCTGGAGTGTATATGAAATTACTTTGTATATCCTGAAAGTGGGGTTGTTGGAGCCTGAATATGCTTCAAACTTTTGGAGTTGCTTTTATTTAAGAAAAGTATATAAGACTTAGCAGAGTAAAGCTATGACTTGAGCCACTGCAAGGAGTATTGGAATAACTTTCTATTAGTAAATAGAAATTTTTCTATACGGAGCTAAAGCTATTCTGTATGTAACTTGTAGGGTAACTGAGTGCTCGACTAATGTCCATATTGTATAACTATATATATATACATATTGATATGAACGATATCTAATTCCGTATACCTCTACGAGTAGCTGTAGAATCCCATTGCTTAAAATTAATAAACTAAAATAATTGTGAGTTTTATATATTTTATTTTATCTCATTTTAATTTCTAATATATAAAAATAAATACATTTTTTTAAATTTTTTAATAATGTTTATCAAAAAATTAATTCAATTTCTTTTCTCCTTTTTACCAGAACTCATGATGGCTTCATTTGACTGCGAAGAGCCCAACAATGCTGAGAAGCTAATGTATGATTTGAATTAAAACGAAATAAAATATAAAATAAAATAATAAAGAGTAACGCAATAACATCGCATGGAGGCCACGGAGGCGTAGCTCATAGGGCACAGCTGCTGACTGCTTCTACAGGGTATACCCAGCGCGATCCTTATTGTTCAGGCGTCTCAAGTCGACTCACTTCCTCCCCGTGGAGGCCTCCGGTAACGTTTTGACGAGCATCCCTCATGCCTCCAAAGCGGCCAAAGTGAGCGGCGATCAGATCTGCACAGATGTCGGTGTCGGTGACCTGGATTAAGAGGCATTCATCTCATTTATAATTTGACTACAGCTCAATGTGAATAAAGTGTAAAGAATTAAATTTATATAAATGCATTAAGTTCACTGGATTGTTATAAGGCGCGGTTACTGTTAAGTTTCTATACATATGTTTGAATAAATATATTTTAAATTCTGACAATCTAAGAACTCTAGTTTCTCACTGCAAAGTTAAAGGCGGCATTCAGATTCCCCCAGTTTGAGCTGTGCCAAGAAGCCAGCCACACATCTTGTGTGTGTGCGTGTGTGTGTGAATTTAGGGCCAAAACTGAAAGCCAAGCGCATATCGCAACAAAGCACCAAGTGTCGAAGATTCTGCCAGCAAAAAGATAGCTGCACAAAATCAGCCATCCTTCCCAAGGACTCCAATGCCTCTGTCTCCCTCTCGCTCCCTCCCGCTCCGTGTTCGTGTGTGCCAGTAATGTCTTTTGCCAGGCTCTGAATTATGTTACAGTCAGCAGATATTTATGCAGCCTAATGCATTCCATGTAATAGGTTTTAAAGATTTAGAGCTCTGCCAGCCACGTGCACAAATGTGCCAAAGATGAGCTGCGTTGCGCGGTTAGTTAAAGGCCGCAGCAAATTGAATGCATTTGGCTAAGAGCTTGAATGAGAATGGAAACCGGAAGTAAAGTCGAGCTTAATGAATTCCGTTTAACTTTCTCTTTAACTATTAGCTTGATTCAAGACGGAAAATATAGCTAATCTTCTTTTAATTTTTCATTAAGCTTAATTCAAATACTACATTTTCCCAAATTTTCTTAACTTTCATAAACTTAATTAAATTTTATATAAAAACTTTTTGTTTTTCCATCAAAGCGTTATAAATCCAAATTGTCAGTTTCAGACGATTTTAATTATCCACTTCAGTATTTTTATTTTATTTTTTTCCTATCGCTGATTGCATAGTAAAAACAAACACGTGTCGCTGATTAAATTGAGGTGCATTCACCTGCCTGGGCACAAAAGGATCAATAAATTATGTGAAAGGTCCTGATTGTGCGGCATGGGATGTGGCACTGTGAAAGCAAGCGATTTGTCTTCAACTCCGCGCACACGTTCCGCATGTCGTGTGTGTAGCAACTGTAGCAAGTGTGGCAAGTGTAGCAAGTGTAGCAACTCTGGCAAGTGTTGCCAGTGTTGCACATAAATTCGGTAGCCGGCTGCAGCACTTGCCAACCGCAAACTAAATAAAACGCCGAAGTTTCTGTTGTAAACTTTCGTCCGCTTTTAGCAGCTGCAGCAGCGGCAGCGGCAGCGACAGCCGCAGCCGCAGCGACGGGTTTATTTTAGTTGTCCGCCCCGACTAGAGGCACTTGACCAACAAATTTCAAGCAATTTGTTGGCCGAACATAAACATTTAACTCGAACACAGATAACGAATAATGCATTTGCTGCAGATAGCCAGCCGGAGAAATGAATATTTATGTTTAGCTTGGAGTTTGAGTAGCAACTGTGTGAAAATTTGTGAAATGGTTTTGAATTTATTTCAAAAAAGTTTGGTATTAAAATTATGAATGATATTTAAATTTAAAAAAATTATTATTACTATATTACACTCATATTATATTATACTGTATTATATTAATATTATGTTACATTTTTCTATTATTATTTTTATTTTTATTAATTTTTTCTATTTGTATTATATTATATTTATATAAATTTTATTTATCTTTTTTTCATTTCATTACATTAGCTTATTATATTTTTTTAAATTTTATTATTATATTTTATTATATATTATATTTTAAAATGTATTATTATTATTATTATTTTTATTAATTATTATTATTCTATTGTAATTTTTATTATATCATATTGCATTTTTTACTACCCGTCTACTCCCATCTAAAGCTAGCCTCATACTAAGCAGCTCTCTTCAGTTAGTTATTGACATAATCACACAGTGACTTCCATATGCAAAAGTTTGCATAAAAAGTTTTCTGTGGCTTTGTTCTGCATTTGACGGAACTGTCGTGCGTTATCGTTTAGGCAAAGTTTTTAGCATGATAAAAGCCTTAAGTTAACTTCTGCTCTTTCAAAAGAAACACAAGAGTTGCATATGAAAACACCCAAGAGTGCAGCTGGCTTCACAATTTCTTCAGAAATGAAACTTTAAGAGTGAACAATTATTCTGCAATATATAGAAAATAATATTAGAAAAATATAAAAAAAATCAAATTGGCATTTAAAAGCAGACTAAAAGGTAGCCAAACTGAAATCTGAAAGCAAACAAGCTAAATTTAAATTTACTGCTCAAAAAAAAGTCTAGAAATTCTCAACAAAATTAGTTAGAAATTTCAAGTATATGCTAATAATTTATATTAAAATATATCTAATTATAATATGCTCTTTCAGCATGCTTGAACTATTTATGCGCTCTCTCAGCAAGCACTAAACATGCATTTTGTGCACATATTTTTAAGCTTGTCTAATGCACAATAATTTCTGAGTATTTCCCTGCGCTCTAATTCAGATAAACATTTTTTGTATTATATATATGTATGTGTACATACTTATATACATGTATATGTATATAGTCAAATAAACGTGGGGCCAAATGCCATAAAAACGTTTATGCCCCTTTTATGAACACACAAGCTGTGGAATTTCGCGCAGTTATACAGTTATCGTGGACGGACGACGCGTCGTGGACAGTGTTTAGTTTCATTGTATTTACTTTTATTGCGCTCTAGCTCAAGGCCCTCGTAGAGGGTTATATTATGTTAATATGAGCGAGGGCAGTTGAAATAAGAAAATGTCTGCAGGGCAGGACAAAGTTCTCTCTGTGTGTGAAGCACGCACACACGCGCGCACACATATCCCAATTGCAGAGTGGAAATTGCAGCCAGTGGAAATGCTAAGTGGATAGTTTGCTCAAAACTAAAACAACCAAAGATTGTGCTCGCTTCCGCCATGCAAATGGCCAGCTCTGTATGCACAAGAGCTAGTCCAGGCATATCTCCAAATAGGTGCGGAGTCTTCGCCAATCCAATTAAAGTAGCTCAACTCAAGGCATCTGTCCACTCCACATTTTGCTCCTTTTTTTTTTTTTAACTTATTCATATTTTGCATCAATCAAGAACTGAGCTAAGAGCTACTTGCAAAACTTTTCTAATTAGCGTTCGGATCGCAGTGAAGAGGATAAACTTGTTTATAATATGCCTAGAGACAAAATGTTGCATGTCAACTGAGAGGAAAACGAATCTGATTTCAAGGTAACATATAAATAACTTAAATCTTTTTTGTCTGGGATTTAATTGAGATTTATGCTTCAATTGTGTGCCAAGTAAGTACTTGAGCCGACGTCCTGCCGGTTGCTCTGGTTGCTTAGCCCATCAAAAGCGTTGACCAAAGTTTAAGCTGCGGATTTATTGGATTTATTTATATATATAGCACTTCACTGTATAAAATGTATTTTTGGATTTTTTATGACTTTTTAACAATTTGTGGATTTGTTAAATTTTAATATGATTTTAATTTATATACTTTCTTTAAACATATTTTTATATATTTTATATATAAGTCATAACAAAATTAAATTATTTTTAAATTCAGTTGTGTATAAATTGATTCAAATATGTACACATTTGATTAAAATTTAAATAAAAAGAGAATAAAAAAATTAAAAAATAAATAATATATTTAATTTTTATATGATTATATTAAAATAAAATTTATTTGTATTTTTAATAAATATTTCTTTTAACTCATTAAAATTTATAATATTAGATTTATTTAAATATATATATATATTTTTAAATTGATTTTTAATATATATTGAAGCTCATGAAATACTTAATAATTTCAGAATTTATTTAGACAACTGATTACATTACTTTGCTGCTACCTCTACGTCTAGCTGAGGGCTTCGTGGTCGCATCATTAGTACTTGCTTTATTTACTTACTTTTTGCTACTTGCCAGAGTTGACAAAGATATATTGCGGAGCACAGCTAGCACAAGGCGTCTCCGAGCCGAGCACATCATCAATATTAATAAAAATAATTGCTGCTACAATGCTTTCGCCTGGCATTTCCACATGAGCTTCGAGACAGGAATTCGCATTCGCCTTGCTCGGTTTTAAAGCAATTTCCACAAATATTTATTGCAAATAAAATAAATTCCAGATTTGTACGAAATGTGCTGCAATAAAAATAGAATTTTGATTTAATATTTGCAGTCCTTACATCTCGATTGCAATATGATTGGAAACTCATCGATTTTGGGCATTTCATTAGTTGCATCTGCTGCTCGAGAGCTCTTCGGGCTGATTGCAATTAACAACAGTTGCAAAACAATTGCACAACTTATCAATAATGGTCATCAAAGAAATCAAGCAAATAGAGCAGAAAAATGGCAAATTCGAAAAGAGAACAAAAGAAGAAGTGAAAAAAAAACCAAGAAAAACAATTAAACTAATTGACAGCAATTTATACGCAACAAAGAGAAGAACGCGACGGAAAAGTTTTTCTACACAAAATTGGCACCGGCCAAGTTTTCCCAGTGCAGTGCTAAAGGAAAACCGCTAAAAACGAAGATTGAAAAAAAAATACGAGCAGCGACACAGTTCGCGCTCGATCCATTTAGTTAGCCACTAATGAAACCGCATTGAAAGGGTTGCCAAGAGCAGCGAAACTTTTAACCAACTAATTGATGGCCAAAATGCGAACCAGACCACATGGCAAACAATCTATGTGTGAGCAGAACATATGCTTGGCTTATGTGTGAACTGGGATCAGACTCTACTTCAGCTCTAAATAATATATATTGCCTTGCATCATCTTTAAAGCATATTAAGCTCGTCCAAAACTTTACTTTCATGTGCACGCTTGCCTCTGGCACTGCTGTGTATTTTAAATTGACTTGTGTCAACTAATTAACATGCACACTAACGAAGTTGCCATAACTTCTTGATTCCTATGCATCGCTGACTATTTACTATTTTCTCTTTAGATCGCTTTCCATGCGTGCATCAAGATTGTTAAGACGAGTTGGCAGCCAAGAATAGTATATACTCACTCAACTTGAGCACTTCGTGGCCTGAAACTTATAAATTCTACGCAACTCGTGTTTGTTGCTTTTGCAATTTTGACTCCTGGCTCTAATTTAATATTAAAAGCAAGTGAAAAGTTATGGCGGCTGAAAAGTTTTTAGAGTATTTATGTTTACAAATGTTAAAAATAAAATAAATAAGAGGCTAATATATAAATGAAGTCTTGCATAAAATAGTTTAAAAAATAATAGTTTGTACTATCCTCCCCGACGGGGAATTGAACCCCGGTCTCCCGCGTGACAGGCGGGGATACTAACCACTATACTATCGAGGACGTTGTGCACTGCTTGCCAAATACAATATTCGTGAATGAGCATATTAGAATTCCATTAACTTTAACATACCCACCCTTACAAAATCATCTCTTAATAATTATCTGAATAGTGGATGCACCAGTAATTTTGGTTTGCTTCAAGTGCACACTGCAGCTAAAAATAAAGTGATAACTGTAAAATATATACCACTGCCGTGTATCAGAGTAACTAGTAAGCCAACTAATATGGTCTAGTAGCATAACATATATTAGTCATAAGTATTGTGCTCAAAAATTATAGCTCGATCTACAACAATTATTACAAACTAGCATTCCACTGAATCAGAAATAATATATTTGGCAAGCCACCTTCAACATCCTCGATAGTATAGTGGTTAGTATCCCCGCCTGTCACGCGGGAGACCGGGGTTCAATTCCCCGTCGGGGAGATGTTAAAATATTATTTTTTTTATTATTTTATTTAATTCAATAGTGAAACAGTGAATGAATGAATATCTAAGTAAACAATGAATTTATGTTACTTTAACATATTGTAAATGAACACAGAAATCAAATGCAAATAAAAATTCAATAGGTAGCACTTTATTTTACACTTATATTTACAAATTAACTTTTAAAATATATAGTGTATTTTAATTTAGATATATAATAATTTATATATTAAAAATTAATATAAAAAAATTTCCATCTCTCCCCGACGGGGAATTGAACCCCGGTCTCCCGCGTGACAGGCGGGGATACTAACCACTATACTATCGAGGATGTTAAGCACTGCTTGCCAATAGCTCTTCATATTGTTGAGTACAATATTAACAGCGGCTTGATAACTCAATTCTAAAATAAATGCTTGTTATTTTATTAAATGTTAAATAAAAATGACTACTGATAAAATATTAGAGTATTTCTGCCTCATAAATAAAAATTATAAAGAATAACATTTTAAATGAATTTTAAAAAAATAACTCCACATCTCTCCCCGACGGGGAATTGAACCCCGGTCTCCCGCGTGACAGGCGGGGATACTAACCACTATACTATCGAGGATGTTGCTTACTGATTGCCAAAAACTAAATTTGAAGGTGATGGTATGTGAATTCGTATAATGTGCTCAACAGAAATGTTGAAGTATATAATATATTTATAATTTAATTATCTATCTCATTCGTTGATAATTTTACATATTATAATGAAATTAAATTGCGACTACTGATTGCGTCGCAAAGTCAATAATAGTCTGTTAATTTGTTTTTGTTATCATATTAATGCTAAGAAGAGGCATGCGCATGGGAAGCTGTTGCTTTCAAAGAGTTTGATGTGTGATGTGATACATCAAATAATACTTTATCAAAATTTACTTAAGTTTCTTTTTAGTATGTTCTACTTAGTCACTTTATCACTAAATGCGGCTGGCTGCTACACAATATAATACTCGCGTATGGAAAACCAGGGCTACACGGTGGTGGTTTGAAATTACTGATGTTAGTATGTGTTAAAACCAAGGTTCGAAACTCCGCTGATGATGCTGAATTTAAAATTTTAGCAATTTATGTTTACTTTATTTATAAATACATCAACCCTGCTTTCACTGCTCGCTCTTAATTTAAATTATGCGGCAAATTGCAAAATATTTATGCACAGCACTTTGAAATCGAACACAAACAATTGACTTAGCTCCTGTTGAGCCAGCCACTCTAACAATAAAAACCTACTTGCCATTTAAATCGAGCTCTGCGTCGGCTCTGCTAGACCACTTTGGTTAGGATTCGTTTCGTTTGCCTTGACTTTGGCTAAAAGTTGGCTGGTGCAACGCCTGAACGCATTTCGAGTAAAATTCAAATACGAGTGCAATGTGTTCAACTGAATGCATCGCCAAGTGCAGCAGCTCGGAGGCCGAGCTGACTTGATGATAAAGTGCCTCAAACACTCTAAAAGGCCAAGTTCTGGCAGGCAAGCCAGGGGCTGTAAGCCATTGTCCTTGGCTAAAAGCCATTGCCTAGGTGAATTGATACCAACTGGAGATGGAAGCACATACATATGTATATATATTATATTATCCATATATATAAATTTGTTGTCCTTTCCAGCCGAATTCAATTAGCTCGTCTGACTCTCTACGGCGCCTGTTGAAAGTAAAACCTCAGACCAAGCGAACTAACTAGTTGGCTACTAGCTGTGGTCAGCTGCCAGTAAATACAACACATTTTGGATGGACTTAATATACCCTGTAATCAGTGGTAGAGTGGATATGCAGGCTGAGTTAATAAGAAGTGCAAGGCTGAGGCTCACTCAATCCATATTTATATAAAACTCTTGTCTAGGGTATCCATACGTCCATCAACCATCACTCTCTGCCTGCACTAAAACATCTCAGCTATTTGCTTCTATTTAACGATGGAGAAACCACCCAAAGTTCTGAATGCAATTAATGCAACTAATTTGCGATGCCATTTTAGCTTCAGCCATTTGAATTTTTCCTCTGCAATTTGTTGAGAATTTGTCGTCGCACCACACACCCACATACACACACACACACACACACACACCCGCACACACACAAGTTCAAACAGTTTCACACCATTCATTAGGATGCAAATTGGGATACTTTGTAGCTGGCTGGCAGGACGTAGGTCGCGTCGCCTCCTTTGAACAGCAGCCCGCATAACAAAGTTCATATCACAGGCTCGGCGCACTTGCCTTGTTGTTGCTCTTGTTGCCATTTACTGTTGCCAGCATATGATATTATAAGCATTTATCGCTTTGACCCAGAAATATTTTGAAGCTGCTCTGTGAGGAGAGTTGCGGAATAATTTGATTTTATTTTCTGCCAAGTTCCGAAAATATACATTTCTAGCCGTATTTTGAATAGTTAAAATATATATAGTTAATTTAATTAACTTTAACTTTCTTTATGCTAAAATGCAGCTTGCTGCAAACTGCTGCTGCAGCTGCTGTCCGCCAGATGGCGCTCAATGTACTTGCTCAGCGGCAGTTGCTACGGCTACTTTTGTTCCAAAATTTTCAAAAAATCATTATCTCCTTCATTCCCATTTTCAATGAGTTTAATGTATGAAAAAACATTTTCATAGTACAAAGAATTAATTTTGGAATACTTATAAACATACACTACCACATATATATATATTAAAATTTATATATTATTTTCCAGAATATTCATTTACAGCTCTAAACTATGTTTTTATATATTTTTACTACTTGCTTAATCAAAATTATCTTTTTAATACTCTGCAGCAACTTTTGCCTTCGGCTTCATAAAATCTTGAACAGTTCCATCAAATAGCGCTCATATCCAGCTGCTGTTTTTATGGGCTACATATATATAAAACATATATGTATATATATATATTTTTATGAATTGCGACTATTTGATGCTGCTGCCATTTGATGGCCACGACAAGTCAACTTTGGGCAGCCAATTGTTGCCAATTACTTATACGTCGCTTGCTGCAGAGCTGCTGTTCCTCTCTGCCTCTGTCCCCCTGTCCCTGCCTCAGTCCCTGATTGCTTGTACTATTATGCATGCATGCGTAATACCTGCGGGAATAGTTGCAATACACTCGCTTTCTCATCAATATGCACTATAGCACAAAACATTTGTGGATTTATGTGAATGGCTGATAAAGTTACGGCCGACCCTGGTTGTTGGACTAACAAGCGAAGCTTTCATAGTTAATGAATATACCACAGAGAATTTCTAAGAGCATAGAGAAGTTATAGCGAATAATACTTAGAAATTTTATTTTTAACAAATGTT
This sequence comes from Drosophila peninsularis, assembly GCA_035047485.1. Taxonomy (NCBI): domain Eukaryota; kingdom Metazoa; phylum Arthropoda; class Insecta; order Diptera; family Drosophilidae; genus Drosophila; species Drosophila peninsularis. Next base: position 1,454,674 of record JAWNPN010000047.1, on the reverse strand, counting down.
TAATTAAATCCAAATATGCATTTGGAATGTATTTTAAAAATAAATTTAATGAATACAAGAAAATTTTTATTCATATGGAAAAATATTTTTTTTTTAAATATATACTATTTTAAAAAAATTAATTTAATACAATATATATGTATATATATGTTATACAAATATTTTCTAATATTTTTTTTAATTGTCAACATTTAAAAAAAAATAATTTATTTTTTAATTTTCTGAATAAATTTCAAATGCTCGTAAACAAGTCCAAATGTCATTCTAAGATCTAAATCCTTTGGTCTTTCTTGTTTTTAGTATTTATTCCATAAACTTGCTTTTCGCATAGTTTGTGTTTCACACAAGTTTTTGCAAATCTCTGCCCAGAGCCCAAAAAGTTCGAATTCAACGTCGTCAGCGCTGCAAGTGCATGGAAAAGTAACAAAAAGTTTAGCTAAAAACTTCTGCTCAGATTTTCCATTAGGAGTAACTGCGTTCTATTGACGTTTTTTTGACTGAATAAATTCCTGACATTTTTCTTCCTCTTCGTATTTTTGCACATCTTTTGCCTAGCTGATGTTGTCACAAAGTTTGAAGTCTAAGTCGTGTGGGTTTAGTGAACAAAAAAGAGAGTAGAGAATAAGTAGACAGATTCCATTACAAGTGCAACTAACTATGGAGTGTGAGTGTGTGGGTGTGTGTGCGAGTGTGTGTGTATAGATAATATCACTAGAGAAAACTTAAGCCGCTGCAGAAAATACAAATAAAATAGATTTTGCATAAGTTTTTAGGCGTCTCTCTGGCAAAATTTTACTAAATAAATATATACATATTATATATATATATATATATATATATATATATATATCATATTGCTATGCAATGATCTGATACTGTGAAATTAATAGCAGCGTCTATTTACTAAGTTTCCACTTAGTGTTGCAGTAGTATGAGTGAGTGGCTGAGCGCTTGCATTGAGCTGTAACAATATTATCCGAGTGAGTTTGTGGCTTAGCTACTCGCGTTGCTTTTTATCCGCTTCTTCTTTATCCTGAGCTAATGCTCACTTTAAGAGCGAGAAAGAGACAGACATAGCTGTTACTAAACGTAGTTTCGGGTGTTGCTGCGTGAGAGCGAGATGGCTACTTGGGCCAATCAGAGAGGATCGTATCAGTGGACGAAGATAGGGCGACTGGAAATTGTTAAATTCTGGAAATAAAATTATATAAATTGTACAATGTATAAATAAATGAAAAAAAAAAATATATATTATAAATGTATAAAAATGATGTATAAAAATAATGTATAAATATTTAAATATTGTATAAAATTTAAATTTACATGCAATATTTTAATAATATTTATTAAAAAATATTTTTAAATATATTTCATTTATCTTACAAACTTATATAAGAACTAAACATCAAATCTTTATTTCTCATGCATAAAAATAACTACATTTCGTAATCTTATTTCATTTTAATAAGTGAATGAATATAAATAACATAACGAAACCCTATATTTTACTCTAAATGAAATTCGTTTGCTTTAGTAGAGCTAATTTTATTTACATCTAACGAATCTTGGCTTGAATTATATGATTAATGATTTGGTATGAGTAAGATTAGCCATACTATAATTATATATAAATTAGTTTATATTTGCAGTAATAAAATTTAAAACAATTTAGAAGTGACTGACTAGGAAATACCCTGTGGGGATGATAACAATTTAGTTCTTCAAATGAGGAAGATATGTACATGGATTCATCTAGATATCTAGATGATTTAAACATAGCTATGGCAAGTGTTATTATTTATTTGAAACAGTTGCGCTCTTCGCTCTAAAAGCAGCTATAAGTAAACTTTCCTTAGCTCTGTGGCAAAACTAAATATATATGCAAAGTCAAGTCATAGTCTCAATATATATATATATATATATATATATATATTATTACCACACTTATGACTTACACTTAAAAATAAAAGTTCAATTAGCTTGTGGCTGTGCTGCAGCTGGTCGCTCTCAGTTCGTAGCTTCACTTCGACCGCTCGAGATGTGTTCGCAGAGCTTCGCTTTGTTGGCCTTAAGCCTAGTCGCGGGCGTCACGGCGCTGTCCTATTGTCCACCCATCGAATTTTCACATTTCTACGAGAGCCAGGACGCGAATGGCAGCATCAGTCGGACCAACTTCAGCAACTCCTTCCCGCTGACGCCCATCAATGAGCTCGCCTTGCCGAGGGAGCTGTGCGTGCTGAGCAGCGGGTTGCCAGTGGTGCGCAACTGCCTGGCGAATAAGGAGTGGGAGGAGCTGGACGGGAATATCAGCTGCCGCTCGACTCGCAACAGTAGCACACAGAGCCAAACTCTAAACAAGTGGCAGTACGAGCTCAGCATGGCCGTCGCAGAGCGTTCGCCTTTCACAAATTATCCACTGGCTGTTATGAAAAACGTCAACAGCATGATCTATCGCAAGGACAGCGCGATGGACCCAGTCGATATCGTGATTGTCAACAAAATAATCGACGAAGTGGTGAAGGAGCCGAGCGACGTGGCTGTCTGCACCGAGATGATCGGCGTCTACAATGAGCTCATGGCCACGAAAGGCTCCGTGCTGCAGCTCTCCGCTCAGCTGAATGCCACCAACGGTCTGCTCAGCAAGTTTGAGGACTACACGAACGGCATGGCCGTGCAGCTGAAGGGGTGCAACGAGCACATTCCAGTTGACAGCGGCCACCGGATAGTCGACGTCAAGATGCATAACGGAGTCCAGGCGCTGATTGGCGAAGCTCTCAGCGTCTTCTATATCTTCCCCGAGTGCAACTCCTTCACGGGCATTGCCGTCTACACGGAGCCAGGTGCGGGGCGTGAGGGCTGCAGGCATCAGGGCTTTTGGTATCGTTTACTCTATGCCAATCAGAGTCTGAGTGCGCTCAAGGAGGAGCCGGATCTATTGACGGCCAGCTACTTATCAACTGAGCTGTGGGCAGCTCTTCAAGCTGCTGGCGCGACCTATCTGATTCTCAAGATCTATGCGAATAACGCCCTCTTTGTTGACATATCCGGCGATAATGAAAGCGCACAGCCCGCCAGTCATGTACTCTCCATAAACATACCTCAAGCTTCCTGTAAGTTCATTATACGCCTATATATGCGAGACGGATGAACAGACGAACAGACGTAGGGATAGACGAAGCTAAACGAAAGTACAGGCAGAGCAGGGAAGAGCAGCAGGTAGGACGAATGGACGATCAGTTAGAAGAACTAACAAACGGACAGATAGACGGACGGATAGAGATACGAAGGGACAGCCGGATGGATAGACGCAGCAACAGAGGACAGGAGAGTCTGATGAACATACGTATAGATGGATGCGTGGAAAAACGGAGACAGGACAGATAGGCGCAGATAGGCAGATAGACGGGCAGATAGACGGACAAATGGACGGAAAGATTGAGGGACTGATAGACGGACAGATAGATAGATAACTGAGCAGATGATCGGCGCAGATGGACGATGCAAACGAACCAACTGACATAAAAAAGGACAACAAGAGCCAATACGCCCTTTTTACTTTGTGAAGGAGTACAACGACATTGACGGATCGACATTTACTTTAGGTACCCCAGCTGGAGTTATCGCCTTAATCAACACCCCACATGCCCTCCTCTGCTTTCATTGCAGCAAACTTGCCTGTTCCCTTGGCGTTTCTGCTACGCAACGAGCACTTCGGCGAGGCGTACAGCAGGAGAAGGCATTTGAATAGCTACTGCGCCTACTGGAACTACGGCAAATGGCTGCAGACTGGTGTAACAACTAGGACGAGCAGTTTGTCCGACGATCCGATCGTAGTTTGCTACACCAAGCACTCGACGCAGTTCGCCTTCCTGGTGGGCGCCAGCTACAAGCATCGGAGCTGCATCTACGGACTGTCCGATCCGCAGTACACGGATCGCCTGGAATGCCTGCTCGACACGACGACGGCCGTGGGCTGTGGCTTGTCGCTGTTCGGGCTGCTGATCGTCTGGCTGACGGCCGCCATCTCACGGCGTTGGCGCTCGATACCGTCGACCAAGCTGCTGCTCAACATGTGCGTGGCCCTGACGCTGCTCTTCGTGCTGATGCTGCTGCTGTACCTGAATGAGTGGTCCATGCACTTCTCCTTCGACCACGGTACCTGGGCGTGCATCGCCCTGGGCGCTTTCTTCCAGTACGCCGTGCTCTTCCTCTTCAGCTGGATGCTGCTCGTCGGCTACCTGCAGTTCCGCAAGCACGTCACGGTGCTCTTCGCTCGCGAGGAGCACATTGTGCTGCACATGGCTGCCATTGCCTGGCTGATTCCCCTGCTGCCCACGCTGATCTTGATCCTCGTTGATCCCGACTCGTATACGCCCGTCATGGCCGGGCAATTCGCCTCGGTGTGCTATCCGGCCGGAGCGGGCCTGATCTACGGCGTGCTGCTGCCCATCGGCCTGGTGCTCGGCAGCAATCTCTTCACCTTCGTCTGCATCTTCTACAGGTTATCCCAGCTGCGGCATCGCTCCGGCCAGCTGGTCTGGCAGCAGTTCCGCCTCTTCCTGCTGCTCTTCTTCCTGTTCGGCCTGACGTGGATCTTCGGCCTCTGCGCCTACTTCGACTTGGGCTTTTCGCTCACATTCATCTTCTGCCTGCTGGCTACAGCCCAAGGCTTCGTCATCTTCATCTACTTTGTGCTGTTCGACCGGACTGCCCGAGCCGCTTGGCTGCACCTGGTGCTGGGAAAACGCACAGCTGTTGTTGACCTTAGATAGAGATATAGGAAGTCTAGATGAAGCTTAAATATGGGTAATAAAAACCTGCGTAGATGAAGGATCATTTGATAAATCTAGAAATATATATTTTTAGGTATTTTGATTATAATTTTTAAAATTCTTATTATTATTATAAAAATATATATATTTATACATATTTGTCCCACATTTAGTCAACATTACTAAAATAATTAATAAAATATTAAATTAAACTTTTCTGACTTCCAAATCGAAAACTTTTCTCACGCCTTCCCCTCGCCACACTCCTGGTGTTAGCCGCAAGTTTCTACTAGAAAGTATTGTTAGAATGTTTTGCTATTGATTATACATTATCAGCATGCACGAAGGAACAAATAAAACTTTTTTGTAAACAACATTTAAATATCATTAATATCTGTGAAGCAGAAGAAAACAGGAAAATGAACTGGGAAAATGAGAGAGCGAGTGGATGTTGTTGAAATTAGCAAGTAAAGCCATAACTATATATATATATATATATATATATATATATATATATATATAAATTTAAATTTTATTTGTAATTTAACAATTTTTTATTCATTTATATATAATTTTTTATTAAAATATATGTGCTATAAAGTCCAATAAGAACGACGTTTGTATTCAAGTAAGAATTATGGTTTGTGTGCTTGCTATTTTTGAGCAGCCAACAAATATTTTCGTTCTCACCACCACACTCACCCCACACAAATCAAGTAAGAACAAAGGTTTGTGCACTGGCTATTTATTAAGCAAGCACCTTACGGCTTAACACCCTACTCCGCCAGCATATATCTTCGTTCGCTTTTTACTACCCATTATCACAGCCTTGCCAGCATGTACAACAATTTTGTTTCACAAACTAATAGTTAGTAAAGCAAACTTAACGATGTGGTGCTTGCATCAGCTAAATTGATATATTTGCAGCCGGCAGATGGCGCTAACTAAAGCCAGCAGCTGCTTACTACCTACGCTAGGTGGCTACAAATAAAGCGCGCAAATTCAAATAATTTAATAAAACAAAATTTGTTTATAGCTAAAATAAAATAATTACACAGTGTCAATTGTTTAATTATTAATTATGATTTATTTTATTTTATTTTCAGTAAGTCTAACACAAAATCTATGAGTACATGCATAAATGGATATCCAGAAATTCGCTTAGTTTACAAAATATAGAAAGTGGCGATTCGGCGACTTCGTATGAAGCTGGTGCGCTCTGCTGATTGGCTACCATTTGGCTTTGGTTACCTCTGCCCACTTAGTGCAGGCAGTAGGCCACGAGCACGGTCAGCAGGGCGGAGAGCGTGCTCAGTTGGGACATTCGCCTCTGACCATTGCGCGCATCGTGCAGTCCGGACTCCGCCGACAGACGTGCTGAGGTCAAGCCGGGCATGCGCATCACATCCGGATGGCCGCCGGGCGACAAGGGCGCCAGTGGCACAGATCCCTCTGGCACTGTCAAGGGCGTAGTCGTCTGGAAGGGCGCAAGGGGCGCCCCATCGGAGCCAGCAGCGGGTGCTGCGGCGGCAACTCCGGCGGCGGCAGCAGCGGGTGCCACAGCAGCGGGTGCTGTTCCATTGGCTGCTACTGGTGGTGCAGCTGCCTCTGGCGGTGGTGCCGGATAGCAAGCAATCTTCTCCACTTCAATCGTCTTGGTGGGATCCTTCGGATCCGGTTCGGGCAAGCGCACAGGCACGCAGATGATGCCGCCCGGAGCGGGTGGTGGAGCATTTGGATCAGCAGCAGCTGGAACAGCCGGAGCCGGCGCCGCAGACGGCGTCACACCTGGTGCTGGTGCAGCATTGGCAACGGCTGCGCCGACAGCTGGCGGTACGACCTCAGCCGCTGCTGGTGCCAGTGGAGCAAGTGGTGTTTGGTCTGGGACTGCAGCGGGAGCAGCCACGCCTGGCTGCATGGGCAGCGGTGCTACGGCAGCAGGCGCCACGGCGGGCTGTGCGACGCCCGTGTTGATAACTGTGGTGCCGGAGCCAACGTCCGTTGTGGTCACCGAGCCGGGAGGTCCATTGTTAATGACGATGATCCTGTCGTCGCCGCCGCCATTGCCGCCACCGCCACCGCCGCCGCCGCCATAGCCGGCTACCGGCGCATGCTCAACGACGCGTGTTTGGGGTGTCAGAGCGTGACCCAGAATGGCACCTCCCAAAGCACCAGCGATTAGACCAGTGCCTGTCAAGGAGAGAGGAAGACTTAAAGTAAATTCAAGCTGAATCTTCAAGTTACTTACCCAAACCTAAGCCGGATGAGGACTTGGGCGCCTGTGGATAGTAGGTGGCTCCTGGCGGCAGTCCTGCGCCAGCTGGCAAGAAGGTGGCACCCGCGGGCATCGCTGCCACTGGCGCCTGGGGATAGTAGGTGGCGCCGTGGGGCACACCGCCGGTGGGATAATAGCTGGCGCCAGCTGGAATCTGACCAGCCGGATGATAGCTAGCGCCAGGTGGCGCATAGCCGCCCGGATGATAACTGGCACCGGCCGGCAAGGCTCCAGGACTGTGATAGGTGGCTCCGGCGGGCAAGGCTCCGGGATTGTGATAGGTGGCGCCAGCTGGCAGGGCTCCAGGATTGTGGTAGGTGGCTCCGGCGGGCAGCTGTCCGGTTGGATGGTAGGTGGCTCCAGCGGGCAAGTGTCCCGGACTGTGGTATGTGGCGCCCGGATAGCTCGACTGCACGCCGTGCGTATTGGTGGCCGTAATGGGCGTATGATAGCCACCGCCGCCGCCAGTGGCGTTCATGCGCGGCCTGTAGACGCTAGCGGGCGTGTAGTGCGGATGGCTGCTGGCGGAGCTGCCGCCAGCTGCGGGCCGAGCTGCGCTGTTGGCCGCCGAGTAGCTCGGCTGTGGTGCGCTGGCCTTGTACGACGGGTTGTAGGCCGGCGGCGGCTCGTGTACGTTGGTGCGAGCTCCGCCAGCTGGATTGTGGGCACTGTAGGCAGGCGGCGGACCCTGCGGCTTGGGCGGCACATTCCAGCCTATGGGCGAGGCCGTGGCGGGTCGAGAAGCCGAATGCTGCGTGTGGCTGGGCTGCGCGTGGGTGCCTCCGCCGTAGCTGAGGCGCGTGTTATCCGCATGACCGTAGCCGGAGTGAGACGAGGAGGAGGAAGACGAAGGTCGTCGAGCCGAGTAGCTGCTCGAGCTGGAGGAGCGACTCTTGCTGCTGCCGCCGCCAAACCAGCGCTTGGCATGGGCATCCGGGCTGACCAGCAACAGGATCAGCAGACCCAACAGAAGGGTCCAGCTGCTACGTCGCCAGGGAGGATTCTGCGACATGCTGCAGAGAGAGAGAGAGAGAGAGACAATCGGTTAGAAAACAATCTCTATGTGCTGCTCGGCCGCTTCACTTTGACTAAGCTGCGTTCGCCTGCCTGGAACGCTTAAATAGTCTCCCAGATTATCAACTGATTCCGAGTGGACTGTACAACGAGAGCGAAATGCCATAAAAATACCCCACTATAACACGCTGATTTGCCCTGAGCGCTTGCTGAATGCGCAGAGATCTGCGATAAGGAATCTAGGGATGGCAGTGAATACATACATATACATATGTACCTCTATATAGAGGTGAATCACGCAGGCGAATGACTTAGAAGGAGCTCAGATCTGTTCTCGATTAATATATGAGTCACGAATCTTAAGACTTTCTATAAAAATCTGGGATACCTTAATCATTGATATAAATTCTAAAATGCTTTAAAAAAATATATATAATATATTTTAATAAAATATAATATATAAAAAAATTAACTGAATATGAAAAATAATATAATATCTAAAATAAAATAATTTTATACATAAAAAACATATTTTAAATAAAAAATAAAATATGGAATGAATAAATAAAAAAATAAAAGCGTAAAAAAAAATATAAATTAACAAAATATTAAAAAAATATATGTAGTTAAAAAAACTATATAAATAAATTTTTTTTTTCTTTCTATAATTTATAAATAAATAAATAAATATTTTTTTCAAAATTATAAATATATACATTTTAGAATATTCTGATATATTATGTTATTTTTCATATATAAAATTAAAACCAGAAAATTGCTTTTGGATAATTCATTTTTTTGTCCATAGGCAATTGCATAAAAAACCGTATATTATATTATATTTTAATAAAAAAAAAAGTTTTTAATTGAATTTAATTCACATATAATTTCTCTAAATTTAGTATCTCAAACGAAACATTATTTTGTATGTTGATCGAACGAAAAGTATCGATAATCGCATGAAGCGCTATGAAATATAATTTTTAGTTAGAATTGAAGTGGAAATTCATAAATCATATCAACTTATTTATAAAAATTTATGCAGTTATTAATCAGTCATATTTAATATTGTGTATATAAATATTGAATCCCAACTCAAAGCCTGTTTAATTTATTCACTATTCCATCGATAATTACTCATCGAGCAGCAGCTCGCCTGCCCGCCCATCCCTATTTACATATGCATTACAAAATATTCGCCTATCGCGATCTGCCCCGCGTTGTCACTCTTCATTCGTGGCCGTGCGGCTTAATTTGTTGTTTGCATAAACAATTGATTCAATTTGCGCTTATGATAGCCCCTAGTTGGCCGGTGGACTAATGGGGGTACTACGATCCAATACCTCCTAATAAATTCACGCTTAGCTCGCATTGGGGCATTAGAGCTATTTGTGTTTGCTCTATATATACTCAGCTATATCTGGATGTATTTGCGTCATTGTTTTGGGGCACATTACTTGACGCTGACGCAATGTGACGCCCTGGACTGCCACTTTTGGGTGTCTCCCCAATTCAGGGCGCGTTAGCCGTAACGATAATTAACGAACTTGGCGACTTGCTTGGCTTGTCGCGTGGCTACACTCCATTGGCTCTCGTGGCCTTTAAGCACAGCCCACGGTCTGAGGTCAAACGTCAGCTTACAGACTCATGAGCGAATTGTAATCAATATATGGGCACAGTGCTTGGCTTTTACCGCCATTCCACGCCCTGGCAGCAGAAGACGCTACGCGTGCTCAGGTTGGCACAAAATTCGGTAGAGATCTCATAAAATGTGCTAATTATGGATCGCCTGCTTTGTTCAGGCTCTATATTCATATGATTAGCGTACAATATTCTATTTATGGATCTATTTAGAAGATATATATATGAATAAATTATTATAAAAAATAAGACAAAAAAATTTTAAGTCTTATACAAAATTTCAAATATAAAAGTATAATAAATTTCAATTAATTAAAAAACATATAAACAAATTTTAAAAATTCCTAAAGAGAGAAATAAATTTAAAAATTTCTAAAAATAAATTGATTGAAATTTAATTGATTGCTAAAAGCACGGAGAAGCGTTGCATGCTTAGGTTTTTTTTTATCTTTGCTATATTTACCAATTAGCTCGATTTTGTATATATATATTTGTTTTTAAACTGCCTGAAAACGTATTTCTTTTGAAGTCTGCCCAAGTCTGGTCCAAGTCAGTCCTAGTCAGCCCTACAAATATATTACCAAAGGTTTCCTTATCATGGTCATTGTGCTAAAATTGACTTTTATTTGTGAGTAATGTTGCTAGTGCAAGAGTATGAAAGTAACTGATTCAAAGCATGTTTACTTTCGCTTAAGTTAACGTACAAGGCTGGGACTTAGGCTATAATGAATGATGAATAATGAATCGGAAAATACACTGCTAAAAACCTATTCTGCTTCAATTGCTTTCAAAGACGAACCCTTGATGCTCAACAAAACAATATATACCCATTCAATGAGTGTTGTAGGTGGATTTCTTGTTGTATTACAGAGAATAGAGGAACTTAAACAATGAAAGTAAATACAACTTTGGTATAATCCATATACATATATAATATTGAACGATTTGTCACAGTCATAGTCTAGTATTAAAATAATAAACAAAGAAAGCAAATCTGTGTTCATGTGGTTTCAGTGTAATCCAAATCTGTCTATATAAATATATAAATATATAAATATGATTCATATATCAATTCCATATATACCATATATAGAATAGATACTATCCATCCCTATACTCTATGTAAATTCCATATATACCATATATATATAGACACAGTATCTAATACCCATACTCAAGCCGCAACAGACAATTGTTTATAGTGAATTGCATTTGTTTACTGCAGCTTGCACGAGCTAAGCAAAAACGAAATAATTTATATTATTATCGTGACTCATTCGGCTACTGGAAGTTGCTTTGTGATGTCAGCGGATGTAAGCGAAAAATCTCGTAAATATAATTTTCAGTTTTCGGTTTTACGTTTCAACTTGTTTGCATAGAATTCTTGAGAATAATGTTCTATATACGCCACACGATTCTATAGAAAATGGCAAATGTATTCGGGCTTATCAATGGAGTTCAAAAAGTCAAGCACGGCTCTATATGTCTGGCCTAATCGTAAATATTGTGAATCAAAATATTTTATTTGCTTTTCTTATGAATTTTTAAAATATTTTTAAAATCATTTTTAAGGCCTTGTTTAGTGTAACTTGGGGAATTTAAATGTTATATAACTTTCAACTGTTATACAAACATCAAATGCGAATCAAAAATAGCAACAACAAAATTAAGAGAAAATAATAATGAAAAAAAAGTTAAAAATTTGGCCGCTAAAAAGACGGCGTAAAATTAATTGGGCTGCCAAAAGTGGATTACTAACCGGTTCGTAAAGCGCGGGCGAGCTAAAAGAAACAGTTTCTGCCATTTGTTTAGTCAGCTGTGGACAGCATATGGAACGGGTATGCATGACTATGAGTTTATACTTTGAATTAGTAACAGAAGTGACTAGTCATAAATTGAAGTATAAAAGCAGTATATATTATATTTCTATATATATAAAAAGATAGATTTGATATAAAGACTATTTTAATTATATAGAAATTTAAAAATATATTTTTATTTGTTTTTTATTTTTCAAAAACTATCTAAAATCTCTCAAAGCTTGTTTACCATTTTGTTATATAAAACCATTAAAATAATAGACCCAAATCCATTAGATAGATCGTTTGTTACACTGCCTCAAATTCCCCTAGATGTGTAAAACGTGCGAGGGCTAAAAAATACAATTTAGATCGGTCTAAATTTAGACAAACCTGTTGAATGTACAATATATGTATATATAAAAGAACTTTTGAGTGGACAAAAATATTAACATAAATAAAAATACAAAGCAAATATTTCTTTCAGCTGTTGACATTTTTATATGAATGACTGCAGAGATGGAAAACTATAGGAAATTTAGAAGAAAATTCTATTTAAAAAACTCTCCCGAAAATTGTTAATATCTCAAAGTTTTGAAATATTTCAATCCAAATTGCTATTTGCCCACTTTAGGCCAAACAGCAAAAGCTTTTAAAGCCAGTTGGTATTAATATAAGACCTTTGGTATCTTATACAGAACTTCTTAAGCTGCTTAGCATATAAGACTTGAGGTAGCACTTCTTATACAGATCTTCTCAAGCTTGTAAAGCTGTTTGATATGATCATAAAAAGTTTTGTAAATGTTAAAAAAATTTAAGACTGTTATTAAGTAAGTAAGTAGGTAAGTAAATACTAACTTCGATAAAAGCTATCTAAAATGATAAAAAAAGATAAAGATAATATATATATATATATATAAACAGAATATATGTGAGTATTGAAGTGTTCTCAGGGTGTTCCCAAAGTGTTCTCAAGTATTTCAATATCAAATAATGCTTAGTCAAATATTTTCAAGCATATATAGTATATATAAAACAAATATGTAGTTGCGCACTTAAACCCAGATGGTTTATACATATACCTATGTATATATGTATGTATATATAATGATAAAAAGCTTAAATTGATTTTGTATTGCGTTTGTCTGTTTGTTTAATTGGCTTGCTTAAGCTTTTGCTTTGTCTGGACTGCCAAGTCCTAATCTGCAGTATACATATGTACATATGTACATATAGAGGCATATATGTATGTATATATGTATGTATGTATATACATATGTACATATGTATGTCTACAAACACTTTCATATTGCTTTTATATGCTTGACCTTGAATATTACGTTGTTTATAGCAAAGTAAAGCCTAAGAGAACCAACTGTAGTTTAAGCCGATGCACTTGCTCAAGAGTACATACATACATATGTACATATATCTGTACATGATTCACAAAACTGGTTTTTGCCCACTGCTGTGCACTTTTGTTTTTATTTATAGTAAAGTTCTTGCAGTTGTTTACTTTACTTAAATATATATATATGTATATAGTTAAAGTCTTATTTAAATGCCATACTTGATTGTTAATATGGTTTAATTCTTTTGTTTGGCTGCCGCGCTCGAGCTTAGTTCCGTGCAAAGTTTCTCAAACAACTGAAATGCGGTTGGCATTTTTTATTTGACGTGTGTTTTGTTGTTCAGCTCGCCGCGGGCCGCGAGCGTAGCGCGGCGACTGCGACGGCGACCGCAACTTGTTGGTGTGCTTTCCTTTACTTGTTGTTGTTGCGGCTGTTGCTGCTACCGCTGCCGCTGTCGTTGTTATTTTTGTTTTTGTCATTTTTATTTCGTTTGCTGTATTTGTCATCTCTGGGTGCTCTCATGCCCGCTCTCTCTCTCTTTCTCCCACTCTCTCTCGCTCTTGTTTTTGTGATTTTTATGTCGCATGGGAGCTGTTTAGTTTTACCGTTTTTATTTCATTTCAGTCTTTAGCTTCAAGCCCGTTGGAGCGAGAGAGATAGAGAGGTGTCAGACAGCTCTGCTGCTGCCACTGCATTCGCGCTATGCTATGATATCATTCACGCACTTTAATCAAGCAACCTACGCAGTTACATATATGTATTTGCAAACCTCGCGTGATTAAGCTTGATTGATAAGAATCTTAAATGCTATATACAAAAGTATGTTAGTGTGTGTGTGCACTTATATGATTAAAGAAGTGGTTTATTATTAAAAGCTAAGCAAAGTAGAGTAAAATATATAAGAAAAAAATAAACATACGTAAATTATATTATTTAATTAAATAAATGAAATTAAATATTTTTATTATTATATTATATTTGAAATAATTTAATTATTTTAAGTTTTTAAATATATTTTTTTCCTTATGTTTACTGAAATATATACAATTTTTATTTAATATTTCATTATAAATATATTAATTATTTACATTTTAAAATAAAATGTTTATATATATTTTCTTTAAAATATGTCCTTTACCTTTAATAAATGTTTAAATATATATTCCCATATATTTTCAATGTTAAAAGTGAATGATTAGCTCAATTGTGTCCAGCTGATGCTCAGGCAGCGCGACGTAACTTTGTTTATTACAGTTCCCCCTTGTTATTGCGGGATTAATGAACGCAAGTGAGCTTTATTCGTGTTCTTGGATCATCACCCACATACACAAACACGCATACAAACACACACACACACACACGCACATGCAGTATATAATTGCTTTTGTATTGGTGGTCGTGCCGAACAGTTTATGACTGCGGTCGACGTCGCGACGTCTGTCGTAGCTGGCGTCGCTGTCGCGGCCGCTGCCGAACTGTTTGCCTTTCAGTTTGTGCGTTGAGCCTTCGCATTTGTTGTTTTTGCTGCCGTTACAATTGTGTTCGGCCTTGCTGTTGTTGTTGTTGTGGCTACTGGTATTGCTGCTGTTGTTGTTGCTGTTGTTGCGGGTGTGACTCCAGGAACAACTGTTATCATTTATAATGCTGCCGCGCCAACTACTTTGAAGCTAGTTTCCGTTATGGCAAAAACATTGTATTTTATAGCTTTTAAAGCTTGTCAGCCCTTTTGCAAGTAAGCTTTTTGCTGTTAATGAAAGCTTTCAACTTAAAGTGTTTCAGAATTAAATACTCGGTTCGTATTTCAAAAGGCGAAATATTATATTTCAATTTGATTAAAATTAATTTCAAAGATAACAAGACTTTCCCTTAATTAAATGAATATTTATTTGCAGCTTAGCTTAAAGTCTACTTTAACGTCTAATCATGCGGCGCATCGACATCCGGCGCGGGAATGGATGCTTCCAGGGAATCACTGGCGTCGGCTGCACCACCAATATCGCCCGCAACAATTGGTGGCACCGTGCTGGTGGTGCTGCCGCCATACTGAAGCACGCAGATTGGATCGTTCTGACAATCGGCGGATTGTGGGTCTGCGGTGGGCGCTGGAAAGCAAACCACGCGCTCCACTTCAGTCACCAGCTCCGCGTTCTGTGGATCCGTTTCGTTCAGCATGATGGGAAAGCAGATGATGCCGCCAGCTGGTGTCTCGGGCAGTGCAGTGGCATTCGCTGCCTCCTCACTGGAGTCTACTTCCTCCTCATCCTCTTCTTTCGAGAGCGGATTCTCCGGGGAGACAACTTCGTCTTCTGGGCTGAGCGACTCATTGGGCGGCAGCTCCGTCTCGCCCTCGGCCTGCTGCTGTCCATTGTTGATAATTATGATCTCACGACCATTGCCGGAAGCTGATTGACCCTGCTGATTCTGATAGTAGACATGGGACACATGCTGGCGATGGCCGAAGAGCAGTCGGCCAGCCAGCAGGCCAGTCAGAAAACCTGTGCCTGAAGCCAGACAGGCAGACGGAGCCGTGAGCAAGTGCCTTTAAAGAGCTGCAGCAGCCACTCACCTGAACCCATGCCCATGGACGTGGGCGGCTGGGCGTAGTAGAAGGCGCCGGCGGGCATGGCCTGGGCATTGGCATAGTACGTGCCCTGTCCGGCACCAGGAGCATAGCCATAGCCCGGTGGCGGCGGCTGTTGACGCGGATAGCTGGCCACATGTGGTTTAACCTTGGTCGACAGTGGCGGCGGTGGAGGTGGCGGCAACTTGGGCACCGTCATTGCCGTGTGCACTGGCGAGCCGCTGACCACGCGTCGTCCGCCGCCGGACGACGACGACTTGCTGCCGTATTTGCTGCGCCAACCGCCGAAGAGGCCACCGAACGAGCCACCGCCGCGCCCACGGCCGCCACGTGCCGCACTGGGCACCGCCAGGCAGGCCGCCAAGAGCACCACACACAGAGTGTACGCCTGCTTCATACTTTTCGGAGATTCGCAACTGCACCTGGCAATAAGCACAATCAAACTGGAGGCATGGAGGCAGCAGCTAGGCGGCTATATCTCAGGCAACTCGTCAAATGCGTGGCGCGAGCTGCGCTACATGGCCTAGTGTAGGGCCTATAAATAGAGGGGGTTTTAGGATTATTTTAAATGTGAACTTAGGTACTAACTGAGCAATATGTGATCCTTCTGTAAGCATAATGCTCTTCATTTTATGGTAAAAAAAAAATAAAAAATAAATAAATAAATAAATAATTAAAAATAAAATAAAAAATATATTTAAAAAAAATATAAAAAACATAATATAATAAAAATTATCAAAAATAATATAAAATATATATTCAATTTCAAAAAGTATATGTAATACATATTATTAAATATTTTAAATATAAGGAGTTAAGAGATATTTATGTCAATTTAATTCAAAAAACTATATACAATTTTGTAATATTAAAACAAAAATTATTTATTAATATTATATATTTTTATATTTATTCTACTTATATACAAATATGTATCTTTTATATTTTAATTTTCTATTTTTATAAAATTAAAGAAAAGACGATTTCATTTTTAATCAAGCTAAAATACATCCATTTCATATTTTATTTATGTAACCAAATACGCAAACATATTGCAGAAAACTTGATCCATCTCCAATCGAACGCGAATTGGCAAATAAAATTGACACGCTGAGTAGGGCATCAGGTGAATAGCTGCAGTCATGTCAAATGTCAGACCATTTTACGTGTCACACAATTTGGGATTTGACAGCGCAGCGACTGACTGATACATGTGTGCACATACACTCCCGCACTGTACTGTCCCCCCCGGTGTAGTGCCTGCTCCATATCAGAGAAAATTGAATGAGTGTCGTCGTGTAATAATTCAATTGCCGCCAATTGAGTCGCACTCAAATTCTCGGATTTTCTCGAGCCCAGGCAGCATAAACAACAGGAGCAAAATATATATATGCGAATATATATCATTATATATATGGATATATATGTATGTTCCACATGTATCTCAGAGCCAATTTGCCAAATGTGTCGCATCAAATTTCATTTGCCCCGCACGACTAACTAAATTTATAAAATAAAACAATTTCTAGAATACGCGATCTCTGCTGGACTTACTATAGATATATACTCTATACAGGCAGGCATAGTCACGTACAACATGATCCACAGAACTGGCTAAAGACGCTGACCCATTTGCCGGGCCTCGAATCAACTGTGCGAATGCATTGCCAGCGCCGCCTTGAAAAAGAAACTCGAGGCACTGAGGCCTCATTACATTAATCAATAGAAATTGCTTAGATAACAGCATGAGATGATAGCTAGGCTTGGATATAGCACATAGGTGAAAGCATTATGAGAGAGTTGATAATAGCATGGCTCTAGGATTTCAAGTTCAAGTTGCATGGGTCATATCAGAGGGTCAAAAAGTAGATTTCTTTGAAGAAGCTCTAGACAATTGCTTTAAGTCTTTTAAGGAACCTTCTATAATATAATTAATAAATAAAATAAAATATAGTTCAGATTTATATGAGTTTTGATATAAGAGGCTCAGCTGCTGCCTCAAGTTGAGGCAACTTTAACTCTTACTTTTCATTCTTAGTTGAATTGTAAGAGGTAGACATGCCTCATGATTCAGTTGTCCCAAGCAAACTTGGACAGCAATCAAGAACTGGATTCTACTGGAATACATGACGACTGCATTGCAGCTTCAGAACTGCAGTGGGCATGTGCTTCAGCTATGCTCACCCGTTCACTTTCGTTCCATTGATAACTCAGCAAATCTGCAGAATTTTACTATCTGCCTCTGCATAGCTGCCCAGACTGTCTGTATCATGTACTCAAGTAACGCTTACATAGCAAATCAAATGATCGACTTATATGATATAATGTGTATGGAATGAGATATAGAAAAAAATAGTTATACACGTACTGCATATGAAACAGAGGAAAATGCATTTAAAATTTCAAGTCATAAGCTTTTGTAGTTTTCGAGATATTTGCGTTCGCACACACTAGCAGACGGCCCACTAAGCTGGTCGTCTCGTACAA
Source organism: Drosophila peninsularis (assembly GCA_035047485.1). Classification (NCBI taxonomy): domain Eukaryota; kingdom Metazoa; phylum Arthropoda; class Insecta; order Diptera; family Drosophilidae; genus Drosophila; species Drosophila peninsularis. The sequence goes on along the minus strand of JAWNPN010000047.1, from coordinate 1,436,753 downwards.
CATTATAAATCTGAAGTCTACTACGCCGCCTTGCGCACCTTACATGCATTTGCACAGTACCAATATACCCTCAATTACCATTTTCAATGGGCATACATTTGACTACCACTCTTGGTTCTGTGGCACATTTCATAATTCCACTTTTCTGTGTAATAAATAGGTCATAAAAGAAAAAAGTTTCCTGAGCCCAAGTTCAGGTGTCTTTGACCTTTCAACTTGTGCATGCTCCCTACACCTGTATAGCCATAATGCTCGACCTTCACCTTGACCTTTAATGGACTTATCTTATTGAAGCATTTCAATTTTTTCCTGTCAATAATTAATAAGACTCGAATCTTCTTGATGCGAACAGCCTTCAAAGAATTTTTGTGCTATTGAGATACAAATTTCGATTGACTTTGGTGAGCTATTATGAAGGATATATTTATAGGGAAAAATAATGAGAATAATGAATCTATTTATGTATAGGGAAACATAATGTGATGCCCATAAATACGGGCATTACTGGGCATATAAATTTGATAGTAAACAAACTTTTGCTGCCACAGAGACTCGGAGACTTATTGAGATATATTTATCTATAAAGATATATTAACATATTATGGGAATATATATATAGACATATTCCTTACGCAGCTGCCTTATTTGCTCATTATGCGGCAACTTAATTCCCATAAATTTGCAACGGTTTATTGATTGCCGCCCAAGTGGCATCATCATTAAAATCGGCTGCGGGAGGGGGGTGGCCGTAGCCACACGCAGTTACTTCATTTAGAACGTTTAGGCCATTTTGAAAGTCATTTATAATGAAATGTAGATGTTGAACCTGCACCCGAATAAGTCGTACGTCATCTATAAAAGCAAAAATTAGTTAGCTGGAGACAACAAGTGGGCGGGAGGGGAGCGGGCGACGCGTCGCCGAGAACCCTCCGGCGCAATGAAGAACTTGTAAAATATTTACGAGCCGAAGTGACCAAAGCTATTGCAAAAACAATGGCCAGAAGCGGAAAGCATAAAAAGTAACTACTTTGTGGCTTACGTGTGATGCCAGACCCAAACTGCTGCTGTGTGTGTGTGAGTGTGAGCGAGTGTCTCTCTCTGTGTGTGTGAAAAACTCAAGCATACTTTTAGGCGCTCATAGAAAATGCTGTGTTGGGTGTGTCTGTGCGCGGCTGTGTGTGTCTGTATGTGTGTCTGTGTATGTTGTGATTGTGTAATAAAAAATATCCAGCTGACATTTTGTGTCAAGCACCTTTTTCATTTTGGCACTCAGCAAAGCGTGGCCAAGTCCAACTGAGGGCCCATCCTACATGCCGCCACGCTCGCCTGGCTGCAGCCTGAGTGATGACAAATTACATTTGTCAGATTTATGACCAATTATGAGCGTGTTATATATCACAGCCGCAGCAGCTAGAGCAACCAGAGCAGCAGCAGCGGCAAAAGTAACCGCATCAGAGCCACCTTAATGGCAAGCGCAATGAATAAGTCGCCATCGTTTGTTTGTGGGCGTCGAGCTGCGGGCAATACATGGCCAACCAGCCACTTGATGGGTGTGGCAAGTGCCACACGCACACACACACACACACACATTTATATATCTGTGCTGCGTACCTCTAGAGCAATTGGTAATGCTTTGCGCCTTTGCCTATATCGCACTGCGGCCACTTTCGCTGCTTTCGCTGAGAGAAATGGCCAGCCATATAGCGTGTCTTTATGTCGCACATTCACATTCGACTTGTATTATTTATGCCGCTAATGCGTTGAAAATAGCTAAAATTGCCTTTATTACATGCGCAGTTAAACTTCAATTATAGCTCTAATAAAAATACATATGCCCAAAGGTCCCAGAGAGAGAGAGAGATGGCGAGAGAGGGAGAGCCCAAAAGCCCAATCATATATTACAGCCCAGAGCATATATTACGTACATATGTCAACGCTTAATGTGCTGCAACCACAGCTCAGACAAATAAATCAATGAGCTCCAGCGAGGCTAAAGTGCAAATCCAGAGACTTAAGCTTTGCGTGAACTCAAATTTCCTAATGAAGGCATACATTTTTAATGCAAATGAGAAATCTTGGAAGATTGTATAATCTTACTAGGATATTCGCAGAGAGGTATTATAATTATGCCAATTAATGTAAGTATTATTATATAAGTAATGCTTTGAAGGTGATTCGATTCTTATTTATTGCTTTATATTTAATTTTGTATTAATTAAAATAATTGTATTTTAGTCTTAATTCTTTCTACATTTTTATTATGTTATTATTATTGTATTTATTTATTTTTTTATTTTATTATTTATTTTTTTAATTAAGAGAGACTTGAATGCCTCTAAGGAATCAGCTTGAAAGAGAGAATGCATAGAAGGCTCCCTTTATGTGTGCTTCCTCTATGTGTCTGTCTCTCTCTCTCTCTTTCTCTATCTATTTATAGCCAACTCAATCTTTATCTGTATTTGTCTATCTCTGTAGAGACACAGAGGTGTGTGTTTCTCTCTCTATATCTTTCTCTAACACTCTATCAGCATATCTTTTCCTATGGTCACTTTCTATATCTTTCACTCTCTCTATCTTTCCCTGTCTATATCTTACTCGTACTTTTAATCTATGTTTCTCAGCCTCTTTCTCTCTCTCTCTATCTCCGTCTCTCACTCTTTAACTGTTTTCATCAATCGCTCTCTATCTCTGTCACGGTTCTTGTCTGTCTCTCTCTGTCTCAGTCTATCTGCCTACCTTTATCTCTTTACCTATATCTGTATTTATATATATCGCTCTATCCCCCTCTCTCTCTGCCACCTGTCTCTATCTCTATATATATATCTCTCTCACTCTCACTCTCACTCTCTCTCTCTCTCATCTATCTGTCTCTCTACCTCTATCTCTCTGTATATATATATATCTCAGTCTCCTTATCGCTGTCTCTCTGTTCCTATCTCTCCATCCCTATATCCTTCTCTCGATCTCCCTCACTCCCTTTCCAACACTTTCTATTTATCTCTCTCCCTATCAGTCTACCTCTATCTCTCTTTAACTCTCTCTCTTGCTGCCTCCCTCACTCACTTACCGCCATTGGCTATCTCTCCGTCTCACTCTCTGCCCTAGTCAATGTTTGGCAGTCCTAAATCAATTCCTCTTTCGCTGTGGTTTAAGTTATGTTACTTTAATTGCCAACCAAAATAAGACCAAGCACGCGAATTTCCATGAATCTCATTGTCTTGCCTCTCCCTCTCTCGCGCACTCGCCCGCAACTGGGTCGCCGTAGAATGGCAACAACACACGCCCGCACACACACAGTGAAAGTGTGGCTTTTTTATTAAAATCTAAAAACATAAATCTTAAAACTGGAAACCAAACGCAATGGCAGCGCGCAGGCAGACAACAGATGAGAGCAGTTCGTGGTTGAAATGCTGGGATCGTGGCTCGGCCCGCCTAGCAGGCGAGGCAAGGCAAGGCAAGGCAGGCCGCCAAGCCACCAAGCCACCAGGCCTAATTGAATTTTGAAATTCAAGTCGAAATTAAAAAATTACGAGCAACAGCAGCAGCAGCCGCCGTTGCCTTGGCCGGCCCCTAAATAAACAGTAAAACGGAAATGTATTCGACAGGTGGAAATTGAAACTGATTGAATTGTAAAACGTAGCATAAAATGTTGTTGCGCTTATTAATGCTTGTGCGGCGCAGCTGCTGACACGCCCACACAAAACAAAGCGCCCCTCGAAGAGAGAAACAAACACAGCAGCAGCAACTGTGAACGCCAATGCCAACGCCAACGCCAACGCATTCAGATAATTTATGCTTTTCGATTTTAATTGGCGCCATTTCGGAGCGTGTTTTATGAGCCGCCTTTTTGCATAATTCTTTGCCAGCATTGCTTTTGTCACTAAAAAGGCGAAAATGATTGCTGCCAAGCGAGGGGTGCCTATGAAGTATTGCGGTTATATGTATTATATAAAAAATATATATGCAAAATTATTTATTTGAAAGAAATCATGAAATGTGGGGGATACCATTAATTGTCTATTATTATTGCCAACTGAGGGTTGATTGAGTATTGTATGAATCAAATACAAAGAATTATCAATAATTACTGTAAATTATTAATTAAATTATTATAAATAGCAAGTATTTTTGAATGATAGTTATGTAGAGATATTGCATAACTCAAGTATAATATTAAATTATATTATTTAAAATAAAGTAAAATTTACATATACATATACATATGAATTTAATTCAATCCTTACGTTTTTGTTATATTTTAATTTTACTTTAAACAACTTTCAGAAAAACAAAAAAAAGTAATACTTCATAAATATTTATTGTAACTTAAATACACATTTATTAAATGCATTCTATGATTTTTAATATTTTGTTAATTTTTTTATTTTATTTTAATTTAATTTAATTTAAATTTTATTTGAATATAATTTAATTTAATTTTTAATTATTTTCAAATTTCAATTTTATATTTTATTTAATTTTAATTTATTTTTTTTTTTTTTAATTTTTAATATATTTTTTTGTTTTTAATTCCATTTAATTTAATTTTTATTTGTATTTTTATGTAGGCCAAAAAAATATTACATTTTAAAAATGTATAATAATATATAAATATGTATAAAAATATAATATAATATCGTGTAAGCTATATATTGAAATATATATTTAATTAATTATAAAAAAATAATACCAAATTCTATAATCATTTTACCTATGAGCTGCTCAACACAAACTCTTAATCAATCGTTCAATTCCTAGATCCTTCTGCTTATTAGCTCACATTGAGTACATAAAGGAGCTAGTTAAAAGGAAATGCAAATAATAAAAAGTGTTGCCCTATGTGAGGAGCGGCTGTTGCCAATGAACGCAATGAGCTGCTTTGTTGCTGCAGTTGCAATGCAATTGACTTGCTGCCAATTAGGTGGGAAATTGAAAACTCGTGCAGCAGCTGCCGTTCGCTGCGCGCCATGTCCCCTTCGGCAGCAGCTGTCGCTGTCTGCGGCCTGTACACATGTCCATCAATTTTTCACACGCAACAGCAGCTACAACAGCAGCAGCAACAGCAACAGTAACAACAACGACAGCAACAGTTGCTGTTGCCGTTGCTGCTGGCAACAGCAATGAAAACGCGTAAGCGGCTCTCGAGGCGGGCACCAAACGGTAGATAAACAGACAACGATAAGCCCAAAGGGCTCACAAAAACTGTTGCCTACAACTATGCGCTTCAGCGAGCTGCTGCTGCTGCTGCTGCCTCCATTGCTGGTGTCACTGTTGGTGTTGCTTGTGAGCTTCATGGCAACGGCACATTACCATTTCGTAGTTTTTCATGCATTCATTTTGATGGTCGGCCCGTCGGCAGTTCATGCAAAATATTGCATACAGCAGCGGCTGCAGCTCCTGCTGCTGTTGTGCTCGTCTACCTCGGGCCACGGCATGGGCTTAACTGATAAACAAGCATGCACGCTCGCCGTGTCTCCTGTCCGGTACGCATGTCTCCGTTTACAGCGCTGCTGCAACTTGACCTCGGGTCAAATGCAACAAGATGGGTCAACATGCTCGCACCCGTTGCGGTCCGTGTTGCTCCTGCCTGCTGCAGCTGCAAATGAAATTTTTCTTCAATTAGTTTATTTTCACACCAATGATTTTGATTTCAGCCCCAGTTGCAGCAGCCGACGACCGAACAGGTCACTTGCTGCTGCTGCTGCAGCTGTTCAGCCAGCTTGTTAACGGCCCTGTGGGTGCGTGTGTGTGTGTGGGTGTGTGTGGGTGTGTGTGTCTGGCAATTAAGGCAACGCGTAATTGTTGCCAGTTGCAGATGATATTGATGCTCTATCGCATGCACAACAATACAATGGCAAAGCAGAGAAAAAAGTGAACTGAACAGCGCCAACAACATCAGCATCCACATCAGGGCCCTCGTTGCTTGTGGGGGGCCCTTTCACCGAGCAGTTTGTTGTGAAGCGCAAGTTTTTGATTGGCTTTCACTTGAGCGCGGCATGGAAACGGCCATAAAAAATGATTGAATTGCGCTTCAATTTCTAGGCGTGCTCGCTGCTCGCTCGCTACTCGATCTCGGCGCTCATTATGCGCGGAAATCAGCGCCAGGTAGGTGGTAGGCAGCCAAGCCAAGTCCTGCCCTGCCTGGCCGTGCCCATTAGCTTTAGTTGAGACACATTACGCATACGCCACGTAAGCCAGCTGCGAAATGAATTGGATTTGTCATCGCGACAAACGGCAACTACACGGACAGGCAACATGAAAGAGAGCAAAAAACAAGAAAAAAGTGAGTAACGAAAATATCGGAGAAGCAAAGCGAAATACACCGAAATAAGCATGCGATACACGTGCTCCGGCAATTTGTCACATGAGCCTCTAAAATATGCCCCTGGGTGTTTGGCCAAAAACTTGACACACAGCCTCCGGTCCAAAGTGAAAAAGCATTAGCTCTACACGCCATCGCCCACATGCACGTGCTCTACAAATACCATTCGCCTCGATAACGTCACAATATCATACTGAGATGGCTACAAGAAAATAAGAATATATGTATTAAAATTATATAACAAAATTATGTTCAAGTAGAAATTATTAAATTCGATATATTTGAGTATTTTAAGTACATTTTGTGTACACATAAATGCGTTCTCTATTTATTATTTATATAATATTATTGAAGATTTTAAGAAATAATTCTTGACGGCATTCAGCATAATATAAAATTTTTTAAATTTTTTCCTATATTATAAATATGTTATAACTAAGAAATTAATATATAGACATTTTTGATTTTGATTTCGACCAATTAATTGTATTTCCTAACTATAAAATAAGCAATAATAATTTTTAAATATTTACATCTAAAATATTTTTGATAAATTAAAGAGTTGAAATATTTTTATATTATTAAATATAGATATGTTTATATGAAAACATATTTAATAACTTTTATATAAATTATAATTATTCTTTTTTATTTATTTATTTAATTTTTTAATAGAATAAAATTTTTATTAATATTAATTATTATCTAATAATATATAAAAATTAAACAAAAAATTTAGATTAAAAAAATATATATATTAGGAATTTGAGATATATATTAAAAAAAGAAAATTTAATATTTTTTGGCATAAATAAATATAATAAATATATATTTTTAAAATTGAGTTATTATGAATATTTATAAAAATTAATTAATTTATTATTTATATTTTTAAAATTTGTTGTTATATGTTTTTATTTATATTTTTTTATTTATATTATTTTAATTATATTTTTTTTTATAAATAAATACATATTATGTTAAATCTCCCGCTCTTATTTAAATGAAAATTCCTCTATTTTTCTAAGAGTCGAAACACAAGAGATATTCGTTGCAGGAACGCCCTCAATACAATACATATTCATATGGCAGGCAGCTTAGCAACAAGAAAAATATGAAGTCTAGCTCAGATTAGATGATTTTTCAGGATAAACGCGGCAAGTTGTGAGGCACTTTGCTTGGCAGAACACACACACACGCACACCCATACATGCTGCAAACTGAGCACGTACTGCTCAGTCTGTGTGTGTGTGTATTGTGCCTGTGACAGTGTGCGTGCGTGTTTGTCTGGATGTGTATTTGTGCCTTTGCCATGCAAATGAAGCCATCAATAAAAATTTTGAATTTAATTTAGACGGTCGCCAAGCAACCGTTCAAGTTTTGCAGTTTGTTTGGCTGCATTTGTTGCCATTTGCTAGACTTTTGCCATTTCTCGTATTTATTTTTCATTTCAACAGCTGTTTTTTTTTTACTTTCCACACACAAACAAACACTCGCACACACACACACACAGATACAGATACATAAGGCTATAATTTAATTTCACATGCGTTGCCGGCGTTAAACTTTGCCCTCTCGTCCTCTGTTCGCATTTTAAGTTATGTAGATTATAATTAGAAAAGTTCCTTTCTGCTGGGGAATGGTGGCAAAACAACAACAGCGACAACAACAACAACAACAGTAAAAGTTTGTTTACCAGCGATGCCGTCGCTCAGAAAGTCATAAAATTATAGGTAAACGTTTACGTGCATTGGCACGCGATGCCAGTGGGCGGGCGCAGATCGTGGGCCTGGATCTGGCGCCCACAAACGGATTTGCATAGCCCAGCAACTAATTACCAGGGAACTTAAAAGGTTTTGCTCGGTTTAGCCGTCGCGGTGCTTCGGCTTCCCATTACTCTCCGCCCTGCAGAGCCCAATTCACAATAAGGAATAAGAATTATATAAATAGCGCAATATGAACCTAATCACTTTTAATTGGTGCACAAAGCAAATTATGGAAATGAAAAAGCGACCGACTCCGAAACCTTTTTTTCAGTTGCTTGGCTGCTTGGCGCCCAACCCACTAGGCCAATTTATACATATTTCAATTCTTTTTTTTTTGCGCTCGTCCCAGCTGCCTTGGAATTATGTCAGCTATTAAAATATAAAATTTTGTTGCAAAACTGGCGCCACGAAGTTTTGGTAAGTGCGTAATTTATAAGCGCCACAACGAATTCAAGAACATTCTATAAAAAGGCGATAAAACAGAGCACAATGAATGGAAAGTGTACAAAATTAAGTTTAAAGTGAAAAATACAATATTTTAATTGTTAATGTTTTAAAATGTTCAATTCATACAAAAATAAGAGTTCGTTGGCTTAGTTGGACTATCAGCAATTAAATATATAGTAATTAATTAAAATAAATATTAATCACATTAAAAATATATATTATAAATAAAGAATGTTTAACAATAAATATAAGATAATTACAAATAAAATGATCAAGCACTGAAGCTGAGCATCAATATGCGGCCCTATTTATACTGCTTTGCTGCTCTCTTTCTGCACTCCATCATGCTCTGCTCCATTGCATGCTCACTCAGCGACCAATCAAAAGTAAGCACCATGCTCACAGCTCTAATATTGAGCTGCATTTGAGTGCTTTCTCTTTCACTCTTGCACCTTTCAGTTGCAAGTGCAGCTCAACTTCTACTGGCTGTTCTGCACTGCTTCCACTGCACTGCTCGATCGCTCTTCTTCTTTCCATCGCTAGCTCTGATTGTAATGTGTGTGTAGCCCCTGCACTGCTCTTGCAATTATGTTGTGTAGAGTGTTCGATCTTGTTGGCTCGCTTGCTCACACAGGCAGAAGGCACTCGTTTGCTATTTGAGCTCGAATGCATTTGATGGATGATGTCTGTATAAAAGTATTTGATTGGCTACTAATTTATACACAAGACAACATTATAAGTACTAGAGTTTTTATCATTAACTGCTTAACATCCATTAAATTTTGACAGTTAAAGTGCGGCTTAAGTCAATATGAGATCAAAGTCAATAAATCATTACATCTTTTCTTTCTTTTCCACGTCACAGCATATACCCTGCAGTGACTTCAAAAATTTTTCTTTAAAAAAAAACTGTAACATTTATTGTGAATGATTCGGAATCACAATCGCTTTACTGCTCGTTCAATGGTATTCAGTAAGGACTCTGTAGACTATCCGGCTATCGGAATAACGTAAAGCACTGCTTGATTAATCGATATATGAAGTGCTGCGCATGCCAATCGCTGTTTTTATGCATTTTGTTTTGTATTTATTTCTGCTGGCTTTGTTTTTATTGTTGCAATTTTCACACTTTGGCAAAAAACCGCAAAACATTCGGGCACAAACAAAAAATACGAAAAATATATTACGTATACGCCACGACTGATGCCCGTGCTGCAGTTGCTGTTGTTGTTGTAGTTGTTCGCTTTGTTGTAGATGCTGTTCTTTCACTGCGCTGATTTACACAGTGTGTTTTTTCTGCAGATTCCAATTTTTGTTGTTGTATTTTTGTATTTTTTACACCTCGCGTTTGTTGGTTTTTTTACGACTCACGTGAAGCTATAAAATAGCGCAGTTTGCGCTACAAGCATCGTGTCATATTCCAGTGTGTGTGTGGGTGTGCGGGGGTGTCTCTGTGCAGACACTCGCTAGCTGTTAATTATGCTTTTAAGCAAATTAGCAGCTGCATTGATATACGCAAATATTGCGAAATCGATTTGCGCCGTGCAAGCCAATAAATTCCGTGCAAACACGGAGCCGGGCATCACAAACATGCAAAAACAGACACAGAAAAACTTGCCAGCAAGCGTGCAAAAATATCTTTTTATATTTTTATGCTGGGAACTCATGGAAAATGGGGCAATCGGGTATATTAGTTTGTGAGAGATTATATGACTGGCAAAAGGAGCATCTAAAGTATATATATTACTGTTCTGGCTAATGAGCTGAGTCGGTGTGTCCATCTGAGTGTCTCTCTGTCCTTCTGTCTGTACGTATCTCGTAAACTACAGAAGCTATAGGTCTAAAATTTGCTATGTGTACTCAAATATGTCATACGTAGTACAATTTTATTCCTTTATCTCACTAACTTACTCCACTTTATTACTATCGATCAAAATCTATGAAATGTCTGCTGTTCAGGGTATCTCTCAGTCGCACACTCTCGAGCAGCGCACTTCGACTTGCTATACATTTTGTTGGCAGGGCCAACACTTAAAGCAAATGTGTGTCAAATCTTTAATTTAATTCGATTATTTATTTCTCCCGCTTCGTTTGAGGGCGTGTTCAACTTTGGCAATTTGATAATTACAAACGAAATCCTATTAGCCCCGTTTATTTATGCAAATTTCGTTATTTTCGTATAATTCTTAAAACATGAATGCCTGTTATCGCTGCTCCGCTGCGCAGCAGCTGCCGTTAATTTAATTTGCCATAGGAAAAAAGTTAACGCACACACACACACACACACACACACACAGACGTAGACACACACGTACTTTGAATGCGTACATTATAATCTTCTATTGGATGGGCGGGCAGACAGCAAAAGTTAAACGTGCACCTGACTCGACCCCACCCAGCTGGCTGTTGGCATTGCTACATGGCAGCCGCCATGTCGCTTTCAATTATGTCACATGCGTGCGGCATCTTCATCTTCATCTTCATCTTCAGCTGCTGCCGGCTGCTGGCTGCTGGCTGCTGGCTGCCTGGCGAGCATAACAATCACGACGCGCCAAACAAAAGGTCTTTTGAATTTTTAGCTTCTACCTTTATCACTTTATGACAAAATGTTGTGACATGCATAAAAAAGCGGCTCGCAGTGCCCGCTCCACTAATTGCCAATGCTTATTAATTATTAATTAGTTGCGTCTCACATCACATGTACGCCTAGACAGCGCCAAGTTACCTATCATTAGCAGCAATTGCTAATTAACATACTCTCACCTGCCGCAGCTCGCATTACAGCAGCTTCACTTTAATAATTCAGCTTGCCTAATTTGTGAGAGCTGAAAAGTTTCCGTGAATCTAAACTGAGGCTGAAAAACAAGTACGAAGATTGCTTGCAGTCGGCTGTTATCGACTGCAGAATACCCTATTAGTCTTTAAAGATTGAGGTTATATCTCGAAGACTGGGCGTCGATATATCCGCCATATCTCTTTGAGCTTGGGTTGTCAAGGAGAGTATATATATATATTTCTGAGGGGATATTTTAGAGATATCGGATACCGATACCGATTTGTAGCGCCCGCAAACGGACAGGCGGACAGACAGGCGGACGGACAATGGGCAGACGGACAGACGCAGATACATACGAACGGACAGACAGATGGACGGACAGCCATGCGGACGAACAGACGAACAAATATACGAATAGACGGGCAGACGGACGGACAGGAAGACGTACGGACGGAAGGACAACCAACCGGACATTTTACATAACCAATATACCCATTTAACTTTCGAGAATGAGTATTTAAAATGATTAACAAAAGCTTATGCCCAGCTCAAGTTTACTTCTTAAGCCACTCTCACCTGGGCACAGGTGGATTTTTGCTTCCGACAGCCACGCGTCTCTTAGTCTGTCTATATATCCTTAGTCCTACGGCAACAAATTTGTATCGTAAAATTAATTAAATCCACTGCTCGGGCCATTGGCATTGTCTAGCTGCGATTTCATATGCCTTTAGAGGTTTTATTACCGGCCATAAAGCTGACTTTCAGCTCGGCTTCAGCTCTGCAGGCAAAGATCAACAATTCGGCTTCATTGATTCAATTTCTTATTAACTTTTATGCCATGAAAACGGAAACGGGAACTGGAACTTTATTTACCAATAAATGTGTCCTCTCTCTCTGCCTCTCTCTGCGCCATTTTTATGGCATTTTAAGCCAATATCCGTTAACGCCCCGATTGTTGCCACTCCCGACAGATTGTCCAGAAGTCGAAGGTCATTAAAATGTCTGCTCGTCTGCTTGTTTATGGAGTTTAGAGAGCGAGAGACTTGGCTTAAACAAATGCTGAAAGCTCTGCTAATTGGCCAGGCCAAGTCGGAGCTGCCTGCTGCCTGCTGCCTGCTGCCTGCTGCAGACATCATTTTTTGGCTGAGCTAAAACTACAACTTCATATTTCATGCTTCAGTTGGCTTAGTTTTATTGGCCACATCTTGTTGTTGCTGCTGCTGCTGTTGCTGTTATTGCCAGCCAAATACTTGACATTTTATTACGAAAAAGGGAATGCACAAGCTGCTCACATGTAGCTCGCTACGATTTTGTCATCCCAGCCGGGGGCGCTGAAATAAAAATGAGCTAGCGAACTGTGAAAGGTAAGCCCCAACCCCAAGCCAAGCCAAGCCATGCCCCAACCATCAACCCATTCTAACTAAAACCTCAGGAACTTGAGCACACACAGCATTGAGTAGCGCAGCGCTGGGAACTTTGCAAAAAATTACTAGCATAATAACGCAAATATTTTACGATACCCACACACACACACACACACACACTTATAGGGGGTAACAAACGACAAGCCAAAAACTTAGCTAGCCGCGGGCCAAGAGCAGAAACAACGTAAATAAAATTTCATTTCATTTTTGTGCTCTGCTGTTCTGTTTTCGTTGCTTATGTGTAGCATACTTTTAGGAGCGTTACGCATTGCTTGCATTGAGGTTAATTCCTGCGGATGGCTGCTGTTCGGCTTCGTTTTTGGCATTTTGGCCAACAACTGATTGTGTATGCCGGCGGCGCAGACGCAATCAGCTGCACGGCCCCGGGCCGATGATGCTTCATTTAAAAAGCAAATAAAATTAAAATACGCGCATATATTTTTTCAGCAGATCAAACAACAGTCGAATTATGGGCAAATACTCTCTATATAAAAGCAGGCCCGAACGCCAGCTGAGACGCCAATCGAAGCGAATTGTCTGTCTGTGTGTGTGTGTGTGGTGTGTTGGCAAATTAAAAGCAAATAACAGAGCGCACAAAGACCAAAAAGAAGCAGAAAAGAATCAATTAAAATCAAATAAAGCTTTGTGCAAATATGTAGCTGATTTAAATTTATTTTTATGCCCTGACTCAGCTCAGCTCTGCTCCCCCACAGCTCCCTCCCCGCTTGATCCACAACTCATTAAAGCACACAAATTATTGAAGCCCCAGCGACAACGACATCGACAGTGTTTCAATGGGCTGGCCACTCGTCTGGCCAGCCGCATCCGCATCCGCATCCGCATCCGCACCCGCACCCGCATCCGCATCAGTTGCTTCGAGCCCATTGTCGGCGCCTTCAACATGGGCATCAGTCAAGTGCCACTGCAGTTGCCAGTTGCATTGAATGAGTAGGGCTCACCTCCCTTCTGTCCCCTCCTCCCTCTCGCCGCCCAGAGCTTCAAAGAAAGCGCACAATTAATAAAAAATGGAATTCATTTCCATCTCTCACGCTTGCAATGTCAACAGGGCTCAATAGCATCGTGTTCATGTCGGCAAATTATGCGACAGCCTTCAATTTTATTATTAATTTGATAATTGAGGGTCTAGAGCACGAGCTCCTGCTGAGGAAGGAGAAGCTGTTAAAGTGTATAATAGATAAAGTGCTTAAAGATTTGGTACATTACTACGTGAAGCTATATTACAATATTTAATATATTATGTTAATTTAATAGCAAAGTCTGTTAACAGTTTGCTAGTTCTGTTAAATTTTGCTGGGACTGCCTGCTATTGGCGCAGTTGTATAAGTGAGCGACTGAGAGCTTCTCGCGATTGATCAATACAGCGCTCTGTTAACTTAACAGTCTGATGAGAGTCAATTAACAGGGAGAGCTTGCACAGAGTTGTAAACATATTATCCAAGTGAGTTTGCGTTTTGCGCTTTACTCATCTGCGAGAGAGAGTGGGACAAACATAGCTGTTGCTGACTGAGCGACTGTGTGAGAGCGAGATGGCAACATGCGCCCAGCGTACTTCGTTCGGATTGACTGTGTATGAAGAGTAGGAGTAGGAGATGGGCATTTTGTGCAAGAGAGTTTCTGAAGAAGTATACACACCCACACACATACACTTTGACCTGTAAGCACTATGTGTCTCTTACTCTAACACATTGTCACACAGAGCCTAAGCAGAATTCACACAGATTTGCAGAAATAGAAGAGAATTTTACAGCCAATAAAAAGCAAGGCAATGCTTTACTGATACATTGAATACAATGCTTTATCTTTAATGCAGTGAAATGCTGAAGTCGCCAGCTCAGCTCAGCTCATTGCAACACTCTATATATATATATATATAAATTCTGCTTTCAACTAGTTTCAACTTAAACACTAACATAAAACATTTTTAAATCTAAGATCACAGCTTAGAGTCAGCCATAGTTATCTGTGATAGTTACCTGACATAGAAGCTTATATACCGCAAAAAAACCAGCTAACTGTAGCGCTGCTAAATTTAATGTGATCAGGACTCAGCTGTAATGTCTGAAAATTACCTAAATTATTTCAAATTCCTGGAAACAATTGCTGTTTCTTAATGCTTAGAGGCCGCAACTAGACTCTTTGTTCAAGTGAAAACCGCGTAATAACAAAATGTTTATCTCTGAGTACATTCCCCCTTTTGCGCTGGTCAGCGAAATGTGGTCGGCCACAACGAACTAAAAATGAAAATTAAAAATTATTACACGCAATTCAAGTGCAAAAGTTTTTGCATTTCTTTTTGTTTATTTGCTTTGTGTTTTCATTTGTTTGCCGAGCGCTGCGAAATAACGGCGACAAGGTATTGCAATGGGCCCAACGTCGTTAAACAAAAGGGCAAAGGCAACCCTTGAGCAAATAATACTTAAACCCTCATTAAAGTAACTGAATAGAGGGAAGGAGAGTGAGAGGTAGAGAGGGATGGTGGGAGAGGGGAAAAAAGTGTCACCCTTGCTCAGTTAATATAAACAAAGCACAGCAAATACAAAATACAAACACGCCAGCAAGTCAAGCAAATTTGGCCAATTTGTTTCTACGCTGACCCTGCTCCTCCTCATCCTTTGGACTTCCAGCACTTGAGGCAAGTAATTAAGTTTTGTTTGAAATTTTTCTTGCGCCTTTTGTGCCAGTCCCCGGACCGGACAGGGCACTATTTGGTGGGTTTTACATTTCCGCCATTTGCCGGAGATTCTTGTAAATTATTTGCACCGAAAAACAAATAAAAGCACGTTAATAGTTGGCCCCTGTTGGGCGCCTTAATGAGCTCAACTCTTTAACGCATTAGCTGCAGCCGGAGCACAAATGCGCTTAACTTCCACTTGGACTGGCCACAAGGCGCCGCAAATCAGCCAATAATATCGCGCACACAAAGAGGCGCGAAAATGCCACAAGAAGACGTAGTCAATGGTTCCATTGTCGCTGTGGATGTCCATGTCGATGTCGATGTCGATGTAGTTGTGCCATAAATAATTCCCATATTTCTCTGCTCTCTCTCCCTTTCTCTGTGTGCTTTATCAGTGCTTGCATACATATATATATTTGTTTGTTCTTTAAATAAATAAATTTCGGCTTTTACTCGCTTATTCTCTGCGTATCTCTGCGCATATTTATCTGCCAGTTTATGTCTCTCTGCCTGTCTGTCTGTGAGTGTGTGTGTGTGTGTGTGTGTGTGTGTGTGTGTGCGTAAGTTTGTGTTTGTCCATACTTTTGTCATCATGTATTTAATTACTCAGACAGTTTTCATTAAACGCTGAACTGCTCTGCCTGTGCCTTCACTCTTCGTCCCTCTCACACTCTCCCTCCCTCTCACACTCTCCCTCTCTCTCTCCGTCTCTTGACCGACCATAAAGCAAGCAAAAATATCTTGCAATTATATTTGCATGTGCGCTCAAAGTGTTTGCCAATGGGGAAACGCGCAAAAGACAAATACAGCGGACACACACACACACACACACACAGAGTTGGGCATGCTGCAGGCAGAGCTACTACGTAAGCTGCATACGTAGTACGTAAGGCATGGATAGTATGACCCAGTAAAAGCAATATCAATTGAAATTGCTATAGAAGGAAAACTTTTTCAGATATTTGACTGAATATTAATTTATATTCAAGCTTTATTCATGCCATTTAGTATAAAATGCTGAATTGTTCATATGACTCTCTCGATATTGCCCGAATGTGATTCAATCTTGCTGTATTTTTTATTTCCTTTTTCTCTTCTACTTTATTTCTTGCCTTCTTCATTTCTCTTCATTCCCTCATTAATATCCCTGAACCATTTCCAGTTCCCATCATATCCTTGCACACAGAACCTACTCCCGCCCAGGGTATTCGCAGAATTGACCGGATGGCGTGGCTGGGAATCAGCGGAGCGCATTGTGAACGACCCACTGCACCACCTGCCGTTGTAAAATTCGAGCTGAAAATGCATTTTTCATGCGTTAATTTTTCATTTTTAATTATTCGATTATAAAGACCTTACATAATTGAAAGGCTGGCAGGCAGCACGTGCCGCTGGCAAAACAGCTTCGAGATGCTTTAAAAATGTTTTTTAAAAAACCAACAATAATTGCTGTCTTTATGCGGAATGGAAGGCATTTAAATAATACATTGTATAAAATTTGTTGTTCATGTTTTCATTAATCCATCACGATTTCAATGAAGGCGAAATCTGACAGTGAAAAGTTAATGCATTGAGTGGCACAGCAAGAGTGATGGTATTTGAGGTAAATATATTTCGGCAACTATTTGAGTTATTGAGTTCGAATATTGTTTAAGATATTTAATATGCTACGCCATTTGACTGTAAAATATTTGCTAGCTATGGAATGCTTGAAAATAATTTAAAAAATCTTGTTAAAGTACCAACTGATCATTGCCAGACGGCCTGCATATGACTGCAAAATAAAGCCAACAGCAATGATATAATTTAAACAGTTTTAATTATAGTAGAATATATTAGTCTATTTGTGCTATTTCTCCTATTTTATATTCATATTTATATTCATTTTATTTATATTTAATTTTTAAATAATTTATTTTGGCACTCAAAGGCAAAGGGCAGAAAATGTTGAAATATTTACGCACTCGCCGGCCAAACTTAGTAACGAACTAGCTAACTATTTACAAGTATTTGTTGGGTAAATAAGTTTGTCTAAATATGGCAGCTATTTGTTAACGTTTATAAACTAAACTAAACTTCATATTTAACTAAAGCCAAGCGAAATGCTAACAAAAATGTAGTTGTAAACATTATTTTTATAAAAATGTTGCTAAAAATGCAACGCAAGCCAAAGCACACAGATGGGTGGGTGTGCGACTGTGTGTGTGTGTGTGTGTTGTTGTTGTTGTTGAGCTAAACTATGCTGCAGCCGTGGGCGTTCGCCTTGACTGTGTGCTGGCTGTTGGCTGGCCTGGCCCGCTCACACGAAAATAGATGTCAGGGGAAATCTTGCGCCAATAACTTGCAACTGCTTATGACTCGAGCACGAGTCGCATCGAGTTGATCCAGCGGTGCGACAAGCGCTGAGCACAAGCGCACATACTTATACATATACCTACGGAGCGAGTGAGTATATATGGAATGTCGACGAGTTTTAACCGAATTTTTTTTGCTACTCTGCGCATTGTCCTGGGCGTTGTTTCGGCTGCCAGCGCAACTGCTGCCACAAATGTGCAAGTTTTTTATGCGCATTTTTATGCTACGTCGCGCTGCATTCATAAGCCAAGCGGCAAGGCCAGTCCGATTGCCTGGCAGCGCAGGAAGCTCTACAACTGCTGTGCCAATTGGCCAAGCGCTGATGCAGCTCAGCTGTCAGTCTGGCTGGCCAAACATTGCACTCAAAGCTAACTGACAAAGCGCCGAAGGCGGTGAGCAGTTGGAAATGAGAGAATGAATTTTGTATACACTCTCCGATGTTAGTTGAGTGTGTTCATTATTAAAAAGTATATGATAAAAGTATATGATAAGATATAAAGTAGTTATATAGGTTATGGCTAATAAAGGATATAAGGCCATTGTCCTTTGTTGAACAGACTTAGTACATGTGAAATAAAAAGTTTAAAATAAATAATGTAAATAAAACAAATAAGATAAATAAATTAAATGAATTAAATAAATAAAATAAATAAAATAAATATTAACAAAGAAAATAGCAAACAAAATTTAAAAAATAAAATAAGTAGCATAAATAAAATAAAATAAATATTAGTAACTAAAATAACAAATAAATTGAAATAAATAAAATAAATATTAATAAATATAATTAAAAATGAATAGAAATAAATCAAATAAATAAAAAAAAAATAAAATAAAAGAAATGAAGAAAATAAATGTTATTAAATAATACAAATAAATAAAATGAATATGAATAATTATATATGAAATGCAGTAAACAAATTTTAACTTAAAATTAATATTCCTTTAAGACCAGTTTTAGTCTCAACTAAATAAAACTAGCATATTTTGAATTTAAATGGCATTCAAGTATAGTTTTTATTATACTTTTCTTATAGAAATGCATTCAAAAGCAAATAGGCCGCTGCCCAACGAGCTTTTATTTGGCATGCAAACTTTTACTTTTAAGCCAAACTTAAAAATATTTGTAGTGTTATCTGAGCTTATGCTTTACATTATATATATTATATATTTTTTATACTTTTTGTTTGTTATCCTTTGCCATGCTAGAACGCCCTGAAAGCTGCAGCTTCTTGCCATAATTGCCTCGGGGCTGGCTAAAATTCCCTGGGCCTGGGTTGGCTGCAGCCGCAAAACATTTTGTTGCCAAGCAAAAGTACATTCTCTTTTGGCAATGCCGCGCAACTTGACTCAAACAAGGAAAAAGGAAAAATGCGAAAATGTGTGTCAAGTGAACATGGGAGAAGTCAAAGAAAATCTAAGCATTTCATTAACATTTCATTGGCGCTGACTAAATGCGCGTTGATTGATTGTTTCGTGTACTTAATTTAATGAATTATTTAAGCAAATCTAAGGCAGCCACCGAATGCTGATAACTTTTTGTTTTGCTCGCAATTTTTTAAGTATTTTTCGGGAAAAGTTTTGCCAAGTCGACTCAAGTCGAGGCGAGTCGAGTCGAGTGGGGCATTAAAAGAAATATACCATTAATAAAATGTTTCATTCATTTATTTTGTGCTCCGGCCCCCCTTTATCTTTTATCTGCGCTCAAGTTGCGTGTCTCCGTTTTTCTGCTTGATTAACATAATCCACCATTTATTATAAGTTTTACGCTGCTTACCAATGCCAACTGCCTGAGTGTGTGTGAGGCTCTGTGATTTAATTATGTAATAGTTTGATTGAAGTGGACTTAATGCGGACTTTGGCCTAAGCCTAAGCTGCCATCTACTGTGTGTGTGTGTGTGTGTGTGTTGTATGGCATTTTAATTGATTTGTTTTGCTCAGCGCCTTGTTTGGCCTTGGCTCAAATCGGGCAAGTTCAACGACGCCTCGCCTTGGAGTGCAGACAGCTTAGTTGACTGATTCGGCCGCAGACGAATGGCATAATGAATGCTCCTTTAATAGGCTATGACGGCGGTTGTGCTCTGCCTAAGACGTAGATGATATATGTATGTATACCTATTAGCAACGAGCCGATTAAGGCAATGCCCAATCGCATTGATTTGCCCATTTGCTGATGTCTTTGTAATGAAGACATATATAGAGGGATTTGCTAGTAATTTAGGCATTATATAAGAATTTTCTAGTTCGTTCTGGCTTGAATTACATATTATTAATTTACAAAAAAATAATTAGAGAATATACATACTTTTTAAATATATATATAATCATTTTCTCACACATATAAATAATTAAAAATAAATAAAAAATTATTTAAAATTTTTAATAAATAAAATATCTTTAAAATCTTTTAGTTTTGCCCAGAAAAATAGTATATTATATATATAAAATATATATAATAATATATTATATATTTTATTACCTTTTTAAAAACCTCAAAAATAATATTTAAATTTTATTGCCATAAAATAGCCTGAAAATGCTTCAGTTCTGCCCAGAAAGAAACCCTTTTGCTCTATTATTTATGCGGGAAATGCCTTAAAATGCAGCTCAACGGGAAACAATATATTTAAAAAGTTTTTGTTTTACAATATTTCATTTGACAGTTGTGGCAAGCGCTTTTCCGCTTCCTCTCGGGCCATGTCCTTGCGCAAAGTATAAATGAAAGTCACGCAGATTTCGTCCGAGTCCACGGAGGAGGCCAACTGTCCAGACTCTCTAAATACTTTCGGCTGGTGCTTTCAGCAGTGGCCAAAACAACAAAAGAAACGTAAGGCAAAGAATAAACAATAAATAGAATAAATATGTAAAGCATTCAAAGAAATTAGCATATTGTGCTCTTGCCAAGGCGAGGCTGGGCTCGAGTTTCTAACCTGATGCCCAAGTACTTGCCGGGACTTTAATGTCCGGTGTTTGAATTGCGCTCAAAGTTTTTTACTCGGTACACACATATATATATATATATATATATATATATATATATATATATGTATCTTTGGTGTTGGCCAAAGTTTAAAGTTTGCGCATGGCCCTGGCGCATAAGTCAAACACGTGCCCGCAGCAGACAGACGGGCAAAAGTTGCTGCAGATGGAACACCTGCTAACCGGGCTCGGTCAATTTGAATTCAACGCCTGCAACACCGTCCAATGGGTGTAACAATTCACTTCCTATACACACGCACACGCACACTCACACACACACACACTCACACACTCTCAGAGCATTGCCAATTTGAGTCCAAGTCTCAGTGTTGTGCTTGCTCTGGTTACACTGAAATGAATAGCTAATCTTTAGAATAAATGAAATGAATTTTTCTTTGGCTCGTGCTATTGGCAGTAGACACGCCCCTAGGCCACCGCACACCGCCCACCTTCACCGCCGGCTTGGTGTGCGTGCAGTAAATCGCATTAATTTGGTATGCTGACCACAAAACTGGGATTTATTAAATAGTCAACTGAAACTCGCACCAACAAAGGCGCCGCGGCATGAGGCACAGTGAAACGTGCGTGACACACACACAAATGCGATCGACACACACACACTGATAGAGTTTTGTACATTTATATTCTCTTACAGGCCAAATCAGGCATTCGAAAAAGTTAAGAACTCACACGCACACACACACATGGCCAACAACTACTATTCGCCTATGACACTGCTGGCCCTGTGCCTTCGTCTTGGCTCAGTTGGCTGGCGTTTGGCGCGTACAAAGGCCGAGGCGGGGCCGGGTGCACTGAGTGCGGCACATCCGTATCTGTGCTCACTTTTCCGCTTGCCATTCAATTCTGCACTGACACTGTGTAATTCAAACAGTGGTAATCATTTCAAATGTTATTTTGCAAAAATAAAGTGCTGCGAGATATATAATAATAATATATAATATATTAACTATAATATATTAACTATAATAACTAGCTCTATCCCTCATGGGAGGATTGATATATATTTTAAATGACTGAAAGCAGAGAAGCAAAGCGAAGAGATGAATAGAAAAGGAGGCAAAAAAGAATAAGACACAGAAATAAGGTGAAATAGAACTGGAAATGAGAAGAGTAAACAATTATTACTCATACGCAATGTTAGCGGAGTTATTTATGCAGATGATTTCTTAAAGCTTTATATATAGATTAAGACAAGAGGGAAGGGAAGTGAAGAGAGACGGAGAGAGGTGAAGATAGGTGACGAGTGGCGAAGAGTGGTGAAAAGGGGTGAAGAGAGATGAAGAGAGGAGAAGACAGGCGAAGCGAGGTCAAGAAAGGTGAAGAGCGGTGAAGACAGGTGAAGAGAGGTGAAGGCAAGTGAAGAAAGGTAAAGACTGGCGAGTGGTGAAGAGTGCCAAAGACTGGAGAGCACAACAAAACTGAAGAGAATATAAGAGATAAGATAAGAAGAGAAGATATAAGATAAGAAGAGAACATATACTCAAAGCTTAAGCATAAAGACAAGCGAGAGAAGAAGCAATGAAAAGAAAAATGAGAAAACAGAGAGAACATATTGAAGTAGAAAAGAAAAGATAAACTCCTCTCTTATCTTATCGAAACTCATAAGCTCTGTCGGATTGAAATTTATTTTATATGTAAGAGAAGCGTGGAACAGAAGTGAGTAGCAGAGATGAATGCGAAAGAAGCGAGAATAGCAGCAACAAAAGAGAAATCAAGAGATGGTATGAGTAGACTTCTCTACTGAGCAGACTTCTATAGAGACTAGACTTCTCTATATCTTATCTTCTTCCAGAAGAGGCCTACTCATACGGCGGAGTTATAATTAAATTATAACATTTTAAATATAGAAATATAAAATATAAAATAGAAAAAATGGTATATATAATATAATAATATAGCTTATAATCAGGTCACGAGCTGATCAATATACTTTTCCCTATTATCTCTATCTATTATATTATATATATCTTCTCTGGACTTACTTCCAGAAGAGGCAACAAGAGAATAAGAGAATGCATAATTACATTATACAGTTTTGTCTTAAATAGAAAAAGTTTTATATATAATATAATAATATAGCTTATAATCAGCGCATGAGCTGATCAATAAACCTTTCCCTATTATCTCTAGTTCTACTTTCCCTATTCTATTTCATTTAGCACTCATTAAAATTTGAGCATTTTGTCCACTGTATCTATGGGAATAGTGCCTGACTGCTGGCTGGCTGCACTTGCCTTTCATTATGCAGGCTGAAGGCAAGTGCTTACACATCCGCTGCTGCTGCTGCTGCCATTGGTGCTGTGAGTCAAAAATCTCTCAGCTGGAATGCAAATGCCGCCCCGGCAAGTCAATAAATAAATTCAAACAATTTGACAACTTGCTCAATGGTGTCCCAAATTGTATTGGCACCCAGGGATTGGGGGCGGCTTGGGGTGGGGGTGGCGTGGGCTGTGATTGCAGCGGGTTGGGGCTTCAACAGTTGCTCAGTTCCTTTGATTGTCAACCGGCGACGGCAGCTGGAAATGGTGTGTGGCTCCGGGTCGGGGTCTGGTGCTGGGGTCTGGGGCTAGTGTGCGTGCCCAGCAATTGCGTTTGAGCGAATTTAAATTAAAGTGTCATTGAAATTGGCATCCCTTCAAACGAAACAAAATTTATAGTTTGGCCGAGCTGTTTATTTCAGCATCTTGCAGCAAGGACTACACTCGCATGTCCTTTTCATTTTCATTTTCATTTCTCGGTTTTCGCATTTCAATTTCTATAAGTGTTGAGTGCCGACACACACACACACAGACATTCACACGTCCAGTTTAGATTTATCACTTTTGATTTTGGGGCAAACCGACTCAGGCCGCCCCCACCCACCCTCAAGTCGTATTGATTTAATACATTTATTTGCTTTCGACCCGCCCGACTTTAGGCGAATTCAATGTCTGCTTCGACTTTTGTTTGTGCCAAAAAAGTTTTAATTCAATTTTGGCCATTGCCGCTTTATCACATTAAAAACTTGTTCGCCCGTCCGTCCGCCCGTCCGCCCGCCCGCACTGCCAATGGCCTCAAGTAAACCGCGCGCTCGGTCCACGTGTCAGCCGAAAATATTTGTGGTATGATTTATGCAAGAGCGGCGAAAGTTTTCACGGCTCACGTGTCTCAGAGAGAGAGAGAGAGAGAGAGAGAGAGAGAGAGAGAGAGAGAGAGAAAGGAAGGAGAGAATATTGTAAGCAGAGAGAAAGACAGACACACGAAAGAGAGAGAGAGAGAGAGAGAGAGAGAGAGAGAGAGAGAGAGAGAGCTATGGAGAGTGAAGACGAGAGAGAGCTCAACACAGAGAGAGAAAGTGAGTCTGAAAGAAGAGAGAGAATGAAAGAAATCAAGAGAGAGCGAGAGTGATAGAGTTAGAGAGATGGGAGAGCTGGAGAAAAAGAAGTCGAGACAGAGTGACACAGAAAGAGAGAGAGAGAGGGAGAGATGAAGAGAAAGCGAGAGTGAATAACACAGAGAAAGAGAGATACAGAGAGAAAATGAGAGATTGAGAAAGAAAGATAGATGTAGAGTGAGAGAGAGAGAGAGAGAGAGAGAGAGAGAGAGAGAGAGAGAGAGAGAGAGAAAATGAGAGAGAGATATAGACAGATATAGATACAGACAGAGAGTGTGAGAGACAGAGAGAGTGAGCAATATGGATAGATAGAGTTAGAGAGAGAGAGAGAGAGAGAGAGAGAGAGAGAGAATGAGAGAATGAGAGAGAGAATGAGAGATATATAGACAGATATAGATACAGACATAGAGTGTGAGAGACAGAGAGAGTGAGCAATATGGAGAGATAGAGATAGAGATAGAGAGAGAGACAGAGAGAGAGAGAGATAGAGATATATATATATATATAGACAGATATAGCTACTAACAGAGTGTGAGAGAGAGTGAGCAAGATAGATAGATGGATAGACAGAGAGAGAGAGAGAGACATATCGAAAAATGTGTACAGACGGAGGGTGCAAAGTGCTCTCATTTGCTGACCACTGAATCTCTTACTTTTGATGGCTTTACAAATGCTGAATGCAGTCCGCATTAAGAGCAGATAATCACACTTAGCTAAGCTGCTGAGCTTTATGCGCCATCAGACAAATCACTTGCACTAAAAAAAGCTATTGAAGCGTGTCTCATTAGGAGTATGTGGACCGTGCAAGTTTGTTCTTTTTGACCAGCATTGCGATGGCCAATGCCAATGCCAATACCGTTCAACTCGTTGCTGTCCTCTCTATGCACTTAATTCCATAAACCTGGCACACTCCACCTTTTGATTTCAGAGCAAAGCAAAGCACTCGCCAGAGTCAACAGTTTGGAAAATGAACGCAGACAATGGAAGAAGACAAAGCTGAAACTATGCTTCAATACAAACGCACTTTGCGTAGTATTTACGACTAATCCAAAATGATGTGTCTGACTTGTAGTCGAGGGAGAGGTACTTCTTTTTTGTTGTACCCAATGCAATGACCGTTCACACAGGTCGTCGTCGTCGTCGCTGTCCACTTTCATTTCACCTTCAAAATGAAAAGTTTTCGCACGTTTTTCCGTCGTTTGTAAATCACAAAAATCGTCTGTTTTCTAAGGCGGAAGTCGTATATTTCATTTATG
Source organism: Drosophila peninsularis (assembly GCA_035047485.1). Classification (NCBI taxonomy): domain Eukaryota; kingdom Metazoa; phylum Arthropoda; class Insecta; order Diptera; family Drosophilidae; genus Drosophila; species Drosophila peninsularis. Next base: position 1,411,339 of record JAWNPN010000047.1, on the reverse strand, counting down.
AGCTACAATAGCGGAAATGAAAATATTAAACCATAGAAGTGGGCGCCGACCAGCTAACAAAAAACTAGACCAAAGCCCTGCCCCTGGCTCGCCTCAGCCCGACTCTGGGTGGCGTTCGTATTTGTGTAGCACTTGATGGCCCAAGCGAGTGCAGGGACCAAAAAAAGAGAGAAGAAGTGGAAAATAAACAAGTTAGAGCGCAAGAGTCGGGCTGATGGACTAGCAGATACCCTGCATCAAGTTTAGTGTACCTTTAACAGCAAGCGAGGGCTTGAATCTGCTCTCAGCATCACCTCTATGAACACCTCTCCCACTATACAGATGAGTCCCACTATACAATGCGTAGGCTGGACCCTGCTGGGTATATGTAGATTGGCTATATTTGCAGAAGAACGAACAGATGGAAGGACAGAGCAAGATCTACTCGGATTGTCATCCTGATCGAGAATATATGTATATACCATATAGGGCTCGCCTTGGCTCCTTATGTTTGCCTCAGTTCCTTCTACTTTACTCAGCTCCTTCTGTCTGTTACCTCTTCTCTTCAGCTTCTGAGATCGTCTAGTTCTTCATTTATCTGCTTCCATTAACTTGAATGCATCTGCCGCAACTTCTTTCTCCCGTTTTTTCCTTCTTCTTCTTCTATTAGCTTTATATATTCTGCCACGCCCTCTTCTGCCTGTTACTTGTACTTTAGCAAAGCCATTATACCCCGCTATACCATTTTCATCGGTTTCAGGGTATAGTAATATATATATAGAGAAACACAAAGCACACACACATACACACTCACACAGAGATACTCACATGAACAGCCGTAATGTTTTTCCTTTTTTCTTGCCTTCGCCTTTGCCTGTCTATAGTGTGCTTGAATGGTTTTCAATGAGTTGTTGTAGCTGCTTTTGCAGCAATTGTTGCTGTCGTGCTCCGCCTGCAATTTTCTTATAAAATTATAATGTCCAGCAAAAGACTTTTTTCTTTCTCTCTACCTTTTTAATGCAACAAAAATTGAATAAGTCTCAGCTGTTGTCAATGTTGATTTTGTTCTTGTTGTGTTGCTCTCAGTCTGATATGAAACGTAAACGTGATTTGCTGGCGCTCTCTACCTAGAGAAACACTAACATGCTCAGCTGGCCTGCGGGCATCTAGGCAAAATTAAAATACCCATTTCGACCCCCTGCCTTCGCCCACATACTTTGTATGCATGCCAATCAATGTTAATTTGCTCTATTGGCTTATAGTTTCTCTCTCTCTGTGTCTTCGTGCAGTTCCTGCTACTAATTTGTTTGCTTATTAAATTATGGCTTTTTATTACATTGGCCATCGATGTGAGCCTTGTCCAAGGCATTTCATAATTACTTCAACTCATCTAATTGAACTTCTTGGCATTCTTGCCATCGGGCATTGTGTTGTGAACAGCTTGATGGGAGCTCAATCATTGCGCAACTAACATTAAAATTAATATAATATAATCAATAGAGAATTATTTAATAAAAGCCAACAATTTGCTTTTGGCAACTGTGCTTGCCTTTGCATGGCAGTTGGCCCACTTAGAGCCATAGGCAATGAGACTGTAATGAGACTGAAAAAGATTTGATAAGTAATAAGAAAATTGGCTTAAATTTAGAGCTTAACCTATGCCATATGGCATAGACTAGCAAGACTTTGCTGAAACTGCTCTCAGCTTAAGGTTTAAAAGCAACTCGCAGCAGCTCCTCTTCAGTGCTAGTTGTTATGGCAACTATACTTGCTTCAATTCGTATTGAGCTCTATCTGAATGAAGACTTAAGAATTAAGAGAGTTAATTTATGCTTCAAACATTTAGCAACAAATTGCATTGTAGTCAAGCTTACTGCAACGTGCCCATTGTATATAAAGAATTTTTCTAAGATTTTGATCAAATTTTAAAATTATTTTTTGGTGTTTGTCACATATAATTTGTCATAATATAATTTTTAAATAAATGGCAAACTATAATACAATTGTGTTTTTTATGTAACATCAATAACTTTAATTAATGAAGAAATATAATTATGTAAAGTTCTATCTCTCTTGTTGGGTCACTACCTATAAACTGATACATTGAAAAAATAGTAAAGCATTTGTCAAAAAAAACCTTTAAACGCAGGTGACTTTGATGATATATTATATATTATTTAAAATTTAGTACTTATATTATATATTAAATTAATATTTATATATATAAATAATTATTTAAATATATATATATACATATATGGTTTTTTTTTACATTTATATATATATTTTTAACATTTCTATAGCTAGTATCGTATAATGATATTATATATATTATTTCAAATTTAGTATTTATATTATATATTATACTAATATTTACATATTTAATTAATATTTATAAATAAATATATTGATTTCTTAAACATTTATTTATATATTAATATATACATTTTAAATAAATATATTTGTTAATATTTCTAAAACTAGTTTCGTTAAAAAATATTTTTTATTTTATTTTTTATTTTTTTTTAATATATTATTTTATAATATTTATGTGTATTAAAATATTTACCTATTCACATTACGTACATCCGTACATCCGACTATCAATAAAGGGCCCGCCCAACAGCTAACTTAACGCTGCACAAGCTGCTAGCTGTAATTATTATTTTGGACAACTAAATTTCGGTTAGCAGCTGGAGAATGGGCCTGGCAATGTCTCTATGGACTGTGGGCCGGCGATGCGCAGACATTTGCAATATTTCGGTCGGGCAGAAACAAAAGCAATACACAGAGCAACAGCAACAACTGAGCTCGGGTTCAGGGCAAACACACAAACGCCATTAGCTAGTTGGTAGCGACAACTTTTCACATTGTAGCCGCTGGGCGCACAGACACGGCTCGCAGGACGCAGGTCCGGCAGGTCGCGGCGAGCACACCTCAACGACGCGTCGTAACGAGCGAAGCCGCAGCCACAACATAATAAACACCAAGCTGGGCATTCCCATCACCATCAACATCAGCGGCAGGAGCAGTGGCACTGGCAGTGGCAGTGGCAGTGGCTGTGGCAGGATCTGGAACAGGAGCAACGTGCTATTATCAACATCATCAGCTATTGTCAAAGTTTGGCGCATTTATTTGGTTGCTCAATCAGCGCCCAAAGCGCTTTCGCTTTCGCGTTCGTTTTTGCTTTTGGCTGCCGCTGCCTCATTTTTATCAAAGCAGCGAAACTCCACCTGCGCCACAGCCGCCATTTACAATAATTACCATCAAATGAACAAACAAACTTTTCTGCCGCTTGTCCGGGACTAGCAAAGTGGTGTGCCCCGACCCCAGCGAAATATGCTCACTCTTAACCTGCGACTCGTGCGAGCGTATACACCAGCCAACAGCGAGCCAGTTAAGTGGGGAACTAGCTAATAGAAGAATAATAACGAAAACAATTCTATGAAATTAAAATGAATTCTAAAAAAAATATTGTATGGGTTGACCCAGCAGGAGTGATAGGATTTACAATAGCTATATCTAAAAAACTATTCAAGTTATAGATAAAAGTTAATTTTAAAATATTGAGTAATGTTTGCCATTTAATAAAAAATTATTCTGATTTAGCTGGGTTTTTTAATAATATTTTATAAATTTAAGCAAATTCCATTGATATGTAATGTGAATTTTATGTGCATATTGGCTGTCAGCATGGTTTCAGTAGTCAGGCAATTCTTCACACAGCTGAAGCAGCTTTTCGAATGATGGCTTATCCTAAAAATATATTGTTATATATACGAGATAATGGCATAGATTTAGCTATAAAATAAAACTAAAAATAATATTATTTCTCAACTTGTATTTGATTCTATAACAGTTTCAATTGCTATTGCTCTTACTGGGTCACTTCACATATTAAATACCTTCTGCTTCTGTTACCCACCCCCAATTAGTATTGCCTCCCCTAATTTTGCTGCACAGTGTAAAATGTAAAGAGGCAATGTCAAAGGCAAAAAAAAAAGAAGAGAAAAAGCACAGACGGCGCTTTGGGAGTTAGAGCTGGAGCGCTTGTCGCGCAGCAAGCATCACTCAAAAGTTTCCTTTTTATATTTCTTGCCGCACTACCGCAGCCCGAGCCGCCGCGCCGCCAGGCTGTCGGCTCAATTTTCCAACATTTGAACATTAGGCCGCTGAGGATTAACAATATAAGTGGGCAGGGCGGGAGTGGGCGGCTGCGCCTTTTAGCTGTAGGCTAAGTGAAGTTAATGAGGTTGGCCGAGGGGGCGTGGAGTGACGTTTTAGTTGGAAGTCGGAAATGTTGCAGCTTGTCAACTCTGGTTAACGTTGAGCCATTGAAAGGGCACTTGGAAGTATTGCAGCCATTTGGAAGCAACTTGAAGGCGCTCAAAAGCCGCAACAGTAGTGGAAGCAGAACAAACGAAATGCAAACTAATTAAATAATTGATGCGTAAATAACTGTGAAATATGGCCACACGCCGTTGGGGAATTTAAGTCAAGCCGCAAATTAATTAATAAATGCAAAAATCTTGGCAAATTCCAAGTGCAAGGGGGCTGGGTACAACCACACACACATCCGTCGATTGCAATTAAAAACCACAACAAAGTCAACTTGGCCGCCCCCCATATATGTGTGTGTGTGTGTGTGTGTGTGTGAGTGTCTGTGTGAGTTTTGCCTTCCTAATTACATCTTAAGGAGCTGCGACTCAAAATAGACAGCCGAAGAAGCAAAGCTCAGTGCAGTTAAAGCAAGCCAAATGCCGTTAAGTATAATTACGTAGTTGGCAGTGCTACCTGATGCTGTCAAGGTAACAACTTGTTTAATTAACGCGATTAGACCCGATGATAACTCATGTTGAAATTAAAATCTCAAAGGGGACACATGACGCCCCCTTCTAACGACTTGCCACGGCAAGTGTTTGCCCCTTCATGGTGCACGGCGCGCTGCTGCACTGCTGTAACTCATATGTGTGTGTGTGTGTGTTTTATGTGCCTTGTAAATATTTATGCAGCCGTTAATGACGAGGCGAGAAAGCGCTACTCCAAGCAGGTGCTAACTACCAACGAACTGCCAGCTGCCAACTGCCAACCGCCAAGAGGCTGTTTGAAGGTCGAAATTATACGAAGCGATGCGAATTGCAGTCTACTTAAAGGTGTTTCATATGTGTATGCGTGTGTGTGTATGTGAGTGTGTGTGTGGGGTTGGTGGGTTGATTTAAGATCTAAAGTCGTTAACTGTGCTGTAAAGTTTACGACTGAGAAATACATTTCAAAGTAGTTGCAAGGATCTTGTTGCATAGTTCAGAAGGTGTGTCAGCTTTAAGACTTTAAGAAGCACACCTTTAAGATCTTTGTTGCAATTGTTTCAAACTGAGTTCAAAAATAATTTTTATTAATTTAAATGTTTAATTAATTTATATATGTGTGATTTAAAATCTCTCAATAATGCATAAAAACAGTATACAGAATTTTAGATAATTTAAATGATTTATTAATCAATTTGGTAAGTTAAAATATATATATAAAAATTGATTAATTAATTAAATTCCATTTTTATATCAGCTCAAAAATGGCCTCTTTATCAATTGCATATGAGAGGAAGCGATCTAGAAAGATCTTTGCCATTTGCAACGGGAGAGCGAGAGCGAGAGCATAAACAGAACTTTATACACAAAAGTGAAGCAGTGACTATGCTCGAATGAGAGAGGGAGAGCAATATAGCAGCGCAGAAGTTTTGCACTCAACCGCTTGCAATTACACTCGCGATTGAAAGAAGAAGAGGAGAAGAACGGTTAGTATAAAAAGAACTGCCTACAGAAGCTGAGCGTCATCGTGTAAGCGAGCAGTCGTAAGTGTTCGTGTCCATGTGTGAGATCGTGAACGCGAGAGTTGTGAAAGCAATGACTAATCAGCGTGCAACAGAGCAATTTCTGCATTGCGCATCGATCAGTCTAATTGGTCGCTTATTGAGCATGTAAATAGAGACATGAAGGTGAAGAGCGAACAGTATAAATAGAGCAGATTATTGAAGTTTGGCACTCAGAGCTCACGCTGCAGAGAAGCTGAGCGATCGAGCAGTGCAGCAGGCTGTCATAAATCTGCTCAATGCAATGAGTGCTTTTTAATGCTGCCTGAGGTGCATTAAGAGTGAAAGAGAAAGCATGAGTATAGAGCTGAAGGTCATTGCTCTCAGAACGCTAATTGCTTTTGATTGGTCAGTCAGCATACAAGGGAGCAGTATTAGAAGAAGGATGTATATTAATGTCCGCCTTTCCGTTGAATCAGAGTTGTTCAAGAAGTAAATGTAATGTGTATATATATATATGAATTAAATGTCAACCTACCTGTATTTACGAAGTCAAACTAAATAATATAAGTAACAAGCCAAATATATAAAATATATAATATTTGTTTTTCCAAAATATTTTTTTCTTGGGTATTTTCCAAGAAGAACTAAATATACATATAAAACACGTAAACAAACACTTACTGATTGCTTTTTATCAACATGTTTATTATTTTCTAATTGCCCGAGCTTATTTCACTTTAATTGTTTACTGAGCTTTCCCTTCAATTGAATTGGCACTTGTGTTATTTAGTTTCTATCGGAGTGAAGCATCAAAGTATCAAGTTTAAGCAACATTTTATTAACAAGTGGTCAATTAGGCAGACTGTTGCCTGGCAGAGCGTCAAAGCGGACGTGTACGGAGCATACGTATTGCTGCCGAGGGAGTGACACTACACAGGTAATTGAAACTCATAATCTTAAGTTGGCTTGTTTGCCAGCCAAAACAACTTACAACAAAAAAGGAATGCGAATAGAAAGAGAGCGAAAACTGGCAGCAAGTGCTGGCGAAAAACATAAATTTAGCCGTAAAAGAGCATTTAAGATAAGCTTGCATTTATGGTCGTTAAAATTCAAAATGGCATTTAAAAAACAGCACGACGCAATCCCGTCTCTGTGCAAACTGCATGAAAGCTACACTCCGGCTCCGGCTCCGGTTGCAGCGGATGCGCCAAGTAAAAAGCGCGCCATTTGGCTAATACGCTAAATATTCAAAATCACATTGCCAACGAGGTGTGGGGAGGAGGGGGACGAATGACTGCACAGCGGCAAGCGGACATTAAGCAAAATTTTATGTTGGCAGCAACAGCAAGTGGAGGATTTGGCTCAGCATCCACAGCTTTGCAGCAATATCCAATACCAACCCACACACTGACACGCCTGCTCGCATACCTGTGCACTTTATGCGCTCTGCGATAGCAGTTTAACGTCGTCGACGTTAATTTGTGCCACCAGGCGGAGGCTGGAGCTGAAAAAAGTATGTTCGGCATGTGACATTGAAGCGAACATCATCATAACATCATAACGCAGCACATCACCAGAGCCAACCTCAATTTCAGCTGACTCTCTCTGTCTCCCTCTCCCTCTCTCTCTCTCGCTCTCTCTCTCTCGTTCTCTCGTCGTTACGCACCATTGAGTGCACAATTTCATTAAGCGCTCATGCCTTGACAGGGTGCCAGTCGGGTCACAGTGACTGTGAATCTGAATGTGACTGTGAATGTGAATGTGAATATGAAAACGAATAACCAAACCGAATGCTCAAGCAATGCTCCGGCATCAAATGCAGTTATTGACTTAGCCAGCAGCAACAGCTGCAGCTTTTCGTGTTGACAACTTTTGTGTTCCGTCTGTCTTGCTGGTCATATTGTTGGCTTAACTGTTAATGCTCTGTAAATGGCTGAGTAATGGGGTATATTGATGGTGTATATATATATATATCTTCTTAGAGCTATACAAAATACAACGAGAAGTAGAGTGTAGTTAATAGAGGTATACTTCACGAGATAATTGATACATATTTGGGTCAAGACCCGGTCAGGTAGGTCGTCTGAATCTGCTCCTAGCTGCAGCTTGTGGAGTAGCAGATCTTTGTGCTGCAGTGCTTAGAGATGGCCTAGCTAGACTAATTGACTGCCAAAATAATCTCTCAAAATATTTTTTGGCCAGCTCCTGAGTTCTCTCTGCAATCTTGAGGTCTCCCTACTTATGCCTCATGTACCAAGGCGCTACAGTGGCCTACCTCAGCCTGTAGAGCACGCGGTTTGTTCAGATGCATCTGGCATACAGCTGGCTGGTCTAGAAGAGACCTGAGCATTTCCAGGCGTATTCTGCAGCTGTTGTCCAGAGATAGCTTTTAAGCAATCAGCACTTTGTGGCCAACAAACTCTTTTTGTTTTGCTTTTTCTAGGGCATTCTGAGCTCAGTTAGAACTCAATTTTCAATGATTTTTCATTTGCAATTGCTCAAAAGCCTAATGATAAAACTGATCAATTTTTCTTTGGCATTTGTGGCTTTTGTGGTCAGCTATGGAAATTTCTTTTTAATTAGTTTTGGTGAGGTTCAATGCACTTGGGCAGAGAAACAAATGTATGTGCATAGAGGTGTGTGAGTGTGTGTGTGTGTGTTGCTCTGTCACTCACTTAGCACACAAGTGTGAGAAGTCTAAAGTCGCCTGCTGGCGCCGCCAATGGCCATTTCAATTTTTTTCTTCTTTCGATTGCGCTCGAAAGTATGCCACACATAAAGCTATAAAATGCCTTTGAAGTGTTGGTGAGCAAGTGTGTGTGTGTGTGTGAGTGAGCCTCTGTGTGTATGCGTTATTCATGACAGCAATGCTTTTGCTTTTTGCGGCTTTTGGCATGCCGCAAAAGTTATGCACTAACCGATGCCACCACTTTACAAATTTATGTTATGGACCAACACTACGTCCGTCTGTCCGTCTGTCCGTCCATCCGTTCGTCTGTCTGACTGTAAGTTCAACTGTCTGACTGGGCAACTCTTTTGCCAGCGTTTTTGGCAAGCAATTGAAAAGTTGTTTCAACCAGCGCCACTTGGCCAATAACTTTTTAAACGCTCTGGCAAACGCAGTGGCAACAAATTTACGGCGACTCCAAGTGGAAATTCAAAATACATGTGTCCAAAATAAATAATCACCGACTCGGGCGCATGTCTGTGTGTGCGTTCTGGTCTACATCAACACCATTTGTCCTTTGTCAAGTAACAATTGAATGCAATGACTTTTGCCAAATTGATTCTCAACAGCAGCAGCAGTCGAAGACGATGACAATGGAGGCAACTATCAAATGGCAAACCTATGCAAGGCGCTTGCCAGTCTGCAAAGTTTTACAGTCTATGGCATACAGTGTATATATAACCTACAGCAATGTATCTGTAGTGTGTTCCATCTGTAAGTGCTTAGGTGTGTGCGCGTCGCATGTGCTCGCAGCCATTGCGTTTGCTTAGCCTTGGCCTGTGCCAAAATAAATGGCATATTAAGTATACGCTCAGCGGCACCTGTGACTGCAGCGCCGCATGGCTACCAAATTGAATTCTATCTTAGGTATATGTATGTCTTCTATATATATATATTTAAGCCATACACATATGTTTCGTATTAAATTTCATTGTCGAATGGGTTTAACTTCAGCTGATACTGTGATGCCTTTTTGGTTTGCTTGAGTGATTTAACTGGGATTACAAAATATCTTTATTTATATATATATGTATAAATTTGTATAATATAGTTGTATTTTTGATTTACTATTATCTAAATGGAATCTCTGGCTATGAAACTTCTGTTAAAATGCATGTAAGTAGGCTGAAAAAGGCAGGGCGTATCAACTCGCAAGTTGCAGCTGAGTTGATATAGCCTTATGTCTGCATTATCGAACTTCCGTTATTCTACCGTTGCTGAGAGTCTTTGCCAAATTCTATGAAAAGAAACAGCCTTTCAAGTGGCTGTGAATTGACAGTTGATACCTTAGTATTAGAGTTGTCTCTCTGCAGAGTTGTCACTCTGGCTCTGCTGGTCATAAGGGCTCATAAGCGATCTACAGTGTGGGAAAGGTGGGATAAAAATATATTTTTTTGGAATTTTTAAATGATATAATTTAAAATATTAAAAATTATTTTTTTTTAATCACGTTTTTAAATTTATATTTATTAAGTAATATATATTTTTTTAAATTTACTATAACAAAAATTATGATAAATTTAAAATTATTTTTTTTTTATAGCAACATTTATTTGTTTTTTTTTTTGCTTAGCTGTAAAAAATTAATTAAATTTAATATATATAAAAAAAATAATAAAAAAAAAATATTTAAAAAAATTATAAAAATATAATAAAAATATTTTAAAAATAAAAATATATAAAAAAAAATTAAATTAAAAAATTAAATATTTAATTAAAAAAAAATATATGTATAAAAAAAAAATTTTAATAAAAACGTAAGTTTTAACTCTATGTATTTCCTTGATTATATGTTAGAGCCGTGGCTTAGTGTATCTCCTAGTCAGTCTTCCCGACTCTCTTTTGCCTTTGAGCCGCAATAAACTCCCACTGACAGCCATAAATTAAAGCCACTTCAAATTCACCTTCAAATCGTATTCAGATTTGTGATATTAATGCTTTATGTATGATTATTTCTCCGTGCTTAAATGTTAAGAGCAAAATGTGTATTGGCCTTGCAGGGGGCGCAATAATTCGCATAAATTTATCAAGTCGTAATTTTCGGTGGTAATTTTTCATCGGAATGTCAGAGACAGCGCGCTCGGAAATCGACAATCTATGAAGAATTATGAAAGTGTTTACCTTGAGGCAAACAGGCTGCGCTATCAGCGCCGCCTTTATCTCAGCCCGAGACGTAGCTGTGTCTGGCTGGCTCGGGTTGGATGACAAATGGCATTGCCTCAGTCTATTATTAATAGGAATGTATTAGCTCGGCGCCTGTGCCATTTATCGCACATGTTAAATGCCTCAAACGGCACTCAGGGGAACTATATAGAAAAATGTAGACACTGAGAGATATATATATATAGATATAGATATATATATCTGTCTCCATCAAGGACACGTGCATTTTGTGGCACTGTCATTGGCACTTTAGCTTTATTAATTACTGAACATGGCCCATAGCTGTTGGAATTGATGGCCCGCAACTTGCATTTGTCTATTAGCACATGTTATTAAGCAGTTTGTTGACTCTGTGCGGCAATTTGCGTCGCGTGGCGGGCGCGCAACTTTTCCAAAATGGCCTCAGCATTTCCTGTACACGCGCTTTCCAATTAAATTCATTACACCTTCTTCCGAGCGGCACTCTCGGGGCTCAGGCCACCCCCTCTCCCTCTGTGTTAGCTGTCCCGTTTAATTTCCAGCAAACACTAAGTCATTTCCGGGCAAACGGGCCCAGCTCGGCTCGGCTCGGCCTGTCCATTACACAGATTATCATTTGAAATTCGCTGGCCATGGAAATTTCTGTCGCTGCGGCACGTGCAGGTGCTGGAAATTTCTTTTCTTCGCTCATTTTTGTGCGCCTTCTTGTCATTTTCTCTGCTGCCTTTTTTTGTGTGTCGTGTTTGACTTATTTTGACTCGTGGACCACAACAGAAGTTGACAAAATAACGCGACAAGGGGCCGTGGCCAGGATCTGAAAGGTGAATTTCCACACGGGACGCATAGGAAGTCGTTGTCGTTGTCGTCGGCGTGGACGTAGGCGGAGGAGCAGCTGCTGCGCCCAGTGAATTATTTTTCACGTAAATTGGGTGTGTTTTCTATTATTGCCAAAGACTTCCGGCGTGCCATGACGCAGCGGCTGTCAGTGTGGCAACTACAACAACAACAACAACAACAGCCAGTACCAGTCGCAAGTCACTTGCTTCAAGTCTTTTAAGTTATTTTAAATTTGAGACGTGGGTCACGGACAAAGTCGCCATTTTTTTCCCAGACTTAACGTTTTCTGCTTTTTATATACATATATATATATTTTTTTTTTATCTGTTGTTTTATATATATTTTTTTATTGTTTATTCGCTGGTGTCCTGTGCCAAAAGTTGGCTGGCAACGCGAAACATTGCCATGCAAAATATGACAGACAAAGAGCTACAGAGACAGACATAGAGTGACAGAGGGCCAGAGAGAGAGAGAGAGAGAGAGAGAGTGAGACAGAGCGAGTGTCCAGCGTGATATGAGCGAAGGATGTGCGGTTAGGTGCAGGATGTTGTCACGGAAATTAAGCGCATTGTAACAGCCGCTTAAGTTGCCTCGTCTCTCACAGCTAAGGCGGACGATGATGAGATTTTTAGCTGTTGGAAATTTCTGCAAGTTTGCGGTTTGCTCTTTGCATACTTGAGGCGAGCGACAACTATTTTAATGTCCTTTTGTGTTTGCAGTTAAAATTTGAGTAGTAACAGAAATTTGTGGACTCGCTATGGGCTGACCAAGTAAGAACGATGCCATTGGCGAGAGGTAAGGTGTTAGAGTAATTGGTAATATATAAATATTGAAATATTGAGATATGATTTGCCTTCTAATGAGCTTTTAGAAATAATTAATAAATTTGAGCTGAATAATGTCACACACTCAAAATTTAAGCATATGCTAAAATCACAGCCAGCCATATATATTTTTAAAATATAAATTAATTAATTAAATTAAACATTCATATTTTTTTAATATAATTTTGTATTTATATTTATTCGCTTTTATTTATTTTTTTTATTTATTTAATATATATATATTTTTTAATATAAATTTTTTAAAAATGTTTTTAATTTTATTTTTTTTGTTTAATTTTTTGTAATATTTTTTTTAAGCTGTTTACTTTTTACTTTTTATTTATTATTTATTTTTTCGAAATATTGTTTTTTTTTTAATTTTTTAAATATTTTTTTTATATATATATTATATATTATTATGTATTTTTTTTACATTGTTTGTTTTTTTATCATTTATTTATCATGTATTTAATTAAAAAATTTATATATTGAATTATTATTTACATTAATTTATTTACAAACACGCTCATATAACCTGACATGCCCTTCAGTATATATTTCAGTTTCAATCAACTCGAGTCAAGTCATTCAATTTCTGCTCATATTACATACAATCTCTTAGCCTTCATCATTTTTGGCTCATAAATCTTCAATTACAGTCAACATTTAGTTTGATCAAACATTTTCTATCTTATTTATGTTTTTCCTGCTGCAGCAGAGCTGAGTTGAGTCGAGTCGAGTGAACTCCATTCGATTGCCACATTTGACAGTTCATAAATTAAGATGAAACAGGGAGCTGGCAGCAGCATCTTCTTGATGATTGTACAAATTGACAAAGTGCGGAAAAAATGGTGTTGCAGCATCACGTTGCAGCTGGATGAGTCGAGGCTGCGCCAACTGGAGCCGGCTGGGTCGGCGAGGGCGCAGCAGCAATATCCATAGTCATGGCAATTTTGTTTAGAAACTTTTAATTAGTGTTGGCAAAAGTTTTTCAATTAACACCACCTGCACAACTATTTATTTAGCTGGCAGTCGCTGCCGAGCGCCGGCCTGCCGAGAGGGCGTTGTAGCCAGCTTCTTGGGCAACATTTTCGAAATTGTGTCCCCTGTCGCATTGTTGTAGCTGTCAACTGTAAATTATAAAAATATTTCTGCTTTGTTTTGTTTTCTACAAAGTCGAAAATAATTTAGCTAATGCCCAATCCATAAATACGGAAATTGTGGCCAGCCGCTTTATGGAAAATGTTTTTTTTCCTAATTGATTTTTATTTTCTGCTGGAAGTCGAAGACGGCATCGATTTGCGCTCGTAATTAAATATAAATTGCACAACTTTCTGACAGCTCCAGCAGTTGGCAGTTGGTTTTAATATAAATTAGCGACACTCGATATAGTGCATAACGAGGCTAATGGAAATCAGAAGCGGAGTCTGGGAGCCGCCCCGTCAACTGCGACAATCATCAAAATGACAATCAACTCTCTCTCTGACAATTTCTCGATTAAAACACGGCCTGCGGCCAATCCATAATTAACCTGGTCAAAGGGCTAGCCAGGGGCGAGGGCGGCCGACGGCTGACGGCGCTCTACTATAAAACAGTACTTATATACATATATATATATATATATATATATATAATTAATGAAAGAATGCGACAGCCATCCGCAATTGAGTGACGTATAATTATCATCATTAACTCGACTGATTTAAAGCGAACACAAATAAAATTGCGGAAAAATCGCGTCAATTTTTGTTTGTTAACTAATTGCAAAGCATAAAAAGTTCCGTTGGCAAAACCATTAATTAAACTATACTATATATATATACAGAGCAGCAATATCTGTTAATGGGTGCCTAGCTCTGCTCAGCTCTGTCGTGATTGGTTCTTACTGCTGCATTGAGAGACTGAGCGCATGTTGTTGTAGAAATGTTATCCGAGTGAGTTTGCGCTTAAGTTGCAAACGTGAGAGAGAGAAAGAGACAAACATAGCTGTTGCTGAAAGTAGACGCTCTTGTTGTTAAGTGAGAGCGAGATGGCCACTAATGCCTTTCGTTCGCTATGATTTGACTGAACGAAGGCAAAGTGAATGGCTGCATGTAAAAGCAAATGGTGGAAGCCACAGAAGAGAGAATATTTATGTTTTATATAGATATTTATATTAGCCACATAGCTTTAAGCTGAAACATATACCACATATCAAGTAAAAGCCTACTTCACCTTCACAACTCAAATGATTTACAGTTTTTATGCTCCATTGCTAAATGCCTGCATTTAGTTTTATGCTGCAAATTGCGGCCACTTCAGCTGAAGACATAAATATTATGTTGCATGAGCTGCATCAAGTGTCGCCACACA